>NC_069450.1:5252097-5352097 GCF_026875155.1 Cherax quadricarinatus | reverse complement strand
CGATAGATGTATTGAATATTGTTGTTAGGGGTACACATAGCACCTCTGCTCCCTCTCTCAATACCCATGGGAAGATGTTATCTGGCCCCATTGCCTTTGAGGTATCTAGCTCACTCAGAAGCCTCTTCACTTCTTCCTCGGTGGTGTGCACTGTGTCCAGCACTTGGTGGTGTGCCCCACCTCTCCGTCTTTCTGGAGTCCCTTCTGTCTCCTCTGTGAACACTTCTTTGAATGAGTTCTTCACATACTTCACGGTCATTTCTTGTTGACTCTCCTCCTTCCTTCCTTAGCCTGATTACCTGGTCCTTGACTGTTGTTTTCCTCCTGATGTGGCTGTACAACAGTTTTGGGTCAGATTTGGCTTTCGCTGCTATGTCATTTTCATATTGTCTTTGGGCCTCCCTTCTTATCTGTGCATATTCGTTTCTGGCTCTACTATTGCTCTCCTTATTCTCCTGGGTCCTTTGCCTTCTATATTTCTTCCATTCCCTAGCACACTTGGTTTTTGCCTCCCTGCACCTTTGGGTAAACCATGGGCTCATCCTGGCTTTTTCATTATTCCTGTTACCCTTGGGTACAAACCTCTCCTCAGCCTCCTTGCATTTTGTTGCTACATATTCCATCATCTCATTAACTGGCTTCCCTGCCAGTTCTCTGTCCCACTGAACCCCGTTCAGGTAGTTCCTCATTCCTGTGTAGTCCCCTTTCTTGTAGTTTGGCTTCATTCGTCCTGGCCTTCCTGCTTCTCCCTCCACTTGTAGCTCTACTGTGTATTCGAAGCTTAAAACCACATGGTCACTGGCCCCAAGGGGTCTTTCGTATGTGATGTTTTCGATATCTGCACTACTCAAGGTGAATACTAAGTCCAGCCTTGCTGGTTCATCCTCTCCTCTCTCTCTTGTAGTGTCCCTTACGTGTTGGCACATGAAGTTTTCCAGTACCACCTCCATCATCTTAGCCCTCCATGTATCTTGGCCCCCATGTGGGTCCAAGTTCTCCCAATCGATCTCCTTGTGGTTAAAGTCACCCATGATCAGGAGCTTTGCCCTGCATGCATGAGCTCTTCTGGCCACTCTAGCCAGTGTATCAACCATCGCTCTATTGCTCTCGTGTGTGTGTGTGTGTGTGTGTGTGTGTGTGTGTGTGTGTGTGTGTGTGTGTGTATACTCACCTAGTTGAGGTTGCAGGGGTCGAGTCCTAACTCCTGGACCCGCCACTTCACTGATCGCTACTAGGTCACTCTCCCTGAACCGTGAGCTTTATCATACCTCTGCTTAAAGCTATGTATGGATCCTGCCTCCACTACATAGCTTCCCAAACTATTCCACTTCCTGACTACTCTGTGGCTGAAGAAATACTTCATAACATCCTTGTGATTCATCTGTGTCTTCAATTTCCAACTGTGTCCCCTTGTTGTTGTGTCCCATCTCGGGAACATCCTGTCTTCGTCCACCTTGTCAATTCCTCTCAGTATTTTGTATGTCGTTATCATGTCCCCCCTCCCCCTCCCGTCCTCCAGTGTCGTCAGGTCGATTTCCCTTAACCTCTCCTCGTAGGACATACCTCTTAGCTCTGGGACTAGTCTTGTTGCAAACCTTTGCACTTTTTTCTTAGTTTCTTTACGTGCTTGGCTAGGTGTAGGTTCCAAACTGGTGCCGCATACTCCAATATGGACCTAACGTACACGGTGTACAGGTTCCTGAACGATTCTTTATTAAGATGTCGTAATGCTGTTCTGAGGTTTGCTAGGCGCCCATATGCTGCAGCAGTTATTTGGTTGATGTGCGCTTCAGGAGATGTGCCTGGTGTTATACTCACCCCAAGATCTTTTTCCTTGAGTGAGGTTTGTAGTCTCTGGCCCCTAGACTGTAATCCCGTCTGGGGTTTCTTCTTTCCCCTTCCCCAATCTTCATGACTTTGCACTTGGTGGGGTTGAACTCCAGGAGCCAATTGCTGGACCAGGTCTGCAGCCTGTCCAGATCCCTTTGTAGATCTGCCTGGTCTTCGATCGAATGAATTCTTCTCATCAACTTCACGTCATCTGCAAACAGGGACACCTCGGAGTCTATTCCTTCCTCATGTCGTTCACAAATCCAGAAACAGCACTGGTCCTAGGATGACCCCGCGGGACCCCGCTGGTCACAGGTCCCCACTCTGACACCTCGCCACGTCCCATGACTCGCGCGGGTCTTCCTGACAAGTATTCCCTGATCCATTGTAGTGCCTTCCTGTTATCCCTGCTTGGCCCTTTCCAGTTTTTGCACCAATCTCTTGTGTGGAACTGTGTCAAACGCCTTCTTACAGTCCAAGAAAATGCAATCCACCCACCTCTCTCTCTCTTGTCTTACTGCTGTCACTCTGTCATAGAACTCCAGTAGTTTTGTGACACAGGATTTCCCCCGTCCCTGAAACCATGTTGGCTGCTGTTGTGAGATTTTTCCTTTCTAGGTGTTCCACCACTTTTCCCTGATAATCTTTTTCCATGATTTTTGCATACTATACATGTCAGTGACACTGGTCTGTAGTTTAGTGCTTCATGGCTGTCTCATTTTTTAAAGATTCGGACTACATTTGCTGTCTTCCATACCTCAGGCAATCTCCCTGTTTCGATAGATGTACTGAATATTGTTGTTAGGGGTACACATAGCGCCTCTGCTCCCTCTCTCAGGACCCATGGAGAGATGTTATCCGGCCCCATTGCCTTTGAGGTATCTAGCTCACTCAGAAGCCTCTTCACTTCTTCCTCGGTTGTGTGTACTGTGTCCAGCACTTGGTGGCGTATCCCACCTCTCCGTCTTTCTGGAGCCCTTTCTGTCTCCTCTGTGAACACCTCTTTGAATCTCTTGTTGAGTTCCTCACATACTTCACGGTCATTTCTCGTTGTCTCTCCTCCTTCCTTCCTTAGCCTGATTACCTGGTTCTTTACTGTTGTTTTCCTCCTGATGTGGCTGTATAACAGCTTCGGGTCAGATTGCTTCCGCTGCTATGTCTTTTTTCTTTTTGGGTCGTTGGGCCTCCCTTCTTATCTGTGCATATTCATTTCTGGCTCTACTATTGCTCTCCTTATTCTCCTGGGTCCTTTGTCTTCTATACTTCTTCCATTCCCATTGTGTGTTTGTGTGTGTGTGTGGTGTGTGTGTTTTGTGTGTGTGTGTGTGTGTGTGTGTGTGTGGGGTGTGTGTGTGTGTGTGTTTGTGTGTGTGTGTGTTCACCTATTTGTGGTTGCAGGGGTTTATTCTCAGCTCCTGGCCCCACCTCTTAACTTGCCACTCTCCAGATTCATTCCCTCTTAGCCTCTTGGGCACTGTCGTATCTACTTGTAAAACTATGTATGGAACCTGCCATCACCATTTCCTCACCGAGATCATTCCACTTTCCGACCACTTTGAACATAAGAACATAAGAAAGGCTGAACACTGCAGCAGGCCTGTTGGCCCATACTAGGCAGATCCATAAGAACATAAGAACATAAGAAAGGAGGAACACTGCAGCAGGCCTGTTGGCCCATACTAGGCAGGTCCTTTACAATTCATCCCACTAACAAACATTTGACCAACCCAATTTTCAATGCTACCCAAGAAATAAGCTCTGATGTGCAAGTCCCACTCAAATCCAACCCCTCCCACTCATGTACTTATCCAACCTAAATTTGAAACTACCCAAAGTCCTAGCCTCAATAACCCAACTAGGTAGACTGTTCCACTCATCAACTACCCTATTTCCAAACCAATACTTTCCTATGTCCTTTCTAAATCTAAACTTATCTAATTTAAATCCATTACTGCGGGTTCTCTCTTGGAGAGAATATCCTCAAGACCTTGTTAATATCCCCTTTATTAATACCTATCTTCCACTTATACACTTCGATCAGGTCTCCCTCATTCTCTCAAACAAGTGAATGTAACTTAAGAGTCTTCAATCTTTCTTCATAAGGAAGATTTCTAATGCTATGTATTAATTTAGTCATCCTACGCTGAATGTTTTCTAACGAATTTATGTCCATTCTGTAATATGGAGACCAGAATTGAGTGCATAATCTAGGTTTAGGGCTTACTAATGATGTATAAAGCTGCAGTATGACCTCTGGATTTTTGCTTACACTTTTTGATGTAAAAACCCAGTAATCTATTTGCCTTTTTTTTTAGTCGTTAGGGGTTGCTGTCTTGGTTTAAGGTTGCTGCTCACCCCTAACCCCCGTCCTTTTCGCAATTGTATGGGCTAAGTTCACATTATTTAACTTAAAGTGCAGGGTTATGGACATTTCCCGGGTTCAGAACCTTGCATTTATTACTTGAACTGCACTGCCATTTTCTGACCAAGGTAGAGTTTGTCTAAATCCTCCCGAAGTTCCTAACATCTACGTTTGAATCAATTTTCCCACCTATCTTTTTGTCATCGGCGAATTTGCCTATCCTGTAATTTTCTCAAGATCTTGTTTATTATAAAAACAACGGGCCAAGCGATCCCTGTGGAAAGCATTGTTATGATCCCCCCTCGGGTTTAAACCCATTTATGGACACTCTGTTTCCTGTTTTGTGAGCCTATTCGATCCCGAGAGCACTCTTCCCCCCAAAGCCATAGTGCTACTTCTTTAACAGTCTTTGGTGCGGAAATCTATCAAAGCCTTTCTAAAATTAAGTAAATAAAATTTTAAATTTTTATCGTGGTCAACAGCCTCAAAAGCTTTACTGAAAAAAAATTAATAAATTAGTTGACAAAACCGGCCTCTTTTGAAACCCTTTTAGTATCATTTAAACAAACAGCTTATCGAGATGCTTTTATAATTTTAGTATAATTGACTCTAGTAAATTTTCCCACAATTGAGGTCAGGCTTATTGGGGGTAATTTGACGGTAACGTTTTCCCTTTTTTAAAATAGGAATTACATAGCATCTTCCACATTCAGACACTCCCTGTTTGAAGAGATAAATTAAAAATATTGTTTGGTTCACAGCTTCCATTTTGCATTCCTTTAAAACCCCTTTAAAAAAAACCTCATCGGACCCGGTGACTTATTTTGCTTCAGTCGTCTATCTGCTTCAACCATTTCATAGTGACTAGATGTTACTAATTTATCTTTTTGGCCCACTTAAAAATTAATTCCCGGAACCTATAGTGTTCCTGTTAAAAACCGAGAGAAAATAATTATTTAAAATGGAGCACATTTCATTCTTTTTGTCAGTAAGGTGCTCATAGTTATTTTTAAGGGGACCTATTTTAAATCTCTAACTTTTGTTCTATAGACCTGGAAAAAACTTTTTGGGTTAGTTTTAGAATCCCTAGCAACTTTAATTTCATAGTCCTTTTAGCTTTTCTTATCCCCTTTTTTAATGTCCCTCTTAGTGTCAATATACTGATTCATAAGATGACCCTCGCCTCTTTTGATACGCCTATAAATTCCTTTCTTATGCCCTAGTAGATATTTCAGCCTATTATTCATCCATTTTGGGTCATTTCTATTTGATCTAATTTCTTTATAAGGGATAAATGTTCTCTGAGCAGCATGTATTGTGTTCAGAAAACTGTCATATTGATAGCTCTCTTCGTTACCCCAGTCAACAGATGATAAGTGTTCTCTAAGCCCATCGTAATCTGCTAAGCGAAAATCTGGGACTGTTACTGAGTTATCCCTACTATCATACTTCCATTCAATTCTAAATGTAATTGATTTGTGGTCGCTAGCACCCAGTTCTTCTGAAACTTCTAAATTATTAACAAGGGATTCATTGTTTGCCAGAACTAAGTCAAGCAGGTTATTACCCCTTGTAGGTTCTGTCACAAACTGCTTCAGAAAACAATCCTGAACTACTTCTAAGAAGTCGTATAAATTCTAAATTCCCAGTCAAGAAATTCCAATCAATATGACTAAAGTTAAAGTCTCCTGGAATTACTACATTATCGTGCCTTGTGGCCCTAACAATTTCCTCCCATAGTATGTCTTCCCTGGTCCCTATCTAAATTTGGGGGAACGGTATATCACACCTAAAGTTAATTTTTCATGCCCCTCTGAAAATTCTATCCAAACAGACTCTGTATGTGTTACTTCAGACTTAATACCCGTTTTTATGCAACAGTTCAAGTGATCTCGGACATACAATGCCACCCCACCCCCCTTCCCGATACTTCTATCTACTTGGAACAATTTAAAACCCTGAATGTGACATTCTGCAGGCATGTCCCGACTTTTTGAATTAAACCACGTCTCAGTAATGGCAAATACATCTATGTTACCTGCACTGGCAACTAGTCTCAACTCGTCCATCTTATTCCTAGCACTGCGACTATTTGTGTAATAAATATTTAATGACCCTCCTATCTCTTTACCCTTCCTGCTCCTTTCTGTTATTCCACTAAACCTATTACTGTCATTGTCAATTAGTGCCACTGGCTTTCCAATATCCTCCTCATTTTGCCTATTACTAGTTCTCCTAGTACCTCATGTTACTACCCTGCGACCTTCACAGTTTTCCCGCCAAAACCCATACCAACTAACTATTCCTAGTTTAAAGACCTAACAGCTCCCTCCACTGCGTTGGCCAGTGCTCCCACCCACACCTAGACAAGTGAACACCATCCCTGGCATACATGTCATTTCTGCCATAGAAGAGGTCCCAGTTGTCAATGAATGTTACCGCATTTTCCTTACAGTATTTGTCCAGCCAGCAATTGACACCAATTGCTCTGGACAACCATTCATTTCCAACTCCTCTCCTTGGCAAAATGCCACATATGACAGGTTTCCCACCCTTCTTCCTAATTATCTCTATTGCTGACCTATACCTGCTAATCAGGTCCTCACTCCTATGTCTGCCAACATCGTTGCCTCCAGCACTGAGACAGATAATAGGATTGAAGATTGAGACACTTATGCAGCATATGGGAATCTTTATTCAGGAAACGTTTCGCCACACAGTGGCTTCATCAGCCCAATACAAAGAGGAAGGCGTAAGGAGAGGAGGAGAATGAGGTAATCAGTCCCTCAACCTGGAGTCGATGTGTTCAGTCCATCAATCTTGTAGAATGTACAGCATAGGGCCGTAGACGTGGCTTATATACTGTAGTGAGGTGACGTGAAGCAGGTGGAGGCGGGGTCATAGTGGTACCATCCACTAGTCGAAGTAGGTCTTCGTCCAAAGGTTGAACAAGTGTTGAAGAATTCTTTGTAACAAGATCCCATGATGCTGCAGTGTCTGACAGTTGTGATGAATGGTTTGAAAAACCGACAAGTTGAAGATTGAGACACTTATGCAGCATATGGGAATCTTTATTCAGGAAACGTTTCGCCACACAGTGGCTTCATCAGTCCAATACAAAGAGGAAGGCGTAAGGAGAGGAGGAGAATGAGGTAATCAGTCCCTCAACCTGGAGTCGATGTGTTCAGTCCATCAATCTTGTAGAATGTACAGCATAGGTTGTTGTTAAAGATTCGCCGGTATTTTCCCGGCCCGGGCCCTTCCAAGTGGTGGCCCGGCACTGGCTCCCTGTCTAGGGAGTGTCTGAGACCTAAGTCTCCCATGGGAGGAGGCACAAGTACCCCCCTCATCTTGTAAGGTACAAACTCGGGCTCTGGCACCAACCATGCCCTAGAAGGGCAATGCATGGTGTCGATCGTGCTAGCGCTGTGCTCTCCTGTGTGAAGTGTCGTGTGTTGGGTGTTCATTTTCTTCATGTTGATTCGCAGGTCCTTCTGGCCAGGTCTTCTCCAGATGGTGACCCGGCAGTGGCCCCCCGGGTGGGGGGTGACGATAATCATCTTTCTTCTTTCTTGGCCCTCCGGTTGGAGGATGTCGTCTTCTATCTTGCGCTGACTTCCCCAAAGAGAAGCGCAGTCGGGCAGAGGCAGCAGTTACAGGGTTGATTGGAGCCACACCCCAGCTTTAGCGGACAGCAAAGTGCTGGGTGAATGGTCATGGATAGTCGTGCTAGACGAGGGTACCGTCTTCAAGGTCCCTATTCTGAAGCATCCTGAATTTCCTCTTTGAGGTGTACTTGACCTGCCTCGTATGGGCCAGTAGGCCTTCTGCAGTGTTCCTACATTCTTATGTTCTTATGTTCTTATGTTCTTATGTTCTTATGTTCTTATGATGTGAGCTTCTAGCATTATTCTGGGCACTATGCTCACTCCTAGGTCTTTCTTTTTAAGTGAATTCCTCAGCCTCTAGTAGCCTATACTTCGTTTCCGGTTTTCTTGCTCCTTCCCCGATCCTCATGACCTTGCATTTGCTGCGATTGAATTCAAGCAAACATATATCAGACCACTCTTGCAATTTGTCCAGATCCTTATGGAGCCTCTCCTTGTCCTTTTTAGTTTTATTCTTCTCATCAGCAAACAAGGATATATCTGAATCAGTCCCATCTAGAATGTCATTCACATTAACCAAAAACAGTACTGGTCCTAATACAGGATCCTTGTGATATCTCACGTGTTACTTTTCCCCATTCTGACGTCTCTTTCCTGGCAGTCGTTCTTTGCTTCCTGCCCCTACGATACTCTCTGAGCCACCGGAGTACGTTCACTGTTATTCCCAACTGAATCTCAAACTTTCGGCTCAGCTTTTTGTGGGGTATTGTATCAAACACCTTGCAGTCTCCGTATTGTGATCCACCCCCTTCCCCTCCCCCTCTCTCTCTCTCTTCCTTGTTATAGAACTCCAGTAGGTTAGTAAGACAAGATTTGTCATCCCTAAACTCAAGTGTTCTACTACTCTTCCCTTGATAACTTTCATCATCACCTTGCAAGGTATGCATGTCAGAGAAACTGGCCTGTTGTTTAACACCTCCTTTCTTAAATATAAGGATTACATTTGCTTTCTTCCAGATCTCTGGTAACCGTCCCATATCCACCGACTTATTGTATACCACAGCTGGTGGTTTAGCGAGTGCTTCTGCTGCCTCTCGCAGGATCTATGGTGACAAGTTGTCAGGTCCTGCTGCCTTTGATGTATTCAGGTCCATCAAATGATTCTTTACTTTTTCTTCTGTTGTGTGGATGGCATCCAATACTTGTCAGTGCCTTTGTTCCTTACTCTCTTTGGTATCGCCCCAGTTTACACTGAGAAGGCCGATTCAAATCGTTTAATCAAAACTTCTCAGACTTCATTATTGTTGTTCCTGAGCTCTCCTCCTTCCTTCTTCAGTCGACTTACCTGGTCCAGTACTGTCGTCTTTCTCCTGATGTGGATATGAAGTAGTTTTGGCTCAGACTTGCTCTTTGCTGCTATATCATTTTCAAACTGTCTCTCAGCCTCTCGTTTATGGACAGTCTGCTGAATTCTCTATTCTCTTTCTGTATTTTTTTTCACTCTCTCACACTTTTGTTTCCTACATCTCTGCTTGAAGCAATGACTCTCTCCATCTTTACTGTTTTACCATATGTACGGGTGGTGGTGTGAATGTGTGACAGGTGGTGGTGTGATTGTACATACAGGTGGTAGTGTGATTGTACATACAGGTGGTGGTGTGACTGCATTAAAGATTTTGGTGTGATTGCATTGCAGGTGTGGGAGTGATTGTATTACAGGTGTGAGAGTGATTGTATTACAGGTGTTGATGAGATTGCATGGTAGGTGTTGGTCTGATTGCAATACAGGTATGAGAGAGAAAATATTACAGGTGTTGGTGTGATTGGATGACAGGTGGTGATGTGACTGTATTACAGATGTGTGAGTGATTGTATTACATGTGTGGGAGTGACTATATTACATGTGTGGGAGTGATTGTATTACAGGTGTGAGAGTGATTGTATTACAGGTGTGAGAGTTATTGTATTGCAGATGCAGGAGTGATTGTATTACAGGTGTGAGAGCGATTGTATTACAAGTGTGAGAGTGATAGTATTACAGGTGTGAGAGTGATTGTATTACTGGTGTGGGAGTGATTGTGTTACAGGTGTGGGAGTAATTGTATTATACGTATGGGAGTGATTGCATTGCAGATGTGGGAGTGACTGTATTACAGGTATGAAAGTAATTGTATCACAGGTGTGGAAGTGATTGTATCACAGGTGTGGTAGTGATTGTATTACTTGTGTGGAAGTGTTTGTCTTACTGATGTGGGAGTGATTGTATTGCATATGTGTGAGTGATTGTATTATAGGTGTGAGAGTGATTGTATTACAGGTGTGGGAGTGATTGTATTACAGGTGTGGGAGTGATTGCATTACAGGTGTGGGAGTCATTGTATTACAGGTGTAGGAGTGATTGTATTACGGGAGTGGGAGTGATTGTATTACAGGTGTGAGAGTGATTGTATTACAGGTGTGGGGAGTGATTGTATTACAGGTGTGTGAGTAATTGTATTACAGGTGTGTGAGTAATTGTATTACAGGTGTGTGAGTAATTGTATTACAGGTGTGTGAGTAATTGTATTACAGGTGTGTGAGTAATTGTATTACAGGTGTTTACCTGGAGTTTACCTGGAGAGAGTTCCGGGGGTCAACGCCCCCGCGGCCCGGTCTGTGACCAGGCCTCCTGGTGGATCAGAGCCTGATCAATCAGGCTGTTGCTGCTGGCTGCACACAAACCAACGTACGAGCCACAGCCCGGCTGGTCAGGAACCGACTTTAGGTGCTTGTACAGTGCCAGCTTGAAGAGTGCCAGGGGTCTGTTGGTAATCCCCCTTATGTGTGCTGGGAGGCAGTTGAACAGTCTCGGGCCCCTGACACTTATTGTGTGTGAGTAATTGTATTACAGGTGTGTGAATAATTGTATTACAGGTGTGTGAGTAATTGCATTACAGGTGTGTGAGTAATTGTATTACAGGTATGTGAGTAATTGTATTACAGGTGTGTGAGTAATTATATTACAGGTGTGTGAGTAATTGTATTCAGGTGTGGTAATTGGTCAGGTTGTGTAATTTATAGTGTGTGTGAGTAATTGATCAGTTGCTACATGTATTGTGTGTGAGTAATTGTATTACAGGTGTGTGAGTAATTGTATTACAGGTGTGTGAGTAATTTATTACAGGTGTGTGAGTAATTGTATTACAGGTGTGTGAGTAATTGTATTACAGGTGTGTGAGTAATTGTATTACAGGTGTGTGAGTAATTGTATTACAGGTGTGTGAGTAATTGTATTACAGGTGTGTGAGTAATATATTACAGGTGTGTGAGTAATTGTATTACAGGTGTGTGGGTAATGTATTACAGGTGTGTGAGTAATTGTATTACAGGTGTGTGAGTAATTGTTTTACAGGTGTGTGAGTAATTGTATTACAGGTGTGTGAGTAATTGTATTACAGGTGTGTGAGTAATTGTATTACAGGTGTGTGAGTAATTGTATTACAGGTGTAGCTCTCCTACAAATGTTCACAGTGTGCTGCCAAACTGTACTACGGTTATATCTGATCTTACAGGATTTCCACCTACTGCCACCACCACCTGCCCACCACCACTGCCACCTACACTGCCACACCACCAGCCTGCCACCACCACACTCCACCACCACGCCACCACACCTGCCACCACCCACCACCTGCCACCCACACACACCTGCCACCACCACCACCCACACTGCCACCACCACTGCACCCCCACTGCCACCACCACCACCACCTGCCACCACCACCACCTGCCACCACCACCAAACCTGCCACCACCACCACCTGCCACCACCACCACCTGCCACCACCACCACCTGCCACCACCACCACCACCCACCTGCCACCACCACCACCTGCCACCACCACCACCTGCCACCACCACCACCTGCCACCACCACCCCACCTGCCACACCACCACCTGCACACCACCACCACCTGCCACACCACACCTGCCACACACCACCACCACCTGCCACCACCACCACCACCTGCACCACCCCCTGCCACCACCACCACCTGCCACCACCACCCACCACACCACCACCTGCCACCCACCACCACTGCCACCACCACCACCCCACACCACCACCTGCCACCCACCACACCACCTGCCACCACCACCACCACCTGCCACCACCACCTGCCACCACCACCACCACTCACCACCACCACCCTGCCACCACCCACCACCACCTGCCACCACCAACCCTGCCACCACCACCCCACCCACCTGCCACCACCACCACCTGCCACCACAACCACCACTGCCACACCACCCACCACACCACCACCACACCACCACCTGCCACCACCACCACCACCACCACCACCACACCTGCCACCACCACCTGCCACCACCACACCTGCCACCCCACCCACCACTGCCAACACCACCCACCACCACCACTGACCACCCCCCCACCACCACCTGCCACTGCCACCACCACCACCTGCCACACCACCACCACCTGCCACCACCAACCTGCCACCACCCACCACCAACTGCCACCACCACCACTGCCACCACCACCACCACCACTGCCACCACCCCCCCACCACCACCACAGCCACCACCACCACCCACCACCACCAACTGCCACCACCACCTGCCACCACCACCACCTGCCACCACCACCACCACACCACCTGCCACCAACCACCTGCCCCACCACCACCCCACCACCTGCCACCACACCACCTGCACCACCACCCACCACCACCTGCCACCACCCACCACCTGCCACCACCACCACCACCACCACCACCAACCTGCCACCACCACCACACCACCACCTGCACCCACCACCTGCCACACACCACCACCCCACCCACCTGCCACCACCCACCTGCCACCACCACCACCACCACCACCTGCCACCACCCACCACCGCCCACACTGCCACCACCACCACCACCTACCACCCACCACCTGCCACCACCACCACCACCTGCCACTGCCACCCCCCCCCCCTCCACCCCACCACCACCCACCTGCCACTGCCCACCACCACCCCACCACACCACCTGCCACCACCACCTGCCCCCACCACACCACCCCACCTGCCACCACCACCCACCTGCCACCACCCCACCACCACCTGCCACCACCACCACCCCACCACCACCGCCACACCTCCACACACCTGCCACCACCACCACCACCACCTGCCCAACCCCACCACCACCACCACCTGCCACCACCACCACCACCACCACCACCACCACCACCACCACCACCCACCACACCCCCACCACTCCACCACCCACCACCACCACCTGCCACTGCACACCACCACCACCATGACCCACTGCCCACCACCACCTGCCACCACCACCACTGCACCACCACCACACTGCCACCCACCCCACAACCCCACCACCACCACCACACCACCACCACCCCACCTGCCCACCACCACTGCCACCACCACCACCACCACCTGCCAACACACCACCTGCCACCACCCACCACCACCTGCCAACACCACCAACCTGCCAAACCCCCACCACCACCTCCACCACCACCACCTCCACCACCACCACCACCTCCACCACCACCACACACCACCACCACCTGCCCCCACCACCACCTGCCACCACCCACCACCACCCACCTGCCACCACCCACCTGCCACCACCACCACCACCCACTGCCACCACCAACCCCACCACCCCACCCACCAACCCCCACCACCACGCCACCACCACCACCACCACCACTCCCACCACACCACCACCACCACCCCACACACCTGCCACCACCACCACCACCACCTGACCACCACCACCTGCCACCCCACCACCCATCCACCACCACCACACCCGCCACCACCTCCACCACCACCACTGCCACCACCACCACTGCACCACCACCACACACGCACCACCACCCAAACCCCCACCACTGCACACCACCACACACGCACCACCACCACACACCACCTCCACCACCCCTGCCACCACCACCACTGCCACCACCACCACCACCTGCCACACCACACCACCTGCCACCACCCACCACCACCTGCCACCACACTGCCACCACCACCACACCACCACCACCACCTGCCACCACCAACCACTCCACCACCACCACCACCACCACCACACCACCTCCACCACCACCACCACCTGCCACCACCACCACCACCACCTGCCACCACCACCTGCCACCACCACACCTGCCACCACCACCACCTGCCACCACCACCACCACCTGCCACCCCACCACCACCTGCCACCACCACCCACCGCACCAACACTGCCACCACCACCTGCCACCACCACCTACCACCACCTGCCACCACCACCACTGCCACCACCCCACCTGCCACCACCACCACCACCTGCCCACACCACTCCACCACTGCCACACCACCTGCCACCACCACCACCTACCACTCCACCACCACCTGCACCACCACCACACTGCCACCACACACCTGCCACCCACCCCACCACACCACCACCTCCACTCACCACTGCACACACCACCACACCTGCCACCACCACCACACTGCCACCACCACCTGCCCTCCCTCACACGACCTGCATTCCCCACCACTGCACACACATTGCCACCTGCCCCACCCACACCACACCTGCCACACTGCACCACACTGCCCACCTACACCACCTGCACCACACCACCACGCGCTGACCACCGAACTCCACCATAGACCACCACACTACCTGCCACCACACCTGCCACCCACCTGCCACACTACCACTGCACACCACCACCTGCCACCACATCCTACCACCACCACCTCCATGCCCACCTGACCCCACCTGCCACTACCACCTGCCACTACACCTGCCACTGCCACCACACCTGCCACTCCATTGCCACCACCACCTGCCACCACCACCTGCCACCACTACCACCACCCTGACCACCACACACCTGCCACTCATCACTGCCACCACACTCCACACCTCCACTACCATGCCACCACACCTGCCACCACCACCACCAACCTGCCACACCACTGCCACACACCTGCCACCACCACCTGCACACCCCCCACCCACCTGCCACCACTCCACACACCTGCCACCTACCTGCCACTACCATCTGCCACTCCACCTTCCACCACCTGCCACACCACTGCCACCACACCACCCCACCCACCACCTGCACCACCCCATCCACCACCACCTCACCACACACCACTGCCACCCCACCTGCCAACCCCACACCTGCCACTACCATCTGCCACCACCACCACCCTGCCACACCACCTGCCACCACCTCCACACTTGCCACTACCATCTGCCACCACCACCTGCCACACTGCCACCACACCTGCCCCACCACCTGCCATCCACCTACCACCATACCTGCCACTCACCACCTCCACCACCACCTGCCACCACACCTGCCACCACACCTGCCACCACCTGCACTACCATGCCACACACCTGCCACCACACCTGCACTACCACATGCCACACCACCGCCTGCCACTACCACCTGCCACTCACACCTGCCACCACATCTGCCACTACCACCTGCCACTACCATCTGCCACCACACCTGCCACTACCATCCCGCCACCACCACTCCCACCAACCTTGCCACACCAACTGCCACTACCACCTGCCACCACCACCTGCCACCCCACCTGCCACACCACCTGCCACACACCTGCCACTACCATCTGCCACCACACACCTGCCACTCCATTCTTGCCAACACCACCTGCCATCACACCTGCCACCCACCTACCACCACCACCTACCACCACCACCTGCCACCACAAAACCTGCCACCAACACCTGCCACTACCATGTGCCACCACCAACCTGCCACCAACCTGCCACTACCATCTGCCACCACCACCTGCCACCACACCTGCCATCACACCTGCTCCACCACCTGCCACTACTACCTACCACCATACCTGCCACTACCATCTGCCACCACCACCTACCACCACACCTGCCACTACCATCTGCCACCACTACCTGCCACCACCACCTACCACCACCACCTCCCACCACCACTTGCCACCACCACCTGCCACCATCACCTGCCATTACCTCCTGCCACCACCACCTGCCACCACCACCTGCCACCACCACCTGCCACTACGACCTGCTTGCCCACCTACCACCACCACCTGCCACTGCCACCTGCTTGCCCACCTACCACCACCACCTGCCACCACCACTTGCCACCACCACCTGGCACCACCACCTGCCACTACCACCTGCCACCACCACCTGCCACTACCACCTGCTTGCCCACCTACCACCACCACCTGCTTGCGCCGGCTAGCACCACCTGCCACTACTACCTATCAATACCACCTGCTTGCCCGCCTGCCACAACCACCTGCTTTCCCGCTTGCCACCACCATCTTCTTACCTGCCTGCTTTCCCGCCTGGCACCATCACCTGCTTGCCCGCCTGGCACCATCACCTGCTTTCCCGCCTGTCACCACCACCTGCTTGCCCGCCTGGCACCATCACCTGCTTCCCCGCCTGTCGCCACCACCTGCTTGCCCGCCTGGCACCATCACCTGCTTCTCCGCCTGTCACCATCACCTGCTTGCCCGCCTGGCACCATCACCTGCTTACCCGCCTGGCACCATCACCTGCTTGCCCGCCTGTCACCACCACCTGCTTCCCCGCCTGTCACCATCACCTGCTTGCCCGCCTGGCACCATCACCTGCTTCCCCGCCTGTCACCACCACCTGCTTCTCCGCCTGTCACCATCACCTGCTTCCCCGCCTGGCACCATCACCTTCTTCCCCGCCTGGGACCATCACCTGCTTGCCCGCCTGGCACTACCACCTGCTTCCCCGCCTGGCACCACCACTTGCTTCCCCGCCTGGCACCATCACCTGCTTCCCCGCCAGGCACCATCACCTGCTTGCCCCCCTGTCACCACCACCTGCTTCTCCGTCTGGCACCACCACCTGCTTACACGCCTGGCACCATCACTTGCTTCCCCGCCTGGCACCATCACCTGCTTCCCCGCCTGGCACCATCATCTGCTTCCCCGCCTGGCACCATCATCTTCTTCCCCGCCTGGCACCATCACCTGCTTGCCCGCCTGGCGCCACCACCTGCTTCCCCGCCTGGCACCACCACTTGCTTCCCCGCCTGGCACCATCACCTGCTTCCCCGCCTGGCACCATCACCTGCTTGCCCGCCTGTCACCACCACCTGCTTCTCCGTTTGGCACCACCACCTGCTTGCCCGCCTGGCACCATCACCTGCTTCCCCGCCTGGCACCATCACCTGCTTCCCCGCCTGGCACCATCACCTGCTTTCCCGCCTGGCACCATCATCTGCTTGCCCGCCTGGCACCATCACCTGCTTCCCCGCCTGGCACCATCACCTGCTTCCCCGCCTGTCACCACCACCTGCTTCCCCGCCTGGCACCATCACCTGCTTCCCCGCCTGGCACCATCACCTGCTTCCCCGCCTGGCACCATCACCTGCTTGCCCGCCTGTCACCACCACCTGCTTCCCCGCCTGTCACCAACACCTGCTTCCCCGCCTGGCACCATCACCTGCTTCCCCGCCTGGCACCATCACCTGCTTTCCCGCCTGGCACCATCATCTGCTTGCCCGCCTGGCACCATCACCTGCTTCCCCGCCTGGCACCATCACCTGCTTCCCCGCCTGTCACCACCACCTGCTTCCCCGCCTGGCACCATCACCTGCTTCCCCGCCTGGCACCATCACCTGCTTCCCCGCCTGGCACCATCACCTGCTTGCCCGCCTGTCACCACACCTGCTTCCCCGCCTGTCACCAACACCTGCTTCCCCGCCTGGCACCATCACCTGCTTCCCCGCCTGTCACCAACACCTGCTTCCCCGCCTGGCACCATCACCTGCTTCCCCGCCTGGCACCATCACCTGCTTGCCCGCCTGTCACCACCCACCTGCTTCCCCGCCTGGCACCATCACCTGCTTCCCCGCCTTTCACCATCACCTGCTTCCCTCCTGCCACCACCACCACCTGCTTGCCCACCTGTCACTACCACCTGCTTGCCCACCTGTCACTACCACATGCTGCCGTATTCCACCACCATCTGCTTACCTGCTGCTTGCCGCCTGCTTTTTCTAAATTACTTCTCTGCTTGATTAGCCTATCTGACTGCATCTCTGCTTGCTTCTGTCATTGCTGCCTACTGCTTACTTCTGTTGCCTCTCTGCTTGCTGTACGTTCATGCATGCCTCTTTCTGCCTCCATGCTGCCTCTTGCTGACCTCCTCTCTGGCCTGCTTGCTCTTGCTTGCTTGCGTCTCTGCTTGTTGCCTTCAGGCTGTGCCTCTCTGATTGCTTGTCTTCATGCTTGCTTGTATTCTTGCCTTCTTTACTGTGGTCTCTACACATGTCTTCCTTCCTCTCTTGATTCCTACATTCTTTTACCTCCTGTTCCGTTACTTCATGTGGTTCGACTTCGTTGATCTCTATTTATGCTTTACTCTGGCTATGGCCTTCCTTCTTTACTCTCTGTCATGCCTTGTACCGTCAGCTGATGGTAAATCCTCAGTGTGGTGGTACATACAAAGCGTGGTAAATCCAATGAGTAGTGGTATATGTAGGGTGTGTACTACATTCTAGGATCGATGGTACAATTCACGGGGTGGTGGATACATTAAGGTGGTACAAGTCAGGGGTGGTGGTACAATTGGCAGTAGGGGTGTGTATCAATAGGTGGTACAATTCATGGGATGATGGTACAGTTCAGGGTGGTGGTATAATTCATGATGGGTACATTCGGTGGTGATAATTCATGGTATGATGGTACAGTTCAGGGGTGGTGGTACAATTCATGGGATGGTGGTACAATTCATGGGATGATGGTACAGTTCAGGGGTGGTGGTATAATTCATGGGATGGTGGTACAATTCAGGGGTGGTGGTATAACTCATGGTATGATGGTACAGTTCAGGGGTGGTGGTATAATTCATGGTATGATGGTACAGTTCAGGGGTGGTGGTACAACTCATGGTATGATGGTACAGTTCAGGGGTGGTGGTACAACTCATGGTATGATGGTACAGTTCAGGGGTGGTGGTATAATTCATGGGATGATGGTACAGTTCAGGGGTGGTGGTATAACTCATGGTATGATGGTACAGTTCAGGGGTGGTGGTATAACTCATGGTATGATGGTACAGTTCAGGGGTGGTGGTATAACTCATGGTATGATGGTACAGTTCAGGGGTGGTGGTATAACTCATGGTATGATGGTACAGTTCAGGGGTGGTGGTATAACTCATGGTATGATGGTACAGTTCAGGGGTGGTGGTATAACTCATGGTATGATGGTACAGTTCAGGGGTGGTGGTATAACTCATGGTATGATGGTACAGTTCAGGGGTGGTGGTATAACTCATGGTATGATGGTACAGTTCAGGGGTGGTGGTATAACTCATGGTATGATGGTACAGTTCAGGTGTGGTCAATCTGTATGTGGTACGTCGGGTGTGGTATAACTCATGGTATGATGGTACAGTTCAGGGGTGGTGGTACAACTCATGGTATGATGGTACAGTTCAGGGGTGGTGGTACAACTCATGGTATGATGGTACAGTTCAGGGGTGGTGGTACAACTCATGGTATGATGGTACAGTTCAGGGGTGGTGGTATAACTCATGGTATGATGGTACAGTTCAGGGGTGGTGGTATAACTCATGGTATGATGGTACAGTTCAGGGGTGGTGGTATAACTCATGGTATGATGGTACAGTTCAGGGGTGGTGGTATAACTCATGGTATGATGGTACAGTTCAGGGGTGGTGGTTAACTCATGGTATGATGGTACAGTTCAGGGGTGGTGGTATAACTCATGGTATTGATGGTACAGTTCAGGGGTGGTGGTATAACTCATGGTATGATGGTACAGTTCAGGGGTGGTGGTAAACTCATGGTATGATGGTACAGTTCAGGGGTGGTGGTACAACTCATGGTATGATGGTACAGTTCAGGGGTGGTGGTATAACTCATGGTATGATGGTACAGTTCAGGGGTGGTGGTATAACTCATGGTATGATGGTACAGTTCAGGGGTGGTGGTAAACTCATGGTATGATGGTACAGTTCAGGGGTGGTGGTACAACTCATGGTATGATGGTACAGTTCAGGGGTGGTGGTTAAACTCATGGTATGATGGTACAGTTCAGGGTGGTGGTATAACTCATGGTATGATGGTTTACAGTTACAGGGGGTGGTGGTATAACTCATGGTATGATGGTACAGTTCAGGGGTGGTGGTATAACTCATGGTATGATGGTACAGTTCAGGGGTGGTGGTATAACTCATGGTATGATGGTACAGTTCAGGGGTGGTGTATAACTCATGGTATGAGGGTACAGTTCAGGGGTGGTGGTATAACTCATGGTATGATGGTACAGTTCAGGGGTGGTGGTATAACTCATGGTATGATGGTACAGTTCAGGGGTGGTGGTACAACTCATGGTATGATGGTACAGTTCAGGGGTGGTGGTACAACTCATGGTATGATGGTACAGTTCAGGGGTGGTGGTACAACTCATGGTATGATGGTACAGTTCAGGGGTGGTGGTATAACTCATGGTATGATGGTACAGTTCAGGGGTGGTGGTATAACTCATGGTATGATGGTACAGTTCAGGGGTGGTGGTATAACTCATGGTATGATGGTACAGTTCAGGGGTGGTGGTATAACTCATGGTATGATGGTACAGTTCAGGGGTGGTGGTAAAACTCATGGTATGATGGTACAGTTCAGGGTGGTGGTACAACTCATGGTATGATGGTACAGTTCAGGGAGTGTGGTATAACTCATGGTATGATGGTACAGTTCAGGGATGGTGGTATAACTCATGGTATGATGGTACAGTTCAGGGATGGTGGTATAACTCATGGTATGATGGTACAGTTCAGGGGTGGTGGTACAACTCATGGTATGATGGTACAGTTCAGGGGTGGTGGTATAACTCATGGTATGATGGTACAGTTCAGGGATGGTGGTATAACTCATGGTATGATGGTACAGTTCAGGGATGGTGGTATAACTCATGGTATGATGGTACAGTTCAGGGGTGGTGGTACAACTCATGGTATGATGGTACAGTTCAGGGGTGGTGGTATAACTCATGGTATGATGGTACAGTTCAGGGATGGTGGTAAACTCATGGTATGATGGTACAGTTCAGGGATGGTGGTATAAACTCATGGTATGATGGTACAGTTCAGGGGTGGTGATATAACTCATGGTATGATGGTACAGTTCAGGGGTGGTGGTATAACTCATGGTATGATGGTACAGTTCAGGGGTGGTGATATAACTCATGGTATGATGGTACAGTTCAGGGGTGGTGATATAACTCATGGTATGATGGTACAGTTCAGGGGTGGTGGTATAACTCATGGTATGATGGTACAGTTCAGGGGTGGTGATATAACTCATGGTATGATGGTACAGTTCAGGGGTGGTGGTACAACTCATGGTATGATGGTACAGTTCAGGGGTGGTGATATAACTCATGGTATGATGGTACAGTTCAGGGGTGGTGATATAACTCATGGTATGATGGTACAGTTCAGGGTGTGTGATATAACTCATGGTATGATGGTACAGTTCAGGGGTGGTGGTATAACTCATGGTATGATGGTACAGTTCAGGGGTGGTGATATAACTCATGGTATGATGGTACAGTTCAGGGGTGGTGGTATAACTCATGGTATGATGGTACAGTTCAGGGGTGGTGGTATAACTCATGGTATGATGGTACAGTTCAGGGGTGGTGGTACAACTCATGGTATGATGGTACAGTTCAGGGGTGGTGGTATAACTCATGGTATGATGGTACAGTTCAGGGTGGTGGTATAACTCATGGTATGATGGTACAGTTCAGGGGTGGTGGTATAACTCATGGTATGATGGTACAGTTCAGGGGTGGTGGTATAACTCATGGTATGATGGTACAGTTCAGGGGTGGTGGTATAACTCATGGTATGATGGTACAGTTCAGGGGTGGTGGTATAACTCATGGTATGATGGTACAGTTCAGGGGTGGTGGTATAACTCATGGTATGATGGTACAGTTCAGGGGTGGTGGTACAACTCATGGTATGATGGTACAGTTCAGGGGTGGTGGTACAACTCATGGTATGATGGTACAGTTCAGGGGTGGTGGTATAATTCATGGTATGATGGTACAGTTCAGGGGTGGTGGTATAACTCATGGTATGATGGTACAGTTCAGGGGTGGTGGTATAACTCATGGTATGATGGTACAGTTCAGGGGTGGTGGTATAACTCAGGATGGTGCTATATTCCAGTGGCTGAGTCTACCTTTTGTTGACTATTGACTACCTGTTAGCTGTCTGTTGCAGAATATATCTGTTGTTGACTGCCTATCGTAGAATATATCTGTTGTTGACTACCTGTTGTTGATTTCCTGTTAACCACCTGTTTACTGACCTGTCGTTAACTACTTGTTTGTTGACTACCTGTTGTTGACTACCTGTTGTTGACTACCTGTTGTTGACTACCTGTTGTTGACTACCAGATGTTGACTACCAGATGGTGACTACCAGATGGTGACTACCAGATGGTGACTTCCAGATGGTGACTACCAGATGTTGACTACCTGTTTGGTGACTACCTGTTGTTGATTTACCTGTTTGTTGACTACCCGTTATTAGGAACAAAGATGTAGTCTACTGGCCTGCACACCTGGCTGTAGTACGAAAACCATTTAGAGAGGAGCAAAAAGGCAGTAGAGAGTAAATATTAGTATTTCCTTCTTCAAATAGGAATCGGGCAGGTACAACATGCACAGCCTATATACAAAATATACAGCTATATGCCACAGGGCAACTGTAAGCAAGAGACACGGTGAAGGTAAGTCTGCCAAGGATGATTCACAAATGTACCATATGACTTCACAACTTTGGCAGGCTTCCTTATGATTGGCTGGCTGAACCAAGGAACTGGCATAACGATGGGGCCCCACTCGTTACACTCTTAGCAGCTGGTCTGCTGGTCCGGAGGGCATGCCTATATGGGTGTGTAACATACGCCGAATAAAATGTAAGATACTGTTAGCATGCCACACCCCCAACCCAAAAGAACTCTAATAGCCATGACTAGGCATCCTCCATAGGTAGTGGGCCACCATGGCACGAATTACTAATGGAACCGTTTTTCCTCTCAACCATCCAACTCATTAGGTAGTGTTCATTTCCAAGAGACTTCCAGGTCAGACACAACCTTAGGGAGACAGCAGACAGTAGGGCTAGCATAGGTTCAATAATACACTTGCGGATGGGGGCAAGTGCCCCTCTCACTAAAAAAAAAAAAAACTTATGGCCAGATTTACACAAATATTACGTTATGACTACATATAAGGGAAAAATGAACTTACTAAACATCTTTTTCTCTAACACATCCTAACAAATTATATTCTGGAGAAGGAATCCGCCATCACATTTCCTTTGCCGGTAATGTGATAAATGAAGATGTTATTTGGTTGCGACCATAATGCCCAACGTACGAGTGTTCTTGTTCTTAATGGAGCTAAGATACGTCAGAGGATTGTATTGACTGAAGACGGTGACCACATGTGATGAACTGCTCAAGAACACATCGAAATGATCCAGTGCAAGTACCAGGGCCAAGGGCCCCTTCTCAGTGGTAGAGTAGGATCAGCAATATGCCACGGGCTGCAGACGTCCCTCACCAGAAACTTGGAGTAACACTGTTCCAATTCCCGATTCACAAGCATCAATCTGTAATACAAATAGTTTTGAAAAATTGGGAGACAAAAGGATGGGAGCAGCACATGAAAGACATTTAACACTTTTAACACGTTAAAAGCTTTTTAACAATTGGGGGATCCGGCAAAATTTAGTTTCCTGACTGGTATGAGAGGCTAGGGGGGCTACAACATCTACAAAATTTTTGCAGAATTTTCGATAAAATCCTGTCATTCCTAAGAACATTTGGAGAGACTTTTTATCCTGAGGAATGGGATAATTTTTAATAGCCAGAACTTTGGCAATTTTAGATGCTACTTCGCTGCTACCTACTTCATGACCCAATAGAGTAATAGTAAATTGGCTTAACGTCTATACTGTCCTAATGGATCAAGTTTTGAAATGTGGCAGGGGAGTTCCACATTCTGAATGGGATCACAATGTATTGATATTGACCTCTTGGAATTACGAAGGCAAAAATCTCTTTTGCTTTATCTGTTAAAAGTACCTGGTAATAACCTTTAAGGAAATCTAGTTTAGAAATGAAAGGGGCATTACCCACAAAGTCCATTATAATATCGTCCAAACTTGGAAGAGGATAAACATCCAGTACTGTGACCTCATTCAACTTACGGTAGTCGGTACACATTCGAAATCCTCCATCAGGCTTTTTAGCACAGATGCATGTTGAAGCCTACGGACTGGACGATTCCTCCACCAATCCCTGTTCTAACAGAAATGCTACCTCCTGCTGAAGTAGCTTCTGTTTTTCAGGATTAGATCTGTAGGGAGAAAGTTTAATAGGTTTAGCAGTTCCTACGTCCACTTCATAATAACCCAGGTTGCACATTTTTGAAACATCTGAAAATGTCGGGATATTTTAGGCGAGGATCCTAGAGGATGGCTGAGTTAGAAAGCCTGATTTGAACCTCAGGGTCAGAAACACAGAGACCAAAGTCATTACTGGGACCTTGGGTGATCATATAATAGTTTAATCTGATTAACGTGGTAAACTTTACCTGCATTGGGTTTATCAAGAGGTGCTTCCATGTAGTTTAATAAATCAGAATTCTTTTTGAATACCTGTATCTGTTCCATAAACTTTGCTTTCAAGGTGTAACCAGGCACAGGTTCCTGGACCAACACCTTGTCTCCTGGGTTAAAGAAGTGAAATTTAGAAGTTTTGTCATACCTCTGTCTCATGTTGTTTTGAGCGGATTTTAAGTTGGCCTTAGCCAGCTGATGTGTCACGTGCAGTCTTGATGTAGGATCATAGGGCGTCTTGCAAGTGTCTTCTCCTATCCATCCTTCCTTGAGCATGTATAGTCGACCTCTCACATTATGCCTAAAAATCAGCTCAAAAGAACTGTACCCAGTTCATTCCTGCACAGTTTCTCACACTGCGAACAGAAACAGGAAGCGATTTATATCCATAGTTTCCAAGGCGCCTTGGGCCGGAGGATGATAGGCTGTGGGAAATTTTTTTTATTAATTTATAGCCTAGTTAGATCTTCTCTGAATGATTTTACTGTAAAATTAGTGCTCTGATCACTCTGAACCGATTGTAGAATGCCAAAGTGGGAAATAAATTTAATGAGGGCTTTAGGAATGGCTTTAGTGTTGATACTACGCATTAGTACTGCCTCAGGATACCTAGTAGTTTTATGAGGAATGGTAAACAGATATTGGTTACCTGACTTGGCCTTCGGTAATGGTCCCACACAGTCGATAATTAGGTCCGCAAATGGCTCTCCATCAGCGGGTATGGGAGGAAGTGGTGCGGGTTTAATATAGTGCCCAGGGTCACCCACTTGCTGACACTCACAAGATCAGATGTCACTCCGCACCTCTAGTCTTGTACCTAGCCAATAAAAGTGTTTTAAGATCCTATAGAGAGTTTTAGTGACACACAAATGCCCTCCTAAGGACGAATTGTGAATTATTATCAGGATATGAGTTCTGAATTTCTTTGGTACTACCAGTAAGTCTGGTTTTAAATTTCCCCCTGGACAAACTAATAAGCTATTTTTGGTTGTAATGCGCTGTTATGCATCGAGTACAGCGGCTTTCACAACGTCGTAATCAGTGAAATCTCCATCACTCAAACCAGCTCTTTTCCGTATAATACTGTATGAAGGAGTGTTGTCCAAAGCTGGAGTGACCATCGCAGTGCTCCAGCCTGATTTTCGAAAGATTCGAAAAATTGTTCAGACTCAGAATCAGAAAACCGAGGTAATAGCGACATAGATTCCTGAACACTGAAACTGTTATTCACAGTACCCTGAAGCTGTCATTCACAGTACCCTGAAACTGTCATTCACAGTACCCTGAAACTATCATTCACAGTACCCTGAAACTATCATTCACAGTACCCTGAAACTGTCATTCACAGTACCCTGAAACTATCATTCACAGTACCCTGAAACTATCATTCACAGTACCCTGAAACTGTCATTCACAGTACCCTGAAACTATCATTCACAGTACCCTGAAACTATCATTCACAGTACCCTGAAACTGTCATTCACAGTATCCTGAAGCTGTCATTCACAGTACCCTGAAACTGTCATTCACAGTACCCTGAAACTGTCATTCACAGTACCCTGAAACTGTCATTCACAGTATCCTGAAGCTGTCATTCACAGTACCCTGAAGCTGTCATTCACAGTACCCTGAAGCTGTCATTCACAGTACCCTGAAGCTGTCATTCACAGTACCCTGAAACTGTCACAGTACCCTGAAAGTGTCATTCACAGTACCCTGAAACTGTCTCTTCTTCTCTATCAAATTCCTTCTTAGCACACGCACGTTGCTCCCTGGTATTCTCAAGATTGAGTTTAGCGCTAACAACGCTAACAACGCTGACTTTCCCCGAGACAGCCCTGATTCGTCATCTGTTTCCCCAAATGTATGATGGTCCTGTTGTTCAGACGTTTCTTCCTCCGCATTACGATGGAGCCGAAGCAGAGATCGGCGATTAATAGCTCCCGTAGCAGCAGAAACTTCAGGTTGGAATGCCGTGTTACTCGAGTCAAACTTAAATTTGTTGCGTATACACTGACGAAGCTGTGCACCAGTTGATACTTTATACTAAAAGAAAGAGAGGTTCACTTGCAACGTTGCAGAGATTGTCTGGAAAAGTTTTGTAGGGTATACTGAGTCACCAGTCGCCTAACATGTGTTGGTGGCATAACCAACTATAACAAAACGCTGGTTACAACAAGCTCAGTGCAGCACGAAGTAACAGCACACAACGACTTTGCAGGTTTGCAACGCAAAACTGTATGCAGGCTTGAAGAGACAATGCGGAGACACAAACCTCGGGACAGGCACCCCATAGACTATAGCCAGGTGTAGCCTACTGGCCTGCACACCTGGCTGTAGCACGATAACCACTTAGGAATGAGCAAAAAAGCAGTAGAGAGTAAATATTTTTCATTTACCAAATAGTAATCAGGTAGGTACAATATATATACAGCCTATGTACAATAAGCAAATGCAAACAAGAGACACAGTGAGAACCATAACGACCAGACTTGAATTTAAGTCTGCCAAAGACGATTCACGAGTGTACCACAACTTCGAAGGGCTTCTCTGTGATTGGCTGGTTGAACCAAGGTACTGGCATAGTGATGAGGCCCCACTCGTTATACCCTTAGCACCTGGTCAGGAGGATATGCCTAAACGAGTTTGTGACATATGCCAAATAAAATGTAACATACTGCTAGCATGCCAAATTTGTTGACTACCTGTTGTTGACTCTTGAATACCTGTTGTTGCCTGTTGACTCCCTGTTGTTGTCTATCCGTTGTTACCTACTTGTTAACTACCTGTTATTAACTACATGTTTAAGTACCTGTTATTGACTACCTCTTGTTACCTGTTGTTGACTACTTCTTGACCACTTGTTCGTTGACTTCCTGTTGCTGACTTCGTGTTGCTGACTTCGTGTTGCTGACTTCGTGTTGCTGACTTCGTGTTGCTGACTTCCTGATGTTGTCACCGTGATCATGCAACAAACTCCCGGCGCTACATAACCTACTCGGCTTTACAGTAAATATAATAATTATTATTTTAAATATAATGAATGCTTAGTTTTAACAATTATTATCGTTATTATTAACACCCACAGTGGGTCTTTAACACCCACAGTGGGTCTTTAACACCCACAGTGAGTCTTTAACACCCACAGTGAGTCTTTAACACCCACAGTGAGTCTTTAACACCCACAGTGAGTCTTTAACACCCACGTGAGTCTTTAACACCCACAGTGAGTCTTTAACACCCACAGTGAGTCTTTAACACCCACAGTGAGTCTTTAACACCACAGTGAGTCTTTAAACACCCAGAGTGGGTCTTTAACACCCACAGTGAGTCTTTAACACCCACAGTGGGTCTTTAACACCCACAGTGAGTCTTTAACACCCACAGTGAGTCTTTAACACCCACAGTGAGTCTTTAACACCCACAGTGAGTCTTTAACACCCACAGTGGGTCTTTAACACCCACAGTGAGTCTTTAACACCCAGAGTGGGTCTTTAACACCCACAGTGAGTCTTTAACACCCACAGTGGGTCTTTAACACCCACAGTGGGTCTTTAACACCCAGAGTGGGTCTTTAACACCCACAGTGAGTCTTTAACACCCAGAGTGGGTCTTTAACACCCACAGTGAGTCTTTAACACCCACAGTGAGTCTTTAACACCCACAGTGAGTCTTTAACACCCACAGTGGGTCTTTAACACCACAGTGGGTCTTTAACACCCACAGTGGGTCTTTAACACCCACAGTGAGTCTTTAACACCCACAGTGGGTCTTTAACACCCACAGTGGGTCTTTAACACCCACAGTGGGTCTTTAACACCCACAGTGAGTCTTTAACACCAGAGTGGGTCTTTAACACCCACAGTGAGTCTTTAACACCCAGAGTGGGTCTTTAAACACCCACAGTGGGTCTTTAACACCCACAGTGGGTCTTTAACGCCCACAGTGAGTCTTTAACACCCAGAGTGGGTCTTTAACACCCACAGTGAGTCTTTAACACCCAGAGTGGGTCTTTAACACCCACAGTGGGTCTTTAACACCCACAGTGGGTCTTTAACACCCACAGTGGGTCTTTAACACCCACAGTGGGTCTTTAACACCCACAGTGGGTCTTTAACACCCACAGTGGGTCTTTAACACCCACAGTGGGTCTTTAACACCCACAGTGGGTCTTTAACACCCACAGTGGGTCTTTAACACCCACAGTGGGTCTTTAACACCCAGTGGGTCTTTTAACACCCACAGTGGGTCTTTAACACCCACAGTGGGTCTTAACACCACAGTGGGTCTTTAACACCCACAGTGGGTCTTTAACACCCACAGTGGGTCTTTAACACCCACAGTGGGTCTTTAACACCACACAGTGGGTCTTTAACACCCACAGTGGGTCTTTAACACCCACAGTGGGTCTTTAACACCTACAGTGGGTCTTTAACACCCACAGTGGGTCTTTAACACTACAGTGGGTCTTTAACACCCACAGTGGGTCTTTAACACCTACAGTGGGTCTTTAACACCCACAGTGGGTCTTTAACACCCACAGTGGGTCTTTAACACCCACAGTGGGTCTTTAACACCCACAGTGGGTCTTTAACACCCACAGTGGGTCTTTAACACCCACAGTGGGTCTTTAACACCCACAGTGGGTCTTTAACACCCACAGTGGGTCTTTAACACCTACAGTGGGTCTTTAACACCCACAGTGGGTCTTTAACACCCACAGTGGGTCTTTAACACCCACAGTGGGTCTTTAACACCCACAGTGGGTCTTTAACACCCACAGTTTGGTCTTTAACACCCACAGTGGGTCTTTAACACCCACAGTGGGTCTTTAACACCCACAGTGGGTCTTTAACACCCACAGTGGGTCTTTAACACCCACAGTGGGTCTTTAACACCTACAGTGGGTCTTTAACACCCACAGTGGGTCTTTAACACCCACAGTGGGTCTTTAACACCCACAGTGGGTCTTTAACACCCACAGTGGGTCTTTAACACCTACAGTGGGTCTTTAACACCACAGTGGGTCTTTAACACCCACAGTTGGTCTTTAACACCCGTAGAGGGTCTTTAACACCCACAGTGGGTCTTTAACACCCACAGTGGGTCTTTAACACCCACAGTGGGTCTTTAACACCCACAGTGGGTCTTTAACACCCACAGTGGGTCTTTAACACCTACAGTGGGTCTTTAACACCCACAGTGGGTCTTTAACACCCGTAGAGGGTCTTTAACACCCACAGTGGATCTTTAACACCCACAGTTGGTCTTTTAACACCCATAGTGGGTCCGTAACACTCATAGTGGGTCCTTAACCCCCATAGTGGGTCTTTAATACCCATAGTGGGTCTTTAATACCCATAGTAGGTCGTTAACACCCATAGTGGGTCGTTAACACCCATAGTGGGTCGTTAACACCCATAGTGGGTCGTTAACACCCATAGTGGGTAAATAAGTAGTGATTCCCAGACCTGGACTCAGGTAGTGGACCTACACTATCTATAATTAACTCTGCAAAATGTTGTTCATCGGCAGATATAGGATGGAGAGCTGCAGGCTTAATGGGGTGTCCAGGTTTCCTTACTTGCTAACATTCTCTACAACAGCGAATATGATTCTTCACATCCTGCCTTAATTTTGGCCAATAGAATTCTTTTAATATTGTATTCAATGGTTTAGTAATTCCTAAGTGACCTCCTAATGAAGAGTTATGAGCTATATTTAATATCTGAGGCCTAAACTTTTTGGGAACTACTAACCTGCCGTTAAGGGCTGTCTGTCTTACTTTTATTGTGGTCCTTCAATCTTGTCCCCCAGGATGCCATCCACACCAGTCAACTAACCTACTTACTGCTAGGTGAACAGGAACAGCAAGTGTAAGGAAACATGCCCATCGTCTCCATCTGTGCCAGGGATGAACTACGGACACTCAGTGTGTCGGGCGATGCGCTGCCATATTAGGTCTGATGCCGCACTCCTTCCTTAATGATCTGACCTGACATGACTAGATGGGTCAGTGGCATAAGTTTGTAGGCGACTTGAACCTGCCTCGCATGGCCCAGTAGGCCTGCTGCAGAGTCATTTCTGTATGTTCTTATGACCCTTCCCACCCCCTCTGTCTTACCCAGCCACCAACTCACTCACCCCGGCCAACATCTCACTCACCCCAGCTACCAGTCCCTCACTCACCCCACTACCAGTCCTCACTCAACCTAGCCACCAGTCCTCACTCTCCCCGACCACCAGTCCTCACTCACCTCAGCCAACAGTCCTCACTCACCCCGGCCACCAGTCCTCACTCACCCCCGCCACCAGTCCTCACTCACCGCCGGCCCACCAGTCCTCACTCACCCCGTGCCACCAGTCTCACTCACCCCCGGCCACCATACCTCACTCACCCCGCCACACAGTCCCTTCACTCACCCCGGCCCACCAGTCCCTCACTCACCCCGGCGCACCAGTCCTCATTCACCCCGCCACCATCCTCCCTCACCCCGGCCACCAGTCCTCACTCACCCCCGCCACCAGTCTCACTCCACCCCAGCACCAGTCCTCACTCACCCCGTTCACCGGTCCTCACTCACCCCGCCACGGGTCCTCACCCCCGCCACAAAGTTCCTCACTCACCGCCGGCCAACGTCCTCACCCCGCCACCATCCTCACTCACCCCCCGGCCACCATCCTCACTCACCACGGCCACCGGTATTCCACTCACCCGGCCACCAGTCCCTCATTCACCCCGGCCACCGGTCCTCTCTCACCCCACCACCAGTCCTCACTCACCCGGCCACCGGTCCCACTTCATCCCTGCCACCAGTCCTCACTCACCCCGGCCACCGGTCCCCTCACTCACCCCCGCAAACCAAGTCCTCACTCCAACCCCAGCTACCAGTCCTCCATCACCCCGGCCACAAGTCTCTCACTCACCCCGGCCACCAGTCCCACACCCCTCAGCCACCACCTCCCTCACCCCAGGCCACAGTCCACACTCACCCCTGCTACCAGTCCTCACTCACCCCAGCCACAGTCCTCACTCACCCCAGCCACCACGTCCTCACACACCCCGGCCACCTGTCGTCCCCCCCCCCCCCACCCCGGGGGGCCCCACCATCGTCCACTCGCAGCCCAACCACCAGATTCCTCACTCACTCCCGGCCACCGTCCTCACTCGGCCGACCAGTCCTCACTCACCCCAGCCATCAGTCCTCAGTCACCCCGGCCACCAGTCTTCACTCACCCCGGCCACCAGTCTTCATTCACCCCAGCCACCAGTCCTCACTCACCCTGGCAACCAGTCCTCACTTGCCCCTGTCACCAGTCTTCACTCACCTCAGCACTAGTCCTCACTCACCCCCATCACCAGTCCTCACTCCCCCCCGGCCCACCTTACGACAGTAGTCTGGTGGGAGAGCACCAGTACTCCCCATAAGTCGGGTGGGAGAGCCAACCAGACTCAAAGTATCTGGTGGGAGAGGCCACCAGTACTCAGTAGTCTGGTGGGAGATGCCAACAGTACTCAGTAGTCTGGTGGGAGAGGCCACCAGTACTCAGTAGTCTGGGTGGGAGAGGCCATTAATACTCATAGTCTGAGGGGAAAGGCAATTCTATTATTCATAGTCTGGTGGGAGATGCCAACAGTACTCTGGAAGTCGGTGGGAGTTGGCCCACCAGACCATAGTCCGGTTGGAGAGGCACCAGTACTCATATTCTGTGATGTGACAGAGTGCGTCGCGCGCGATACACCCTCACTCTGTGGGGAAGTCAGCAGTACACATAGTCTGGTGGGAGAGGCCACCTGTACTCAGTTGTCTGGTGAGAGGCCACCAGTACCCGGGAGTCTGTGGGATGGCCACCAGTACTCAGTAGTCTGGTGGGAGAGGCCACCAGTACTCAGTATCTATTGGGAACCACCAGTCCTCAGTAGTCTTGTGGGGAGGCCAACAGTACTCATAGTCCTGGTGGGAGAGGTCAACATAACTCATAGTCTGGTGAAAGGCCAACAGTAACTCAGTAGTCAGGTGGGAGAGGCCACCAGTACTCAGTAAGTCTTGTGGGAGAGGCCACCAGTAACTCAGTAGTCCGGTGAGAGCCCACCAGTACTCAGTATTCTGGTGAATGCCACCAGTACTCAGTAGTCTGGTGGAGAGGCCACCATACACCAGTAGTCTGGTGGAGAGGCCACCAGTCCTTCAGTAGTCTGGTGGGAGAGGCCACCAGTACTCAGTAGTCTGGTGGGAGATTGCCACCAGTAGCTCATTAGTCTGGTGGGAGAGCCACGCAGTACCAGTAGTCGTGGGAGAGGCCACCAGTACTCATAGTCTGGGTGGAGAGGCCACCATACTCAGTAGTCCTGGGGAAGAGCCACCAGTACCATACTCACAGTAGTCTGTGGAGAGGCACCATACTCAGTAGCCGGTGGAGAGTCCACCAGTACTACAGTAGTCTGGTGGAGAGGCCACCAGTACTCAGAAAGTCTGGTGTAGAGCACCAGTACTCAGTAGTCTGGTGAGAGGCCACCAGTACCCAGTAGTCTTGTGGAAGGCCACCAGTACTCAGTATCCGGGGGGAGAGGCCACCAGTACTCATAGTCTGGTGGTAGAGCCAACAGTACTCAGTAGTCGGTGGAGAGGCCACCATACTCTGTAGTCGTGGGAGAGGCCACCAGTACTCAGTATCTGGTGGGACAGGCCAAACAGTAACCAGTAGTCTGGTGGGAGGCCACCAGTACACATAAGTCTGGTGGGAGAGGCAACAGTATCAGTAGTCTGGTGGAGATGGCCACCAGTACTCAGTAGTCTGGTGGGGGGAAGCGTGAGCCCCCAGTAATCAGTATCTGGTGGAAGGCCACCCTACTCATAAGTCTGTGGAGAGGCCACCAGTACTCAGTAGTCTGGGGGAGAGGCCACCATAAACTCAGTAGTCCGGTGGGAGAGGCCACCAGTACTCAGTAGACTGGTGCAGCGGGAGATGCCAACATTCCTCAGTATTCTGGTGGGAAGAAGCCACGCTAAACTCAGTAGTCCTGGTGGGAGAGGCCACAGTACTCATATCTGGTGGGAAGAGGCCAACAGTACTCATAAGTTCTGGTGGGAGAGGCCACCAGTACTCATATCTGGGTGGGAGAGGCCAACAGTACTCAGTAGTCTGGTGGGAGAGGCCACCCTACTCAGTAGTCTGGTGGGAGAGGCACCAGTACTCCAGTAGTCTGGTGGGAGAGGCCCACCGTACCAAGTAGTCTGGTGGGAGGCCACCAGTACTCAGTAGTCTGGTGGGAGAGGCCACCAGTACTCCATAGTCTTGTGGGAGAGCCACCAGTACTCAGTAGTCTGTGGAGAAGCACCAGTACTCAGTAGTCCGGTGGGAGAGGCCACCCAAGTAACTCAGTAAGTCTGGTGGGAGAGCCAACAGTACTCAGTAGTCTGTTGGGAAGGGAGGCCACCCGTACTCAGTAGTCCTGGTGGGAGAGGCCACCAGTACTCAGTAGTCTGGTGAGAGGCCAACATACTCAAAGTCTGAGGGAGAGGCACACCCATACTCAGAAGTCTGGTGGGAGAGGCCACCGTAGAAATACTTTTAGCTGTGGGCAATGTGTCCTTAATCCCATACGTATTTTCAAAAGTCTCGTATTTTATTTTTTAGAAGGATTTAAAATAAGGATCTTTCAAAACAATATACTGTTCCTTCTCGTAAAGTCATTAAGTGGGAGCATTATGTGAGAGCCCAGTTTGATAATGTTCGATAATAATGTTGATGACTGCTGCAGTTTCTTTCTCACTGAAATGGTAAAACGAAACGAAGCGCAAGGAATTATCTATCTCTGTGACAAACAAGCATTTAAGGCAGTTTGGTGGGGGCAAAAATTTGATTGATTATGTGCCTTAACTAGAAGATTACCTCTATCAGCTCGCCTTCTAAACTTCTGGTGCTATAATGTGTTTTTCCTCTCAAAGGGAGACAGTCCTCTTGATGTTAGACTGAGTAAGTTTATCATTGTGCTTAACTGTACTTACTTTCTTATAACTGCTCAAACTTACCTAGAGAAACTTGACTGATGTTTAGCCTGTGGAGGTACCATTCTCCCTTTTTGAAAACTGGAAAAAAAACTGAAATAACTGTATTTCTATCATTCTATATATATTGACCCTGAATCTATACTTAAAGCCGTCCATGATGATAGCTTGATAATGGGTTTTTATTTTTTATAATGTGATGATAACTTTGTGCGACTGCTTCTCTATCGCTCTAATGTAATTATGTATATTTCTAGAAATGTTTGTGTCTCTACTCTCTCTTGAAAAGATCAACTCTAGATTTGGCACTTTACTCATCTAATCCTTCAATTTAATATTTTTTTTTGAGAAGAAATCTTGGATTATTAGTCTCTTTTGGTCTGTACCTGTGGACATGTCTATTCTGATTCCCCCAGTCTTTATCACTAATATTTATATATCATTATCACAATATGTTAATCTCAGCACTTTACACTATTCCATCTGCCAGACACTCTGATGCACGGTTACTGGGTTACTTGGAATACTGGCATACCTTTCACATGATAACACAACTGACCGAGATGTATCTAGTTAGATACTACAGATGACAGAGCTTAAGGGGCTTACCAAGACCAAGAGGCATTTCTGTCTAATGAAATGGACCAGATCTCTAGTTTCATGAACTCCCAGTGCACAAGCAACTTCAGCGCCACGGGCCTCTAGTATAATGGTCAGCATGGTGATATAAACTACATTCATACTAATGTCTACAGCATAGAATTTGCCTCATAACTTGGAGAGCCACTTACTATATCATTTACATAAGACACTGACTGTATATTCTCATATTGCATTATGACTCACAGGATACCTTGCTTGGCTTATATGTATCTTGCTAGCATGGAGGAAAGCAGACTCTCTTCAATTGCAGGATAACTGTGAAAGTCGAAACATTCATTCAGCTCTCTTGCTGTAGTATTGCAGCACTACGTCAGCAACAATTCGTACATGATAATACTAGTCAGGAAAGTTAACAGAAATAGCTGGAAAGTCCAGATGTACAAGCTTCTCAACCATACCACCATCGCTTCTTAAACTCATTACAACAACGTGGGTAATGCTTGAATCGTCCTAGTTTAGCATATTTTATAAAACAGGAAGTCTGAAGAACACACTACTGTGAGAAGCGCCAGATATTTTGCAATAGCCGATAGTACAAAGTGAACTACATCGGCGGATACCTACTGACTCTATTTACTATCTGTTTCTCGTCATAGTCCCCATCCCAGGTCTTGTCCAGTGGTGAACCGGTGGACACATACTGACCGTACAACTCACTACCCACAGCGGACGTCCTCCACTTGTATTTTCTAAAACAGCACAACCTAAACTAGGACTGCTTAAAAGCCGTATGTAGCTGAAGAGACAAGTGGAGCCTTCATCTCTTCGTGGCTGAGACAGACGTAGCATTCAACAAAAGTTCCTACAGTAATTTACCATACAAATGCAAGCAAACGGGAGGACGCCTGGGTGATTAACACAAAACAATGTTGTTTATCACCAAACAGTTAAACTGTGTGAAGTTGGATGATGTCGACGTGATTCTTCCAGCAACACTGACAAACCTGTCATGGTCACGGTAAGGACCTCATGTTCTCCAGACAAAACAGTCAGAAAACATGAAGGTCACGATTTAAATCCGTGTAAAACAAACAATTCCAGGAAGTGAATTGATGGTATTTTAAGTATGTGATTTTAGGAATAATTGCTATTAAAATATCACCAAAATAATTTTCTAAGGGGGATTTTTTCTCTGGGGTCGACGGTTCAACTACGGGACTGGAATCGGTACATGGATAGTAACAAGTCAATGATATGAAACATTTGCTGAGCAATAATGAAACTTGACTCAAAGAATCATTTAATTACCACTATTCTGCTACCACTACCTACTACCCACTATTCTGCTACTACTATCCTGCTACACCTATCTCTCCCACTATCCCTCCTACCACTATCCGCTACCACTATCCTCCTCCACTATTCTGCTACCACTATCCTCCTACCCACTATTCTACTACCACTATTCTGCACCACTATCCGCTGCCACTATTCTTCTCCACAATCATCCACCACTATCCTGTTTACACTATCCGGGGGGGGGGGGGGGGGGGGGGGGGGGGGGGGGGGGGGGGGGGGGGGGTGCTACCACTATTCTAACTACCACGATTCTGCTACCACTATTCTCTACCACTATTCTCTACCACTATCCTACCTACTATTCTGCTACCACTATTCTGCTACCACTATTCTGCTACCACTATCCTGCTACCACTATTCTGCTACCACTATTCTGCTACCACTATTCTGCTACCACTATCCTGCTACCACTTTTCTGCTACCACTATTCTGCTACCACTATCTATTACGAAGATCTTCTATCACTATTCTGCTACCACCATTCTGCTACCTATTCTGCTACCACAATTCTTCTGCCACGATCCTGCGACACTATTCTGCTACCACGATCGTACTTACCACTATCTTGCTACCACTATTCTGCGACCACTATCTGCTACCACTATAGTGTAATTAAAAAAACCACTAATTCTGCGACCACTATTTTGCTGGCCACTAACCTACTACCAAACTATTCTACTACCACTAATTCTACTACAACTATTCTTCTATCACTGTTCTGCTACACTATTATGCCCACACTATCCTACCACTCTGACACATGTATTGACCACTCAGGGGGGGGGGGGGGGGGGGGGGGGGGGGGGGGGGGGGGGGGGGGGGGGTGGGGGGGGGGGGGGGGGGGGGGGGGGGGGGGGGGGGGGGGGGGGGGGGGGGGGGGGGGGGGGGGGGGGGGGGGGGGGGGGGGGGGGGGGGGGGGGGGGGGGGGGGGGGGGGGGGGGAAGGGGGGGGGGGGGGGGGGGGGGGGGGGGGGGGGGGGGGGGGGGGGGGGGGGGGGGGGGGGGGGGGGGGGGGGGGGGGGGGGGGGGGGGGGGGGGGGGGGGGGGGGGGGGGGGGGGGGGGGGGGGGGGGGGGGGGGGGGGGGGGGGGGGGGGGGGGGGGGGGGGGGGTGGGGGGGGGGGGGGGGGGGGGGGGGGGGGGGGGGGGGGGGGGGGGGGGGGGGGGGGTGACACATGTTTATTGACCAATCAGACACATGTTTATTGACACTCTGGACAATTTATTGACCACGCTGACACATGTTATTGTCTCACTCTGTAACATGTTATTGACCACTCTGAACATTATGGACCACTCTGACACATGGTATTGACCACTCTGACCATGTTTGGACCACTCTGACACATGTTAGAGACCACAGCTGACACATTTATTGACCACTCTGACACATTTTATTGACCACTCTGACACATGTTATTGACCACTCTGATACATGTTATTGACCACTCTGATACATGTTATTGACCACTCTGACACATGTTATTGACCACTCTACACATGTTATGACCACTCTGACACATGTTATAGACCACCTCAGACATGTTATTGACCACTCTGACACATGTTATTGACCACTCTGATACATGTTATTGACCACTCTGGCACATGTTATTGACCACTCTGACACATGTTATTGACCACTCTGACACATGTTATTGACCACTCTGATACATGTTATTGACCACTCTGACACATGTTATTGACCACTCTGACTCATGTTATTGACCATTCCTCTGACACAATGTTAATTGACCACTCTGCTACTTTATTGACCACTCTGACACATGTTATGGACCACTCTGACACATGTTATTGGACCACTCTGTCCACATGTTATTGACCACTCTGATACAGGTTAGTGACCTCACTGTCAAATGTTATGACCAACTCTGTCAATATGTGATTGACCACCTGGACACATGTTTTATTGACCACTCCGTACATGTTATTGACCACTCTGATACATGTTATTGACCACTCTGATACATGTTATTGACCACTCTGACACATGTTATTGACCACTCTGATACATGTTATTGACCACTCTGATACATGTTATTGACCACTCTGGCACATGTTATTGACCATTCTGGCACATGTTATTGACCACTCTGACACATGTCATTGACCACTCTGACACATGTTATTGACACCTCTTACCTGGTATTGGCCACTTCTGACACATGTTATTGGACCACCTGTCACATGTTTATTGACCACTTCTGATACATTTATTGACCACTCGGACACATGATTAATTGACCACTCTGATAACATTTATGACCACTCTGACACATGTTATTGACCACTCTGATACATGTTATTGACCACTCTGATACATGTTATTGACCACTCTGACACATGTTATTGACCACTCTGACACATGTTATTGACCACTCTGTTACATGTTATTGACCACTCTGACACATGTTATTGACCACTCGGGCACATTTATTGACCACTCAGAACATTTATTGACCACTTCGGGGGGGGGGGGGGGGGTGTACTCATGTCATTGACGCACTCCTGACACATGTATTGACCACTAGATAACTGTTATTGCCACTCTGACACATGTTATTGACCACTCTGGCACATATTATTGACCACTCTGATACATGTTATTGACCACTCTGATACATGTTATTGACCACTCTGACACATGTTATTGACCACTCTGATACATGTTATTGACCACTCTGATACATGTTATTGACCACTCTGGCACATGTTATTGACCACTCTGATATATGTTATTGACCACTCTGATACATGTTATTGACCACTCTGATACATGTTATTGACCACTCTGATACATGTTATTGACCACTGGCACATGTTATTGACCACTCTGACACATGTTATTGACCACTCTGATACTTGTTATTGATCACTCTGATACATGTTATTGACCACTCTGATACATGTTATTGACCACTCTGACACATGTTATTGACCACTCTGATACATGTTATTGACCACTCTGATACATGTTATTGATCACTCTGATACATGTTATTGACCACTCTGATACATGTTATTGACCAATCTGATACATGTAGTGACCACTCTGATACATGTTATTGACCACTCAGCACATGTTTATTGACCACTTCTGACACATGTTATTGACAAACACTCGGTACAGATATTATCTCTCTCTGATACCATTTATTGACACACTCTGATACATGTTATTGACCACACTGAATACATGTTATTGACCAGCTCTGACACATGTAATTGAACCAGCTGACACATTTTATTAACCACTGACACTTTGTTAGTGATCACTCTGACCTTGGTTATTGACCCTCTCTGGGGCCAATGGACAACTCTGACACATGCCTTATTGACCACTGACACAATGTTTATTGACACACTGACATGTTATTGACAATCTGACACATGTTATGGACCGCTCTGAATTAAATGTTATTTAACCACCCTGATACATTTAATTGGACCACTCGGACACATGTTATTGACCACTCTGAACATGTTTAATGACCCACTGACACATGTTTTATGACCACTCTGACACATGTTATTGACCACTCTGATATATGTTATTGACCACTCTGACACATGTTATTGCCCATTCTGACACATGTTTTTGACCACCTGATACATGTTTATTGACCACCCTGATTACATGTTACTGTCCACCCTGAAACAGTTATTGACCACCCTGAATACATGTTACTGTCCACCCTTGATACATGTTATTGACCACCCTGATACATGTTATTGACCAGCATGATACGTTATTGACCACTCTGATACATGTTATTGAACACCCTGATACATGTTACTGTTCACCCTGATACATGTAATTGACCAACATGATACCATGTTATTAACCACTCTGAACATGTTATTACCAACTCTGAACAAGTTATTGACCACTCAGTTTACATGTTATTGACCACTGTGATACTTGGTATTTATTTTTTTTTTAAAAAAAAACCACTCAAGATATACAAGTTTCAGAGTGGTCAGTACTCTGATACATGTTATTGACCACTCTCTGATACGTGTTATTGACCTCTCTGATGCATGTTATTGACCACCCTGATACATGTTATTGACCACTCTCTGACACGTGTTATTGACAGCTTTGATACATGTTATTGACCACTCTCTGATATATGTTATTGACCACTCTCTGATTCATGTTATTGACAATTCTCTGATACATGTTATTGACCACTCTCTGATACATGTTATTGACCACTCTCTGATACATGTTATTGACCACTCTCTGATACTTGTTATTGACCGCTTTGTGATACATGTTATTGACCACTCTGTGATACATGTTATTGACCACTCTCATACATGTTATTGACCACTATCCGATACTGTTATGACCGCGTTTGTGATACATGTTTTATTGACCACTCTCGGATACATTTATTGACCTCTCTGATAGATGTTAATGGCCACTCTCTGATACATGTTCTGACCACTCTCTGATTACATGGTTATTGCCACTTTCTGATACATGTTATTGACCACTTTCTGATACATGTTATTGACCACTCTGATACATGTTATTGACCACTATCTGATACATGTTATTGACCACTTTCTGATACATGTTATTGACCACTTTCTGATACATGTTATTGACCACTCTCTGATACATGTTATTGACCACTCTCTGATACATGTTATTGGCCACTCTCTGATACATGTTATTGACCACTTTCTGATACATGTTATTGACCACGTTCCTGATACATTTATTGACCACTCTCTATACATGTTATTGGCCACTCTCTGAAAACATGTTATTGACCACTTTTCTGATACATGTTATTGACCACTCTCTGATACATGTTATTGACCACTCTCTGATACATGTTATTGACCACTCTGATAGATGTTATTGGCCACTCTCTGATACATGTTATTACCTGGAGTTTACCTGGAGAGAGTTCCGGGGGTCAACGCCCCCGCGGCCCGGTCTGTGAACAGGCCTCCTGGTGGAACAAGCCTGATCAACCAGCTTTGATGCTGCATGGCTTGCACGCAACCCAATCGTACAGCACAGCCCGGCTGATCAGGAACTGACTTTAGGTGCTTGTCCAGTGCCAGCTTGAAGACTGCCAGGGGTCTGTTGGTAATCCCCCTTATGTGTGCTGGGAGGCAGTTGAACCAGTCCTCGGGCCCTGACACTTATTGTATGTCCATCTAACGTGCTAGTGACACCCCTGCTTTTCATTGGGGGGATGTGCATCGTCTGCCAAGTCTTTTGCTTTCGGTAGTGGGTGATTTCGTGTGCCAAGTTCGTTACTAGACCTCTAGAATTTTCCAGGTGTATATAATCATGTATCTCTCCCTCCTGCTTCAGAATACAGGTTTAGGAACCTCAAGCGCCTCCCAGTAATGAGGTGTTTTTATCCTTCGTTATGCGCGCCGTGGACAGTTCTCTGTACATTTTCTAGGTCGGCAATTTCACCTGCCTTGAGGTGCTGTTAGTGTGCAGCAAATATTCCAGCCTATATAGAACAAGTGACCTGAAAGTGCATCATGGGCTTGCCTCCCTCAGTTTTTGAAGGTTCCATCATTATCCATCCAGTCATTTTTCTAGCAGATGCGATTATACAATGGTAATGGTCTTGAAGGTGAGATCCTCGACATGATCACTCCCAGAACCACTCTCTGAAACATGTTATTGACCACTCTCTGATACGTGTATTGGCTCACCCTGATACTGTTATTGATCACCTCTGAGCGTGGTTAAGTTCACACACCAACTACCCAGTTGTATATATTGGATTATTTCCGAGAAAGTCAAGTTGAAGGCTGTAATATTGTGTGTCGTCCACACACACACTAAGAGACTTGTGTTGCTGGTGTTGTGTTCCTGGTGTTCTTTACTACACACGCACACACACACACACACTCAACACACACACACACACACACACGGATAGGATGAGGATAGATGAGGCAGGACTGCAAAGAGACCTGGAAGGCTGGACATGTAGTCTAGAAACTGGCTTCTCGAATTCAACCCTGCCAAATGCAAAGTCATGAAGCTTGGGGAGGGGCAAAGAAGACCGCAGACAGAGTATAGGCAAGGTGGACAAGACTACAGACCTCACTCAGGGAGAAAGACCTTGGTGACCATAACACCGAGCACGTCACCTGAGCACACATCAACCAAAAAACTGCTGTCAGCATACGGGCGCCTGGCAAAACCTGAGAATAGCCGTTCCGATGCCTTAATAAGGATCGTTTCAAGACCGTACTCGTGGTATGTTAGGCCCATACGGAGTTGCACACCACCTGGAAACCCACACCTGGACAAGCACGTCAAGAAGTTAGAGAAAGTACAAAGGTTTGCAAACAAAGCTAGTCCGAGCCAGGGGAATGTCGTACGAGGAAAGGTTACGGAAATCGGACTGACACACTGGAGGACAGAAGGGTCAGGGGAGACAATAAACGACATACCAGATTACTGCGGGAATAGACAAGCGGACAGAGATAAGGATGTTCCAGAAGAGGGGGACAGAGAAACAAGGGGACCACAACTGGAAGCTGAAGACTCAGACGAGTCACAGGGACGTTATGAAGTATTTCTCAGTCATGATCGCAGGAAGTGGAAATAGCCAGCAAGTGAAGTAGTAAGGCAGGAACCCTACATAGTTTTAAGAAGAGGTATGACAAAAGCTAGGAAGCAGAGAGGGAGAGGAACCTGTAGCGATCAGTGAGAGGCGGGCCAGGAGCTGAGTCTCGACCCTTTTTTTTGCAACCACCAATTAGGTGAGTAGCAAGGTAATCCTGCGATCCTGGTTGCCAGGTAATCCTGCCAGCCGGGTTTGCAAGGTAATCCAGCCATCTGGTTGCAAGAAAAATCCTGCCATCCTGTTGCATGGTAATCCTGCCATCCTGGTTGCAAGGTAATCCTGCCATCCTGGTTGCAAGGCTTCTTGCATCCTGGTTGCACGATAATCCTGCCATCCTGTTGCCAAGTAATCCTGCATTCTTGGTTGCAAGGTAATCCTGCCATCCTGGTTTGCAAGGATAACCAGGGGGGGTGGCCATCCTTGTGCAAGGTAATCCCGGAGCCTGGTTGGCAAGTTAATCCGGCCATGCTGGTTGCAAGATAATCCTGCCACCTGTTGCAAGGTAATCTGCCATCTTGTTGCAAGGTAAATCCTGCAATCTGGTGCAAGGTAATCCTGCCATCCCAGGTTGCAAGGTAATCCCCGCCATCCTGGTTGCAAGGTGATCCTGCCATCCTGGTTGCAGGTAAATCCTCCACCTGGTTGCCAAGGAAAATCCTGCCATCCTGGTGCAAGATAATCTTGCCATCCCTGTTGCAAGTAATCCTGCCATCCTGGTTGCAAGGTAGTTTTTTTAACCTGCCATTCTGGGTGAAAGGTAATTCGCCATCCAGGTTGCAAGGTAATCCTCCACCTGGTTGCAAGGGGATCCTGCCTTCCTGGATGCAAGGTGATCCTGCCATCCGGTTGCAAGATAATCCTGCATCCCTGGTTTCAAATAATCCTCCAACCTGGTTGCAAGTAATCCTGCCATCCTGGTTGCAATATAATTCCTGCACTTTCTGGTTGCAAGGTAATCCTGCGAATCCTGGTTGCCAGTATTCCTGCCATCATGGTTGCAAGGTAAACCTGCCATCCTGGTTGCAAGTTAACCTGCCATCCTTTTGCAAGGTAAAACCTGCCATCCTGGTTGCAAGTGTACCTGCCATCCTGGTTTGCAAGGTGATCCTGCCATCCTGGTTGCAAGGTAATCCTGCCATCCTGGTTGCAAGGTGTTCCTGCCATCCTGGTTGCAAGGTGATCCTGCCATCCTGGTTGCAAGTAATCCTGCCATCCAGGTTGCAAGGTAATCCAGCCATCCTGGTGCAAGGTGAACCTGCCATCCTGGTTGCAAGGTGATCCTGCCATCCTGGTTGCAAGGTGATCCTGCCATCCTGGTTGCAAGGTGATCCTGCCATCCTGGTTGCAAGGTGATCCTGCCATCCTGGTTGCAAGGGTGATCCTGCCATCCTGGTGCAAGGTGAACCGCCTCCTGGTTGTAGTGATCCTGCATCCTGGTTGCAAGGTGATCCTGCCATTCCTGGTTGCAAGTGATTCCTGCCATCCTGGTTCAAGTGATCCTGCCATCCTGGTTGCAGGTGAACCTCCATCCTGGTTGCAAGTGATCCTGCCATCCTGGTTGCAAGTGATCCTCCATCCTGGTTTCAAGGTGATCTGCCATCTGTTGCAAGGTGATCCTGCCATCCTGGTTGGAAGGTGATCCTGCCATCCTGGTTGGAAGGTGATCCTGCCATCCTGGTTGGAAGGTGATCCTGCCATCCTGGTTTGCAAGGTCCAATCCGGCCCATCCTTGGTTGCAAGGTCAATCCGCCATCCTGGATGCCAAGGTGATCCTGCCATCCTGGTTGCAAGGTGATCCTGCCATCCTGGTTGCAAGGTGATCCTGCCATCCTGGTTGCAAGGTGATCCTGCCATCCTGGTTGCAAGGTGATCCTGCCATCCTGGTTGCAAGGTGATCCTGCCATCCTGGTTGCAAGGTGATCCTGCCAGCCTGGTTGCCAAGGTGATCCAGCATCCTGTTGGAAGGTGATCCTGCCATCCTGGTTGCAAGGTGATCCTGCCATCTTGGTTGCAAGATGATCCTGCCATCCTGGTTGCAAGGTGATCCTGCCATCCTGGTTGCAAGGTGATCCTGCCAACCCGGTTGCAAGTGATCCAGCCATCTGGTTGCAAGGAGATCCTGCCATCCAGGTTTGGCAAGGTGATCCGCCATCCTGGTTGCAAGGTGATCCTGCCATCCTGGTTGCAAGGTGATCCTGCCATCCTGGTTGCAAGGTGATCCTGCCATCCTGGTTGCAAGGTGATCCTGCATCCTGTTGCAAGGATCCTGCCATCCCTGGTTGCAAGGTGATCCTCCATCCTGGTTGCAAGGTGATCCTCCATCCTGGTTTTGCAAGGTGATCTGCCATCCTCGGTTGCAAGGTTGACCTGCCATCCTGGTTGCAAGGTGATCCTGCCATCCTGGTTGCAAGGTGATCCTGCTATCCTGGTTACAGTGACAGATGTGTATGCAGGTCTGTCATCGTTAATATTTAACTTCCACTCTGCAGGTTTACAACTAAACAAGTGACCTTCAATCTTTCTCATCTCTAAAAAAAATAAAATATCCCAGAAGGTGTAAAGTGACGAAAAGGTCAACGAATTATTTAAAATTAGTTTAATGGTGATAATTAACAGAATCTTCAGAACCGAGTAATATAGCTCACTAAGTGTACCACAAGATACACTATAAACTATATTAAGTGGTTTATACCCTTGTCGATGAAACTCTATCATGAAGATACCGAACATACAAAAATAACGTACAAATAAGCTATATGAACGAAATTTTCATATAATAATATACATGAAAATCCCTTCCTCCGTAGTCATGCGTGTTGTAAGGAGCGACTAAAATACCGAACAAGAGTCTAGTAAAACCCTTTCTCCTGTATACATACTAAATTTAAAATGAGAAAATTTCGTTTTTCTGTTTGAGTCACCCTGCCTCGGTGGGATACTGCCGGTGCCTTGAAACAATATATAAAGTTGTGAAAGAGTTGGCAACACCTTAATACCTGAGGACAAACATGGTACAGCAGTTCCAGTACTAGGTTTATCAAGTATGTTAAGTGCCAGATATATCAACTACCAGGTATATCAAGTAAAAGGTATATTAAATAACAGGTATATCAAGTACCAGGTATGTTAGTACCAGGTATATCAAGTACCAGGTATATAAGTACCAGATATATCAAGTACCAGGTATGTAAGTACCAGATATATCAAGTACCAGGTATATAAGTACCAGGTATATCAAATACCGGGTATATAAGTACCAAGTATATCAAGTACCAGGTATATAAGTACCAGGTATATCAAGTATCAGGCACATCAAGAAGCAAGTATACCAAGTACCAGGTATATTAGGTTTTAAGTTGATCCCATGTATCAGAAATCTTCCCTATGAAGATAAACTGAGGCCCTGATTCTGCACTCTCTAGAAAGGCGTAGAACTAGGGGGGATATGATTGAGGTGTATAAATGGAAAACAGTAATAAAACAAGGAGATGTAAATAGCGTGCTAAAAATTTCCAGCCAAGACAGGACTCGCAACAATGGTTTTAAGTTGGAAAAATTCAGATTCAGGAAGGATATAGGAAAGAACTGGTTTGGTAATAGTGTTGTGGATGAGTGGAACAAACTCCCGAGTACAGTTATTGAGGCTAAAACGTTGTGTAGTTTTAAAATTGGTTAGATAGGTACATGAGTGGGTGAGGTATGTGAGTTAGACCCTGACAGCTTGTGCTAGTAGGTCTGATGCCGCACTCCTTCCTTAAGTGGATCTGACCTGGACTTGACTAGGATGGGTCAGTGGCATAAGTTGGTAGGCGACTTGAACCTGCCTCGCATGGCCAGTAGGCCTGCTGCAGAGTCATTTCTGTATGTTCTTATGACCCTTCCCACCCCCTCTGTCTTACCCAGCCACCAACTCACTCACCCCGGCCAACATCTCACTCACCCCAGCTACCAGTCCCTCACTCACCCCAGCTACCAGTCCTCACTCACCCTAGCCACCAGTCCTCACTCTCCCCGACCACCATCCTCACTCACCTCAGCCAACAGTCCTCACTCACCCCGGCCACCAGTCCTCACTCACCCCCGCCACCAGTCCTCACTCACCGCCGGCCCACCAGTCCTCACTCACCCCGTGCCACCAGTCTCACTCACCCCCGGCCACCATACCTCACTCACCCCGCCACACAGTCCCTTCACTCACCCCGGCCCACCAGTCCCTCACTCACCCCGGCGCACCAGTCCTCATTCACCCCGCCACCATCCTCCCTCACCCCGGCCACCAGTCCTCACTCACCCCCGCCACCAGTCTCACTCCACCCCAGCACCAGTCCTCACTCACCCCGTTCACCGGTCCTCACTCACCCCGCCACGGGTCCTCACCCCCGCCACAAAGTTCCTCACTCACCGCCGGCCAACGTCCTCACCCCGCCACCATCCTCACTCACCCCCCGGCCACCATCCTCACTCACCACGGCCACCGGTATTCCACTCACCCGGCCACCAGTCCCTCATTCACCCCGGCCACCGGTCCTCTCTCACCCCACCACCAGTCCTCACTCACCCGGCCACCGGTCCCACTTCATCCCTGCCACCAGTCCTCACTCACCCCGGCCACCGGTCCCCTCACTCACCCCCGCAAACCAAGTCCTCACTCCAACCCCAGCTACCAGTCCTCCATCACCCCGGCCACAAGTCTCTCACTCACCCCGGCCACCAGTCCCACACCCCTCAGCCACCACCTCCCTCACCCCAGGCCACAGTCCACACTCACCCCTGCTACCAGTCCTCACTCACCCCAGCCACAGTCCTCACTCACCCCAGCCACCACGTCCTCACACACCCCGGCCACCTGTCGTCCCCCCCCCCCCCACCCCGGGGGGCCCCACCATCGTCCACTCGCAGCCCAACCACCAGATTCCTCACTCACTCCCGGCCACCGTCCTCACTCGGCCGACCAGTCCTCACTCACCCCAGCCATCATTCCTCAGTCACCCCGGCACACCAGTCTTCACTCACCCCGGCCACCAGTCCTTCATTCACCCCAGCCACCAGTCCCTCACTCACCCTGGCAACCAGTCCTCATCTTGCCCCTGTCACCAGTCTTCACTCACCTCACACAGTCCGCACTTCAGCCCCATCACCAGTCCTCACTCCCCCCCGGCCCACCTTACGACAGTAGTCTGGTGGGAGAGCACCAGTACTCCCCATAAGTCGGGTGGGAGAGCCAACCAGACTCAAAGTATCTGGTGGGAGAGGCCACCAGTACTCAGTAGTCTGGTGGGAGATGGCAACAGTACTCAGTAGTCTGTGGGAGAGGCCACCAGTACTCATATGTCTGGGTGGGAGAGGCCATTAATACTCATAGTCTGAGGGGAAAGGCAATTCTATTATTCATAGTCTGGTGGGAGATGCCAACAGTACTCTGGAAGTCGGTGGGAGTTGGCCCACCAGACCATAGTCCGGTTGGAGAGGCACCAGTACTCATATTCTGTGATGTGACAGAGTGCGTCGCGCGCGATACACCCTCACTCTGTGGGGAAGTCAGCAGTACACATAGTCTGGTGGGAGAGGCCACCTGTACTCAGTTGTCTGGTGAGAGGCCACCAGTACCCGGGAGTCTGTGGGATGGCCACCAGTACTCAGTAGTCTGGTGGGAGAGGCCACCAGTACTCAGTATCTATTGGGAACCACCAGTCCTCAGTAGTCTTGTGGGGAGGCCAACAGTACTCATAGTCCTGGTGGGAGAGGTCAACATAACTCATAGTCTGGTGAAAGGCCAACAGTAACTCAGTAGTCAGGTGGGAGAGGCCACCAGTACTCAGTAAGTCTTGTGGGAGAGGCCACCAGTAACTCAGTAGTCCGGTGAGAGCCCACCAGTACTCAGTATTCTGGTGAATGCCACCAGTACTCAGTAGTCTGGTGGAGAGGCCACCATACACCAGTAGTCTGGTGGAGAGGCCACCAGTCCTTCAGTAGTCTGGTGGGAGAGGCCACCAGTACTCAGTAGTCTGGTGGGAGATTGCCACCAGTAGCTCATTAGTCTGGTGGGAGAGCCACGCAGTACCAGTAGTCGTGGGAGAGGCCACCAGTACTCATAGTCTGGGTGGAGAGGCCACCATACTCAGTAGTCCTGGGGAAGAGCCACCAGTACCATACTCACAGTAGTCTGTGGAGAGGCACCATACTCAGTAGCCGGTGGAGAGTCCACCAGTACTACAGTAGTCTGGTGGAGAGGCCACCAGTACTCAGAAAGTCTGGTGTAGAGCACCAGTACTCAGTAGTCTGGTGAGAGGCCACCAGTACCCAGTAGTCTTGTGGAAGGCCACCAGTACTCAGTATCCGGGGGGAGAGGCCACCAGTACTCATAGTCTGGTGGTAGAGCCAACAGTACTCAGTAGTCGGTGGAGAGGCCACCATACTCTGTAGTCGTGGGAGAGGCCACCAGTACTCAGTATCTGGTGGGACAGGCCAAACAGTAACCAGTAGTCTGGTGGGAGGCCACCAGTACACATAAGTCTGGTGGGAGAGGCAACAGTATCAGTAGTCTGGTGGAGATGGCCACCAGTACTCAGTAGTCTGGTGGGGGGAAGCGTGAGCCCCCAGTAATCAGTATCTGGTGGAAGGCCACCCTACTCATAAGTCTGTGGAGAGGCCACCAGTACTCAGTAGTCTGGGGGAGAGGCCACCATAAACTCAGTAGTCCGGTGGGAGAGGCCACCAGTACTCAGTAGACTGGTGCAGCGGGAGATGCCAACATTCCTCAGTATTCTGGTGGGAAGAAGCCACGCTAAACTCAGTAGTCCTGGTGGGAGAGGCCACAGTACTCATATCTGGTGGGAAGAGGCCAACAGTACTCATAAGTTCTGGTGGGAGAGGCCACCAGTACTCATATCTGGGTGGGAGAGGCCAACAGTACTCAGTAGTCTGGTGGGAGAGGCCACCCTACTCAGTAGTCTGGTGGGAGAGGCACCAGTACTCCAGTAGTCTGGTGGGAGAGGCCCACCGTACCAAGTAGTCTGGTGGGAGGCCACCAGTACTCAGTAGTCTGGTGGGAGAGGCCACCAGTACTCCATAGTCTTGTGGGAGAGCCACCAGTACTCAGTAGTCTGTGGAGAAGCACCAGTACTCAGTAGTCCGGTGGGAGAGGCCACCCAAGTAACTCAGTAAGTCTGGTGGGAGAGCCAACAGTACTCAGTAGTCTGTTGGGAAGGGAGGCCACCCGTACTCAGTAGTCCTGGTGGGAGAGGCCACCAGTACTCAGTAGTCTGGTGAGAGGCCAACATACTCAAAGTCTGAGGGAGAGGCACACCCATACTCAGAAGTCTGGTGGGAGAGGCCACCGTAGAAATACTTTTAGCTGTGGGCAATGTGTCCTTAATCCCATACGTATTTTCAAAAGTCTCGTATTTTATTTTTTAGAAGGATTTAAAATAAGGATCTTTCAAAACAATATACTGTTCCTTCTCGTAAAGTCATTAAGTGGGAGCATTATGTGAGAGCCCAGTTTGATAATGTTCGATAATAATGTTGATGACTGCTGCAGTTTCTTTCTCACTGAAATGGTAAAACGAAACGAAGCGCAAGGAATTATCTATCTCTGTGACAAACAAGCATTTAAGGCAGTTTGGTGGGGGCAAAAATTTGATTGATTATGTGCCTTAACTAGAAGATTACCTCTATCAGCTCGCCTTCTAAACTTCTGGTGCTATAATGTGTTTTTCCTCTCAAAGGGAGACAGTCCTCTTGATGTTAGACTGAGTAAGTTTATCATTGTGCTTAACTGTACTTACTTTCTTATAACTGCTCAAACTTACCTAGAGAAACTTGACTGATGTTTAGCCTGTGGAGGTACCATTCTCCCTTTTTGAAAACTGGAAAAAAAACTGAAATAACTGTATTTCTATCATTCTATATATATTGACCCTGAATCTATACTTAAAGCCGTCCATGATGATAGCTTGATAATGGGTTTTTATTTTTTATAATGTGATGATAACTTTGTGCGACTGCTTCTCTATCGCTCTAATGTAATTATGTATATTTCTAGAAATGTTTGTGTCTCTACTCTCTCTTGAAAAGATCAACTCTAGATTTGGCACTTTACTCATCTAATCCTTCAATTTAATATTTTTTTTTGAGAAGAAATCTTGGATTATTAGTCTCTTTTGGTCTGTACCTGTGGACATGTCTATTCTGATTCCCCCAGTCTTTATCACTAATATTTATATATCATTATCACAATATGTTAATCTCAGCACTTTACACTATTCCATCTGCCAGACACTCTGATGCACGGTTACTGGGTTACTTGGAATACTGGCATACCTTTCACATGATAACACAACTGACCGAGATGTATCTAGTTAGATACTACAGATGACAGAGCTTAAGGGGCTTACCAAGACCAAGAGGCATTTCTGTCTAATGAAATGGACCAGATCTCTAGTTTCATGAACTCCCAGTGCACAAGCAACTTCAGCGCCACGGGCCTCTAGTATAATGGTCAGCATGGTGATATAAACTACATTCATACTAATGTCTACAGCATAGAATTTGCCTCATAACTTGGAGAGCCACTTACTATATCATTTACATAAGACACTGACTGTATATTCTCATATTGCATTATGACTCACAGGATACCTTGCTTGGCTTATATGTATCTTGCTAGCATGGAGGAAAGCAGACTCTCTTCAATTGCAGGATAACTGTGAAAGTCGAAACATTCATTCAGCTCTCTTGCTGTAGTATTGCAGCACTACGTCAGCAACAATTCGTACATGATAATACTAGTCAGGAAAGTTAACAGAAATAGCTGGAAAGTCCAGATGTACAAGCTTCTCAACCATACCACCATCGCTTCTTAAACTCATTACAACAACGTGGGTAATGCTTGAATCGTCCTAGTTTAGCATATTTTATAAAACAGGAAGTCTGAAGAACACACTACTGTGAGAAGCGCCAGATATTTTGCAATAGCCGATAGTACAAAGTGAACTACATCGGCGGATACCTACTGACTCTATTTACTATCTGTTTCTCGTCATAGTCCCCATCCCAGGTCTTGTCCAGTGGTGAACCGGTGGACACATACTGACCGTACAACTCACTACCCACAGCGGACGTCCTCCACTTGTATTTTCTAAAACAGCACAACCTAAACTAGGACTGCTTAAAAGCCGTATGTAGCTGAAGAGACAAGTGGAGCCTTCATCTCTTCGTGGCTGAGACAGACGTAGCATTCAACAAAAGTTCCTACAGTAATTTACCATACAAATGCAAGCAAACGGGAGGACGCCTGGGTGATTAACACAAAACAATGTTGTTTATCACCAAACAGTTAAACTGTGTGAAGTTGGATGATGTCGACGTGATTCTTCCAGCAACACTGACAAACCTGTCATGGTCACGGTAAGGACCTCATGTTCTCCAGACAAAACAGTCAGAAAACATGAAGGTCACGATTTAAATCCGTGTAAAACAAACAATTCCAGGAAGTGAATTGATGGTATTTTAAGTATGTGATTTTAGGAATAATTGCTATTAAAATATCACCAAAATAATTTTCTAAGGGGGATTTTTTCTCTGGGGTCGACGGTTCAACTACGGGACTGGAATCGGTACATGGATAGTAACAAGTCAATGATATGAAACATTTGCTGAGCAATAATGAAACTTGACTCAAAGAATCATTTAATTACCACTATTCTGCTACCACTACCTACTACCCACTATTCTGCTACTACTATCCTGCTACACCTATCTCTCCCACTATCCCTCCTACCACTATCCGCTACCACTATCCTCCTCCACTATTCTGCTACCACTATCCTCCTACCCACTATTCTACTACCACTATTCTGCACCACTATCCGCTGCCACTATTCTTCTCCACAATCATCCACCACTATCCTGTTTACACTATCCGGGGGGGGGGGGGGGGGGGGGGGGGGGGGGGGGGGGGGGGGGGGGGGGTGCTACCACTATTCTAACTACCACGATTCTGCTACCACTATTCTCTACCACTATTCTCTACCACTATCCTACCTACTATTCTGCTACCACTATTCTGCTACCACTATTCGGCACCACTATCCTGCTACCACTTTTTCTGCTACCACTATTCTGCTACCACCTATTTCTGCTACCACTATCCTGCTACCACTTTTCTGCTACAACTAGTCTGCTACCACTATCTATTACGAAGATCTTCTATCACTATTCTGCTACCACCATTCTGCTACCTATTCTGCTACCACAATTCTTCTGCCACGATCCTGCGACACTATTCTGCTACCACGATCGTACTTACCACTATCTTGCTACCACTATTCTGCGACCACTATCTGCTACCACTATAGTGTAATTAAAAAAACCACTAATTCTGCGACCACTATTTTGCTGGCCACTAACCTACTACCAAACTATTCTACTACCACTAATTCTACTACAACTATTCTTCTATCACTGTTCTGCTACACTATTATGCCCACACTATCCTACCACTCTGACACATGTATTGACCACTCAGGGGGGGGGGGGGGGGGGGGGGGGGGGGGGGGGGGGGGGGGGGGGGGGTGGGGGGGGGGGGGGGGGGGGGGGGGGGGGGGGGGGGGGGGGGGGGGGGGGGGGGGGGGGGGGGGGGGGGGGGGGGGGGGGGGGGGGGGGGGGGGGGGGGGGGGGGGGGGGGGGGGGAAGGGGGGGGGGGGGGGGGGGGGGGGGGGGGGGGGGGGGGGGGGGGGGGGGGGGGGGGGGGGGGGGGGGGGGGGGGGGGGGGGGGGGGGGGGGGGGGGGGGGGGGGGGGGGGGGGGGGGGGGGGGGGGGGGGGGGGGGGGGGGGGGGGGGGGGGGGGGGGGGGGGGGGTGGGGGGGGGGGGGGGGGGGGGGGGGGGGGGGGGGGGGGGGGGGGGGGGGGGGGGGGTGACACATGTTTATTGACCAATCAGACACATGTTTATTGACACTCTGGACAATTTATTGACCACGCTGACACATGTTATTGTCTCACTCTGTAACATGTTATTGACCACTCTGAACATTATGGACCACTCTGACACATGGTATTGACCACTCTGACCATGTTTGGACCACTCTGACACATGTTAGAGACCACAGCTGACACATTTATTGACCACTCTGACACATGTTATTGACCACTCTGACACATGTTATTGACCACTCTGATACATGTTATTGACCACTCTGATACATGTTATTGACCACTCTGACACATGTTATTGACCACTCTACACATGTTATGACCACTCTGACACATGTTATAGACCACCTCAGACATGTTATTGACCACTCTGACACATGTTATTGACCACTCTGATACATGTTATTGACCACTCTGGCACATGTTATTGACCACTCTGACACATGTTATTGACCACTCTGTCACATGTTATTGACCACTCTGATACATGTTATTGACCACTCTGGCACATGTTATTGACCACTCTGACAAATGTTATTGACCATTCCTCTGACACAATGTTAATTGACCACTCTGCTACTTTATTGACCACTCTGACACATGTTATGGACCACTCTGACACATGTTATTGGACCACTCTGTCCACATGTTATTGACCACTCTGATACAGGTTAGTGACCTCACTGTCAAATGTTATGACCAACTCTGTCAATATGTGATTGACCACCTGGACACATGTTTTATTGACCACTCCGTACATGTTATTGACCACTCTGATACATGTTATTGACCACTCTGATACATGTTATTGACCACTCTGACACATGTTATTGACCACTCTGATACATGTTATTGACCACTCTGATACATGTTATTGACCACTCTGGCACATGTTATTGACCATTCTGGCACATGTTATTGACCACTCTGACACATGTCATTGACCACTCTGACACATGTTATTGACACCTCTTACCTGGTATTGGCCACTTCTGACACATGTTATTGGACCACCTGTCACATGTTTATTGACCACTTCTGATACATTTATTGACCACTCGGACACATGATTAATTGACCACTCTGATAACATTTATGACCACTCTGACACATGTTATTGACCACTCTGATACATGTTATTGACCACTCTGATACATGTTATTGACCACTCTGACACATGTTATTGACCACTCTGACACATGTTATTGACCACTCTGATACATGTTATTGACCACTCTGATGCATGTTATTGACCCACTCGGGCACATTTATTGACCACTCAGAACATTTATTGACCACTTCGGGGGGGGGGGGGGGGGTGTACTCATGTCATTGACGCACTCCTGACACATGTATTGACCACTAGATAACTGTTATTGCCACTCTGACACATGTTATTGACCACTCTGGCACATGTTATTGACCACTCTGATACATGTTATTGACCACTCTGATACATGTTATTGACCACTCTGACACATGTTATTGACCACTCTGATACATGTTATTGACCACTCTGATACATGTTATTGACCACTCTGGCACATGTTATTGCCCACTCAGATATTATGTTATTGACAACTCTGATACATGTAATGACCACTCTGATACATGTTATTGACCACTCTGATACATGTTATTGACCACTGGCACATGTTATTGACCACTCTGACACATGTTATTGACCACTCTGATACTTGTTATTGATCACTCTGATACATGTTATTGACCACTCTGATACATGTTATTGACCACTCTGACACATGTTATTGACCACTCTGATACATGTTATTGACCACTCTGATACATGTTATTGACCACTCTGATACATGTTATTGACCACTCTGATACATGTTATTGACCAATCTGATAACATGTAGTGACCACTCTGATACATGTTATTGACCACTCAGCACATGTTTATTGACCACTTCTGACACATGTTATTGACAAACACTCGGTACAGATATTATCTCTCTCTGATACCATTTATTGACACACTCTGATACATGTTATTGACCACACTGAATACATGTTATTGACCAGCTCTGACACATGTAATTGAACCAGCTGACACATTTTATTAACCACTGACACTTTGTTAGTGATCACTCTGACCTTGGTTATTGACCCTCTCTGGGGCCAATGGACAACTCTGACACATGCCTTATTGACCACTGACACAATGTTTATTGACACACTGACATGTTATTGACAATCTGACACATGTTATGGACCGCTCTGAATTAAATGTTATTTAACCACCCTGATACATTTAATTGGACCACTCGGACACATGTTATTGACCACTCTGAACATGTTATTGACCACTGACACATGTTATTGACCACTCTGACACATGTTATTGACCACTCTGATATATGTTATTGACCACTCTGACACATGTTATTGCCCATTCTGACACATGTTTTTGACCACCCTGATACATGTTATTGACCACCCTGATACATGTTACTGTCCACCCTGATACATGTTATTGACCACCCTGATACATGTTACTGTCCACCCTGATACATGTTATTGACCACCCTGATACATGTTATTGACCAGCATGATACGTTATTGACCACTCTGATACATGTTATTGAACACCCTGATACATGTTACTGTTCACCCTGATACATGTTATTGACCAACATGATACATGTTATTAACCACTCTGATACATGTTATTAACCACTCTGATACAAGTTATTGACCACTCAGTTACATGTTATTGACCACTGTGATACATGGTATTTATTTTTTTTTTAAAAAAAAACCACTCAAGATATACAAGTTTCAGAGTGGTCAGTACTCTGATACATGTTATTGACCACTCTCTGATACGTGTTATTGACCTCTCTGATGCATGTTATTGACCACCCTGATACATGTTATTGACCACTCTCTGACACGTGTTATTGACAGCTTTGATACATGTTATTGACCACTCTCTGATATATGTTATTGACCACTCTCTGATTCCTGGTTATTTTGACATTCTCTGATACATGTTATTGACCACTCTCTGATACATGTTAATGACCACTCCTTATACATTGTTATTGACCACTCTCTGATACTTGTTATTGACCGCTTTGTGATACATGTTATTGACCACTCTGTGATACATGTTATTGACCACTCTCATACATGTTATTGACCACTCTCCGATACTGTTATGACCGCGTTTGTGATACATGTTTTATTGACCACTCTCGGATACATTTATTGACCTCTCTGATAGATGTTATTGGCCACTCTCTGATACATGTTACTGACCACTCTCTGATTACATGGTTATTGCCACTTTCTGATACATGTTATTGACCACTTTCTGATACATGTTATTGACCACTCTGATACATGTTATTGACCACTCTCTGATACATGTTATTGACCACTTTCTGATACATGTTATTGACCACTTTCTGATACATGTTATTGACCACTCTCTGATACATGTTATTGACCACTCTCTGATACATGTTATTGACCACTCTGATAGATGTTATTGGCCACTTTCTGATACATGTTATTGACCACGTTCCTGATACATTTATTGACCACTCTCTATACATGTTATTGGCCACTCTCTGATACATGTTATTGACCACTTTCTGATACATGTTATTGACCACTCTCTGATACATGTTATTGACCACTCTCTGATACATGTTATTGACCACTCTGATAGATGTTATTGACCGCTCTCTGATACATGTTATTACCTGGAGTTTACCTGGAGAGAGTTCCGGGGGTCAACGCCCCCGCGGCCCGGTCTGTGACCAGGCCTCCTGGTGGATCAGAGCCTGATCAACCAGCTTTGATGCTGCATGGCTTGCACGCAACCCAATCGTACAGCACAGCCCGGCTGATCAGGAACTGACTTTAGGTGCTTGTCCAGTGCCAGCTTGAAGACTGCCAGGGGTCTGTTGTAATCCCCTTATGTGTGCTGGGAGGCAGTTGAACCAGTCCTCGGGCCCTGACACTTATTGTATGTCCATCTAACGTGCTAGTGACACCCCTGCTTTTCATTGGGGGGATGTGCATCGTCTGCCAAGTCTTTTGCTTTCGGTAGTGGGTGATTTCGTGTGCCAAGTTCGTTACTAGACCTCTAGAATTTTCCAGGTGTATATAATCATGTATCTCTCCCTCCTGCTTCAGAATACAGGTTTAGGAACCTCAAGCGCCTCCCAGTAATGAGGTGTTTTTATCCTTCGTTATGCGCGCCGTGGACAGTTCTCTGTACATTTTCTAGGTCGGCAATTTCACCTGCCTTGAGGTGCTGTTAGTGTGCAGCAAATATTCCAGCCTATATAGAACAAGTGACCTGAAAGTGCATCATGGGCTTGCCTCCCTCAGTTTTTGAAGGTTCCATCATTATCCATCCAGTCATTTTTCTAGCAGATGCGATTATACAATGGTAATGGTCTTGAAGGTGAGATCCTCGACATGATCACTCCCAGAACCACTCTCTGAAACATGTTATTGACCACTCTCTGATACGTGTATTGGCTCACCCTGATACTGTTATTGATCACTCTGATGCGTGTTAAGGTCACACACCAGACTACCCAGTTGTATATATTGATTTATTTTCCGAGAAAGGTCAAGTTGAAGGCTGTAATATTGTGTGTCGTCCACACACACACTAAGAGACTTGTGTTGCTGGTGTTGTGTTCCTGGTGTTCTTTACTACACACGCACACACACACACACACACACACACACACACACACACACACGGATGAGGATGAGGATAAGGATGAGGCAGGACTGCAAAGAGACCTGGACAGGCTGGACATGTAGTCTAGAAACTGGCTTCTCGAATTCAACCCTGCCAAATGCAAAGTCATGAAGCTTGGGGAGGGGCAAAGAAGACCGCAGACAGAGTATAGGCTAGGTGGACAAAGACTACAGACCTCACTCAGGGAGAAAGACCTTGGGGTGACCATAACACCGAGCACGTCACCGGAGGCACACATCAACCAAATAACTGCTGTCAGCATACGGGCGCCTGGCAAAACCTGAGAATAGCCGTTCCGATGCCTTAATAAGGATCGTTTCAAGACCGTACTCGTGGTATGTTAGGCCCATACGGAGTTGCACACCACCTGGAAACCCACACCTGGTCAAGCACGTCAAGAAGTTAGAGAAAGTACAAAGGTTTGCAACAAAGCTAGTCCCAGAGCTCAGGGGAATGTCGTACGAGGAAAGGTTGACGGAAATCGGACTGACGACACTGGAGGACAGAAGGGTCAGGGGAGACATGATAACGACATACAAGATACTGCGGGAATAGACAAGGCGACAGAGATAGGATGTTCCAGAGAGGGACAGAGAAACAAGGGGTCACAACTGGAAGCTGAAGACTCAGACGAGTCACAGGGACGTTAGGAAGTATTTCTTCAGTCATAGAGTCGTCAGGAAGTGGAATAGCCTAGCAAGTGAAGTAGTGGAGGCAGGAACCATACATAGTTTTAAGAAGAGGTATGACAAAGCTCAGGAAGCAGAGAGGGAGAGGACCTAGTAGCGATCAGTGAAGAGGCGGGGCCAGGAGCTGAGTCTCGACCCCTGCAACCACAATTAGGTGAGTACAATTAGGCGAGTACACATACACACACACACACACACACACACACACACACACACACACACACACACACACACACATTCATTTTCTTATGTCTCTCTCACTCTCAGATATATTTCAGTGGCTGTTTGATCCAAAGAAGGTATCCCTGTGTTCCACAACCCCAGTCGCCTATGTCGCAACGCACGCGATTGGAACAGTGCAGAGTGCGGCACAAGTTGATAATTCAGTTAAATATTAGCGAAGAGGATTCGAAGCGAATCATAAGACATCATATGAAAACTGATATACAGATATCTTCAATAAAAATTGTAAATTAGGGCATATATGGTCGAACTCTAATTCAAACCTTTCAAAGAGACCAACATCCTAAAATATACAAGCACATCAAGTTTGAAGCAGCTTACAAGTTGTAATAACTAACAATCAGCTTTGAAGGGTTAAAGGTAATCAGATGACACACTCAGAAATTATCCCTTTGATTAAAAACGGTTTTTATACACTATTCCGATATCTTCCCAAAAAATCCAAGTGGAACCTACACAGACCTAGTACAGACTTAGCCTGGAGTAACACTGACCAGCTTGTAAGACAGTAAGTACAATGAATAAGTAATGAATAAGTAAGTAAGAAAGCAAGTATGTTAATAAGTAAACAAGAGTAAGTTTAGTGTACATAACATACACATGTTTAAGACTAGTGTTGAGGGAAGATAAGTGATATAAACACACAACAACAAACATAAAATTAATACAGTCCAGGATAACCTAATTAAGTCAAACATTGTCAATCATGTCTCATCACAAGAAATATTTCTAGTTATTTCACAGCAATCTTTTTGATTAATAAAAGTGTCACGTGATAACTAAAGTAAGTTTATTCAGGTATACATAGATACATAGATTGTCATACATAGCAGAGTATGTGTAGAGAACCTTGGATAACCCAATATAAAGGCCAGACAAATTAACTTATTTGAAGAGATTGGTTTCCCTTGAGGAAAGCACTTCAACACTAAGAGTTTCAAGCCGACCAGAAGATGCATTCTCCAGTTATTGCACAGAATCAAACAAAATTTGGGCCTACACAGCCTTAACACTTTAAACGATCCATGCAGTGCAACGCTGCATCAACCATTGCAACGTTGCGTGAACCACTACAACGTTACATCAACCACTGCAACGTTATATCAACCACTGCAACGTTATATCAACCACTGCAACGTTATATCAACCACTGCAACGTTATATCAACCACTGCAACGTTATATCAACCACTGCAACGTTATATCAACCACTGCAACGTTATATCAACCACTGCAACGTTATATCAACCACTGCAACGTTACATCAACCACTGCAACGTTATATCAACCACTGCAACGTTATATCAACCACTGCAACGTTATATCAACCACTGCAACGTTATATCAACCACTGCAACGTTTATCAACCACTGCAACGTTATATCAACCACTGCAACGTTATATCAACCACTGCAACGTTATATCAACCACTGCAACGTTATATCAACCACTGCAACGTTACATCAACCACTGCAACGTTATATCAGCCACTGCAACGTTATATCAACCACTGCAACGTTATATCAACCACTGCAACGTTACATCAACCACTGCAACGTTATATCAACCACTGCAACGTTATATCAACCACTGCAACGTTACATCAACCACTGCAACGTTATATCAACCACTGCAACGTTATATCAACCACTGCAACGTTACATCAACCACTGCAACGTTATATCAACCACTGCAACGTTACATCAACCACTGCAACGTTACATCAACCACTGCAACGTTATATCAACCACTGCAACGTTACATCAACCACTGCAACGTTATATCAACCACTGCAACGTTATATCAACCACTGCAACGTTACATCAACCACTGCAACGTTATATCAACCACTGCAACGTTACATCAACCACTGCAACGTTATATCAACCACTGCAACGTTATATCAACCACTGCAACGTTATATCAACCACTGCAACGTTACATCAACCACTGCAACGTTATATCAACCACTGCAACGTTATATCAACCACTGCAACGTTACATCAACCACTGCAACGTTATATCAACCACTGCAACGTTACATCAACCACTGCAACGTTATATCAACCACTGCAACGTTATATCAACCACTGCAACGTTACATCAACCACTGCAACGTTATATCAACCACTGCAACGTTATATCAACCACTGCAACGTTATATCAACCACTGCAACGTTATATCAACCACTGCAACTTTATATCAACCACTGCAACGTTACATCAACCACTGCAACGTTATATCAACCACTGCAACGTTATATCAACCACTGCAACGTTACATCAACCACTGCAACGTTATATCAACCACTGCAACGTTACATCAACCACTGCAACGTTACATCAACCACTGCAACGTTATATCAACCACTGCAACGTTACATCAACCACTGCAACGTTATATCAACCACTGCAACGTTATATCAACCACTGCAACGTTACATCAACCACTGCAACGTTATATCAACCACTGCAACGTTACATCAACCACTGCAACGTTACATCAACCACTGCAACGTTATATCAACCACTGCAACGTTACATCAACCACTGCAACGTACATCAACCACTGCAACGTTACATCAACCACTGCAACGTTATATCAACCACTGCAACGTTATATCAACCACTGCAACGTTACATCAACCACTGCAACGTTATATCAAACCACTGCAACGTTATATCAACCACTGCAACGTTACATCAACCACTGCAACGTTATAATCAACCACTGCAACGTTACATCAACCACTGCAACGTTACATCAACCACTGCAACGTTACATCAACCACTGCAACGTTATATCAACCACTGCAACGTTATAATCAACCACTGCAACGTTACATCAACCACTGCAACGTTATATCAACCACTGCAACGTTATATCAACCACTGCAACGTTATATCAACCACTGCAACGTTATATCAACCACTGCAACGTTACATCAACCACTGCAACGTTACATCAACCACTGCAACGTTACATCAACCACATGCAACGTTATATCAACCACTGCAACGTTATATCAACCACTGCAACGTTACATCAACCACTGCAACGTTATATCAACCACTGCAACGTTACATCAACCACTGCAACGTTACATCAACCACTGCAACGTTATATCAACCACTGCAACGTTACATCAACCACTGCAACGTTACATCAACCACTGCAACGTTATATCAACCACTGCAACGTTACATCAACCACTGCAACGTTACATCAACCACTGCAACGTTACATCAACCACTGGAACGTTATATCAACCACTGCAACGTTATATCAACCACTGCAACGTTACATCAACCACTGCAACGTTATATCAACCACTGCAACGTTACATCAACCACTGCAACGTTATATCAACCACTGCAACGTTACATCAACCACTGCAACGTTACATCAACCACTGCAACGTTATATCAACCACTGCAACGTTATATCAACCACTGCAACGTTACATCAACCACTGCAACGTTATATCAACCACTGCAACGTTACATCAACCACTGCAACGTTACATCAACCACTGCAACGTTATATCAACCACTGCAACGTTACATCAACCACTGCAACGTTACATCAACCACTGCAACGTTATATCAACCACTGCAACGTTACATCAACCACTGCAACGTTATATCAACCACTGCAACGTTACATCAACCACTGCAACGTTACATCAACCACTGCAACGTTATATCAACCACTGCAACGTTGCATCAACCAAAGCAATGTTGCATCAACCACTGCAACGTTACATCAACCACTGCAACGTTGCATCAACCACTGCAACGTTATATCAACCACTGCAACGTTGCATCAACCAAAGCAATGTTGCATCAACCACTGCAACGTTACATCAACCACTGCAACGTTGCATCAACCACTGCAACGTTATATCAACCACTGCAACGTTACATCAACCACTGCAACGTTGCATCAACCACTGCAACGTTATATCAACCACTGCAACGTTACATCAACCTTTGATGACTGATGCCGTTCACGAATGTCGTGATTTAATAAGAGGAACACGGTAAACCCGTAAGGGTGACATAGAGCCTATGGGATAGACGGCATTAAGATTCAACCGAAGCAAAAAGATAAGTCCAGTTCCTTGGATCAAGAGCCCTTCACCAGCATCAAGGTAAAATAATGCTATATTATTTCTAGATAAAAAGTGACAAAATGTCAACTACACTGCAATAAATATATCAATTTTCTTCTAATTAGTAAACACCACTGTTGAAACACCACTGTTGAAACACCACTGGTGAAACACCACTGGTGAAACACCACTGTTGAAACACCACTGGTGAAACACCACTGTTGAAACACCACTGGTGAAACACCCACTGGTGAAACACCACTGTTGAAACACCACTGGTGAAACACCACTGTTGAAACACCACTGTTGAAACACTACTGTTGAAACACCACTGTTGAAACACCACTGTTGAAACACTACTGTTGAAACACCACTGTTGAAACACCACTGTTGAAACACCACTGTTGAAACACCACTGTTGAAACACCACTGTTGAAACACCACTGGTGAAACACCACTGGTGAAACACCACGTTGAAACACCACTGTGAAACACCACTGTTGAAACACCACTGTTGAAACACCACTGTTGAAACACCACTGGTGAAACACCACTGGTGAAACACCACTGTTGAAACACCACTGGTGAAACACCACTGTTGAAACACCACTGTTGAAACACTACTGTTGAAACACCACTGTTGAAACACCACTGTTGAAACACTACTGTTGAAACACCACTGTTGAAACACCACTGTTGAAACACCACTGTTGAAACACCACTGTTGAAACACCACTGTTGAAACACCACTGGTGAAACACCACTGTTGAAACACTACTGTTGAAACACCACTGTTGAAACACCACTGTTGAAACACCACTGTTGAAACACCACTGTTGAAACACCACTGGTGAAACACCACTGTTGAAACACCACTGTTGAAACACTACTGTTGAAACACCACTGTTGAAACACCACTGTTGAAACACTACTGTTGAAACACCAGTGTTCAAACACCACTGTTCAAACACCACTGTTGAAACACCACTGTTGAAACACCACTGTTGAAACACCACTGGTGAAACACCACTGTTGAAACACTACTGTTGAAACACCACTGTTGAAACACCACTGTTGAAACACCACTGGTGAAACACCACTTGTGAAACACCACTGTTGAAATACTACTGTTGAAACACCACTGTTGAAACACCACTGTTGAAACACCACTGGTGAAACACCACTGTTGAAACACTACTGTTGAAACACCACTGTTGAAACACCACTGTTGAAACACCACTGGTGAAATACCACTGTTGAAACACTACTGTTGAAACACCACTGTTGAAACACCACTGTTGAAACATCACTGTTGAAACACCACTGGTGAAACACCACTGTTGAAACACTACTGTTGAAACACCACTGTTGAAACACCACTGTTGAAACACCACTGTTGAAACACTACTGTTGAAACACCACTGTTGAAACACCACTGTTGAAACACTACTGTTGAAACCACTGTTGAAACACCACTGTTGAAACACTACTGTTGAAACACCACTGTTGAAACACCACTGTTGAAACACCACTGTTGAAACACTACTGTTGAAACACCACTGTTGAAACACCACTTGAAACACCACTGTTGAAACACTACTGTTGAAACACCACTGGTGAAACACCACTGCTGAAACACCACTGTTGAAACACCACTGTTGAAACACCACTGCTGAAACACCACTGTTGAAACACCACTGGTGAAACACCACTGTTGAAACACCACTGTTGAAACACCACTGTTGAAACACCACTGTTGAAACACCACTGTTGAAACACTACTGTTGAAACACCACTGTTGAAACACCACTGTTGAAACACCACTGTTGAAACACCACTGTTGAAACACCACTGTTGAAACACTACTGTTGAAACACCACTGTTGAAACACCACTGTTGAAACACCACTGTTGAAACACCACTGTTGAAACACCACTGTTGAAACACCACTGTTGAAACACTACTGTTGAAACACCACTGTTGAAACACCACTGTTGAAACACCACTGTTGAAACACCACTGTTGAAACACCACTGTTGAAACACCACTGTTGAAACACCACTGTTGAAACACCACTGTTGAAACACCACTGTTGAAACACTACTGTTGAAAACACCACTGTTGAAACACCACTGTTGAAACACCACTGTTGAAACACCACTGTTGAAACACCACTGTTGCAACACCACTGTTGAAACACCACTGTTTCAACACCACTGTTTCAACACCACTGTTGAAACACCACTGTTGAAACACCACTGTTGCAACACCACTGTTGCAACACCACTGTTGAAACACCACTGTTGAAACACCACTGTTGAAACACCACTGTTGAAACACCACTGGTGAAACACCACTGTTGCAACACCACTGTTGAAACACCACTGTTGAAACACCACTGTTGAAGCACCACTGTTGAAACACCACTGTTGCAACACCACTGTTGAAACACCACTGTTGCAACACCACTGTTGAAACACCACTGTTGAAACACCACTGTTGAAACACCACTGTTGAAACAACACTGTTGAAACACCACTGTTGCAGCACCACTGTTGAAACACCACTGTTGAAACACCACTGTTGCAACACCACTGTTGAAACACCACTGTTGAAACACCACTGTTGAAACACCACTGTTGAAATACCACTGTTGAAACACTACTGCTGAAACACCACTGCTGAAACACCACTGTTGAAACACCACTGTTGAAACACTGCTGAAATACCACTGTTGAAACACCACTGTTGAAACACCACTGCTGAAATACCACTGCCAAAACACCACTGTTGAAATACCACTGCCAAAACACCACTGTTGAAAAACTACTGTTGAAACACCACTGTTGAAACACCACTGTTGAAACACCACTGTTGAAATACCACTGCCAAAACACCACTGTTGAAATACCACTGTTGAAATACCACTGTTGAAACACCACTGTTGAAACACAACTGTTGAAACACCACTGTTGAAACACCACTGTTGAAACACCACTGTTGAAACACCACTGTTGCAACACCACTGTTGAAACACCACTGTTGAAACACCACTGTTGCAACACCACTGTTGCAACACCACTGTTGCAACACCACTGTTGAAACACCACTGTTGAAACACCACTGTTGAAACACCACTGTTGAAACACCACTGTTGAAACACTACTGCTGAAACACCACTGCTGAAACACCACTGTTGAAATACCACTGTTGAAACACAACTGTTGAAAAACTACTGTTGAAACACCACTGTTGAAACACCACTGCTGAAACACCACTGTTGAAATACCACTGCCAAAACACCACTGTTGAAATACCACTGTTGAAATGCCACTGTTGAAATACCACTGTTGAAATACCACTGTTGAAATACCACTGTTGAAATACCACTTTTGAAATACCACTGTTGAAACACCACTGTTGAAACACCACTGTTGAAACACCACTGTTGAAATGCCACTGTTGAAATACCACTGTTGAAATACCACTTTTGAAATACCACTGTTGAAACACCACTGTTGAAACACCACTGTTGAAACACCACTGTTGAAATGCCACTGTTGAAATACCACTGTTGAAATACCACTTTTGAAATACCACTGTTGAAACACCACTGTTGAAATGCCACTGTTGAAATACCACTGTTGAAACACCACTGTTGAAACACCACTATTTGAAACACCACTGTTGAAATACCACTGTTGAAACACCACTGTTGAAATGCCACTGTTGAAATACTACTGTTGAAATACCACTGTTGAAACACTACTGTTTAAACAGCACTGTTGAAACACCACTGTTGAAACACCACTGTTGAAACACCACTGTCTAAATACCACTGTTAAAACACCACTGTTGAAACACCACTGTTGAAATACCACTGTTGAAATATCACTATTGAAATACTGAAGGTCACACGGAAACAACACTAACAGTAGTCTATGTAGCGTTGTACATATGTCACCACGCCACATAGGTCACCACGCCACATAGGTCACCACGCCACATAGGTCACCACGCCACATAGGTCACCACGTCACATAGGTCACCACGCCACATAGGTCACCACGCCACATAGGTCACCACGCCACATAGGTCACCACGCCACATAGGTCACCACGCCACATAGGTCACCACGGCCACATAGGCCACCACGCCACATAGGTCACCACGCCACATAGGTCACCACGCCACATAGGTCACCACGCCACATAGGTCACCACGCCACATAGGTCACCACGCCACATAGGTCACCACGCCACATAGGTCACCACGCCACATAGGTCATCATGCCACATAGGTCACCACGCCACATAGGTCACCACGCCACATAGGTCACCATGCCACATAGGTCACCACGCCACATAGGTCACCACGCCACATATGTCACCACGTCACATAGGTCACCACGTCACATAGGTCACCACGCCACAAAGGTCACCACGCCACATAGGTCACCACGCCACATAGGTCAACACGTCACATAGGTCACCACGTCACATAGGTCACCACGCCACATAGGTCACCACGCCACATAGGTCACCACGCCACATAGGTCACCATGCCACATAGGTCCCCACGTCACATAGGTCACCACGCCACATAGGTCACCACGCCACATAGATCACCACGCCACATAGGTCACCACGCCACATAGGTCGCCACGCAACATAGGTCCCCACGTCACATAGGTCACCACGCCACATAGATCACCACGCCACATAGGTCACCACGCCACATAGGTCACCACGCTACATAGGTCACCACACTACATAGGTCACCACACTACATAGGCCACCACGCTACATAGGTCACCACGCCACATAGGTAACCAGGCTACATAAGTCACCACGCCACATAGGTCACCACGCCACATAGGTCACCACGCCACATAGGTCACCACGCTACATAGGTCACCATGCCATATAGGTCACCACGCTACATAAGTCACCACGCCACATAGTTCACCACACTACGTAGGTCACCACGCCACATAGGTCACCACGCTACATAAGTTACTACGCGACATAGGTCACCACGCCACATAGGTCACCACGCCACATAGGTCACCACGCCACATAGGTCACCACGCTACATAGGTCTCCACGCTACATAGGTCACCACGCCACGTAGGTCACCACGCTACATAGGTCACCATGCTACATAGATCACCACGCTACTTAAGTCACCAAGCTACATAGGCCACCAAGCTACATAGGTCACAACGCTACATAGCTCACCACGCTACATAGGTCACCACGCTACATAGGTCACCAAGCCACATAGGTCACCACACTACATAGGTCACCACGGTACATAGGTAACCGCACTACATAGGTCAGCACGCTATATAGGTCACCACTACATGGATTACCACGCTGCAAAGGTCACCACACTACATAGGCCACCATGCTACATAGGTCACCACACTACATAGGTCACCATGCTACATAGGTCACCACGCTACATAAGACACCACGCTACATAGGTCACCACGCTACATAGGTCACCACGCTACATAGGTCACCACACTACATAGGTCACCACGGTACATAGGTAACCGCACTACATAGGTCAGCACGCTATATAGGTCACCACTACATGGATTACCACGCTGCAAAGGTCACCACACTACATAGGCCACCATGCTACATAGGTCACCACACTACATAGGTCACCATGCTACATAGGTCACCACACTACATAGGTCACCATGCTACATAGGTCACCACACTACATAGGCCACCATGCTACGTAGGTCACCACACTACATAGGTCACCATGCTACATAGGTCACCATGCTACATAAGACACCACGCTACATAGGTCACCACGCTACATAGGTCACCACGCTACATAGGTCACCACACTACATAGGTCACCACACTACATAGGTCACCACACTACATAGGTCACCACACTACATAGGTCACCACGCTACGTAGGTCACAACACTACATAGGACACCAAGCTACATAGGTCACCATGCTACATAGGTTACCAAGCTACATAGATCACCACGCTACAGAGGTCACCATGCTACATAGGTCACCACGCTACAATGGTCACCAAGCTACATAGGTCACCACGCTACATAGGTCACCAAGCTACAAAGGTCACCATGCCACATGGGTCACCAAGCTACATAGGTCACCATGCTACATAGGTCACCATGCTACATAGGTCACAACGCTACATAGATCACCATGCTACATAGGTCTCCAAGCTACATAGGTCACCACGCTACATAGGTCACCACGCTACATAGGTCACCACGCTACATAGATCACCAAGCTACATGGGTCACTACGCTACATAGATGACTACGCTACATAGGTCACCATGCTACATAGATCACCAAGCTACATGGGTCACTACGCTACATAGATGACTACGCTACATAGGTCACCATGCTACATAGGTCACCACGCTACATGGGTCACCATGCTACATGGGTCACCAAGCTACATAGGTCACCAAGCTACATAGGTCACCACGCTACATAGAATAATGCTAAGAATGCTGCTGAGAATGTTGCTGAAAATGTTGCTGAGAATGTTGCTGAGAATGTTGATGAGAATGTTGCTGAGAATGTTGCTGAAAATGTTGCTGAGAATGTTGCTGAGAATGTTGATGAGAATGTTGCGAGAATGTTAATGAGAATGTTGCTGAGAATGTTGCTGAAAATATTGCTGAGAATGTTGCTGAGAATGTTGCCGAGAAAGTTGCTAAGAATTTTGCTGAGAATGTTGCTGAGAATGTTGCTGAGAAAATTGCTGAGAATGTTGCTGAGAATATTGCTGAGAATGTTGCTGAGAATGTTGCTGAGAATGTTACCGAGAAAGTTGCTAAGAATTTTGCTGAGAATGTTGCTGAGAATGTTGCTGAGAATGTTGCTGTGAATGTTGCTGAGAATGTTACCGAGAAAGTTGCTAAGAATTTTGCTGAGAATGTTGCTGAGAATGTTGCTGAAAATGTTGCTGAGAAGATTGCTGAGAATGTTGCATAGAATATTGCTGAGAATGTTGCTGAGAATGTTGCTGAGAATGTTGCTTAGAATATTGCTGAGAATGTTGCTGAGAATGTTGCCGAGAAAGTTGCTAAGAATTTTGCTGAGAATGTTGATGAGAATGTTGCGAGAATGGTGCTGAGAAAGTTGTCAGTCAGTGGCAGAGTCACTGTGTCACTCAGTGGCAGTGACTGTCAGTCAGTTGCAGAATCACTGTCAGTCAGTGGCAGAGTCACTGTATCAGTCAGTGGCACAGTGAGTCACTGTGTTAGTCAGTGGCAAAGTGACTGTCAGTCAGTGGCAAAGTGACTGTGTCAGTCAGTGGCAGAGTGACTGTGTCAGTCAGTGGCAAAGTGACTGTCAGTCAGTGGCAAAGTGACTGTGTCAGTCAGTGGCAGAGTGACTCTGTCAGTCAGTGGCAGAGTGATTGTGCCAGTCAGTGGCAGAGTCACTGTGTCAGTCAGTGGCAGAGTGACTGTGTCAGTAAGTGGCAGAGTCACATTGTCAGTCAGTGGCAGTGATTGTGCCAGTCAGTGGCAGAGTGAGTTACTGTGTCAGTCAGTGGCAGAGTTATTGTGTCAATCAGTGGAAGAGTCACCGTGTCAGTCAGTGGCAGAGTGAGTCACTGTATCAGTCATTGGCAGAATCACCGTGTAAGCCAGTGGCAGAGTGAGTCACTGTGTCAATCAGTGGCACAGTCACCGAGTCAGTCAGTGGCAGAGTCACTGTGTCAGTCAGTGACGGAGTCACTGTCAGTCATCCAGCGAGGGACCCTCCATGGCTAGCTGCAAGAACTGTGTCAAAACTGTCAGTAGTGACAATAAGGCATTTCCTTCTTAAATTGCTTGACCAAAAAAGGCTGTGGGTCCAGACAAGGTGATCCCAAGACGTGCAGACCAGCTAGCAGCACCTCTAACTCGTAAATTTCAGCACTGGCTAGTACAGTGTAAATGGCCCTCTCTGTGGAAAGAGGCAAATGTAGTCCCTGTTCACAAAAAGAAGAACAGAGCAGAAATCAGCAATTACAGACCAGTGTCACTCCTGTCAGTCACTGGCAAGACCCTTGAGACAATAATCCCAGTTGATCAAATGAAAATGCTGGCCCACAGATGGCTCCAACTTCATCCTGTTCCCTACTTGTATGTTTCATAACAATAAAAATGATTTCAAATGAGCTGATGTAGGTAACAGTTCTTAGCTTGTCAATAAAGCTAGGGATTCTTAACCTAACCTTGTCACACCCAGTGTAAGAGAGAGAGAGAGAGAGAGAGAGAGAGAGAGAGAGAGAGAGAGAGAGAGAGAGAGAGAGAGAGAGAGAGGTCACACATGGACAAGTCAACACCAGGTAACCAGAACTGACCCGAATAACACAGAGTAACTCCGTTTCCCGTAATCAAGAGCCCGGCCCTTTCATAACAGTTATCTTATAACATGCCTAATAGGCCTACAGATAACCTTCCTCATGACAGTTATCTCTGGACATACCACCTTAAAATATATTCAACCTTTCATGTGGGTGCCTTGAAGAGCTCTTGATCTAGGTAACTGGAGTTACTCGCCCTCTCCTGAATGGTCCATACGGGTTCCAAACTTTCCCGTGAAAAATGATCTACAGATTACATGTCCTGAATACCTCGGTGATAACTTCTAGAAGTTATCCTGAATACCTCGGTGATAACTTCTAGAAGTTATCCTGAATACCTCGGTGATAACTTCTAGAAGTTATCCTGAATATCTTGGTTATAACTTCTAGAAGTTATCCTGAATATCTTGGTGATAACTTCTAGAAGTTATCCTGAATACCTCGGTGATAACTTCTAGAAGTTATCCTGAATATCTTGGTTATAACTTCTAGAAGTTATCCTGAATATCTTGGTGATAACTTCTAGAAGTTATCCTGAATACCTCGGTGATAACTTCTAGAAGTTATCCTGAATACCTCGGTGATAACTTCTAGAAGTTATCCTGAATACCTCGGTGATAACTTCTAGAAGTTATCCTGAATATCTTGGTTATAACTTCTAGAAGTTATCCTGAATATCTTGGTGATAACTTCTAGAAGTTATCCTGAATACCTCGGTGATAACTTCTAGAAGTTATCTTGAACACCTTGATGATAAGTGAAGGCGAGTCGCGCTCAGTTAGAACCTTCCTAACAAGGTTGAGAAACCTTACCACAGACACTAACACAGGAGAGGTTGTCTCCTTGTGTTTACTCACCTAGTTGTGGTTGCAGGGGTCGAGCATAGCTCCTGGCCCCGCCTCTTCACTGGTCGCTTCTAAGTCACTCTTCCTGCTCCATGAGCTTTATCATACCTCTTGTGTGTGTGTGTGTGTGTGTGTGTGTGTGTGTGTGTGTGTGTGTGTGTGTGTATGTGTGTGTGTATGTGTGTGTGTGTGTGTGTGTGTGTGTGTGTGTGTGTGTGTGTGTGTGTGTGTGTGTGTGTGTGTGTGTGTGCGTGTGTGTGTGTGTGTATGTGTGTGTGTGTGTGTGTGTGTGTGTGTGTGTGTGAGTGTGTGTGTGTTTGTGTGCGCGCGCGCGTGTGTGTGTGTGTGTGTGTGTGTGTGTGTGTGTGTGTGTGTGTGTGTGTGTGTGTGTGCGCGCGCGTGTGTGTGTGTGTGTGTGTGTGTGTGTGTGCGTGTGTGTGTGTGTGTGTGTGTGTGTGTGTGTGTGTGTGTGTGTGTGTGTGTGTGTGTGTGTGTGTGTGCGCGTGTGTGTGTACTCACCTATTTGTACTCACCTATTTGTGGTTGCAGGGGTCGAGTCCTAGCTCCTGGCCCCGCCTCTTCACCGGTTGCTACTAGGCCCTCTCTCTCCCCGCTCCATGAGCTTTATCAAACCTCGTCTTAAAACTGTGTATGGTTCCTGCCTCCACTACGTCATTTTCTAGGCTATTCCACTGCCTTACAACTCTATGACTGAAGAAATACTTCCTACTATCTCTCTGACTCATTTGTGTCTTCAACTTCCAATTGTGGCCTCTTGTTTCTGTGTCCCCTCCCTGGAACATCCTGTCTTTGTCCACCTTGTCTATTCCACGCAGTATTTTATATGTCGTTATCATGTCTCCCCTGACCCTCCTGTCCTCCAGTGTGGTCAGGCCGATTTTCCCTTAATCTTTCTTCATAGGACATTCCCTTAGCTCTGTAACTAACCTTGTCGCAAACCTTTGCACTTTCTCTAATTTCTTGACGTGCTTGACTAGGTGTGGATTCCAAACTGGTGCTGCATACTCCAGTATGGGCCTGACGTAAATGGTATACAGTGTCTTGAACGACTCCTTACTGAGGTATCGGAACGCTATCCGTAGGTTGCCAGGCGCCCGTATGCTGCAGCAGTTATCTGATTGATGTGCGCCTCAGGAGATATGCTCGGTGTTATACTCACCCCCAGATCTTTTTCCTTGAGTGAGGTTTGCAGTCTTTGGCCATCTAAACTATATTGTGTCTGCGGTCTTCTTTGCCCTTCCCCAATCTTCATGACTTTGCATTTGGCAGGGTTAAATTCAAGGAGCCAGTTGCTGGACCAGGCTTTTTAGCCTGTCCAGGTCTCTTTGTAGTCCTGCCTGATCCTCGCCCGATTCGATTCTTCTCATTAACTTCACATCGTCTGCAAACAAGGACACTTCTGATTTCTATCCCTTCCGTTATGTCGTTCACGTATACCAAGAACAGCACAGGTCCTAGGACTGACCCCTGTGGAACCCCGCTTGTCACCTCGTCGCGTACCATGACTCGTTGTTGCCTCCCTGTCAGATATTCTCTGATCCATTGCAATGCCTTTTCCTGTTATGTGTGCCTGGTCCTCTAGCTTTTGCAGTAACCTCTTGTGAGGAACTGTGTCGAAAGCCTTCTTGCAGTCCAAAAATACGCAGTCGATCCACCCCTCTCTCTCTTGTCTTACTTCTGTCACCTTGTCATAAAACTCTAGTAGGTTTGTGACACAGGATTTTCCTTCCCTGAAACCGTGCTGGTTGTCAATTATACACTTGTTTCTTTCCAGGTGCCCCACCACTCTCCTCCTGATGATCTTCTCCATGACCTTGCATACTATACACGTTAGTGATACAGGTCTGTAGTTTAGTACCTCATGTCTGTCTCCCTTTTTAAAAATTGGGACTACATTTTCCATTTTCCATACCTCAGGGAGTTGCCCAGTTTCAAATGATGTGTTGAAGATCTTTGTTAATGGCTCACACAATATCTCTGCTCCCTCTTTAAGGACCCATGGAGAGATGTTGTCTGGTCCCACCGCCTTTGAGGTGTCAAGTTCGCATAGCACCTTCTTCACCTCCTCCTTGGTTATATGTACCTCATCCAGCACTTGCTGGTGTGCCCCCCTGTTCTGATTTCTTGGAGTCCTAACTGGTTTCCACTGTAAATACCTCTTTAAATCTTGTGTTGGGCTCCTGACATACCTCTCTGTCGTTTCTTGTGAATTCCCCATCACCCTTCCTCATCGATTACCTGGTCCTTGACTTTTGTTTTTCCCCCGAGTGGCTGACAAAAGCTTCGGGTCAGTCTTTACTTTTGATGCTTGTCATTTTCATTTGTCTCTGAGCCTCCCTTCTTATCTGTCATTTTCGTTTTCTGGCTCTTGGTGATTTCTTTATTTTCCTGAGTTCTCGTCTTCTGTACCTTCCCCCCATTCTAGTACCCCTATTTTTTTGCCTCCCACCCTTTTTGGGGTAAACCAAGGACTCGTTCTTTTCTTCCCATTATTTCTTTTTCCTTGGGGAAAAAGCCCTCCTCTGCCCTCCTTGCATTTTGTTGCTACATATCCTCATTTTTTTGTACGGGTTTTCCTGTCAGTTCCCTCTCCATAAATTTTTTGGGGGAAGTTCCTCTGCCTGAGTATTTCCCCCCTTTTGTATTTTGGTTTTTCCCACCCTTTCCTGCTATTTCTCCCACTTGGAGCTCAACTATTATCAAAGACAGAACCACATGTCACTAGCTCCAGGGGCCTTTCATACATGATACCCCATGGTCCGAACCTCAGGGTAAATACGATCCAACCTTGGGGTTTTTCCCTTTCCTCTCTCTCTGGTAGTGCTCTAACATTTTATGCTGGGGTTTTCTCCATACCACATCATCATTTGGGCTCTCCATGTTTCGGGACCCCCAGGGGCCCCAGTTTTCCCAGCCCACCCCCTTTGATTGAAATCACCCATAACTAAAATTTTGTCCCCCCATGTGTGCCTCCGGGCCCACCTGGGCATGTTTTGATATTGCTCTGTTGCTCTCTCGTATTTTCTCTTGGCCTCCTGCAGTTCTGTGGGTTTGTACTTTACGAATTACCCCTTTTATGCCCCTAAGACTAAAAATTTGTTCCTATAAGTGCCCCTTTCGCCCTGCCATCCTTCCTTCCTTTTCTCAAAACCCCCTATTTTTTAAAATGAGCTGCAACCCCCTCCCCCTCTCCCCCCTCGTCTTTCCTGAAGATTTGAATCCGGTGGAAAGATTAATCTGTTTTTATTCTGGGGGTTTTTTGTTTCTTGAGTGCTTTTTATGCCGGGGGATGTCTTTTTGATTCTTTCTGCCATCCTCATACTTGTTGATTCCATCTGCATTTTTTTTCCCACCCTTCAATTCTTTCAAAGACTGTGGTCTGGGAAGTATTTTGGGGGTTGGGGGAAGGGGGAGACCGGTAAGGGTAGGGTTTTGTTGCTGTGGGGGTGAATTTTTAATGTATGGGTGGGGGGCATGGTGTGGCAGGGTTTTTTGATTTAATGTTTGGTTGCATGGGGTTGACCGGGTTTGGGAGGCTTCTATAAAATTGAGAGGGAGGCTGTTTTTGATCTTTTTCCGGGGTCGGGATTCCTGTCGTTTTCTCCATCTCCTCTCTTTCCTCCTTTCGCCTTTGTACCTCCTCTAGTTTTTTTTCCTTTCTTTTTGTGTTCTGCCCCGGGTCGAGATACACCCCCTGTATCCGTTGTCCCTAAATCGTGTTTTCCCCTCGGGATCCGGCCCCGAGTCCTTCTCCCTTTAAAGGTCATCTCACTGGCCGGGTTTTTTTTTTTCAAACCCCCCTATTCTCCAAAATTTTTCCAGCTGGGTCTTATCCGTCTTCTCCTTTTGTTTTCATGATGCTTTCAATTGTTTTTTTTTTTCCCCTTGTTTCTTGCTTCATAAGTTTCCCCTTCGATTCCGGAGCCCAAACCCAAAGACTGACCCCCCCTTTTCTTTCTCCCACTGATATCCTTGTGTACCCCCCAATTTTTTTTTTCCCCCACTGCAGTTTTCCCCTTTCACGTTTCCTCTAATGTTTTGGGCTCAGGGGCCCTTTTCCCTTCTGTTTTTCCTTGGGCTTGTTGTTGTTGTTGGGCCTTCAATAAAGCTTAGTTTTTTCATTTGCTAAGTCCCCTTTGATAGAGCTCTCCATGCAGTTGTGCCCCTTCTTTCTTACAGTCCCCTTATTTTGGGCGAGGTAGCATCTCTGTTGTCAACCCCAAAATTTCTTTAGTTCTTTAGGCTTTTTCAGATTTTTAAATTCCCTTCTAAACTCTGTTCCTAGCTTTGCTGCTTTGCTTCCCCTCCCTTCCTGCTTTCCTATCTTCCTTTTTCCCATTCTCATGCTAATTTCTTCTTTTCCTTTTCCCATTCACGACCCCCTTTTTTTATGACTCTGCTCCCAATTTCCCTTTTGCTTTCCTCCCCTGTCCGGGTTTTTTTTTGTTGCTCTTGGCAACCCATTTTTGTTTTATCCTGTTGCCTCAGATGGGAAACCTATTAGTTCTGTATGTTGGGTTAGTGTGTTTTCAAGGGGGGGGGGGAAGTATGGGGGAACTGGGTATGTGGAGTGGTGGGGGGGGTGGGGGGGTTTAGGGTAAACGGGGGGGGGAGGGTAAACGAGGGGAGGGGGGGACGGGGGAAGTAGTGAATGTCGGGGGTGGGGGGGGGAGTGGTATTGTGTGTGGTGTGGTGTGTGTGTGGTGTGTTGTGGTGGGGTTGTGGGTGTGTGGGTGTGTGTGAGTGTGAAATTTTTGGTTAAATGTGTGGGGAAAATTATGTGGGGGTTTTTTAGTACTGAAATGTAGGTGGTTTGTGCTTTTAAGGGTAAGTCTCGGGGTCCTTGGCTGCCACACCTTCTTGTACCTGACCCCAACCCCCGGGGACTTACCGTATTTACAGTGGTTGTTGGGGGTGGTGTGCGGTGTGCGTGTGGGGTGGTGTGTGCGGGGGGTGTGCTTGTGTTGCGTTGTGGGGCCGCGGCGCGCGCGCGGTGTGTGTGTGTGTGTGTGTGTGGTGTGTGGTGTGTGTGTGTGTTGTGTGGTTGTGTTTTGTGGTGTGTGAAAATTATGTGGTGTGTGTGTGTGTAATTATGTGGTTGTGTGTGGTTGTGTGTGGTGTGTGTGTGGTGTGTGTGTGGGTGTGTGGTTTTGGGGTGGTGTGTGTGTGTGTGTGTGTGTTGTGCGTGTGGTGTGTGTGTGTGTGTGCGTGGTGTGTGCGTTGTGTTGCGTGTGTGTGTCGCGCGCGTGGTGTTTTGTGTGGTCGGAAATTTATGTTTAAAATTATGTGTGGGTTTATTATGTGTCAAAAGTAGGGGGTTGTCTTGGAGTGAAATTAGATTCTCAGTTGTCTTTTGTGTCCAAACCCTTTGACCTGACTCCCCCCCCTTACAGTGTTCCTAGCTCGACCTATTTATAGTGAGTTAACGCCTTTTAAATGGATTCCATTTGCAAAACCTTATTGAAATTTGAGTGTGGCGTGTGTGTGTGTTGGTGTGTGTGGTGGTGGTGTGTGAGGGGTTGTGTGTGTGTAAAGGGGGGTGTGGGGGGTACTCACCTTTTTTACTCCCCTTTTTGGGGTTGCAGGGGCGAGTCCTAGCCCGGGCCCCCCGCCCTTCACCGGTTGCTACTAGACCCTTCTCTCCCCGCCCGAAACTTTATCAAACCCGTCTTAAAAATGTGTATGGTTTTCCCGCCCCACAGTCATTTTCAGCTTTTCCCCTCCTTACAACTCTATGACTGAAGAAAACTTCCCACTATCTCCTGCTCTTTTGTGCTTCAACTTCCAATTGGGCCTCTTGTTTTCTGTGTCCCTTCCCTGGAACATCCTGTCCTTGTCCACCTTGTCATTTCCCCCAGTATTTTATATGTCGTTTCATGTCTCCCCCGACCCCCTGTCCCCAGTGTCGCAGGCCGATTTCCCCCAATCTTTCTTAAGGACATTCCCCCTTTGCTCTGGAAAAATCTTGTTGCAAACCTTTGATTTCTCTATTTCTTTACGTGCTTTATCAAGTGCGGGGTTCCCCAAAAGGTGCTGCATACTCCAGTATGGGGCCCGAATACACGGTGTCAGTGTCTTGAATGTTTCCCTTTCTGTGCGGGGCGTTTTCCCGGGTTTTTCCCGGCGCCCATAGCTCACATTATCTGATTGATTGGCTTCGAGAATCTCGGGGTTATACCACCCCCAAAATCTTTCCCTTGAGTAGGTTTGCAGTCTTTGCCACCTACCTATACTTGCTTGGTCCCTTCTGGCCCTTCCCCCCATCTTCATGATTTGCATTGCAGGATTAAAATTTGGAAGCCCTTTTCTGGACCAGGTGTCCCGTCTGTCCAGGGTTCTTTGAAGTCCTGCCTGGTCCCCATAATTTAATTCCCTCTTAACTTCACATCACTGCAAACAGGGACACTTCTGAGTCTAACCCTTCCTCATTCGTTCACAATACCAAAAATAGCATGGGCCCAACGCCCCCCGGGGACCGCTGTCACAGGGGCCCCCGGATCTCATTACTAACCCTGACTCTTGTTTTCCTCCCTGCAGGTATTCTCTATCCTTGCAGGCCCTTCCTGTTATAGCGCCCGTGCTCAGTTTGCAATCTCTTTTGGGAACTGTGTCAAAGGCCTTTTGCAGTCCCCAAAAAGATGCAATCAACCCACCCCTCTCTCTTTGTTTACTTTTGTTATTTTTTCATAAAAAACCCCGAAGGTTTTGTGACACAGGATTTTCCCCCCGTGAATCCGTGTGGTTGGCATTTTTTACTCCCTTTTTGTTCCCGGTGCTCACCACTTCCTCCGATAATCTTCTCCTAATTTTGCATATATACACGTCATGACACAGGTCTGTAGTTTAGGCCCCTTTTTTTTGTTCCTTTTTTGAAAAGGGAACACATTTGCCGTCTTCCATACCCAGGGAGTTCCCCTTTTTCCCGGGGGTGTTGAAAAATTGTGGTAAGTGGTACGCACAACATATCTCTCCCCCTTTTAAGGCCCTGGAGAATTTGTCCGTCCCCCCTTCCTTTGGGTATCGATGTCCCCAGCAGTTTCTTTACCTCCTCCTCATCTGTATGATGTCGTCCAAATTTTTGGGGTTTTTCCTTTTGGGGTCCCCATCTGGTCTGTCCCCCCCAAATCCCTTCCCTTTTCTACTTAAAATACTTCCTTAAATCTCGTTGATCCTCACATCCCCCTTGATGTTTTTTTGATTTCACCTTCTTTCCTCACCTTATCACCTGGTCCTTGACGTTGTCTTCCTCCCAATTGGGTTACAGCATTTCGGGGCAGATTTGCTTTTGACTATGTCGTTTTCATACTGTCCTGGGGCCTCCCCCTTATCTTCGGGAAACTCGTTTCTGGGTTTCTACTAATCTCCTTGTTTTCCTGGTCCTATCCTCCTGACCTTTTTCCCTTCTCTGTTGCACTTAGTTTTTTCCTCCCACACCTACACACACACACCTTCGTTGTGTGGGGTGTGTTGTGTGTGTGTGTGTGGGGTGTGGGGGTGTGGTGTGTGTGTTGTGTGTGGGGTGGTGAGTGTGTGTGAGTGTGTGTTTTGTGTTGTGTGTGTGTGGGGGTTTGGGGAGGGGTGTGTGGGGTGTGTGTGTGTGGTGGGTTTGTGTGTGTGTGTGTGTGCGCGCGTGTGGTGAGTGTGTGTGGTGTGTTGGGTGTGGTGTGTGTGTGTGTTTTGTGCGGTGTGTGTGGTTACAAAAAACGCGGGTTCTAAAAGCTTAAGATCTCCAGTAAAAACAAAAGGACTGCCCTTCTGCATCCAGCCGTTACTGGGTTTTGTAAAATAGTCAGTTTCCTTGTCCAATTATCCATAAGAATTTAGTATTGTTCAATAGCGCTTTTGGATTACAATGGGGAGGCACAACTAGGAAAATTTTAAAAAAAAAAAATTTATTAATATAAGTTGTCTAGAGGGATATATCAAATTAAATAATTACAGCAATCAAAAAAAAATCAATCCTCATTCAATGTTATTGTGCGAAAGCACTACACATTTTAATTTTTAAGTACGTCAGGTACATTAACATTAATAAGATTTACAAATATGTACAAATGATGTTAGCGTTAAGTGCTTTATAGTTTCTATTCTCAAAACTCGAATAAGACTTAAACAAGTGACACAAAGTCCTCAAAAAACTAACTTTTGACCGACTGGAACCCCAACAGTCTGCTTGAACAACAAAGAAAGTAAGCCCAATACAATGCAATATCAAGCGAATGCAACGAAAGGAACAAGGAATATATAACACACTAAATAGGGGCCCTCTGCAGATCCTCCACAAAATTACAAAAAATCCCCAAACTGAATCTTTGTTCCGCATAGGTAAAAATTTGGGCTGTGACAATACACAGGAACCCGTAAAAATTAGGGCAAAGCTATAGCTAAGGACCTGAGATATCAAAAGGGCTGTGACACAAACCTCATACAACGTCGAAAATCACTAAGTCTTCAATGTCTGTGAACAAAATTTTACGAACTAAAAGAATAAAGGACGACAATCTGTCCCCCCCCGCAAGCGAGTTTTCCCGCAGACTAATTTCCGAGAGGTGAAGACACCCCCCCTCGATAGGGGTAGCTACGGGACAACGGGAGCTCGAAGCCGGGATATAACAGCGACAAACGATAATTACAGTAGTTTGACAAACAAAACTAACTGAGCACATTTTTTTTTAATCCTAACAACAAAGCTAAAAAACAATATAAAAACAAATAATAATATAAAAATCATACATTTACGATTTTGCTATTTCGCAAATATAAGCAATATAAAATTAAATGAAAAGGTAATATACATTACATATATATATATACATAATCATTGTAACCCATTCAGGGGTTGCAACAGTGTGTGCGTGTGTGTGTGTGTGTGTGTGTGTGTACTCACCTAGTTGTACTCACCTAGTTGAGGTTGCGGGGGTCGAGTCCGAGCTCCTGGCCCCGCCTCTTCACTGATCGCTACTAGGTCACTCTCCCTGAGCCGTGAGCTTTTTCATACCTCTGCTTAAAGCTATGTATGGATCCTGCCTCCACTACATCGCTTCCCAAACTATTCCACTTACTGACTACTCTGTGGCTGAAGAAATACTTCCTAACATCCCTGTGATTCATCGGTGTCTTCAGCTTCCAACTGTGTCCCCTTGTTACTGTGTCCAATCTCTGGAACATCCTGTCTTTGTCCACCTTGTCAATTCCTCTCAGTATTTTGTATGTCGTTATCATGTCCCCCTATCTCTCCTGTCCTCCAGTGTCGTCAGGTTGATTTCCCTTAACCTTCCTCGTAGGACATACCTCTTAGCTCTGGGACTAGTCTTGTTGCAAACCTTTGCACTTTCTCTAGTTTCTTTACGTGCTTGGCTAGGTGTGGGTTCCAAACTGGTGCCGCATACTCCAATATGGCCTAACGTACACGGTTGTACAGGGCCTGAATGATTCCTTATTAAGATGTCGGAATGCTGTTCTGAGGTTTGCTAGGCGCCCATATGCTGCAGCAGTTATTTGGTTGATGTGCGCTTCAGGAGTTGTGCCTGGTGTTATACTCACCCCAAGATCTTTTTCCTTGAGTGAGGTTTGTAGTCTCTGGCCCCCTAGACTGTACTCCGTCTGCGTCTTCTTTGCCCTTCCCCAATCTTCATGACTTTGCACTTGGTGGGATTGAACTCCAGGAGCCAATTGCTGGACCAGGTCTGCAGCCTGTCCAGATCCCTTTGTAGTTCTGCCTGGTCTTCGATCGAGTGAATTCTTCTCATCAACTTCACGTCATCTGCAAACAGGGACACCTCAGAGTCTATTCCTTCCGTCATGTCGTTCACAAATACCAGAAACAGCACTGGTCCTAGGACTGACCCCTGTGGGACCCCGCTGGTCACAGGTGCCCACTCTGACACCTCGCCACGTACCATGACTCGCTGCTGTCTTCCTGACAAGTATTCCTGATCCATTGTAGTGCCTTCCCTGTTATCCCTGCTTGGTCCTCCAGTTTTTGCACCAATCTCTTGTGTGGAACTGTGACAAACGCCTTCTTGCAGTCCAAGAAAATGCAATCCACCCACCCCTCTCTCTCTTGTCTTACTACTGTCACCATGTCATAGAACTCCAGTAGGTTTGTGACACAGGATTTCCTGTCCCTGAAACATGTTGGCTGCTGTTGATGAGATCGTTCCTTTCTAGGTGTTCCACCACTCTTCTCCTGATAATCTCTCCATGATTTTGCATACTAAACATGTCAGTGACACTGGTCTGTAGTTTAATGCTTCATGTCTGTCTCCTTTTTTAAAGATTGGGACTACATTTGCTGTCTTCCATGCCTCAGGCAATCTCCCTGTTTCGATAGATGTATTGAATATTGTTGTTAGGGGTACATATAGTGCCTCTGCTCCCTCTCTCAATACCCATGGGGAGATGTTATCTGGCCCCATTGCCTTTGAGGTATCTAGCTCACTCAGAAGCCTCTTCACTTCTTCCTCGTTGGTGCACGTGTCCAGCACTTGGTGGTGTGTGCCCCACCTCTCCGTCTTTCTGGAGTCCCTTCTATCTCCTCTGTGAACACTTCTTTGAATCTCTTTTTGAGTTCCTCACATACTTCTCGGTCATTTCTTGTTGTCTCTCCTCCTTCCTTCCTTAGCCTGATTACCTGGTCCTTGACTGTTGTTTTCCTCCTGCTGTGGCTGTACAACAGTTTCGGGTCAGATTTGGCTTTTGCTGCTATGTCGTTTTCATATTGTCTTTGGCCTCCTTCTTATCTGTGCATATTCGTTTCTGGCTCTACGACTGCTCTCCTTATTCTCCTGGTCCTTTGCCTTCTATATTTCTTCCATTCCCTAGCACACTTTGTTTTTGCCTCCCTGCACCTTTGGGTAAACCATGGGCTCATCCTGGCTTTTTCATTATTCCTGTTACCCTTGGGTACAAACCACTTCTCAGCCTCCTTGCATTTTGTTGCTACATATTCCATCATCTCATTAACTGGCTTCCCTGCCAGTTCTCTGTCCCACTCAACCCCGTTCAGGAAGTTCCTCATTCCTGTGTAGTCCCCTTTCTTGTAGTTTGGCTTCATTCGTCCTGGCCTTCCTGCTTCTCCCTCCATTTGTAGCTCTACTGTGTATTCGAAGCTTAAAACCACATGGTCACTGGCCCCAAGGGGTCTTTCATATGTGATGTCCTCAATATCTGCACTACTCAAGGTGAATACTAAGTCCAGCCTTGCTGGTTCATCCTCTCCTCTCTCTCTTGTAGTGTCCCTTACGTGTTGGCACATGAAGTTTTCCAGTACCACCTCCATCATCTTAGCCCTCCATGTATCTTAGCCCCCATGTGGGTCCAAGTTCTCCCAATCGATCTCCTTGTGGTAAAGTCACCCATGATCAGGAGCTTTGCCCTGCATGCATGAGCTCTTCTGGCCACTCTAGCCAGTGTGTCTACCATCGCTCTAATTGCTCCTCGTCGTACACTTGCCTTGCCCTCCTGCTGTTCTGTGGGGGTTTATACATCACTGCAATTATCACCTTGGGACCTTCCAGAGGTGAAGAGTTTTTCCCGCTATGTAATCACTTTCCTTCTCTCGCTGTCTCCACTCTCCAGCTCAATCAAAATTCAGCGATTTTTGATCAGCAATGCCACTTCCCTCCACCCTCCCTGTTCCCCACTGTCTTTCCTCAGATTTGGTACCCGTTGGAAAGATGGCATCTGTTAAAAAAAATTCATACCTGTTAGCTTGGTTTCCTGTTAGAGCTGATTCCGGTGATGCTTCTTTGACTCATTTCATGCACTCCTCCCACTTATGTGTTATTCCCATCAGCGTTTGTGTACCATACTTCAGTTCCTTTACAATCACTGTGGTTTGGGGGCCTGTGAGGGTGGGAGACCCCCAGATCTTTTTTCCTTGAGTGAAGGTTTGCAGTCTTTGGCCATCTAAACTATATTGTGTCTGCGGTCTTCTTTCCTTCCCCATCTTCATGACTTGTGTGTGGTGTGTGTGTGTGAGTGTGTTGTGTGTGTGTGTTGTGGTGGTGTGGTGTTGTGTGGTGTGTGTGTATGTGTGTGTACTCACCTATAGAGGTTTGCAGGGGTCGAGTCCAAGCTCCTGGCCCCCGCCTCTTCACAGGTCGCTACTAGGTCCACAACTCCCTGAACCATTGAGCTTTATCGTACACTCTGCATAAAGCTACTTATGGAACCTGCCGTCCCCCCACTAACAATCGCTTCCGAAACTAATCCACTTCCCTGACTAATCTGTGTGCTGAAGAACTACTTCCTAACATCCCTTTCATTCATCTGTGTTTCAGCTTCCACACCAACTGTGTCCCCCCGTGTTGCTGGTCCAGTCATCGGAACATCCCTGTCCTTTGTCCACCTGTCATTCCTCTCAGTAATTTGTAAGTCGTTATCATGTCCCACTAGCTCTCCTGTCCTCCATGTCGTCAGTTTATTTCCCTTACCTCGCCTCATAGGATTACCTCTTGTGTGTGTGTGTGTGTGTGTGTGTGTGTGGTTGTGTGTGTACACACCTAGTTTGTCTCACCTAGTTGAGTGTTGCGGGGTCCGAGTACGAGCTCCTGGCCACCCGCCTCATCACTGATCCTACTAGGTCACTCTCCCTGAGCCGTGAGCTTTATCAAACCTCTGCTTAAAAGCTATGTCTGGATCCTGCCATCGCACTACATCGCTTCCCAAACTATTCCACTTACTGACTACTCTGTGGCTGAAGAAATACTTCCTGAAACAATCCCTGTGATTCATCTGTGTCTTCAGCTTCCAACTGTGTCCCCTTGTACTGTGTCCAATCTCTGGACATCCTGTCTTTGTCCACCATGTCAAGTCCTCGTCAGTTTTTTGTATTGTCGTATCATAGTCCCCCCTATCTCTCTCTCCTGTCCCCTCCAGGTGTCAGGTTTGATTTCCCTTAAACCTCTCCTCGAATGACATAGCCTCGTAGCTCTGGGACTAGTCTTGTTTGTCAAAACCTTTGCCTTTCTCTATTTCTTTACGTGCTTGGCTGAGGTGTGGGTTCCAAACAGGTGCCCCGCAATTCTCCAATTATGGGCCTAACGTATACGGTGTACAGGTCCCTAACGATTCCCTTATTAAGATGTCGGAATGCTGTTCTGAGGTTTGCTAGGGCGCCCATATTGCTGCACAGTTATTTGGTTGATGAGCGCTTCAGAGAAGTTGCCACTGGTGTTATACTCACCCCTAAGAGTCTTATTCCATGAGTTGGTTTTGTATCCTCTGACCCCCAAGACTGTACTCCGTCTGCGGCCTTCTTTTTGCCCTTCCCAATCTTCATGACTAGCACTTGGTGGGATTGAACTCCAGGAGCCAATTTCTGGACGCAGGTCCCTGCAGCCTGTTCAGATCCTTTGTAGTTCACCCTCGGTCCTTCGATCGAGTGTATTCTCTCATCAACTCACGTCATCTGCAAACAAGGGACACCTCAGAGTCTATTCCTTCCGTACCATGTCGTTCACAAAATACCAGAAACAGCACTGGTGTCCTAGACTTGACCGCCTGCGGGACCCCGCTGGCACAGGTGCCCACTCTGACACCTCGCCACGTAACCATGACTCGCTGGCTGAGTCTTCCTGACAAGTATGCGCTGAACCATTGTAGTGCCTTCCCTGTTTATCCGCTCTTGGTCCTCCATTATTTGCACACAATCTCCTTGTGTGTAACTGTGTCAAACGCCTTCTTGCAGTCCAGAAAATGCAATACACCCCCCCTCTCTCTCTTGCGTCATACTGCTGTCACCATGTCATAGAACTTCCAGTAGGTTTAGACACAGGATTTCCACCGCCCTGAAACTCCATGTTTGGCTGCTGTTTGAATGAATCATTCCTTCTTCTAAGTGTTCACCACTCTTCTCCTGATAATCTTCTCTCCATATTTTGCATACATACATTCAAGACAACTGTCGTAGTTTTAATTTCTTCATGTCTGTCTCCTTTTTTTAAAGATTGGGACTATGACATTAGCTGTCTTCCAGCCTCAGGCAATCTCCCAGTTTCGATAGATGTATTGTTGTGTGCGTGTGGTGTTGTGTGTGTGTGTGTGTGTGTGTGTGTGTGTGTTGTAATGTGAGTGTGTTGTGTGTGTGTGTGTTGTGTGTGTGGTGTGTGTTTGTGTTTGTGTGTGAGTGAGTGAGTTGGTGTGTACTCACCTATTTGTAACTCACCTATTTGTGGTTGCAGGGGTTCGAGTCACAGCTCGCTGGCCCGACTCTTCGCTGATTGCTGACTAGGTCCTCTCTGCTCCCTGCCCCATGAGCTTTATCATACCTCGCCTTAAAACTATGTATGGTTCCCTTTTCCCGCCTCCACTACGGCACTTTCTAGCTATTCCACGGCCTGCAACTCCTATGACTGAAGAAATACTTCCGAACATCCTTTGATTCAATCTGAAGTGTTCAACTTTCCAATTGTGACCTCTTTGTCTGTGTCACCTTCTCTGTGAACATCCCGACTTTGTCCCACCTTGTCTATTACCCGCGAAGTATTTATATGTCGTTAGTCAGTCTCCCCTGACCCTCCTGTCCTCCTCAGTGTCTTCAGGCCGATTCCTCAACCTTTCTTCTAGGAGACAATCCCCGTAGCAACTGGGACTAGTCTTGTTGCAAACCTTTTTTGCACTTTTCTCTAAATTCATGACGTGTTGGCCAGGGGTGATTCCAAACTGTGCTGCATACACCAGTATGGCCTTGACTAAATGTATACAGAGTCCTTGGAAAACGAATACAGCATGTTTAAAATAACAGATTAGTTCAGGGTTTGCAACAAGGAAGAGATCCCCAGACATAATAGCATTCACAGAAACGAAACTCACCACGATGATAACAGATGCAATCCTTTCACCCGGTTATCACATCCTGAGGAAATATAGAGGGACAGGAGGAGTATGTACTGCGTCATTAAAAACCAGAGGGAAATTGAGGAAAATTGTATGAATGAGGGATGGAATGGGCAAAAGAGACAACAATGAAGGAACAATCCAGTCTGAGAGTCATAGCGTAATTGTAGCAAATGTACAACCCACCACAGAACTTAGGAGGGCCAAAACAAGAATAAGACGAAGCAATAGAGCAATGGTAGACCACTACTGAGGTGGCCAGAAAAAGCTCCATGGGGAGAGCAAAGTTACTTGTTATGGGTGATTTCAATCACAAGGAATGACTGGAGGCCCCATGGGGGGTCCGAAACATGGAGAGCCAAGATGGAGGATGTTGGTACCAGAAAACCTAATGCATCAACATGTTAAGAGACACTACCAAAGAGAAGAGGGTGAGGATGATCCAGCAAGATTGGACCTAATTTTCACCTTGAGTAGTTGGGACATCGAGAATATCACATTAAAAATGTCCATTGTGAGCTAGTGATCAACGTGTGATCTGTGCGTTTGATTACACAGTTGAGCCACAAGTGAATAGGATGGGAAAAACCGAACTACAAAAGGGAACACTACATAGGCGTGAGTAACTTCCTGCAAGACGTTTCAGTGGGAGAGAGAACTGGCAGGAAAACCATTAAAAGAAATGATGGACTATGTTACAACAAAATGCAAGGAAGGCAGAGGAGAGGTTTGTTTCGCAAGGAAACAAATAATGCGAAGACCAGAACGTTCCTTCGAATCACCCAAAGTGTAGGTGAGGCAAAAACTAAGTGCACTAGAGAATGAAAAAGTACAGAAGACAAAGGAACCCAGAAAAATAAAGAGAATAGCCGAAGAGCCAGAAGCGAATAACCCATATAAGAAGGGAGGCTCAGTGACAAACGAAAATGACATAGCATCAAAGTACAAGTCATACGCAGAAGCATCCTGTAACGCCCGCCAGGAGGAAAACAGCAGTCAAGGACAGGTAATCAGCCTAAGAAGGAAGTGGGGAGTTTACAAGAAACGAGCAAGATGTATATGAGGGAAGAGCTCAAGCATGAGATTATAAAAAAAGTATGACAGTGAGACAGGAGGACTCCAGAATTCAGAATAGGTAGGTACACCAACAGTGCTGGGATGAATATACACACAACCAAGGAAGAGGTGAAGTAACTGTCTATGTGAACTTGTACTCAAAGGCGGCGGGACCAGACAACATCTCTCCATGGGTTTTCATAGAGAGGGAGAAGAGATGTTGTGTTTGCACAAACAAAAAAAACTTCAACACATCAGTTGAGAACTGGGCAACTACCTGGAGGTATGGAAGTTAGCAAAATGTAGTCCCAATTTTTAAGAAAGGAGACGTTGTAATAGTATAGCAAAGTCATGGAGAAGGTCAACCGAAGAAGAAGTGGTGAGCACCTAGAAGGACACAACTTACAAAAAAATAAAACGGCAACCCGCACGGTTTGGGGATGGAACAAATCAGTTCAAAACTTGCTGGAGTGTTATGAGCAAGGTAACAGAAGTAGGACAACGAGAGGAGGGGTGGAACAGACCTGCAAATTTCGTTTGGAGAAAAAAATAACCCCCCTGAGCCAGGAGGCATTTCGACACACTTCCTCACAAAGAGAATTAATGCAAGCTGGAGGAGATCAGGCACGCATAACAGGAAAGGCACTGCAATGGTATCAGAGAAATACTGACAGGGAGGCAACAACAAGTCATGGTACGTGACGAAGTGTCAGACTGGGCGCCAAATGCAAAGTCATAAGATCAGGGAAGGGCAAAGAAGACCACAGACAAGTATAGTCCTAGGTGGGGCCAAAGTCTGTCAGAACCTCACTCAAGGATAAAGCATCTTTGGGTGAGTATAATACCGAGCACATCTCCTGAGGTACACATCAATCAGATAACTTGCTGCAGCATACGGGCGTTTGGCAAACCGAGAATAGCGTCCGATCCCTCAGTAAGGAATCGTTCAAGACTCTGCACACCAATACGTCAGGCCCACCTGGGAGTATGCAGGCCCACTTTGGAATCCACACACTGGTCAAGCACTCAAGAAAATTTAGAGAAAGTGCAAAGGTTTGCAACAATGACTAGTCCCAGAGCTAAAGGGACTGTCCTATAGAAGAAAGGGTTAAGGGAAAATCGGCCTGACGACACTGGAGGAAACAGGGGTCAGGGGAGCCATGATAACTGCATAGTAATTACGCGAGGAATTGACAAGGTGGATAAAAAAGGATGTTCCAGAGATGGTAGATAGAAACAAGCGTCACAATTGGAGTTGAAGGCTCCTAAGAAGTCAAAGGAAGTTAGGAAGTATTTCTTCATTCAGGAGTTTTTTCATGCAGAGGGAATAGCCTAGAAGTGACGTAGTGGAGGCAGGAACCATACATATTTTAATGACGAGGTTTGAATGTATGTCATGAGCAGGAGAGAGAGAGGACCCAGTAGCAACCACTGAAGAGGCTGGGCCAGGAGCTATGACTCGACACTGGTAACCACATATATGGGAGCAAATAGGTGAGTACACTCACACACACAACAACACACACTCACACACACCACTACACACACACACACACAACACACACACACACAGACGACACACACACGACACACACACACACACACACACACACACACACTACTTCGACTACATAGTTTTGAGCTCCAAGTGGAGAGAGTATCAGGAATAGGGGGGAAAACCCAAACTACCAAAAGGGGAACATACTTAGGCAAGAGAACTCCTTCAAGACATTCAGTGGGAGAGGGAACTGACAGGAAAACCAGTACACAAGAAAATGATGCACTAGTGGCAACAAAATGCAAGGAGGTCAGAGGAGAGGTTTGTTCCCAAGGGAACCGGAAATAATGGGAAGAACAAAGAACGAGTCCTTGGTTCGTTCACCCAAAGGTTTTTTAGGGCTGCAAAAACTAGTGTACAAAGAATGGAAAAGTACGAGAAGACAGAGAACTCAGGAAATAAAGAGATTTAAGCCGAAGGAGGCCTGAAACGAATATGCACAGATAAGAATGGAGGCTCAGAGACAATATGAAAATGCCATAGCCATCGAAAGTCAAGACTTCCCGAAGCTGTTGTACAGGCCACATCAGGAGGAAAACAACAATCAAGGACCGGTAATCAGACAGAGGAAGGTGATGGGGAATTCACAATACCGACCGAAAGGTATGTCAGGATCTCAACACGAGATAAAAGAAGTATTTACAGAGGAAACCAGTAGGAACTGCAAGGAAATCAGAACAGGGGGGTACACCAAGCAAGTGCCGGTGAGAGGTATACATATAACCAAGGAGGAGGTTGAAGAAGCTGCCTTGCGAACTTGACACATCAAGGCGGTGGACCAGACAACAACTCTCCATGGGGATCCTTAAAGAGGAGCAGATATTGTGTTCCATTAACAAAGATCTTCACACATCATTGAAGATAATGGTTCAGAGACCGACAAGTTTGATAAATTAGACACATGTGCAACTCTTGGGTATCTTTATTGAGTATCTTTATTGGGTAATCTTTAGTCCTCAATAAAGAAACCAAGAGTTGCACATGTGTAATTTATCAACATCCATTTGAAACTGGGCAACTCCCTGAGGTATGTGCAGAAGGCAAATGTATACCCAATTTTTAAAAAAGGAGCGGACATTGAGGCACTAAACTACAGACCTGTACACACTAACGTGTATAGTAGCAAGGTCATGGAGAAGATCATCAGGAGGAGAGTGGTGGGGCACCTGGAAAGAAACAATTGCTATATTTGACAACCCACGTTTTCAGGAAGAAAATCCTGTGCACAAACCTTACTCGAGTTTTATGACAAGGTGACAGAAGTTAAGACAAAGAGAGAGGGATGGATCGACTGCAATTTTTTGGACTGTAAGAAGCCTTCGGACACAGTTCATCACAAGAGTTACTGCAAAAGCTAGAGAATAAGGCACACCATAACGGAAAGGAACTGTGCAATGGATCAGAGAATACAGACAGGAGGCAACCAACGAGTCAAGTACGTGACGATGATTCAGAGTGGGCGCCTGTGACAAGCGGGGTTCCAGCAGGGGTCAGTCGCCTATGGACCTGTGCTGTTTCTTGGTGATATTGAACGACATAACGGAAGGAAGACTCAGAAGTGTCCTTGTTGCAGATAGATGTGGAAGTTAAAGAGAAGAATCAAATCGAATGAGGATAAGGCAGGAGACACATAGAGACCTGTACAGGCAACAAGTCCTGGTCCAGCAACTGGCTCCTAGAGTTTAAACCTGCCAAATGCAAAAGTCATGAAGATTGGGAAGGGCAAAGAATAACCGCCGACACAATATAGTTTTTAGAATGGCCAACGACAGCAAACCTCACTCAAGTGACAAGATCTGGGGGTGAGTATGACACCGAGCATAACTCCTGAGGCAGCACATCAAGTCAGATAAGTGCTGCCGCATGTGTGTGTGGGTGTGTGTGTGTGTTGTTGTGATGAGTGTGTGTGTGTTGTGTGTGTGTTAGTGTGTGTGTGTGTGTGTGGTGTGTGTGTGAGTGTGTGTGTAAGTATATGAGTGGTGGAAAGAGCGAAAAGTAGTAGGATGGGAATTGATGTTTCGGTATATGATGATGTGTACGTGGATACTGCAGCGTGGACACTAGTCAGCAGTGAACCTGGACCTGACCGAACAGACCCACACCCACCTGAACCTACCCCACACCCACCTGATCTTGACTCGACACCCACCTAACCTGACCCAAAACCACCTGACCTGACTCCCCACCCACCTGACTGACCCACACCCACCTGACCTGACTCACACGCACCTGACGTGAACCCCACACCACCTGGCCTGACCCACATCCTCCACCTGACCTGACCCGCACCCGCCTGACCTGACCCACTACCCACAGAAGGGCTCCAGAAAGACGGAGAGTGGGGCACACCAACCATGTGCTGGACACAGTGCACACAACCGAGGAAGAAGAAGAGCTTCTGAGTGAGGCTAGATACCTCCAATGGCAATGGAGCCAGATAACATCACCCCATGGGTATTGAGAGAGGGAGCGAGGCCTTAAAAAATGTGTACCCCTAACAACAATATTCAATACAATCTAATCGAAACTAGTGAATTGCCTGAGGCATGGGAAGACAGCAAATGGTAGTCCCAATCTTTAAAAAAGGAGACAGACATGAATCATTAAAACTACAGACCAGTGTCACTGACTGTATAAGGTATGCAAAAATCATGGAGAAGAATATCAGGAGGAAGAGTGGTGGAACACCTAGAAGGAACGATCTCATCAACACAGCCAACATGGTTTCAGGACGGGAAAACCTGTGTCACAACCTACTGTAGTTCTGATGACCATGGTGACAGGCAGTAAGACATAGAGAGAGAGGGTTGGGTGATTGCATTTTCTTGGACTGCAAGAAGGCGTTTGGCCACAAGTTCCACACAGAGATTGGTGCAAAAACTGGAGGACCAAGCAGGGATACAGGGAAGGCACTACAATGGATCAGGAATACTTGTCAGGAAGACAGCAGCGAGTCATGGAAACGTGGCGAGGTGTCAGAGTGGGAAACCTGTGACCAGCGGGTCCCACAGGTCAGTCCTAGACCAGTGCTGTTTCTGGTATTTGTGAACGCCCAGGATGGAAGGAATGGACTTTGAGGTGTCCCTGTTTGCAGATGACGTGAAGTTGATGAGAAGAATTCACTCGATCGAAGACCAGGCAAACAACAAAGGGATCTGGACAGGCTGCAGACCTGGTCCACAATTGGGTTCCTGGAGTTCAATCCCACCAAGTGCAAAGTCATGAAGATTTGGGGAAGGGCAAAGAAGACCGCAGACGGAGTACATCTAAGGGCCAGAGACTACAAACCTCACTCAAGGAAAAAGATCTTGGGGGGAGTATAACACCAGGCACAAATCCCTGAAGCGCACATCAACCAAATAACTGCTGCAGGATAAAGGGCGCCTGGGAAACCTCAGAACAGCATTCCGACATCTTAATAAGGAATCGTTCAGGGGCCTGTACACCGGTACGTTAGGCCCATATTGGAGTATGCGGGGACCATTTGGAACCCACACCTAGCCAAGCAAAAAAAACTAGAGAAAGTGCAAAGGTTTGCAACAAGACTAGTCCCAGAGCTAAGAGGTATGTCCTACGAGGAGAGGTTAAGGGAAATCAACCTGACGACACTGGAGGACAGGAGAGATGGGGGGACATGATAACGACATACAAAATACTGAGAGGAATTGACAAGGTGGACAAAGACAGGATGTTCCAGAGATTGGACACAGTAACAAGGGGACACAGTTGGAAGTTGAAGACACAGATGAATCACAGGGATGTTAGGAAGTATTTCTTCAGCCACAGAGTAGTCAGTAAGTGGAATAGTTTGGGAAGCGATGTAGTGGAGGCAGGATCCATACATAGCTTTAAGCAGAGGTATGATAAAGCTCACGGCTCAGGGAGAGTGACCTAGTAGCGATCAGTGAAGAGGCGGGGCCAGGAGCTCGGACTCGACCCCCGCAACCTCAACTAGGTGAGGTGAGTACACCCACCTAACCTGACCCACACGCACCTGACCTGACTCACACCCACCTAACCTGACCCACACCCACCTGACCTGACTCACACCCACCTAACCTGACCCACACCCACCTGACCTGACCCACACCCACCTGACCTGACCCACACCCACCTGACCTGACCCACACCCACCTGACCTGACCCACACCCACCTACTAGCTTATATCCTCTATGCTTCACCTGTCTGCTCGTCCTGTTCTACTATAAATTACCAATTGTTATTCGTTATTGAGTACTTGATATCCTATTCTTTATCATACTAGAAGACTTGGACTGGTCAGAAACAGCTTAACGGTAAATTGGAACTCAACATCCGACCCCCTGAAATCAATGCATTGGTGAGATCTTGCGATGCAGCCTGTAGCTGCCTGTAGCAGCCTGTAGCAGCATGTAGCAGCCTGTAGCAGCCTGTAGCAGCCTTTAGCAGCCTGTAGCAGCCTGTAGCAGCCTGTAGCAGCCTGTAGCAGCCTTTAGCAGCCTTTAGCAGCCTGTAGCAGCCTGTAGATTGTCCAACTCGATGCGATGTCCTGCGTATATCCACTTCCGTTTCTTGTCGATATATATCCTATTCACTGTATTTATTTCACTGGTCACCCACTTATTTCACTTTATTATGTTTTTTTTTTTTTGGGTGACACGTGGCAACGTCGCTTGGAGCACACTATGCCTGCCCACCCTGACTTGCGTCACTAAATATCACTTTCTAGATCACTTATAAAATTGTGGCTCTCCTCACACTTATGTCACTCAGGCAACTTGTAAATCTCTTCAGGGATTGTTCACTACCCTGACACACTTAATGACCCCTGCAGTACCCTGGGGTAACTCTCAAAAACACTTATATTCACGGAGCACTAAAGTTGTGACTCGCGCACGCGTGTCCCTGTGTGTGTACTCACCTATTTGTGGTTGCAGGGATCGATTCATAGCTCCTGGCCCCGCCTCTTCACTATACTACTCCAGCAGATTCACTGACTCAAGAGGAGATATAAAAAAGACCTGGAAAACACACTCCCAGATTCTAGGGACCCACAAACTAAAAAAAACAAGAATATTGTCCTAACTAAATCTAATGAAACACCACTGCATCCCACTGACACAGCTAACAAGATAAACGACTTCTTCTCAACCATAGGATCTAATCTCGCCAATAAAATCCCACGTACCAATGCCCATGCCTTGGACTACCTAGATGGGAATTTCCCAGATTCCTTCTATCTTGTACCAACTGAGCCCACGGAAGTCACCGAGATTATAAAGTCACTTAAAAATAACTCAGGGAATCTGTCTCATGTCCCACCATTATTGTACAAGCGAGCGGCCCATGTCCTCTTGCATGCTATTTCATTACTTTTTAACAAGTCACTAGAAACTAGCACCTTCCCGAAACTACTCACGACAGCAAGGGTTACACCAATACATAAAGGTGGTGACCATACAGATTTAAACAACTATAGGCCAATATCAAACTTACCATTGCTATCCAAAATCTTTGAAAAACTCGTGCACAGGAGACTATATTCATTTATAACGGCACAAAACATACTCAACCCCTGCCAGTTTGGATTCAGGAAAAATAAAAGCACTAATGATGCAATTATAAAAATGCTAGATCTGCTTTACACAGCATTGGAAAATAAGGAATATCCACTAGGATTTTTTATTGACCTAAGAAAAGCTTTTGACACAGTAGACCACGGCATCCTACTCCACAAACTTGACCATTATGGTATAAGAGGCCATGCGCTTGCATATTTCAAATCTTACCTTACTAATAGATATCAGTATGTCACCATTAAAGACACAGCATCATCAACACGGCCACTTAATACTTGAGTTCCGCAGGGAAGTGTCCTTGGTCCCCTGCTCTTCCTCATATACATCAGTGATCTTCCAAACGTATCCCAACACCTGAACCCCAATCTCGTTGCTGAAGACACGACTTATGTCATCTCTCACCCTAATCTTGCACACCTCAACACCATTGTTAACGAGGAGCTGATCAAAATATCGACTTGGATGACAGCCAATAAACTTACACTTAACACTGACAAAACCTACTATATTATGTTTGGTAGCAGAGCAGATGTTGCACAACTTAACATTAAGATCTCATTGCTAGACATAATGAGGGCAAATTCCTAGGCCTATACCTCGACAACAACCTGAGTTTCAGCACCCATATAAAACACATAACCAAAAAAGTATCCAAAACGGTTGGGATCCTCTCCAAGATACGATACTACGTGCCGCAAAATGCCCTTCTCACACTATACCACTCACTTATTTATCCATACCTCACCTATGCTATTTGTGCTTGGGGATCAACTGCAGCAACACACCTAAAGCCAATAATAACCCAACAAAAAGCCGCAGTAAGAATAATCACTAAATCCCATCCCTGGCAACACCCCCCCCACTCTTCATAGATCTAAACTTACTCCCTGTTCAGTACACCCACACTTACTACTGTGCAATCTACATCTACAGGACCTTAAATTCCAATATTAACCTTGACCTAAAACGCTTTCTTGATAGTTGTGATAGAACCCACAGGCATAACACCAGACACAAACATCTCTATGACATTCTCCATGTCCGACTAAACCTTTACAAAAATTCAATGTATGTCAAAGGCCCTAAAATCTGGAACACCCTCCCTGAATACTCTAGAACTGCAGACACATTCATCACCTTCAAAACTACCATTAGAAAACGTCTTATCTCCCTGATACACCCCGTCAACTAATTACATGAATACCACCTGGTGGTTCACACACTCACTCACCCACTTTACCATAAGCACAGAAATATCAATCTTAATCTTAAAATAATGAATCCTAACTAGTCATAAGTTGGTCTGTGATACTCCAGTACTGAAACTATGTATTGTGAGAAAACAAAAGCATTCACATTGCTAAACTCACAAACTAATATTTAGTCACTTAGCCATAATACCAACTTACCTCATAATTTGTAATATTTTAAAGTTAAGAATTAATCTAAGTCTGCCCAAAATGCCTAGTCATGCTAGGTGTCCTAGTGGCCCCCTCTGTAATTAGTATTTTAAAACATGTAAACCACACAATATCCAAATTCTGTAAACTCAGCATTGTAATCCTTATAGAGAATAAACTTGATTTGATTTGATTTGATTTGATTTGATTGCTACTAGGTCCTCTCTCTCCTTGCTCCATGAGCTTCATCAAACCTACATCACTGTCTAGGCTATTCCACTTCGTGACAACTCTTTGACTGAAGAAATGCTTCCTAACATCCGTTTTGACTCATAAGAGTCTTCAATTTCCAATTGTGATCCCTCGTTTCTGTGTCTCATCTCTGCAACATCCTATCTTTGTCCACCTTGTCAATTCCTCTCAGTATTTTGTATGTTGTTATCATGTCTCCCCTGACTCTCTCCTGTCCACCAGTGTCGTCAGGCCAATTTCCTTTAACCTTTCTTTGTAGGACACTCCACTAAGCTCTGGGACTAGTCTTGTTGCAAACCTTTGCACTTTCTCTATTTTCTTGACGTGCATAACCAGGTGTGGATTCCAAACTGGTGCTGCATACTCCAATATGGGCCTGACGTATAAGGTATACAGAGTCTTGAACGATTCCTTACTGAGGTATCGGAACGCTATCCTCAGGTTTGCCAGATGTCCATATGCTGCAGCAGTTATCTGATTGATGTGTGCCTCAGGAGACGTGCTCTGTATTATACTCACCCTAAGATCTTTTTCCTCGAGTGAGGTTTGCAGTCTTTGGCCACTTAGGCTATACTTTGTCTGCAGTCTTCTTTGCCCTTCCCCGATCTTCATGACTGCATTTGGCAGGGTTAAATTCAAGGAACCAGTTGCTGGACCAGGCTTGTAGCCTGTCCAGGTCTCTTTGTAGTCCTGCCTGATCCTCGACCGATTTAATTCTTCTCATTAACTTCACATCATCTGCGAACAGGGACACTTCTGAGCCTATCCTTCCGTTATGTCATTCACATACCAAAAACAGTACAGGTCCTAGGGCTGACCCCTGTGTAACTCCGCTTGTCACAGGCGCCCACTCCTCTGACACCTCGTCACGGACCATAACTCGTTGTTGCCTCACTGTCAGAAATTCTCTGATCCATTGCAGTGCCTTTCCTGCTATGTATGCCTGATTCTCTAGCTTTTGCATTAACCTCTTGTGAGGAAGTGTGTCGAAGGCCTTCTTGTAGTCCAAGAAAATGCAGTCTATTCATCCCCCTCTCTCTCTTGTATTACTTCTGTAACATTGTCATAAAACTCCAGTAGGTTGTGGACACAGGATTTTCCTTCCCTGAAACCGTGCTGGTTGTCGTTTATAAGCTTGTGTCCTAGGTGCTCCTCCACTCTCCTCCTGATGATCTCTCCATGACTTTGCATACTATCACTCAGTGATACAGGTCTGTAGTTTAATGCCTCGTGTCTGTCTCCTTTCTTAAAACTGGGACTACATTTGCCATCTTCCGTATCTCAGGTATTTGTCCAGTTTCAATGGATGTGTTGAAGATTTTTGTTTGTTTGTTTGTTTGTTTGTTTGTTTGTGTGTGTGTGTGTGTGTGTGTGTGTGTGTGGTGTGTGTTGTGTGTGTGTGTGTGTGTGTGTGGCATAATACATTATTGCTGAGCTGACATTGCCAGGTGTCTCCTAACACAGCTGGTTGAAGTATAGTGCACACTTGTGCCAGGTGTCTCCTAACACAGCTGGTTGAAGTATGGTGCACACTTGTGCCATAATTTGTAGACATAGCCTAGCAACGATGCCTCCACAGGCTACTGTATTATACACTACGACTTACATGTATTTAAGCTAAGGTCGGGTTAGTAATTTTAGCTTAGCATGGTAACTACGCTACCTACACATTAATAAGTTGTAGCACACGATTCCCCACTAGGTGTTCCCTCCGAGTACTATGCTGGGCGGCACCTGGGCCCACGAGCCTCAGTCACATAAGCTAGGGAGAAGAAGGGCGACTTACGTGCGTCAACCCTCGCATAAGAATAACTCACTAACTTGATCGAACTAGACAGTTGGCCGTGACTCAATAGGTATTTTAGTATACGCACTGCCTCCAGCACCCTACCACGTGAGTATTTATCATAGTAGTCAATGCATTCACGTGCTGGACTCTAAGTGCAAAGCGCTGGCCATTATCTTCCCTAGAGATCTGCAGCTGTCTATCAACTCACACTGTCCACTGTGTAGCATACAGGTACGAATACGTTAATTCTGGTATCTAGGGAGAGGCGGCAGTTCCTAGCCTAATTCATAACTGAACAGGGACCACTAACCCACTCAGTCGTAAACAACAACCCACTAACCTTGATCATAGAAGGGGGCGTGTCCCAAAGGACTTAGGTTTAAGA
>NC_069450.1:5232536-5251597 GCF_026875155.1 Cherax quadricarinatus | reverse complement strand
CAAAAACTCAGGAAAGTGGCGAGAGGATCAGGGTATGACTTCTGAAATTTAATGAGTTACAGAAGTCGAAACTCAACTAAAAACCTTCGAACTTTTTTAAAAAAAAAATGCTTGGAGCTAAGTAGTACTTTCCGTCACTGAGACAGAAATACTGAGTCTTGGGTTAATTTCCCACAGGATATAAAACCTGTTCAAAAAGTGGACCCCCTCACACACAGCTACAATTTCATTGAAGCGGGTTTTTAAGAAGGTTTTCCTTGGGAAATCTCACCCTTATAGATCCCCAGGACCTCGTGGTACGGAACCGAGCATCATGATTTCTACCACATAAGGGGGGTGATGTGATTCTTAACAGAGGAAAAAACATGGGAAGATAAAAAGAACTTCCACGTAATGCAACAATGTCACTCCCCCAACTAAAACTTTAGGAAACCCCCCCCCCAAAAATTTCTCTCTGACCCTGAAAATTTTTTACAACGTTCAGAATAGAGAGGGAAAATTGCTAGCTGATCAGCTCTCAGAAACAAAAAAAACTGAAAAACCTGACACCGTCAGCAACACCCCCTCGCCACTAAGGAACATAACAGAGGTCACGACATCAACAAATGGAACTAAAAGTTGTTATTTACACCTTTCATCCTTTACACGTGTTCTTATGATCGAACCAATTTTTCATTTCTGCAGAAAAATTGCTCCACCCAGATCACCGTACTTTTGGCAGGATTTAATCGACTTCAAAGTATTATTAAAAATTTCATCTACTTCATCCCCAGCAAATCCCCTTCAGATAAAAGTATGGGGAAAACTGGGATCCCCCCCCAGTGTGGTGCTCATAAAACCCAATACACAAAGGCTTGAAAAAATCAGCCCTTAGAATTCCCCTCTACCTAAATTTGGGTCCGATATTTAAGACTTCTTATCAATTTAGGAATTTAGCCTAGAACCCCTTTTTTAAAATGACTCAAAACGATAAAACCTTTCCCTTTAGTTCATCCCCGATAACGTTTTTCTTCTCGGATGTTTAATTAAATTCAGCAACCCTACACAAATTCCCCCTAAACTGGAACTCAGAAATAACTATTTATTTTACTACTTTTTCCCCACCTAACAAACACACACAAAACGGTGTGTTCATGCCCGAAACACACAGCGGGGACTTTCATGGGTGAAATACCAGCTACTGACACGGGGACAAAAAAATTCTAGCTGATCATTTTTGAGGAAAACTGTCATCACATATGAAAATAAGAAAAAAATCAGGGAAGAATTAGAATCGCCGTCCATCACAAGGTAAAATATTATAAGTTAAAAATCAGTTAAGAGTGTTCCCTGTCCTCAATCACACCCCATCACACGTAGTGAGAGTTTCTCCCCCGGGCCTCAATCACCCATCATCACACAGTATGAGATGCCCCCCGTGTCCTCAATAAAACCACTCCCTGCCCCAAATAGTTGGGGGGTCTCCGTTCTCAATAATCACCCCTCCTGCACAGTAAGAGAGTGCCCCCGTGTCCCCAATAAACACCCCTCCCTGCACATTGGAGAGTGCCCCCGTGTCCCAAAATCACCATCCCTGCACAGTAGTGAGGTTCCCGTTCCTCAATATCACCCCTCCCTGCACAGAGTGAGAGTGCCCCCGTGTCCTCAATAAACACCACTCCCGCACAGTAGTGGAGGCCTCCCGTGCCCCAATAATCACCTCCCTGCACAGTATGGAGTGCCTCCCGTGCCTCAATAAACACCACCCCCGCACAGGTTTGGGGTGTCTCCCCTTTTCTCAATAATCACCACTCCCTGCCAGTAGGAGGTGCCTCCCGTGTCCTCAATAACACCACTCCCTGCCAGAGTGAGAGTGTCTCCCGTGCCCCAATAACACCCTCCCGCCCGTAGTGAGGTGCCTCCCTTTTTCCCAATAATCACCATCCCTGCCCCAGTGTGAAGTGCCTCCTTGTCCTAATAAACCCACTCCCCGCCCAGTAGTGAGGGTTCCCCGTGTCCTCAAAAATCAACCCCTGCCAGAGGGGAGGGCCCCCCCGGTTTCTCAATAACCCCACTCCCCGCACAGTAGTGAGAGTGTCTCCCTGTCCTCAAAAATCACCCTCCCCGCACAGTGGAAGTGTCTCCCTGTCCTCAATAATCACCACTCCCTGCACATATGGAGTGTTCCCGTGCCCCAATAATCACCACTCCCCGCACATTAGGAGAGTGCCTCCCGTGTCTCAATAACCCATCCCTGCACATAGTGAGAGTGTCCCCGTGTCTCAATATCACCACTCCTGCACAGTTGAGGTTCTCCCCCTGTCCTACTCATCGCCACTTATACACAGTGGGAGTGCCTCCCGTGTCTCATAATCAAACCCCCCCTGCACATATGAGGTGTCCCCTGTCCCCAATAATCACCCCTCCCTCCAGTAGGAGAGTGTCTCCCTGTCCTCAAAATCACCACTCCCTCACAGAGGAGAGTGTCCCCCGTGTCCTCAATAATCAACTCCCCGCACAGTAGTGAAGTGTCCCCGTGTCCCACTCATCGCCACTTATCCCCAGATTGAGAGGCCCCCGTTTCCTAAAATCACCCCTCCCCGCCAGTAGTGGAGTGTCTCCCCCCTTCCTCAATAATCACCCACCCCCTCACAGTAGTGGAGTGTCCCCGTGCCTCAATAATCACCCAAAATCCCTGCACAGAGTGGAGTGTCCCGTGTCCTCACTCATCGCCCCTTACACACGTAGGGGAGGCCTCCGTTCCTCAATTTTAAACACCCCTCCCGCAAAGTAGTGAGGTGTCCCTGTCCTCAATAATCACCCAAATCCCTCACAGTAGTGGAGTGTCTCCCCTGTCCTCAATAACACCACTCCCCGCCCGTATGAAGTGTCTCCCCTGTCCTCAATAAACCCACTCCCGCACAGTATGAGAGTGTCTCCGTGCCCCAATAATCACCCCTCCCCGCACAGTGTGGAGTGTCTCCCGTGTCCCAAATCATCATCACACAGCAGTGAAATTGTCTCCCGTGCCTCAATCATCCCAATTTATGCACAGTGTGAGTGTTCCCGTTTTTCCTCATTTATCACCATCATCACCCCGTAGTGAGAGGCCCGTGTCCCCCCTTTATCCCATCATACACAGCAGTGCGAGTGTCTCCCCTGTCCTCAATTTATCACAACCCCATCCCAGCAGTGAAAGGGTCTCCCGTGTCCCCAAACTACACGCATGAGAGGGTCCCCAGTGTCACTCTCACACTCATCACACACAGTGAGTATCTCCTTTTCCTACTCTCCACGTAGTGAGAGTGTCTCCCCTGTCCTCAAATCCCCTCATCACACAGCAGTGGAGTGTCTCCCCGGGCCCAATTATCTTTACTATCATCGCAGTGGTGTCCCCGTGTCCTCTTTACACACAGCGTGAGGGGTGTCCCCATGTAGTCACTCATCCCACCACTCTCACACAGCAGTGAGTACCTGTTTTTCCCCCAACCCCGTATGAGGTGTCTTCGTGCCCCATCATCAACTAGTGAATTTTTCCGTGTCCCCACCATCACACGGTGAGTGTTTCCCCCGTGTCCTCATCACAACAGTGTGAAGGGTTCCCCTGTCCTCTCTCACAAGTAATGAGAGTGTCTCCTGTGTCCTCACTATCCACAGTAGTGAGAGTGTCTCCTGGTCCTCACTCTCACCAGTAGTGGAGTGTCTCCTGTGTCCTCCAATCAACAGTAGTGAAGTGTCTCCCGTGTCCCTATCACACACAGTATGAGTGTCTCCCGGTCCTCATCATCACACGTATGGTGCCCTGTGTCCTCACTTATCCCAGTGTGAGAGTGGCTCCGTGTCCCCACTCTCAACAGTAATGAATGTTTCCGTGTCCCCATTTTATCACACAGTTGTGAGGTTCTCCTGTGTCCCCACTCATCACGTAAGAGAAGTCTCCTGTGTCCCCTCATCACACAGTAGGAAGTGTTTCCCCGGGCCTCATCATCCACATAATGAGGTGTCCTGCGTCCCCTCCACACGTAATGGAGGCTCCCGTTCCTCACTCATCAACTAGTGAAAGTGCTCCCGTGTCCCCACTCATCGCACAGTGAGGTGTTTTCCTGCTCCTCACTCATACACAGTAATGAGAGTGTCTCCTGTTTTCACTTTCATCCAAGTAGTGAGAGTGTTCCTTTCCCACTCATCACACAGTAAGAGGTGTCTCCGTGCCCCAAAATCACCCCTCCCGCACAGTATGAGAGTGCCTCCCGTGTCCTAAAAATTTACCACTCCTGCACGTAGTGAAGTGTCTCCCCTGTCCTCATTAATACCCCCCCTGCACAGTATGAGGTGCCTCCCCTGTCTCATAATCACCATCCCCCACAGTAGTGAGGTGCCTCCCGTTTTCCCCCAAAAAATCACCCCTCCCTGCACAGTTGTGAGGTGTCCCCTGTCCCAATAATCACCACTCCCCCCCACAGTAGTGGAGTGCCCCCCGTGTCCTCTTAATACCACTCCCTGCCAGTGTGAAGGCTCCCTGTCCTCATAATCACCTTCCCCGCCCAGATTTTAGGTGTCTCCCCGTGTCCTCAAAAAATCACCACTTTCCCGCACGTGTGAGGGTCTCCCCTGTCCTCAATAATCAACCCCTCCCCGCAAGTAGTGAGAGTGCCTCCCGTTCCTCAATATTCCCCCTCCCTGCACGTAGTGGGTGCTCCCGTTCCCAATAAACACCACTCCCTGCACAGTAGTAGGTGTCTCCGTGTTCCCACCATCGCCCTTATAAACAGTAGTGAGAGTGGCCCCCCCTGTCCTCAATAAATTCACCACTCCCGCCCCAAATAGTGGAAATGTCTCCCTTGTCCTCAAAATCACCCCTCCCTTCACAGTATGAGAGTGTCCCCTGTCCCCCAAAAAACCCCACTCCTGACAGTAGTGAAGTTTTCTCCGGTCCTCAAAAATCACCCCTCCCCGCACGTAGTGAGGTGTCTCCCGTTCCCATCAGTTTCCAAGGTGAGGGGGAAAAATTTTGGTAGGGGGTTTGGGGGGGTTTTTTTGGGGGGGGGGGTGTCTCCCGTGTCCTCTAATTCCCCTCCCGAAAGTAGTGAATGTTCCCGTGTCCTCATATCCCCCTTTCCCCAGTATGAGAGTGCCCCGTTCCTCAATAATCCACTCCCCGCACAGTAGGAGGTGTCTCCCCCTGTCTCAATAAAAACACCCCTCCCTCACAGTAGTGAGAGTGTCTCCCGTGTCTAATAAAACCACTCCCTGCACAGATGAGAGTGTCTCCCCTGTCCTCAATAATCCCAACCCCCCCTGAAGTAGTGAGAGTGTCCCCGTGTCCTCAATAATCACCCTCCCTGCAAAGTTGAAGTGTCTCCCGTGTCCTCAATCATAATCACACACAGTAAATTGTTCCCGCCTTCCCCATTTTCCCCACATTGGAAGTGTTGTGTCTCATTTTACCCACTCACCAAAAATGTGAGAGTGCTCCCGTGTCCCCCCTTTATCACCCCTCACACACAGGGCGTGTTTCCCGTTCCTCATCATCCCACTCATCAAAGCAGTGAAAATTCTCCGTGTCCCCAATCATCAACAGCAGTGGAGTGTCTCCCATGTTTATCCACCCCCATCACCAGCAGTGAGTATTCCTTTTCCTCATCATCGACAGTAGTGGAGTGTCTCCCGTGTCCTAATCTCACCACTCATCACCAGCAGTGCGAGGTCTCCCTGTTCCCCCAATTTTCATCCCCCTTTATACAGAAATGAGTGTCTCCCTGTCCTCAAAAACACACCGCTGAAGGGGTCTCCCGTAGTCACTCTCACCACTCATCAAACGCAGTGGTACTCCCGTTTTTTCCCCAAATCTCACACAGTAGGGAGGTCTTTTTGTGTCCCATCATCACACATGTAGAGTGTCTTCCCCTTCCCCACTCATCACCAGTTGGGGGTGTCTCCTGTTCCTCCTCATCACCTAGTGAGAGTGTCTCCCGTGTCCCCAATCATACCAGTAATGAGAGTGTCTCCTGTGTCCTCATCATCACACAGTGTGAGAGTTTCCTGTTCCTCATCATCACACGTAGGAGAGTGTCTCCTTGTCCTCACCATCCCAGTGTGAGGTGTCTCCTGTTTCACTCATTACACAGTAGTGGTGTCTCTGTTCCTCATCATCCCCAAGTAGTGAGAGTGTCTCCTGTGTCCTCCTCTACACAGTAGTGAGTGTTCCCCTGGGGCCAAATTATCACACAGTATGGAGTTTCTCCCGTGTCCTACTCCCACAGTAATGAGAGTTCTCCTGTGTCCTCATTCACACACAGTAGTGAGGTGTCTCCTGTGTCCCATATCACAGTAATGAGAAAGTTCCTGTGTCCTCACTAACACAGTATGAAATGTCTCCGGTCCTCACCTCGCACGTAAGGAGTGTCTCCCGCGTCCCCACTCATCAACAGTAAAAGGGGGAAAGGGCTCCCTTTTTTTACTCATCCACAGAGTGAGAGTGTCTCCTGTCCCCTCTACACAGTAATGAAGGGGTCTCCGTGTTTTTACCTTCACCAGTATGAGAGTGTCTCCTGGTCCCACTATCACACGTAATGAAGTGTCTCCCGTGTCCCCACTCATCACACAGTAATGAGTGTCCCTGTGTTTAAATAATCACACGTAATGAGATGTTCCTGTGTCCCCACTCATCACCAGTAGTGAGATGTCTCCTGTGTCCTCATCACACACAGTAAGGGTGTCTCTTGTGTTTCACTCATCACACGGAATGAGAGTGTCTCCGTGTCCTCATCATCACACGTATGAGGTGTCTCCCGTGTTTCACTCACCCAAAAGTAATGAGAGTGTCTCCTTGTCCCCACTTCCAAAAGTAGGAGAGTGTCTCCTGTTTCTCATAATCACCATCATTTCTTCCCCGTTCTCACCTATTCCTTTAAAAAATTCATGACTCACTCCTTGTCAAGCCTCCGAGGACCAAATCGTCTACAAAAAAAAACTTTTGAATATAATGACTTTTTCTAAAAATTTTTGCAAGTCTTTGGGGCATCCCCAACATAAGTCAGGTAAAAAGGCCCCAAGTGAACTCATGGGGAAACTTTTTGTGGCAACGTTTTTTTCTCTGGAGCTTTGTGAAGCTCCTGGCCTATATTAGGCAGGTCCAACTCGCACACAACCTCTCTCACTCACGTACCCTGCCTTGCACTGGGTTTATTTCGCCTTTCCTCACGTGTTTTTCAGCCCAGTGTGTTATGTCAGTGTGCAGACCTGGTAGGTCCCGTTCTTAGGTCCCAGACCACGACGTTCAAGGGTTTTTCTTTCTTATAGAGTTTTTACCATTAACAAGCTTAAAAAATTGCTGCGTTACAGGTTTAGAACTTAATTTGGTAACAATAATAGTAATAATAATAATAATAATAATAATAATAATAATAATAATAATAATAATTAATAATAATAATAATAATTATAATAATAATAATAATAATAATAATAATAATAATAATAATAATAATAAATATAATAATAATAATAATAAAAATAATAATAATAATAATAGTATTAATAAGCGTTAGGACCCTCTGGTTGCTGTGTCCCATCTCTAAAAACATTCTATCCCTTTCCACCGTGTGTGTGTGTGTGTTTTGTCTGTGTGTGTGTGTGTGTGTGTGTGTGTGTGTGTGTGTGTGTGTGTCTGTGTGTGTGTGTGTGTGTGTGTGTGTGTGTGTGTGTGTGTCTGTGTGTGTGTGTGTGTGTGTCTGTGGTGTGTGGTCTGTGTGTGTGTGTGTGTGTGTGTGTGTGTGTGTGTGTGTGTCTGTGTGTGTGTGTGTGTGTGTGTGTGTGTGTGTGTGTGTTTACTCACCTATGTGTAGTTTCAGGGGTCGAGTCACAGCCCCGCCTATTCCCTGGTCGCTACTAGGTTCACTCTCTTATGGCTTTGAGAGCCATCTTGTATCTCTACTTAAAGCTGTTGTATGAATTCTGCCTCTATCGCTCAGCTATCCAGGTCATTGTATTTCCTAACCACTGTAAGGCTGAAGAAATACTTCCTAACATCCTGTTCCATGTCTGTCGAACAATCAGTCCTTATCCACCCTATCAATTCCTTTCAGCATTTTGTACATTGTTATCATATGCTCCCTAGTCCTTCTGTCTTCTAGTACCATCAGGTTAAATTCCTTTAACCTCGCCACATAAGATATACCCCCTTAGCTCCGGGACTAGTCTTGTTGCTGACCTCTACATTTTCTCCAGTTTCTTGACATGCTTGACCAGTGTGGGTTCATACTGGCGTACATACTCTAATATAGGTCTGACATAGGCCGCATATAGCGTCGTGAACAACCCTTGCGCAGGTTCATGAAAGTTAGACTTAGATTTGCCAGATGCGTTATTTCCTGCACCAGTTATTCGGATAATATGCGCTACAGGCCGTGAGCGAGGTTGGTCGTCATTGCCACCAGAGTCTGTACCTCCATCTGCGGTCTTCTCTGACCATTTCCACTTTTTATAACTTAACACTTGCTGGGGTTAAATTCTACTGGCTATTTGTCAGACCAGGTCTGTAGTTTGTTCAAGTCGGTTCGTAGTCTTTCTTAGTCCTTACTTTACTGTATTCGCCTCATTACTCTCACATCATCTGTGAACGGGGATACCTCTGACTTCATGTGTACAAGAAATAAGACCTGTCCTAGTACTGATCCTTGAGGAATCCCACATGCCCATTCCGACACCTATATTCGGACAATCATTTGTTGTTTCCCCCTCCTGTTAAAATTCTTACGATGTAGGCCTTGCCTGTTATTTGCTTGCTCCTCTAGCCTCTGCGGGCTCGTGTTTTACTGGTCAAAAGCCTTCTTAAATCCACAAATTGCACTCTACCCAAACCCCTGTCTCTGCTGATCCCCCCTTCCCTTTGTGGTCGAACTCTAGTGGGTTTTATGAGCGGGAATTTTACCATCTCTTAAGTCATGGGGTTTGGGGGTTTTAAAAAACCCACTGTTCTCCTGTTCCACCAATCTTTAAAGATAATTTCTCCAAACCCTTGCTTATATGCATGTCGGTGACAAGTCTGTAGTTAAGCTCCTGTGTGTCTTTTTTCTTGAATTTTAAAAAACGGGTATAAGAACGGCATGCAGCAGGCCAGTACTACCCCATATGGGCAGGCCCAACTCCCCCCACTCATGACTTATCAAACCTTTTTTTAAAAGTACAAAAGGTTTTTGCTTCTGATCAACTCGGGATTTTTGCTTCAAACTCAAAACTCTGTTACCCAAAAACCCGTGTTTTTTCCCATATCTTTTCTAAACCAACATTTTTCCAACATTTTCTGTCTTCCAGACCTCTGGCAGTTTTTCTGACTTGAAGAATGTGGCTAGTGGCTCACACAGTGATTCACTTCCCTCTCTGAGTACCCACGGGGATATATTTTCTGGTCCCATTGAATTCAGTGAATAGAGCTCACACAGTTGTTTCCTCACGTGTTCTGTCGTATGTATTGCGTCCATCACTCGCTGGTGCACTAGACCACTTTCGCTTTCTTGCTGAGTTGTGTGTGTGTGTGTGTGTGTGTGTGTGTGTGTGTGTGTGTGTGTGTGTGTGTGTGTGTGTGTGTGTGTGTGTGGGTGTGTGTGTGTGTGTGTGTGTGTGTGTGTGTGTGTGTGTGTGTGTGTGTGTGTGTGTGTGTGTGTGTGTGTGTGTGTGTGTGTGTGTGTGTGTATGTGTGTGTGTGTGTGTGTGTGTGTGTGTGTGTATGTGTGTATGTGTGTGTGTGTGTGTGTGTGTGTGTGTGTGTGTGTGTGTGTGTGTGTGTGTGTGTGTGTGTGTATGTGTGTATGTGTGTGTGTGTGTTTTGTGTGTGTGTGTGTGTGTGTGTGTTGTATGTGTGTGTGTGTGTGTGTGTATGTGTGTATGTGTGTGTGTGTGTGTGTGTGTGTGTGTGTGTGTGTGTGTGTGTGTGTGTGTGTGTGTGTTGTATGTGTGTATGTGTGTGTGTGTGTGTGTGTGTGTGTGTGTATGTGTGTGTGTGTGTGTGTGTGTGTGTGTGTATGTGTGTATGTGTGTGTGTGTGTGTGTGTGTGTGTGTGTGTGTGTGTGTGTATGTGTGTATGTGTGTGTGTGTGTGTGTGTGTGTGTGTGTGTGTGTGTGTGTGTGTGTGTGTGTGTGTGTGTGTGTGTGTGTGTGTGTGTGTGTGTGTGTGTGTGTGTGTGTGTGTGTGTTAACACTGGCCAACCTTCCCAGGAAGAATGATGGTGGTGAGACAACGTGGGTGTTAATAGCCTTCTGTGATCAACCTTGGCTCACTCACTTCACTTGACTCACTACTGCCACTTGCCCTCATACTGGGAGCCAACATACTTCCATACTGTGAGTGTCAACATACCTTCATACTGTATCAACATACCTTCATACTGTATCAACATACCTTCATACTGTAAGTATCAACATACCTTCATACTGTATCAACATACCTTCATACTGTAAGTATCAACATACCTTCGTACTGTAAGTATCATCATACCTTCATACTGTAAGTATCAACATACCTTCATACTGTATCAACATACCTTCATACTGTGAGTATCAACATACCTTCATACTGTGAGTGTCAACATAACTTCATACTGTATCAACATACCTTCATACTGTGAGTATCAACATACCTTCATACTGTGAGTGTCAACATAACTTCATACTGTATCAACATACCTTCATACCGTATCAACATACCTTCATACTGTGAGTATCAACATACCTTCATACTGTGAGTATCAACATAACTTCATACTGTGAGTATCAACATAACTTCATACTGTGAGTATCAACATACCTTCATACTGTGAGTATCAACATAACTTCATACTGTGAGTATCAACATACCTTCATACTGTGAGTATCAACATACCTTCATACTGTGAGTATCAACATACCTTCATACTATGAGTATCAACATACCTCATACTGTGAGTATCAACATAACCTTCATACTGTAAGTATCAACATACCTTCATACTGTGAGTATCAACATACCTTCATACTGTAAGTATCAACATACCTTCATACTGTGAGTATCAACATACCTTCATACTGTATCAACATAAACCCTCGCTGATCCTCCATTATGTGTCATCAGAATACACCTAGCACCTCATATACACCGAGAGGTGTATACCTCTCAGTGTATACATCTCCGTGTATAGTACCTCTCGGTGTATACCTCTCAATGTAGTATACCTCTCAGTGTATGCCTGTCAGTGTATGCCTCTCAGTGTATACCTCTCCGTGTATACTTCTCCGTGTATTGTATCTCTCCGTGTACAGTATCTCTCCGTGTACAGTATCTCTCCGTGTATAGTATCTCTCCGTGTATAGTATCTCTCCGTGTATACTCACTGAGAGTTTACGATCAACCCTGTTTTAGGCCTTTCAAGTCTTCGTGGCTGGTGGTGAACAGGTTACATACAGATTTAATGACCTTCGCGCAGTTGATAGGCTTGAAACCCCCGACCAAAAAACGTACGATTTAAGATAAAAGTGGATACAGTAGAAGCATTGGTGAGACGAGTTCATCAGTCCATCAGCCTTGGAAAAGTATTTTTGAAGGGGTCAGTCCCTTGCTTTCAATATCAAAGATTGTCTTCAAAATCAAGAAATTGTTATCAAAATTGAGATAGCTTTCAAAATGAAAGAGATTTTCTTCAAAATTAATAGACTGCTTTCAAAGCCAAGTGATTTTCCCTCAAAATCGAGTTTTTATCTTCAAATTCAAGGGATTGTTATTAAAATTAAGAGACATTTTTCAAAATCAAGATGTTGCCTTCAAAATCAAGACTGTCTTCAAAATCTAAATCTTTCATTAATTTTGAATGTTGCAACCTGATGCTCTTTCCTGGAACATCTCTCACCATGACAGCATACGTGGAGTCCTAGCAACTATGATAGTATACGTAGAGTCCTAGCAACTATGATAGTATACGTAGAGTCCTAGCAACTATGACAGCATACGTGGAGTCCTAGCAACTATGATAGTATACGTAGAGTCCTAGCAACTATGATAGTATACGTAGAGTCCTAGCAACTATGACAGCATACGTGGAGTCCTAGCAACTATGACAGCATACGTAGAGTCCTAGCAACTATGACAGCATACGTGGAGTCCTAGCAACTATGACAGCATACGTAGAGTCCTAGCAACTATGACAGCATACGTGGAGTCCTAGCAACTATGACAGCATACGTAGAGTCCTAGCAACTATGATAGTATACGTAGAGTGCTAGCAACTATGACAGCATACGTGGAGTCCTAGCAACTATGACAGCATACGTAGAGTCCTAGCAACTATGACAGCATACGTGGAGTCCTAGCAACTATGACAGCATACGTAGAGTCCTAGCAACTATGACAGCATACGTGGAGTCCTAGCAACTATGACAGCATACGTAGAGTCCTAGCAACTATGATAGTATACGTAGAGTGCTAGCAACTATGACAGCATACGTAGAGTCCTAGCAACTATGGCAGCATACGTAGAGTCCTAGCAACTATGGCAGCATACGTAGAGTCCTAGCAACTATGACAGCATACGTGGAGTCCTAGCAACTATGACAGCATACGTGGAGTCCTAGCAACTATGACAGCATACGTAGAGTCCTAGCAACTATGACAGCATACGTAGAGTCCTAGCAACTATGATAGTATACGTAGAGTGCTAGCAACTATGACAGCATACGTAGAGTCCTAGCAACTATGGCAGCATACGTAGAGTCCTAGCAACTATGACACCATAGGTAGAGTCCTAGCAACTATGACAGCATACGTAGAGTCCTAGCAACTATGACACCATAGGTAGAGTCCTAGCAACTATGATAGTATACGTAGAGTCCTAGCAACTATGGCAGCATACGTAGAGTCCTAGCAACTATGACACCATAGGTAGAGTCCTAGCAACTATGACAGCATACGTGAGTCCTAGCAACTATGACACCATAGGTAGAGTCCTAGCAACTATGATAGTATACGTAGAGTCCTAGCAACTATGACAGCATACGTGGAGTCCTAGCAACTATGACAGCATACGTAGAGTCCTAGCAACTATGACAGCATACGTGGAGTCCTAGCAACTATGACAGCATACGTAGAGTCCTAGCAACTATGATAGTATACGTAGAGTGCTAGCAACTATGACAGCATACGTGGAGTCCTAGCAACTATGACAGCATACGTAGAGTCCTAGCAACTATGATAGTATACGTAGAGTGCTAGCAACTATGACAGCATACGTAGAGTCCTAGCAACTATGACAGCATACGTAGAGTCCTAGCAACTATGACAGCATACGTAGAGTCCTAGCAACTATGACAGCATACGTGGAGTCCTAGCAACTATGACAGCATACGTGGAGTCCTAGCAACTATGACAGCTACGTAGAGTCCTAGCAACTATGATAGTATACGTAAGTGCTAGCAACTATGACAGCATACGTAGAGTCCTAGCAACTATGACAGCATACGTGGAGTCCTAGCAACTATGACAGCATACGTAGAGTCCTAGCAACTATGACAGCATACGTGGAGTCCTAGCAACTATGACAGCATACGTAGAGTCCTAGCAACTATGATAGTATACGTAGAGTGCTAGCAACTATGACAGCATACGTAGAGTCCTAGCAACTATGACAGCATACGTGAGTCCTAGCAACTATGACAGCATACGTGGAGTCCTAGCAACTATGACAGCATACGTAGAGTCCTAGCAACTATGATAGTATACGTAGAGTGCTAGCAACTATGACAGCATACGTAGAGTCCTCGCAACTATGACAGCATACGTAGAGTCCTAGCAACTATGACAGCATACGTGGAGTCCTAGCAACTATGACAGCATACGTAGAGTCCTAGCAACTATGACAGCATACGTGGAGTCCTAGCAACTATGACAGCATACGTAGAGTCCTAGCAACTATGGCAGCATACGTAGAGTGCTAGCAACTATGACAGCAACGTGGAGTCCTAGCAACTATGACAGCTATCGTAGAGTCCTAGCAACTATGACAGCATACGTGGAGTCCTAGCAACTATGACAGCATACGTAGAGTCCTAGCAACTATGGCAGCATACGTAGAGTCCTAGCAACTATGACAGCATACGTAGAGTCCTAGCAACTATGACATCATACGTAGAGTCCTAGCAACTATGACAGCATACGTAGAGTCCTAGCAACTATGACAGCATACGTGGAGTCCTAGCAACTATGATAGTATACGTAGAGTGCTAGCAACTATGACATCATACGTAGAGTCCTAGCAACTATGACAGCATACGTAGAGTCCTAGCAACTATGACAGCATACGTAGAGTCCTAGCAACTATGATAGTATACGTAGAGTCCTAGCAACTATGACACCATACGTAGAGTCCTAGCAACTATGACAGTATACGTAGAGTCCTAGCAACTATGACAGTATACGTAGAGTCCTAGCAACTATGACAGCATACATGGAGTCCTAGCAACTATGATAGTATACGTAGAGTCTTAGCAACTATTACAGCATACGTAGAGTCCTAGCAACTATGACAGCATACGTAGAGACCTAGCAACTATGACAGTATCCGTAGAGTCCTAGCAACTATGACAGCATACGTAAGTCTAGCAACTATGACAGTATACGTAGAGACCTAGCAACTTGACAGCATACGTAGGAACCTAGCATACTATGACAGCATACGTAGAGTCCTAGCAACTATGACACCATACGTAGAGACCTAGCAACTATGACAGCATACGTAGAGTTCTAGCAACTATGACACCATACGTAGAGACCTAGCAACTATGATAGTATACGTAGAGTCCTAGCAACTATGACAGCATACGTAGAGTCCTAGCAACTATGACACCATAGGTAGAGTCCTAGCAACTATGACACCATACGTAGATTTCTAGCAACCGAACCACAGGAAGTTACTAACGTCAAGATCACAGGAAGCTACTAACGTCAAGATCACAGGAAGTTACTAACATCAAGATCACAGGAAGTTACTAACATCAAGATCACAGGAAGTTACTAACGTCAAGATAACAGGAAGTTACTAACATCAAGATCACAGGAAGTTACTAACATCAAGATCACAGGAAGTTACTAACATATAGATAACAGGAAGTTACTAACATTAAGATCACAGGAAGTTACTAACATATAGATAACAGGAAGTTACTAACATCAAGATCACAGGAAGTTACTAACATTAAGATCACAGGAAGTTACTAACATATAGATAACAGGAAGTTACTAACACAGATCACAGGAAGTTACTAACATATAGATAACAGGAAGTTACTAACATCAAGATCACAGGAAGTTACTAACATCAAGATCACAGGAAATTACTAACATATAGATAACAGGAAGTTACTAACATCAAGATCACAGGAAGTTACTAACATATAGATAACAGGAAGTTACTAACATCAAGATCACAGGAAGTTACTAACATCAAGATCACAGGAAGTTACTAACATCAAGATCACAGGAAGTTACTAACATCAAGATCACAGGAAGTTACTAACATCAAGATCACAGGAAGTTACTAACATATAGATAACAGGAAGTTACTAACATATAGATAACAGGAAGTTACTAACATTAAGATCACAGGAAGTTACTAACATATAGATAACAGTAAGTTACTAACATTAAGATCACAGGAAGTTACTAACATTAAGATCACAGGAAGTTACTAACATCAAGATCACAGGAAGTTACTAACATCAAGATCACAGGAAGTTACTAACATATAGATAACAGGAAGTTACTAACATATAGATAACAGGAAGTTACTAACATCAACATCAAGATCACAGGAAGTTACTAACATCAAGATCACAGGAAGTTACTAACATATAGATAACAGAAAGTTACTAACATATAGATAACAGGAAGTTACTAACATTAAGATCACAGGAAGTTACTAACATATAGATAACAGTAAGTTACTAACATTAAGATCACAGGAAGTTACTAACATTAAGATCACAGGAAGTTACTAACATCAAGATCACAGGAAGTTACTAACATCAAGATCACAGGAAGTTACTAACATATAGATAACAGGAAGTTACTAACATATAGATAACAGGAAGTTACTAACATCAACATCAAGATCACAGGAAGTTACTAACATCAAGATCACAGGAAGTTACTAACATATAGATAACAGAAAGTTACTAACATATAGATAACAGGAAGTTACTAACATTAAGATCACAGGAAGTTACTAACATATAGATAACAGTAAGTTACTAACATTAAGATCACAGGAAGTTACTAACATTAAGATCACAGGAAGTTACTAACATCAAGATCACAGGAAGTTACTAACATCAAGATCACAGGAAGTTACTAACATTAAGATCACAGGAAGTAATTAAGATAACACTAAACATGCCTCACACAAACCCTGAAAATATTAAATAGCATTAACATACACATAAACATCCTTCTTCAAGTGGAATTATTTTAGCCACAACAAACATGGCTAGGAAACGTCGAGGTATGACGCGCAACACAAATGTGTAGCACTGGTATGGCTACCCTGTGGACGCCGCGGCCTCTCTTTCAAAAACTCTCCGGACATGCACTTCCCAACTTAGCATCCTACTAGTCAAAGTCCTCTCCAGTCAGTGACCACAGTAGCCTGGCGTTTGCTCCAGGCCTACATAGGCTATCTCCTAGTTTCTTTCCACAGGTATAATATATATGTAGAAAGACATCTAGTTTTATCTAGAGGTAGTACCGTTGGTACCAGTGGAGTAAGGTGAGTAATTTGTAGCAGTGGTAGAGTGTACGATTGTCATTCACGCCCATCTCTCTTGTTTCTTCAGCACGGAGTGTTGTTCCTGCCTGCTTCCTGGCGGCAATAACAGGAGGGGGTGAGAAGAGAGCCTTCTGTTTCACTATATCCTTGCCTCAACTATCTATTCCAGACGATAGGAGACAGCCCTTGACCAACATAGTAATAGATAGTCCTTCTCAGCCATTAAAGACAGTCATACAAGATTACTCTGTCTCCTGTACGACAGCATCGCTGCTCCTCTCTCTCTCTCTCTCTCTCTTTTTACAACTCTCCAGAGAACCATTCCTCTCTTCAATCTTATTCTCCTCTTCCTCCTCTTCTCTCTTGTCCTTCTCTTTTTCCTCTCTTCTCTTATCTTGTCTTGTTCTCTCTTTCTTCCCTACTCTTATCCTCCTCCTCTTCTTTCTCTTCTTCCCTTATCCTCTTCTTCTCTCCTCTTGTGCTTCTCTTCCTCCTCTCTCTTTCTCTTCTTGTATCTACCTTCCCACACTCTCACTAGCCCCTATTATCTACCTTTATACCTATCCACCTACCTATCTACTTACCTATCCATCTACCCATCTACTTGTCAGTCTACCTACTTATATATTTGCCTATCAATCTGCTTATCTACCTTTCTACACATCTTTCTACTTTCCTATCCACGTATCTGCTAGACAGTCATTCTAGCTATCTACTTACCTCTAAAATTATCTATCCATGCATGCACTACAGTGAGGCTCACATCATCATCAAAACATAGAATCTACAGCTTAGAAAGAAGAATCTTGAAGTCTGTGAATCTAGAATCCATTGAGCTTAGAATCTATTGATCTTGAAATCAAATGACTTCCAATCTAATGATCTTAGAATCTAATGACGTTAGAATCTATCGACCTTAGAATCTATCGACCTTAGAATCTATCGACCTTAGAATCTATCGACCTTAGCTCTCTCTCTCTCTCTCTCTCTCTCTCTCTCTCTCTCTCTCTCTCTCTCTCTCTCTCTCTCTCTCTCTCTCTCTCTCTCTCTCTCTCTCTCCCCCTTTTTTTTCTTTCTTACACAGGGTTTGACAAGGTTAAGGATCCCTAGCTTTATTGACAAGCTATTTACAAGTTAAGGATTCCTAACTTTATTGACAAGCTAAGAGCTGTTACCTACATCAGCTCATTTGAAAGCATTTTTATTCTTATGAGACATACAAGTAGGGAACAGGATGAAGTTGGAGCCATCTGTGGGCCAGCATTTTCATTTGATCAACTGACTTTATCTCGTTTGACATCATTATGCTGACGAATGTGTTCCATACTCGAGTCATCCTGGGTATGTATGATCTCAGATGGAGTGATGTTCTGGAGAAGGGTACAGCCAGAGTGAAGTTGCTGCTTTCTGCCCGTCTTGTGGCATAAAAGCTTGTTTCACGCTGTCCTCGAAGTGGATCCAAGTGTGGTATTTTGACAATATTGGCCTTGTACATAACAGTAAGGCCACCCACATCCCACCTGTGTTGAAGGCTCTGCTGAAATGACAGATCTATCCAGGATGGGTCCAGGCGAGAGATGAGACGTCTTGCTCTGTTCTCTACTCTGTCAAGCAGTCGCAGATGAGAAGGGGGACAGGCAAACCAAGAAAGTGGAGCATACTCAAGGTGTGAGCGTACTTGTGCCTCGTACAGAATCTTGCAACCCCTACTGTCAAGCAGATGCGAGATACGGCAAAGTGCTGTAAGCTTCCTGGCTGCCTTGTTGCAAGATATACAACATGGTTCTTCATGGTTAGTTTGGAGTCAAATTTCACCCCAAGGATATCAACTTCTTCTCCAGGTGCTAACACCCTCCCATTCATCCTTACTACTGCACCAGCGTTACCATCATGGTGCCTAGAGACTATCATCACTTGCGTTTTCTTAGGTGCAAATGTTACTTGCCATCTATTTCTCCAAGCTGATATAGCTCTTAGCTGGTGATTGGTGAAGCTTAGAGCAGCTGGCATTTCTTCTCTTGGATAAGTGAATGTCAGTGTACAGTCGTCTGCATATGCATGGGATTCTGGGACGACATGAAGAAGGTCGTTGAGTAGACATTCCATAACAATGGTCCCAGCACGCTTCCTTGTGGAACACTTGCCCCAATAGGATGTCTGCTGATTCCGTTCCATAGAGAAACTACCCTTAGAGATCTATCATGAAGGTAATCACTGAGGAGACATAGCGTAGAGCCTGCAATTCCCAGTGCTTGAAGTTTTGCTAAGAGGCCCTGGTGCCCACCAGCAATGCCCCA
>NC_069450.1:5207972-5232036 GCF_026875155.1 Cherax quadricarinatus | reverse complement strand
ATCAAGTGAATTCTTCTCACAACTTCACGTCATCTCAAACAGGGACACCTCAGATCTATTCCTTCCGTCATTCGTTCACAAATCCCAAAAACAGCATGTTCCTGGGACTGACCCCTGTGGGACCCCCGCTGGCACAGGTGCCTATCTGACACCTCGCCACGTACCATGACTCGCTGCTGTCTTCCTGACAAGTATTCCCTGATCCATTGTAGTGCCTTCCCTGTTATCCCTGCTTGGTCCTCCAGTTTTTTGCACCAATCTCTTGTGTGAACTGTGTCAAACGCCTTCTTGCAGTCCAAGAAAATGCAATCCACCCACCCCTCTCTCTCTTGTCTTACTACGGTCACCATGTCATAAAAACTCCAGTAGGTTTGTGACACAGGATTTCCCGTCCCTGAAACCATGTTGGCTGCTGTTGATGAGATCGTTCCTTTCTAGGTTCCACCACTCTTCTCCTGATAATCTTCTCCATGATTTTGCATACTATACATGTCAGTGACACTGGTCTGTAGTTTAATGCTTCATTTTCTGTCTCCTTTTTTAAAGATTGGGAATACATTTGCTGCTTCCATGCCTCAGGCAATCTCCCTGTTTGGGATAGATGTATTGAATATTGTTGTTTAGGGTACACATAGTGCCTCTGCTCCCTCTCTCAATACCCATGGGAATTTATCTGGCCCCATTGCCTTTGAGGTATCTAGCTCACTCAAAGCCTTTTCACTTCTTTCCTCGGTTGTGTGCACTGTGTCCAGCACATGGTGGTGTCCCCACCTCTCCGTCTTTCTGGAGCCCCTTCTGTCTCCTCTGTGAACACTTCTTTGAATCCTTGTTGAGTTCCTCACATACTTCACGGTCCATTTCTTGTTGTCTCTCCTCCTTCCTTCCTTAGCCTGATTCCCTGGTCCTTGACTGTTTTTTTTCCTCCTGAGTGGCTGTACAACAGTTTCGGGTCAGATTTGGCTTTTGCTGCTATGTCGTTTTCATATTGTCTTTGGGCCCCCCTTCTTATCTGTGCATATTCGTTTCTGGCTCTAACTGACTGCTCTCCTTATTCTCCTGGGTCCTTTGCCTTCTATTTTCTTCCATTCCCAAAGCACACTTGGTTTTTGCCTCCCTGCACCTTTGGGTAAACCATGGGTCATCCTGGTTTTTTCATTTTTCCTGTTACCCTTGGAAACAAACCTCTCCTCACCCCTTGCATTTTGTTGCTACATATTCCATCATCTCATTAATTGGTTTCCCCTGCCAGTTCTCTGTCCCACTGAACCCCGTTCAGGAAGTTTCCTCATTCCTGTGTAGTCCCCTTTCTTGTAGTTTGGCTTCATTCGTCCTGGCCTTCCTGCTTCTCCCTCCACTTGTAGCTCTACTGTGTATTCGAAGCTTAAAACCACATGGTCACTTGCCCCAAGGGGTCTTCATATGTGATGTCCTCGATATCTGCACTACTCAAAGGGGAATACAAAGTCCAGCCTTGCTGGTTCATCCTCTCCTCTCTCTCTTGTAGGTCCCCCTTTCGTGTTGGCACAAAGAAGTTTTCCAGTACCACCTCCATCATCTTAGCCCTCCATGTATCTTTCCCCCATGTGGGTCCAAGTTCTCCCAATCTATCTCCTTGGGTTTTAAAATCACCCATGATCAGAGCTTTGCCCTGCATGCATGAGCTCTTCTGGCCACTCTAGCCATGTGTCAACCATCGCTCTATTGCTCTCGTCGTACTCTTGCCTTGGCCTCCTGCTGTTCTGTGGTGGGTTATACATCACTGCTATTATCACCTTGGGACCTCCAGAGTGAAGCGTTCCCGCTATGTAATCACTTTCTTCTCTGCTGTCTCCTCTCTCCAGCTCATCAAAATTCCAGCGATTTTTGATCAGCAATGCCACTCCTCCACCCCCCCCCCTGTTCCCTCTGCCTTTCCTCAGGATTTGGTATCCCGTTGGAAAGATGGCATCTGTTATCATACCTGTAAGCTTGGTTTCTGTGAGAGCTATGATGTCCGGTGATGCTTCTTTGACTCTTTCATGCCACTCATCCCACTTATTTGTTATTCCATCAGCGTTTGTGTACCATACCTTCAGTTTCCTTTCCAACACTGTGGTTTGGGGGGCCTGTGAGGGTGGGAGACCCCAGATCTTTTTCCTTGAGTGAGGTTTGCAGTCTTTGGCCATCTAAACTATATTGTGTCTGCGGTCTTCTTTGCCCTTCTCCAATCTTCATGACTTGTGTGTGTGTGTGTGTGTGTGTGTGTGTGTGTGTGTGTGTTAGTTACCATTTTGTCCTAGGCACATGTCGATTAGACACTAGGCCTGTTGTATATGACACGTGTGTGTGTTTTGTGTGTGTGTGTGTGTGTGTGTGTCTTAGTTACCATTTTGTCCTAGGCACATGTCGAATAGACACTACGCCTGTTGTATATGAGCACGTGTGTGTGTGTGTGTGTGTGTGTGTGTGTGTGTGTGTGTGTGTGTGTGTGTGTGTGTGTGTGTGTGTGTGTGCGTGTGTGTGTGAGTGTGTGAGTTAGTTACCATTTTGTCCTAGGCACATGTCGATTAGACACTAGGCCTGTTGTATATGAGCACGTGGTGTGTGTGTGTGTGTGTGTGTGTGTGTGTGTGTGTGTGTGTGTGTGTGTGTGTGTGTGTGTGTGTGTGTGTGTGTGAGTGTGTGTGAGTTAGTTACCATTTTGTCCTAGGCACATGTCGATTAGACACTAGGCCTGTTGTATATGAGCACGTGTGTGTGTGTATGTGTGTGTGTACTCACCTATTTGTACTCACCTATTTGTGGTTGCAGGGGTCGAGTCTTAGCTCCTGGCCCCGCCTCTTCACCGGTTGCTACTGGGCCCTCTCTCTCCCCGCTCCATGAGCTTTATCAAACCTCGTCTTAAAACTGTGTATGGTTCCTGCCTCCACTATGTCATTTTCTGTGTGTGTGTGTGTGTGTGTGTGTGTGTGTGTGTGTGTGTGTGTGTGTGTGTGTTTTGTGTGTGTGTGTGTATGTGTGTGTGTGAGTGTGTGTGAGTTAGTTACCATTTTGTCCTAGGCACATGTCGATTAGACACTAGGCCTGTTGTATATGACACGTGTGTGAGTGTGTGTGTGGGGGTTTTTAAATTTACCATTTTGTCCTAGGCACATGTCGATTAGACACTAGGCCTGTTGTATAGCGTGGGGTCCCGTGTATGTGTGTGTGTGTGTGTGTGTTGTGTGTGTGTGTGTGTTAGTTACCATTTTGTCCTAGGCACATGTCGATTAGACACTGGGCCCTGTTATATGAGTGCGTGCTTTGCGTGCGTGCGTGTGTGCGTGTATGTGTGGTGTATGTGGGGTGTATGTGTGTGTGTGTGTATGTGTTTTGGTGTGTGTTGTTGTGTGTGTGTGTGTGTGTGACTGTGTTAGTTACCATTTTGTCCTAGCACATGTCGATTAGACACTGGGCCCTTTGTTGATATGAGCACGTGTTTTGTGTGTTTTGTGTGGTGTGTGTGTGTGGTGTGTGTTGTGTGTGTGTGTGTGTGTGTGTGTCTGTGTTAGTTACCATTTTGTCCTAGGCACATTCGATTAACACTGGGCCTGTTGTATATGAGCACGTGTGTGTGTTGTGTGTGTGTGTGTGTGTGTGTGTGTGTGGTGTGTGTGTGGTGTGTGTGGTTGTGGGGGTGTGTGTGTGTGAGTGTGTGTTAGTTACCATTTTGTCCTAGGCACATGTCGATTAGACACTAGGCCTGTTGAGGTGTGTAGGTGTGTGTGTGTGTGTATGTGTGTGTGTGTGTGTGTGTGTGCGTGTGTGTGTGTGTGTGTGTGTGTGTGTGTGTTGGTGTGTGTTTGTGTTGGTGTGTGTGTGTGTTGGCGTGTGTGTGTGTGTGTGTGTGTGTACTCACCTAGTACTCACCTAGTTGAGGTTGCGGGGTCGAGTCCGAGCTCCTGGCCCCGCCTCTTCACTGATCGCTACTAGGTCACTCTCCCTGAGCCGTGAGCTTTATCATACCTCTGCTTAAAGCTATGTATGGATCCTGCCTCCACCACATCGCTTCTCAAACTATTCCACTTACTGACTACTCTGTGGCTGAAGAAATACTTCCTAACATCCCTGTGATTCATCTGTGTCTTCAGCTTCCAACTGTGTCCCCTTGTTACTGTGTCCAATCTCTGGAACATCCTGTCTTTGTCCACCTTGTCAATTCCTCTCAGTATTTTGTATGTCGTTATCATGTCCCCCTATCTCTCCTGTCCTCCAGTGTCCTCAGGTTGATTTCCCTTAACCTCTCCTCGTAGGACATACCTCTTAGCTCTGGGACTAGTCTTGTTGCAAACCTTTGCACTTTCTCTAGTTTCTTTACGTGCTTGGCTAGGTGTGGGTTGTGTGTTGGTGTGTTAGTTAGTTAGTTACCATTTTGTCCTAGGCACATGTCGATTAGACACTAGGCCTGTTGTAAATGAGCACGTGTGTGTGTGTGTGTGTGTGTGTGTGTGAGTTAGTTACCATTTTGTCCTAGGCACATGTCGATTAGACACTAGGCCTGTTGTATATGAGCACGTGTGTGTTTGTGTGTGTGTGTGTGTGTGTGTCTGTGTGTGTGTGTGTGTGTGTGTGTGTGTTGTGTGTGAGTGTGTGTGTGTGTGTGTGTGAGTGTGTGTGAGTTAGTTACCATTTTGTCCTAGGCACATGTCGATATAGACACTAGGCCTGTTGTATATGACACGTGTGTGTGTGTGTGTGTGTGTGTTGTGTGTGTGTGTGTGTGTGTGTGTGTGTGTGTGTGTGTGTGTGTGTGTGTGTGAGTGTGTGTGGTGTGAGTTACCATTTTGTCCTAGGCACATGTCGATTAGACACTAGGCCTGTTGTATATGAGCACGTGTGTGTGTGTGTGTGTGTGTGTGTGTGTGTGTGTGTGTGTGTGTGTGTGTGTGAGTGTGTGTGAGTTAGTTACCATTTTGTCCTAGGCACATGTCGATTAGACACTAGGCCTGTTGTATATGAGCACGTGTGTGTGTGTACTCACCTATTTGTGGTTGCAGGGGTCGAGTCTTAGTTCCTGGCCCCACCTCTTCACCGGTCACTACTAGTTCACTCTCCCTGAACCATGAGCTTTATCGTACCTCTGCTTAAAGCTATGTATGGATCCTGCCTCCAGTACATCGCTTCCGAAACTATTCCACTTACTGACTACTCTGTGGCTGAAGAAATACTTCCTAACATCCCTTTGATTCATCTGTGTTTCAGCTTCCAACTATGTCCCCGTGTTGCTCTGTCCAGTCTCTGGAACATCCTGTCTTTGTCCACCTTGTCAATTCCTCTCAGTATTTTGTAAGTCGTTATCATGTCCCCCCTATCTCTCCTGTCCTCCAGTGTCGTCAGGTTGATTTCCCTTAACCTCTCCTCATAGGAATACCTCTTGTGTGTGTATGTGTGTGTGTGTGTGTGTGTGTGTGTGTGTGTGTGTGTGTGTGTGTGTGTGTGTGTGTGAGTGAGTGTGTGTACTCACCTATTTGTACTCACCTATTTGTGATTGCAGGGGTCGATTCATAGCTCCTGGCCACGACTCTTCGCTGATTGCTACTAGGTCCTCTCTCTCCCTGCCCCATGAGGTTTATCATACCTCGCCTTAAAACTATGTATGGTTCCCGCCTCCACTACGTCACTTTCTAGGCTATTCCACGGCCTGACTACTCTATGACTGAAGAAATACTTCCTAAAATCCCTTTGATTCATCTGAGTGTTCAACTTCCAATTGTGACCTCTTGTGTCTGTGTCCCTTCTCTGGAACATCCCGTCTTTGTCCACCTTGTCTATTCCGCGAAGTATTTTATATGTCGTTATCATGTCTCCCCTGACCCTCCTGTCCTCCAGTGTCGTCAGGCCGATTTCCCTCAACCTTTCTTCGTAGGACAATCCCCGTAGCTCTGGGACTAGTCTTGTTGCAAACCTTTGCACTTTCTCTAATTTCTTGACGTGCTTGACCAGGTGTGGATTCCAAATTGGTGCTACATACTCCAGCGTGGGCCTGACGTATATGGTGTGCAGAGTCTTGAACGATTCCTTACTGAGGTATCGGAACGCTATTCTCAGGTTTGCCAGACGCCCGTATGCTGCAGCAGTTATCTGATTGATGTGTACCTCAGGAGATGTGCTCGGTATTATACTCACCCAAAGATCTTTATCCTTGAATGAGGTTTGCAGTCTTTGGCCACCTAGACTATACTCTGTCTGTGGTCTTCTTTGCCCTTCCCTGATCTTCATGACTTTGCATTTGGCGCCCAGTCTGACACTTCGTCACGTACCATGACTTGTTGTTGCCTCTCTGTCAGATATTCTCTGATCCATTGCAGTGCCTTTCCTGTTATGCGTGCCTGATACTCCAGCTTTGCATTAATCTCTTGTGAGGAAGTGTGTCGAATGCCTTCTGGCAGTCCAAGAAAATGCAGTCTGTCCACCCCTCTCTCTCGTGTCCTACTTCTGTTACCTTGTCATAAAACTCCAGCAAGTTTCTGACACGGATTTTCCATCCGCAAAACCGTGCTGGTTGCCGTTTATAAGCTTGTGTCCTTCTAGGTGCTCCACCACTCTCTTCCTGATGACCTTCTCCATGACTTTGCATACTATACACGTCTCCTTTCTTAAAAATTGGGACTACATTTGCTAACTTCCATACCTCAGGTAGTTGCCCAGTTTCAACTGATGTGTTGAAGGTTTTTGTTAGTGCAAACACAACATCTCTTCTCCCTCTCTAAGAACCCATGGAGAGATGTTGTCTGGTCCCACCGCCTTTGAGGTATCAAGTTCACATAGCAGTTACTTCACCTCTTCCTTGGTTGTGTGTATTTCATCCAGCACTTGTTGGTGTACCTCCCTATTCTGAATTCCTGGAGTCCTTCCTGTCTCCACTGTAAATACTTTTTTAAATCTCATGTTGAGCTCCTCATATACATCTTGCTCGTTTCTTGTAAACTCCCCACCTTCCTTCTTCAGCCTGATTACCTGGTCCTTGACTGCTGTTTTTCTCCTGACGTGGCTATACAGAAGCTTCGGGTCAGACTTGACTTTTGATGCTATGTCATTTTCGTATTGTCACTGAGCCTCCCTTCTTATATGTGGATATTCGCTTCTGGCTCTTCGGCTATTCTCTTTATTTTTCTGGGTCCTTTGTCTTCTGTACTTTTTCCATTCTCTAGTGCACTTAGTTTTTGCCTCACTACACCTTTGGGTGAACGAAGGACTCGTTCTGGTCTTCGCATTATTTGTTTCCCTTGGGAACAAACCTCTCCTCTGCCTCCTTGCATTTTGTTGTCACATAGTCCATCATTTCTTTTAATGGTTTTCCTGCCAGTTCTCTCTCCCACTGAACGTCTTGCAGGAAGTTACTCACGTCTATGTAGTGTTCCCTTTTGTAGTTCGGTTTTTCCTATCCTATTCCTGCTACCCTATCCACTTGTGGCTCAACTGTGTAATCAAAGCACAGAACCACATGATCACTAGCTCCAAGGGACCTTTCTTATGTGATATTCTCGATGTCCCAACTACTCAAGGTGAAAACTAGGTCCAATCTTGCTGGATCATCCTCACCTCTCTCTTTGGTAGTGTCTTTTAACATGTTGATGCATGAGGTTTTCTGGTACCACATCCATCATCTTGGCTCTCCATGTTTCGGGACCCCCATGGGGCTCCAGTCAATCTCCTTGTGATTGAAATCACCCATAACAAGTAACTTTGCTCTCCCCATGTGAGCTTTTCTGGCCACCTCAGCTGGTGTGTCTACCATTGCTCTATTGCTCTCATCATATTCTTCTTTTGGCCTCCTACAGTTCTGTGGTGGGTTGTACATTACTACAATTACCACCCTATGACTCTCAGACTGGATTGTTCCTACAATGTAGTCTCTTTTGCCCATTCCATCCATTCCTTCCATTTCCTCAAATCCCTACTGGTTTTTAATGAGCAGTACAACTCCTCCTGTCCCCTCTATATTTCCTCAGGATGTGATAACCGGGTGGAAAGATTGCATCTGTTATCATCGTGTGGTGAGTTTCGTTTCTGTGAATGCTATTATGTCTGGGGATCTCTCTTTGTTGCAAACCCTGAACTAATCTGTTTATTTAAACATTCTGTATTTTTAATATTGGGTGCATTTTATCATAATTGTATACTGGAAATATTTCCATTAATAGTTAAAATGAAAATATTTCACTTTATACTATATTTGATTTAGCTATGTCTTAAGTAGGATACAACAGTTGCATTTTATATTCGAGAGTTGTGGTTGACTCTGAAAAAGGAAAAATGTTTGATTAACTATCAGCTCAGTGGTTTACCTGTCGGCGTCTGCCGTACACTGTGAGTCAACGTCATCACACCCAACGTTGGGTTGACCTCACTCACTTACCCTCTGACCTCTTACAGGAGACACATCGAGTTCTCTCTCCAGTGGTCGATTTCCTTCCTTAATTGAATTCCTTTCTTAAGTCTGTCACTCTTGAGTTCTTCATTTCTCTGGTGAATTAGTGGTCCAGCTAACTAAATAAGTCTTAGTAACCAGTGTAGGTTACCTTGTGGTTGATATAATTTATGAAGAGAGTACAAAGTCCGAACTTATAAGGTTGATTTATCCATATTAATATGCTGGTTGAACTGGATCTTTATAATTAATGAAGTTGTATATAATTTACGTACCAAGAAAAGTATAGGAGTTACTCCTCATTTTATGTCAGTGTCCTAACATTATATAAGCATATATCCAGCTAAATTTTACTAGTAAAGGTTTTAAATTTTAGTTATTTGTTTTGCAATCCCGAATTATTATTACAATTTCTTGTTACAAAACCGTCAACAGGCCGTCAGTTAAACGAGAATAAATTACCTTAACTCTCTACCATGCTGTCTTAAAAACTTTAAGAAGATGAGTTTTGTAACATTCCTTGATTCTTTCATGCCACTCCTCATATTTATTTGTCATTTCGTCTGCATTTGTACACCTTCAACTTCTTTTCCAAAACTATGGCCTGGGGTGTACGTTGGGGAAGCAGGAGACCTGATAAGGAACTATGGGTGGGGGCACTGGGCATGGCATGTGTGTTTTGGGTTTGAATGTTTGGTTGGATTGGGGGTTGTCCTGGTTGGGGGCTTCTGTAGGTGGTTGCGAGGGAGGTTGCATTTGATCTTCCTCCTGAGTCTGGGTTCTCCTGTCCATCTCCATCTTCACCTCTCTTTCCTCCTTTTGCCTTTGTACCCTCTCTTTCAGTTCCTTCTTATCTTCTCATGTTCTGTCACGGTCAAGATACACCCTCAGGTACACTGAGATGTCTCTTAGTCTTGCTTTCTCCTGTAGGATCTTCTTTCGAGCTGCTGCTGCCTAGAAAGTCACTTTGACCAGCCGGTGTCTTCTTTTTGCATACCACCCTATTCTCAGAAAATTTGCCAGCTGGGCCATGTCACCTTCTCCTATTACTTTCATGATGATTTCAATCGCTTTTTTCTCCCCTTGTCTTCTTATTTCGTAAGTTTCCCCTTCAACTTCCTGGAGCCCATAAACAAAGACAGATATTTCCCTTTCATTCTCCCACTGCATATCCCTATGTATCCCCTGATTTGATTTAGTTGCCTCCATTGCAGCTTTCCTTTCTTCAGTCTCTCACTATCTGTTGTCCCTGGGCCCAGTGGTCTGTCATTTTCCCATCTCAGCTTTCCCTGGGCACTGCTGTGGTCTGTCAGGGCCTTTAAATATAGCTTAGTTCTTTCATTTTCTACAGTTTCCTAGATTGTCCCTGATGTGATCCTCTTTTCTTCTCGGGCTCCACGATGGTCTCATAGGGCCTCTGCATACAGTTTCACTCCGCTCACTAAAATCCCCTCGTATGTGACTGAGGTAGCAGTTACCGATGTCATGCCCGTATTGCTCTTTAGTTCTTCAAGCTGTTTTAGATTTTTCAGTTCCTCTTCTGATCTCTGAATCTTAGCATCTGCTGCTGTTACTTGCATCTCCCACTTCTTGTTCTCAGTATTTATCCTCTCCTCCATTTTCATGCTAAGCTCTTCTAGCTTCCTTCCCCACTCATGTTCTCTTTTCATGAGCTCTGCTGCACAATCTTCCTTCCCAGACTCATCCTCCACTCCCCTGGTTTTCCATCCTACTCTCTGGTAACCCATTTTTTTTGATTGCCACAGAATGAGAAACTTATGTATTTCTGTGTGGTTGTGATGTGTTTGTCTGAGTATGTGGGGGACAGTGGAGACAGTGGCAAAATGGGAGAGACGTGGGGAGGGGGAAAGAGGGGGGAATATGAGAGAGAGAGAGAGGTGGAGGGGAGAAGCAAAGGGGGAGAGAAATGGAGAGGGAGAGGGAGGAAAGAGGGAAAGGAGGGGGGGAGAAGGAGGAGGGTGAGAGAGAGAGGGGGGGGATCAGGGGAGGGAGTGGGAGAGGGAGAGAGGTGGGGGAGGGTGCAGGGGGGAGAGTGTGTGTGGGTCTGTATATGTGGGAATGTGTGGGTGTGAACGTGTGTGTGTGCGTGTGTGTGTGTGTGTGTGTGTGTGTGTGTGTGTGTGTGTGTGTGTGTGTGTGTGTGTGTGTGTGTAAGTATATGAGTGTGGAAAGTGCGAAAAGTAGTGGATGGGATTGTGTTTCGGTATATGAGTGTGTACGTGGAGTCTGCACGTGACACGTAGTCAGCAGTGACCTGATCTGACCTGACCCACACCCACCTGACCTGACCTAACCCACACCCACCTGATCTGACTCACACCCACCTAACCTGACCCAAACCCACCTGACCTGACCCACACCCACCTGACCTGACCCACACCCACCTGACCTGACTCACATGCACCTGACCTGACCCACACCCACCTGGCCTGACCCACACCCACCTGACCTGACCCACACCCGCCTGACCTGACCCACACCCACAGAAGGGGCTCCAGAAAGACGGAGAGGTGGGGCACACCACCATGTGCTGGACACAGTGCACACAACCGAGGAAGAAGTGAAGAGGCTTCTGAGTGAGCTAGATACCTCAAAGGCAATGGGGCCAGATAACATCTCCCCATGGGTATTGAGAGAGGGAGCAGAGGCACTATGCATACCCCTAACAACAATATTCAATACATCTATCGAAACAGGGAGATTGCCTGAGGCATGGAAGACAGCAAATGTAGTCCCAATCTTTAAAAAAGGAGACAGACATGAAGCATTAAACTACAGACCAGTGTCACTGACATGTATAGTATGCAAAATCATGGAGAAGATTATCAGGAGAAGAGTGGTGGAACACCTAGAAAGGAACGATCTCATCAACAGCAGCCAACATGGTTTCAGGGACGGGAAATCCTGTGTCACAAACCTACTGGAGTTCTATGACATGGTGACAGCAGTAAGACAAGAGAGAGAGGGGTGGGTGGATTGCATTTTCTTGGACTGCAAGAAAGCGTTTGACACAGTTCCACACAAGAGATTGGTGCAAAAACTGGAGGACCAAGCAGGGATAACAGGGAAGGCACTACAATGGATCAGGGAATACTTGTCAGGAAGACAGCAGTGAGTCATGGTACGTGGCGAGGTGTCAGAGTGGGCACCTATGACCAGCGGGGTCCCACAGGGGTCAGTCCTAGGACCAGTGCTGTTTCTGGTATTTGTGAACGACATGACGGAAGGAATGGACTTTGAGGTGTCCCTGTTTGCAGATGACGTGAAGTTGATGAGAAGAATTCACTCGATCGAAGACCAGGCAGAACTACAAAGGGATCTGGACAGGCTGCAGACCTGGTCCAGCAATTGGCTCCTGGAGTTCAATCCCACCAAGTGCAAAGTCATGAAGATTGGGGAAGGGCAAAGAAGACCGCAGACGGAGTACAGTCTAGGGGGCCAGAGACTACAAACCTCACTCAAGGAAAAAGATCTTGGAGTGAGTATAACACCAGGCACATCTCCTGAAGCGCACATCAACCAAATAACTGCTGCAGCATATGGGCGCCTAGCAAACCTCAGAACAGCATTCCGACATCTTAATAAGGAATCATTCAGGACCCTGTACACCGTGTAAGTTAGGCCCATATTGGAGTATGCGGCACCAGTTTGGAACCCACACCTAGCCAAGCACGTAAAGAAACTAGAGAAAGTGCAAAGGTTTGCAACAAGACTAGTCCCAGATCTAAGAGGTATGTCCTACGAGGAGAGGTTAAGGGAAATCAACCTGACGACACTGGAGGACAGGAGAGATAGGGGGGACATGATAACGACATACAAAATACTGAGAGGAATTAACAAGGTGGACAAAGACAGGATGTTCCAGAGATTGGACACAGTAACAAGGGGACACAGTTGGAAGTTGAAGACACAGATGAATCACAGGGATGTTAGGAAGTATTTCTTCAGCCACAGAGTAGTCAGTAAGTGGAATAGTTTGGGAAGCGATGTAGTGGAGGCAGGATCCATACATAGCTTTAAGCAGAGGTATGATAAAGCTCACGGCTCAGGGAGAGTGACCTAGTAGCGATCAGTGAAGAGGCGGGGCCAGGAGCTTGGACTCGACCCCCGAAACCTCAACTAGGTGAGGTGAGTACACCCACCTAACCTGACCCACACCCACCTAACCTGACTCACACCCACCTAACCTGACCCACACCCACCTGACCTGACCCACACCCACCTGACCTGACCCACACCCACCTAACCTGACCCACACCCACCTAACCTGACTCACACCCACCTAACCTGACCCACACCCACCTGACCTGACCCACACCCACCTGACCTGACCCACACCCACCTGACCTGACCCACACCCACCTAACCTGACCCACACCCACCTGACCTGACTCACACCCACCTGACCTGACCCACACCCACCTGACCTGACCCACACCCACCTGACCTGACCCACACCCACCTGACCTGACCCACACCCACCTGACCTGACCCACACCCACCTGACCTGACCCACACCCACCTGACCTGACCCACACCCACCTGACCTGACCCACACCCACCTGACCTGACCCACACCCACCTAACCTGACCCACACCCACCTGACCTGACCCACACCCACCTGACCTGACTCACACCCACCTGACCTGACCCACACCCACCTGACCTGACCCACACCCACCTGACCTGACCCACACCCACCTGACCTGACCCACACCCACCTAACCTGACCCACACCCACCTGACCTGACCCACACCCACCTGACCTGACTCACACCCACCTAACCTGACCCACACCCACCTGACCTGACCCACACCACCTGACCTGACTCACCCCACCTGACCTGACCCACACCACCCTGACCTGACCCACAACCACCTAACCTGACCCACACCCACCTGACCTGACCCACACCCACCTGACCTGACTCACACCCACCTGACCTGACCCACACCCACCTGACCTGACCCACACCCACCTGACCTGACCCACACCCACCTAACCTGACCCCACCCACCTGACCTACCCACACCCACCTAACCTGACCCACAACCCACCTGACCTGACCCACACCCACCTGACCTGACCCACACCCACCTGACCTGACCCACACCCACCTAACCTGACCCACACCCACCTGACCTGACCCACACCCACCTAACCTGACCCACACCCACCTGACCTGACCCACACCCACCTGACCTGACCCACACCCACCTGACCTGACCCACACCCACCTGACCTGACCCACACCCACCTAACCTGACCCACACCCACCTGACCTGACCCACACCCACCTAACCTGACCCACACCCACCTGACCTGACCCACACCCACCTGACCTGACCCACACCCACCTGACCTGACCACACCCACCTGACCTGACCCACACCCACCTGACCTGACCCACACCCACCTGACCTGACCCCACCCCACCTGACCTGACCCACACCCACCTAACCTGACCCACACCCACCTGACCTGACCCACACCCACCTGACCTGACCCACACCCACCTAACCTGACCCACACCCACCTGACCTGACCCACACCCACCTGACCTGACTCACACCCACCTGACCTGACCCACACCCACCTGACCTGACTCACACCCACCTGACCTGACCCACACCCACCTAACCTGACCCACACCCACCTGACCTGACCCACACCCACCTGACCTGACCCACACCCACCTGACCTGACCCACACCCACCTAACCTGACCCACACCCACCTGACCTGACCCACACCCACCTAACCTGACCCACACCCACCTGACCTGACCCACACCCACCTGACCTGACCCACACCCACCTAACCTGACCCACACCCACTGACCTGACCCACACCCACCTGACCTGACCCACACCCACCTGACCTGACCCACGCCCACCTGACCTGACCCACACCCACCTGACCTGACCCACACCCACCTAACCTGACCCACACCCACCTGACCTGACCCACACCCACCTGACCTGACCCACACCCACCTGACCTGACCCACACCCACCTAACCTGACCCACACCCACCTGACCTGACCCACACCCACCTGACCTGACCCACACCCACCTGACCTGACCCACACCCACCTAACCTGACCCACACCCACCTGACCTGACCCACACCCACCTACTAGCTTATATCCTCTATACTTCACCTGTCTGCTCGTCCTGTTCTACTATAAATTACCAATTGTTATTCGTTATAGAGTACTTGATATCCTGTTCTTCATCATACTAGAAGACTTGGACCGGTCATAAACAGCTTGGCGGTGAATTGGAACTCAACATCCGACTCCCTGAAATCAATGCATTGGTGAGATCTTGCGATGCAGCCTGTAGCAGCCTGTAGCAGCCTGTAGCAGCCTTTAGCAGCTTTTAGCAGCCTGTAGCAGCCTGTAGATTGTCCAACTCGATGCGATGTCCTGCGTATATCCACTTCCGTTTCTTGTCGATATATATCCTATTCACTGTATTTATTTCACTGGTCACCCACTTATTTCACTTTATTATGTTTTTTTTTTTTGGGTGACACGTGGCAACGTCGCTTGGAGCACACTATGCCTGCCCACCCTGACTTGCGTCACTAAATATCACTTTCTAGATCACTTATAAAATTGTGGCTCTCCTCACACTTATGTCACTCAGGCAACTTGTAAATCTCTTCAGGGATTGTTCACTACCCTGACACACTTAATGACCCCTGGAGTACCCTTGGGTAACTCTTAAAAACACTTATATTCACGGAGCACTAAAGTTGTGACTCGCGCACGCGTGTCCCTGTGTGTGTACTCACCTATTTGTGGTTGCAGGGATCGATTCATAGCTCCTGGCCCCGCCTCTTCACTATACTACTCCAGCAGATTCACTGACTCAAGAGGAGATATAAAAAAGACCTGGAAAACACTCTCCCAGATTCTAGGGACCCACAAACTGAAAAAAACAAGAATATTGTCCTAACTAAACCTAATGAAACACCACTACATCCCACTGACACAGCTAACAAGATAAACGACTTCTTCTCAACCATAGGATCTAATCTCGCCAATAAAATCCCACGTACCAATGCCCATGCCTTGGACTACCTAGATGGGAATTTCCCAGATTCTTTCTATCTTGTACCAACTGAGCCCACGGAAGTCACCGAGATTATAAAGTCACTTAAAAATAACTCAGGGAATCTGTCTCATGTCCCACCATTACTGTACAAGAGAGCGGCCCATGTCCTCTCGCATGCTATTTCATTACTTTTTAACAAGTCACTAGAAACTAGCACCTTCCCGAAACTACTCACGACAGCAAGGGTTACACCAATACATAAAGGTGGTGACCATACAGATTTAAACAACTATAGGCCAATATCAAACTTACCATTGCTATCCAAAATCTTTGAGAAACTCGTGCACAGGAGACTATATTCATTTATAACATCACAAAACATACTCAACCCCTGCCAGTTTGGATTCAGGAAAAATAAAAGCACTAATGATGCAATTATAAAAATGCTAGATCTGCTTTACACAGCATTGGAAAATAAGGAATATCCACTAGGATTTTTTATTGACCTAAGAAAAGCTTTTGACACAGTAGACCACGGCATCCTACTCCACAAACTTGACCATTATGGTATAAGAGGCCATGCGCTTGCATATTTCAAATCTTACCTTACTAATAGATATCAGTATGTCACCATTAAAGACACAGCATCATCAACACGGCCACTTAATACTTGAGTTCCGCAGGGAAGTGTCCTTGGTCCCCTGCTCTTCCTCATATACATCAGTGATCTTCCAAACGTATCCCAACACCTGAACCCCATTCTCGTTGCTGAAGACACGACTTATGTCATCTCTCACCCTAATCTTGCCACCCTCAACACCATTGTTAACGAGGAGCTGATCAAAATATCGACTTGGATGACAGCCAATAAACTTACACTTAACACTGACAAAACCTACTATATTATGTTTGGTAGCAGAGCAGATGTTGCACAACTTAACATTAAGATCTCATTGCTAGACATAATGAGGGCAAATTCCTAGGCCTATACCTCGACAACAACCTGAGTTTCAGCACCCATATAAAACACATAACCAAAAAAGTATCCAAAACGGTTGGGATCCTCTCCAAGATACGATACTACGTGCCGCAAAATGCCCTTCTCACACTATACCACTCACTTATTTATCCATACCTCACCTATGCTATTTGTGCTTGGGATCAACTGCAGCAACACACCTAAAGCCAATAATAACCCAACAAAAAGCCGCAGTAAGAATAATCACTAAATCCCATCCCTGGCAACACACCCCCACTCTTCATAGATCTAAACTTACTCCCTGTTCAGTACACCCACACTTACTACTGCGCAATCTACATCTACAGGACCTTAAATTCCAATATTAACCTTGACCTAAAACGCTTTCTTGATAGTTGTGACAGAACCCACAGGCATAACACCAGACACAAACATCTCTATGACATTCTCCATGTCCGACTAAACCTTTACAAAAATTCAATGTATGTCAAAGGCCCTAAAATCTGGAACACCCTCCCTGAATACTCTAGAACTGCAGACACATTCATCACCTTCAAAACTACCATTAGAAAACGTCTTATCTCCCTGATACACCCCATCAACTAATTACATGAATACCACCTGGTGGTTCACACTTACACTCACTCACCCACTTTACCATAAGCACAGAAATATCAATCTTAATCTTAAAATAATGAATCCTAACTAGTCATAAGTTGGTCTGTGATACTCCAATACTGAAACTATGTATTGTGAGAAAACAAAAGCATTCACATTGCTAAACTCACAAACTAATATTTAGTCACTTAGCCATAATACCAACTTACCTCATAATTTGTAATATTTTAAAGTTAAGAATTAATCTAAGTCTGCCCAAAATGCCTAGTCAGGCTAGGTGTCCTAGTGGCCCCCTCTGTAATTAGTATTTTAAAACATGTAAACCACACAATATCCAAATTCTGTAAACTCAGCATTGCAATCCTTATAAAGAATAAACTTGATTTGATTTGATTTGATTTGATTTGATTGCTACTAGGTCCTCTCTCTCCTTGCTCCATGAGCTTCATCAAACCTACATCACTGTCTAGGCTATTCCACTTCGTGACAACTCTTTGACTGAAGAAATGCTTCCTAACATCCGTTTTGACTCATAAGAGTCTTCAATTTCCAACTGTGATCCCTCGTTTCTGTGTCTCATCTCTGCAACATCCTATCTTTGTCCACCTTGTCAATTCCTCGCAGTATTTTGTATGTTGTTATCATGTCTCCCCTGACTCTCCTGTCCAGCAGTGTCGTCAGGCCAATTTCCTTTAACCTTTCTTTGTAGGACACTCCACTAAGCTCTGGGACTAGTCTTGTTGCAAACCTTTGCACTTTTTTCTATTTTCTTGACGTGCATAACCAGGTGTGGATTCCAAACTGGTGCTGCATACTCCAATATGGGCCTGACGTATAAGGTATACAGAGTCTTGAACGATTCCTTACTGAGGTATCGGAACGCTATCCTCAGGTTTGCCAGATGTCCATATGCTGCAGCAGTTATCTGATTGATGTGTGCTCAGGAGACGGTGCTCTGTATTATACTCACCCTAAGATCTTTTTCCTCGAGTGAGGTTTGCAGTCTTTGGCCACTTAGGCTATACTTTGTCTGCAGTCTTCTTTGCCCTTCCCCGATCTTCATGACTGCATTTGGCAGGGTTAAATTCAAGGAACCAGTTGCTGGACCAGGCTTGTAGCCTGTCCAGGTCTCTTTGTAGTCCTGCCTGATCCTCGACCGATTTAATTCTTCTCATTAACTTCACATCATCTGCGAACAGGGACACTTCTGAGCCTATCCCTTCCGTTATGTCATTCACATACCAAAAACAGTACAGGTCCTAGGGCTGACCCCTGTGTAACTCCGCTTGTCACAGGCGCCCACTCCTCTGACACCTCGTCACGGACCATAATTCGTTGTTGCCTCACTGTCAGAAATTCTCTGATCCATTGCAGTGCCTTTCCTGCTATGTATGCCTGATTCTCTAGCTTTTGCATTAACCTCTTGTGAGGAAGTGTGTCGAAGGCCTTCTTGTAGTCCAAGAAAATGCAGTCTATTCATCCCCCTCTCTCTCTTGTATTACTTCTGTAACATTGTCATAAAACTCCAGTAGGTTTGTGACACAGGATTTTCCTTCCCTGAAACCGTGCTGGTTGTCGTTTATAAGCTTGTGTCCTAGGTGCTCCTCCACTCTCCTCCTGATGATCTTCTCCATGACTTTGCATACTATACACGTCAGTGATACAGGTCTGTAGTTTAATGTCTCGTGTCTGTCTCCTTTCTTAAAAACTGGGACTACATTTGCCATCTTCCGTATCTCAGGTATTTGTCCAGTTTCAATGGATGTGTTGAAGATTTTTGTTTGTTTGTTTGTTTGTTTGTTTGTGTGTGTGTGTGTGTGTGGTGTGTGTGTGGTGTGTGTGTGTGTGTGTGTGTGTGTGTGTGTGTGTGTGTGTCATAATACATTATTGCTGAGCTGACATTGCCAGGTGTCTCCTAACACAGCTGGTTGAAGTATAGTGCACACTTGTGCCAGGTGTCTCCTAACACAGCTGGTTGAAGTATGGTGCACACTTGTGCCATTAATTTGTAAGACATAGCCTAGCAACGATGCCTCCACAGGCTACTGTATTATACACTACGACTTACATGTATTTAAGCTAAGGTCGGGTTAGTAATTTTAGCTTAGCATGGTAACTACGCTACCTACACATTAATAAGTTGTAGGCACACGATTCCCCACTAGGTGTTCCCTCCGAGTACTATGCTGGGCGGCACCTGGGCCCACGAGCCTCAGTCACATAAGCTAGGGAGAAGAAGGGCGACTTACGTGCGTCAACCCTCGCATAAGAATAACTCACTAACTTGATCGAACTAGACAGTTGACCGTGACTCAATAGGTATTTCTTAGGTATACGCACTGCCTCCAGCACCCTACCACGTGAGTATTTATCAGAGTAGTCAATGCTTTCACGTGCTGGACTCAAGTGCAAAGCGCTGGCCATTATCTTCCCTAGAGATCTGCAGCTGTCTATCAACTCACACTGTCCACTGTGTAGCATACAGGTACGAATACGTTAATTCTGGTATCTAGGGATGAGGCGGCAGGTTCCTAGTCTGAATTTCATAACTGAACAGGGACCACTAACCCACTCAGTCGTAACCCACAGACAACCTCTATTCTACACAGGAGCTATAGATCATTTAAGAGAGCCAGGAGCTGTAGCTGACTCTTAAGAGAGCCAGGAGCTGTAGCTGACTCTTAAGAGAGCCAGGAGCTGTAGCTGACTCTTAAGAGAGCCAGGAGCTGTAGCTGACTCTTAAGAGAGCCAGGAGCTGTAGCTGACTCTTAAGAGGGCGAGGAACTGTAGCTCCCTCTTAAGAGAGCTAGGATCTGTAGCTCACTCTTAAGAGGCACAGGAACTATAGATGACTCTTAAGAGAGCGAGGAACTCCCGCCACGCTGGCGGGAGATTCATTAGTAAACACTTGCATTTGTGGTCACAGTGGTGCATTTGCGAACCTTCCTATGGTGTTTAAATATACCTAGTTGGATGAATTTTATTGTAGCCAGCTGGCCCAGTACCCCGGAGTTTTACCACTAAGTTCTAACACCACCCGTACTCTAGTTTGTTAAGAATTGTTCTTATTATCCCCAGGAGGAGCATGTTGCCACTTTCCTTCCTTCATCTCCTGGTACAACACTTACACAACTTATTCTCTACTTAATCAGTATCTTATATAACAGGGAATTTATCCTGGGAAAAACGATGTACAAACATTATTACTCTAGCAATGAAAGTCTGGGTAAAACAACATTATTGTCAATGTACCTCTCAACAAGGTTACTACGAAGGGAATATTTAACATTATAAGGGGTTATTAACTGAGCTATAACGCTACAGTTTTCTACAGTTGAAATATAAGCCTTCATTCGTTTGATGGTCTGCCACTGCCAAGGATCGTCCCTTCTATCTAGCTAGCTCGTCCCCCATAATGAAGGAACAACGAACTCCCGTATTACTCCTCCCCCCGTCACCTCCTCTCTCGAGTGGATGGGTCGAGTTGGAACAATATCAGATCCCCTCTTCTCCCCCAAAAATATAACTAAGGAGAATCTACATTTTCCCTAAACTCTTGTTTTACATTTATCTCTTAACACTTCGCTATACAGATGCGGAAACACACAGACGTTTAAAATAGTTACTCCGTCTAGGTTAAAGAAAAAACAGAAGCATTAATCACAACATTAAGTAGCATGAGACTGCGAACTCCTCCCTGTGGTGTACTCGGAGACATTTCTTTAGACTCGTTTCTAAAGCCTTAGTAGAGGACAAAGGATACTCTGTTTGACAGCCTATTGTTCAACTGAGTAAGTTACACCAATATTCGTTATGGCTAGTTCTTGTAATATAATGGTTCTACAAGAATGGTATACAATACCAACAAGATGAAATTAAGACACATGTGCAACATCTGGGTATCTTTATTGTAGACGTTTCGCCATCCAGTGACTTTTTCAATACAAATTCCAGGACATAACTTGAAGACAGTAGAACTATGTACAGAAGATGAGGTAATCAGTCCCTCAACCTTGGAGTAGGTGCGAAGAGCACCGTAGTCGTGGAGATTCTGAAGCAGAAGCAAGGCGCCTGACGCTTATATACTAACGTCAGGTGGAAATGGGACGTGTAGCAGACGAGTAGGTGCTCTTCGCACCTACTCCTAGGTTGAGGGACTGATTACCTCATCTTCTGTACATAGTTCTACTGTCTTCAAGTTATGTCCTGGAATTTGTATTGATAAAGCCACTGGATGGCGAAACGTCTACAATAAAGATACCCAGATGTTGCACATGTGTCTTAATTATAATGGTTCTGTTTCCTATATCAAATCCATATTTTACATTAAAAAATCTAACAAAACTGGGCACAGATCTAGTATGCCGCCATATATATGAGTAGGTTCAGTAGTGCCCACAATCCGAACATTATCACGGTTATTTAGGAATCTCACTAGTTTAGTTCCACTGGTGTTTGTTATAAACCCACCAATATTCTTATGTTTGGCATTAAAGTCTCCAAGAATGATGGTAGGTTCACTATTCATGAGATCTGGTAAAGCATCATGTCAAAGCTGGTTTGCTGGAGCATAAAGATTAAAGATGTGGACGGAAAAGTTGCCTGCGTATATTTTGACACCATGATATTGCATGCTTACTCGACTCTGCAGAGCAAGGAGTGAATGTGGCAAGTTCTTTCTAACGTCACACAGTAGTTAGTTAACCTTGAGCTATGTGCTACATATCCAGGCAACTTCAGGGAAATAACTCACAGTCTACATTACTGCAAACAGATGACATTAATATTCTTGGCTGCAATAATACAATGCAAGTCAGGGAATCGCTTCCTGATGAAAACAATGTTCCTTGAAAATTTTTTGTTGCAAACACTTCAGAGCAAACATCTTAGCTTGTAACTTCTTATTTTCGTATCTTTTCTCTAATCATTTCCGCCATTTTGCCAGCTCGGTCCTTAGCAACGTCTCTAACCAAGAATCATTGGCTTTTCTATCACAAATTGTTTGAAATTCAGTATAGATTGTTGCACCTGTGGGATCATCTTTGTGGTTTAAGGCATCATTCTGACCACTTATCTATATAATTTATCAGCATATGTTTGAGATGGTCAGTTTTTTTCACGCAAGATTGTTATGGCTTGATACACGTCAGGTGAGTCCGATAATTTTCCATAGAGATGTTCCTTTGTGTACGTTTACTGTCTTCAGCGCCCACATAACACACTAAGTCGTTGTAGCTACACTGGCGTCCTCTGCTGGTGCCTCTGGCATGGTTGACTCATCATTCATAGTAGGTAATTTCTGTTCAATTACCTCATGTCCAGCTTCCCATGTGGTCACAGGTGTGGCGTCCATCTGACTGTTGGGGGTGCAGGGTAGGGGAGTTAAGAAGAGTGACAGGCTCATCCACATGTTCAGGTGTAGTCACATGTGTGACTGGTGGCAGATTAGTGGTTCCACGTGTGTTAGCAAGGTTTGACGCTCCTTCACAACTGTTGCAACAGAAAACAGTCTGGTGTCACCAGAAACATTTGCTGGGAGGCTGGTCTCTCCCACATCTTTTAGAGGTGGAGTCACAGGTATGGCAGTGGTAGGCTGGTTGGCCTCACCTGGGCAGTTATTAACATATTGTTGTCTGGTTTAGATCGAAGGTTGTTTGGGTTCTGTTAGCAGTCCTTATGTCGTACTGTAACACCAACTTCTTGTCAGTTAACACATTTAAATTTCTGGTCTTTCTCACTCTGACTCAAACTTCACTCTGCGTTCCCCAGTGGGATGTTTCCTGGCACATTTACCGCACCAGTAATGGAGTATTTCTTAGTCTACTGCGATGTGGTCATAGCAACACCTACACTGAGGGGGTTAATACACTTCAGTAGGTAGGAAACGTAGGCCTGGCACCCTGATATTCCGAGAGAGGGGCACTGGATCTGTGCCCCTCCCTTTAATTCTTTTGGGTCTAATGACATGCTCACTTTGATTTAAATAGAATGGGTACGTGTATAGAGGGTATCCAAAGACTATGATTATGATGACCCATTTTTTATTGTGCTAACTTTCTGATGGAGGGCAGAGTGGCTCAGTGCCTCCGTAAGCTGTATTAACCTCGATCGCTAGCGCACTCAGCTCACACACTGAGGTCTGGCGTTCGAATCCCCAGTACGGCTGGAAAACGTTGGGACATGTTACCATAAGACACCTGCTGTCCATGTTTACCCATCAGTAATAAATGGGTACCTGGGTGTTAGTCGACTGGTGTTTACCTGGAGAGAGAGAGTTTACCTGGAGAGAGTTTCGGGGGTCAACGCCCCCGCGGCCCGGTCTGTGACCAGGCCTCCTGGGTCGCATCCTGGGACAAAATTGACCTAATTTACCCAAAATGCTCTCTATATTAGGGGGCTTTCTATATAGTAGTATGTCATTGATGTCAGGTAGGCCGGTATACCTTGTACATGTACTTGTAGTAATAGATATTATATGATACTGATCACATCATCATTCCGTTATACTAATGCAGCTGTGTGAATTATTTCTGAACTGGATCCTTGTCCTTGCATACCTTACTTAAGCTTCCATCATCCAGACACTTAGCAGGAAGCAGAGTGTTGTTGGGGAAGTACAACCTAACACATCCATCCCCTGAGGAAATCTTGTCGCACCCTGTGTGTACCACGGACGTTTAGTGTCACGTTAACTATGAATCACTTTAGTCTGGCTACGTCGATGCTCTAGCCCTCTAGAGCGCACTCGGCTCACACACTGAGGTCCGTGGTTCGATCCCTGGTATGGGTGGTAACGTTTGGATGTGTTTCCTTAAGACATCTGTCCGTTAAAATAGCAGTAAATAGGTACCTGGGTGCTAGTCGACTGGTGTGGGTCGCATCCTTGGGACAAAATTAATCAAATTTATCCGAAATGCTCTGTAAATCTAGGAACTTTCTCTACAGTATTGTACTGATGTCAGCAGCTGTGGTCGATATAAGTTGTGTTATA
>NC_069450.1:5105472-5205472 GCF_026875155.1 Cherax quadricarinatus | reverse complement strand
TGTTAATACTGCTACTGTTGTTGTTACTACTGCTACTGTTGTTGTTACTACTGCTACTGTTGTTGTTACTACTGCTACTGTTGCTGTTACTACTGCTACTGTTGTTGTTACTACTGCTACTGTTGCTGTTACTACTGCTACTGTTGTTGTTAATACTGCTACTGTTGTTGTTACTACTGCTACTGTTGTTGTTACTACTGCTACTGTTGTTGTTACTACTGCTACTGTTGCTGTTACTACTGCTACTGTTGTTGTTACTACTGCTACTGTTGTTGTTACTACTGCTACTGTTGTTGTTACTACTGCTACTGTTGTTGTTACTACTGCTACTGTTGTTGTTAATATTGCTACTGTTGTTGTTACTACTGCTACTGTTGTTGTTACTACTGCTACTGTTGTTGTTACTACTGCTACTGTTGTTGTTAATATTGCTACTGTTGTTGTTACTACTGCTACTGTTGTTGTTAATATTGCTACTGTTGTTGTTACTACTGCTACTGTTGTTGTTACTACTGCTACTGTTGTTTTTAATATTGCTACTGTTGTTGTTACTACTGCTATGTTGTTGTTACTACTGCTACTGTTGTTGTTACTACTGCTACTGTTGTTGTTACTATGCTACTGTTGTTGTTACTACTGCTACTGTTGTTGTTACTACTGCTACTGTTGTTGTTAATATTGCTACTGTTGTTGTTACTACTGCTACTGTTGTTGTTACTACTGCTACTGTTGTTGTTACTACTGCTACTGTTGTTGTTACTACTGCTACTGTTGTTGTTACTACTGCTACTGTTGTTGTTAATATTGCTACTGTTGTTGTTACTACTGCTACTGTTGTTGTTACTACTGCTACTGTTGTTGTTAATATTGCTACTGTTGTTGTTACTACTGCTACTGTTGTTGTTACTACTGCTACTGTTGTTGTTACTACTGCTACTGTTGTTGTTAATATTGCTACTGTTGTTGTTACTACTGCTACTGTTGTTGTTAATATTGCTACTGTTGTTGTTACTACTGCTACTGTTGTTGTTACTACTGCTACTGTTGTTTTTAATATTGCTTACTGTTGTTGTTACTACTGCTACTGTTGTTGTTACTACTGCTACTGTTGTTGTTACTACTGCTACTGTTGTTGTTACTACTGCTACTGTTGTTGTTACTACTGCTACTGTTGTTGTTACTACTGCTACTGTTGTTGTTAATATTGCTACTGTTGTTGTTACTACTGCTACTGTTGTTGTTACTACTGCTACTGTTGTTGTTACTACTGCTACTGTTGTTGTTACTACTGCTACTGTTGTTGTTACTACTGCTACTGTTGTTGTTAATATTGCTACTGTTGTTGTTACTACTGCTACTGTTGTTGTTACTACTGCTACTGTTGTTTGTTACTACTGCTACTGTTGTTGTTAATATTGCTACTGTTGTTGTTACTACTGCTACTGTTGCTGTTACTACTGCTACTGTTGTTGTTACTACTGCTACTGTTGTTGTTACTACTGCTACTGTTGTTGTTAATATTGCTACTGTTGTTGTTACTACTGCTACTGTTGTTGTTACTACTGCTACTGTTGTTGTTACTTACTGCTACTGTTGCTGTTACTACTGCTACTGTTGTTGTTACTACTGCTACTGTTGTTGTTACTACTGCTACTGTTGTTGTTACTACTGCTACTGTTGCTGTTACTACTGCTACTGTTGTTGTTACTACTGCTACTGTTGTTGTTACTACTGCTACTGTTGCTGTTACTACTGCTACTGTTGTTGTTACTACTGCTACTGTTGCTGTTACTACTGCTACTGTTGTTGTTACTACTGCTACTGTTGCTGTTACTACTGCTACTGTTGTTGTTACTACTGCTACTGTTGCTGTTACTACTGCTACTGTTGTTGTTACTACTGCTACTGTTGTTGTTACTACTGCTACTGTTGTTGTTACTACTGCTACTGTTGCTGTTACTACTGCTACTGTTGTTGTTACAATTGTTACTTCTCATACTGTCCAGTCGTGTGTGTACGAGTTTGATAGATAAACACCACTCAGTGTACGCACTGTTAGAAACACACAGTGCATAGTGAGTCATACACACCACTCAGTGTGCACTGAGACATACATACCACTCAGTGTATACGCTGAGACATACATACCACTCAGTGTATACGCTGAGACATACATACCACTCAGTGTATACGCTGAGACATACATACCACTCAGTGTATACACTGAGACATACATACCACTCAGTGTATACGCTGAGACATACATACCACTCAGTGGTATACGCTGAGACATACATACCACTCAGTGTATACACTGAGACATACATACCACTCAGTGTATACACTGAGACATACATACCACTCAGTGTATACGCTGAGACATACATACCACTCAGTGTATACGCTGAGACATACATACCACTCAGTGTATACGCTGAGACATACATACCACTCAGTGTATACGCTGAGACATACATACCACTCAGTGTATACACTGAGACATACATACCACTCAGTGTATACACTGAGACATACATACCACTCAGTGTATACGACCTCAGACTTTACAGTTTACATGAGCCTCGTGTAGTCGACAGGCTTTAACCTAATTAATGAACCATGAAAGTGATCCCCGGGTTGGATAAACAGGCAAGCAAACAAGAACATTTAACACAAATAAGTAAACAAACAAGGACATCTAACACGCAAACAAGTAAATAAACAAGGGCATTTAACACAAACAGGTAAACAAACAAGGGCATTTAACACACAAAGAGGTAAACAAACACGGACATTTAACACACAAACAGGTAAACAAACACGGACATTTAACACACAAAGCAGGTAAACAAACACGGACATTTAACACACAAACAGGTAAACAAACACGGACATTTAACACACAAACAGGTAAACAAACACGGACATATTAACACACAAAACAGGTAAACAAACACGGACATTTAACACACAAAACAGGTAAACAAACACGGACATTTAACACACAAACAGGTAAACAAACAAATGCATTTAATACACAAACGTGTTAACAAACAACTAACTAATGGAACAAACTAAGAAAATTAAATTATCTAACAAGAAAAAAACTAGGTAAGTCACCGCTGTATCTCAGGTCTGCTGTCAGCAGACATTAAACAGCAGACAGCAGAGCCAAGCTGCGGACGCAAACAGCACTGACAGCAAAACACCGCATGCAGTGTTAGAGACAGCAACAAGTAGACACAAACAGTAGATACAGACAACAGCGGCAGGTACAGACAACAGCGGCAGACACAGACAGCAGCGGTAGGACACAGACAGCAGCGGCAGACACAGACAGCAGCGGCAGGCACAGACAGCAGCGTCAGACACAGACAGCAGCGGCAGACACAGACAACAGCGGCAGGCACAGACAGCAGCGGTAGACACAGACAGCAGCGGCAGACACAGACAGCAGCGGCAGGCACAGACAGCAGCGTCAGACACAGACAGCAGCGGTAGACACAGACAACAGCGGCAGGCACAGACAGCAGCGTCAGACACAGACAACAGCGGCAGGCACAGACAGCAGCGGCAGACACAGACAGCAGCGGCAGACACAGACATCAGCGGCAGGCACAGACAGCAGCGGTAGACACAGACAGCAGCGGCAGACACAGACAGCAGCGGCAGGCACAGCAGCAGCGTCAGACACAGACAACAGCGGCAGGCACAGACAGCAGCGGCAGACACAGACAGCAGCGGCAGACACAGACAACAGCGGCAGGCACAGACAGCAGCGGTAGACACAGACAGCAGCGGCAGACACAGACAGCAGCGGCAGGCACAGACAGCAGCGTCAGACACAGACAACAGCGGCAGGCACAGACAGCAGCGTCAGACACAGACAACAGCGGCAGGCACAGACAGCAGCGGCAGACACAGACAGCAGCGGCAGACAGACAGCAGTGGCAGACACAGCAGCGGCAGACGCAAACAGCAGCAAACAGAAACAACAGCAGCAGATACAAACAGCAGCGGCAGACACACACAGCAGTGGCAGGCACAGACAGCAGCGGCTGACACAGACAGCAGCGGCAGACGCAGACAGCAGCGGCAGACACAGACAGCAGCGGCAGACGCAGACAGCAGCGGCAGGCACAGATAGCAGTGGCAGATACAGACAACAGAAGCAGACACACACAGCAGTGACAGACACAAACAACAGCAGCAGACACAGACAGCAGCCGCAGACACAGACAGCATTGGCAGACACAGACAGCAGTGTCAGACACAGCAGAGGCAGACACAAACAGCAGTGGCATAGAAACAGCAGTGGCAGACAGACAACAGCAGCAGAAACATACAGCAGCGTCAGGCACAGACAGCAGCGGTAGGCTCAGACAGCAGCGGCAGACACAGCAGCGGCAGATGCAGACAGCAGCGGCAGATACAGGCAGCAACGGCAGATACAGACAGCAGCGGCAGACACAGACAGCAGACAGCAGCGGCAGACACAGACAGCAGACAGCAGCGGCAGACACAGACAGCGGCGACAGACTACACGCAGCGGTAGACAAAGATAAACACAGCAACAAGGAGACACAAACAGTAGACACAGATAGCAGCAACAGACAGCAGACACAGCGGACAGCAGACACATAGATCCACACACACACATTCCCACACACACATACAGACCCACACACACATTTTTTGTTTTACTCTCTACCCCCCCACCCTCCACCCACCTCTCTCCCCGAATCCCCTCCCTCCCCGAATCCCCTCCCTCCCTCTCTCTCTCTCTCTCTCTCTCTCTCTCTCTCTCTCTCTCTCTCTCTCTCTCTCTCTCTCTCTCTCTCTCTCTCTCTTCTCTCTCTTCTCTCTCTCTCTCTCTCTCTCTTTTCTCTCTCTCACCCTCCTGCTTTTTCTCACCCCATCCTCTCCCTCTATTCCCCCTATCCCTCACCCAGTCTCTCTCCCCGTTTGCTTTTCCCTCCCCTCTCTCTCCCCATATTCCCCTTCTTTTCCCCTCTCTACCTCTCTCTCATTTTGACATTGTCTTCCGCTTCCCCCTCTCCCTCCCTCAGCCCTCCCCACACACACACACACACACACAAACGCGGGGCCAGGAGCTTGGACTCGACCCCTGCAACCTCAACTAGGTGAGTACACACACACACACACACACACACACACACACACACACACACACACACACACACACACACACACACACACACACACCACACACACATACACACACACACACTCACTCGGATAAACACATAACAAACAACCACACAGAAATATATAAGATTTTTATTCTGTGGTAATCAAAAAGAAAAAAATGAGTTGCCAGAGAGCAGGAGAGAAAACCAAGGGAGGGGAGGATAAGTCTGGAAAGGAAGATTGGGTAGCAGAGCTCATGAAAAGCGAACAGAAGTGGGAAAGAAAGCTAGAAGAGCTTGAAAATGGAGGAGAGGATAGCTGCAGAGAGCAGGAAGTGGGAGATGCAAGTCACAGCAGCCGAGGTTAATATACAGAGATTAGAAGGTGAACTGAAAAGTCTGAAATAGCCTAAAGAACTAAAGAGCAATGTGGGTATAACATCAGAAACTGCTACCTCAGTCACAAACGAGGGGATTGTAGGGAACGAAGGAACGAAACTGTATGCAGAAGCTCTATCAGACCATCGTGAAGCCTGCAAAAAAAAAGGAGCACATCAGGAACAGTCGAGGGGACCCAGGGAAAGCTGAGAAGGAAAAATGGCAGACTACTGGGCCTAGGGACAGATAGTGAAGAGACTGAAGAAAGAAAAGCTGCAATTGAGGCAACTAAATCGAATCAGGGGATACATAGGAATATGCACTGGGAAAATGAAAGGGAGAGATAAGTCTTTGTTTATGGGCTCCAGGAAGTTGAAGGGGAAATTTGCAAAGCAAGAAGGGGAGATAAGAGCAGTTGAAAACATCATGAAAGCAATAGAAGATGACATGATCCAGCTGACAAATTTTCTGAGAATAGGGGGGTTTGCAAGAGGAAGAAACCGACCAAAGTGATTTTCAAGGCAGAATCGGCTCGAAACAGGATCCTGCAGGAGAAAGCACAACTAAAGGACATGTTGGTGTACCAGAGGGTGTATCTCGACCACGACAGAACATGAGAAGAAATACAGAAACTGAAAAAGAGGGTACAAAGACAAAAGGAGAAAATAGAGGAAAAGATGGAGATGGACAGGAAAACCCAGACTCAGGAAGAAGATCAAATACAACCTCCCTCACAACCAACTACAGAAGCCCCCAACCCTGACAACCCAAATGCAACCAAACATTCTAACCCAAAACCTACATGCCATACCCTATGCCCCCACCCACCTCATTACAAACTCCGCCTTTCCAGCAACCCCCATAGTTCATTGTCAGGTCTCGTGCTACCCCATCCCCAATGTACCCCCCAGGCCACAGTTTTAGAAAAGAAGTTGAAGGTTTGGTATACAAATGCAGACAGAATAACAAATAAATGTGAGGAGTGGGACGAAAGAATCAAGGAGACATCCCTATACATAATAGCACTCACAGAAATGAAACTCACCAGGATAACAGATGCAATCTTTCCAGCCAGATATTAGATCTTGAGGAAAGATAGAGGAAGCAGAGGGGGGCGAGGAGTTGTACTGCTCATTAAAAACTGGTGGAAATTTGAGGAAATGGAAGGAATGGCTAGAATGGGCGAAAGGGACTACATCCTGCCATAGAACTGCAGGAGGCCAAGAGAAGAATATGAAGAGAGCAACAGAGCAATGGTAGAAACACTAGCCGAGGTGGCCAGAAGAGCTCACATGGTTATAGCAAAGTTACTAGTTATGGGTGATTTAAATTACATGGAGATTGACTGGGAAAACCTGGGGCCCCATGGGGGTCCCGAAACATGGAGAGCTAAGATGATGGATGTGGTACTGGAAAATCACATGCATCAACATATTAGAGACAATACCAGAGAGAGAGTTGAGGATGATCCAGCAAGACTGGACCTAGTATTCACCTTTAGTAGTTCAGACATCGAGCATATCATGTACGAAAGGCATCTTGGAGCTAGTGATCGTGTGGTTCTGTGCTTTGAATACTTAGTTGAGGTTCAAATGGAGAGGGTAGCAGGAATAGGACGGGAGACTACACAGCAGACATTAGGAGCTACACAGACATTAGGAGGGTAGCAGGAATAGGACAGGAGACTACACAGACATTAGGATCTACACAGACATTAGGAGGGTAGCAGGAATAGGACGGGAGACTACACAGACATTAGGAACGTCCTGCCTGACGTTCAGCGGGAAAGAGAACTGGCAGGAAAACCAGTAAAAGAAATGATGGACTATGTGACAACAAAATGCAAGGAGGCAGAGAAGAGTTTTGTTCCGAAGGGCAACAGAAATAATGGGAAGACCAGAACGAGTCCTTGGTTCATCCAGTAGTGTATGGAAGCAAAAACTAAGTGCATTAGAGAATGGAAAAAGTACAGAAGACAAAGAACCCAGAAAAGTAAAGAGATTAGTCAAAGAGCCAGAAAAGAATATGCACAGACAAGAAGGGATGCTCAGCGACAATACAAAAATACATAGCATCGAAAGTCAAGTCTGACCCAAAGCTGTTGTGTAGCCACATCAGGAAGAAAACAACAGTCAAGGACCAGGTAATCAGGCTGAGGAAGGAAGGTGGGGAGTTCACAAGAGACGACCAAGAAGTATGTAAGGAGCTCAACATGAGATTTAAAGTGTTTACAGTGGAGACAGGAAGGACTCAAGGAAGTCAGAATACGGAGGTACACCACCAAGGGCTACACCAACAAGTGATGGATGAAATTCACACAACAGAGGAGGAGGTGAAGAAGCTGATATGTGAACTTGATACCTCAAAGGCGTTGGGACCGGGCAACATCTCTCCGAGGGTCCTTAGAGAGGGCGCAGAGATGCTGTGTGTGCCACTAACCAAAATTTTCAACACATTCATTGAAACTGGGCAACTACTTGAGGTATGGAATTGGCAAATGTAGTCCCAATTTTTAAGAAAGGAGACAGACACGAGGCATTATACTACAAACCTGTGTCACTAACGTGTATAGAATGCAAAGTCATGGAGAAGATTAGCAGAAGAGTGGTGAAGCACTTAGAAAGAAACAAGCTTATAAACGACAACCAGCACGGTTTGGTTTCAGGGAAGGAAAATCATTTATCACAAACCTACTGGAGTTTTATGACACGAGAGAGAGGGGTGGATAGACCATTTTTTTTTTTTGGACTACAAGAAGGCTTTGACACATTTCCTCACAAGAGGTTAATGCAAAACCTAGAGGATCAGGCACACATAACAGGAAAGGCACTGCAATGGATCAGAGAATATCTGACAGGGAGGCAACAACGAGTCATGGTACGTGACGAGGTGTCAGAGTGGGCGCCTGTGACAAGCGGGGTTCCACTGGGGTCAGTCCTAGGACCTATGCTGTTTTTGGTATATGTGATTGACATGGCAGAAGAGATAGGCTCAGAAGTGTCCCTGTTTGCAGATGATGTGAAATTAATGAGGAGAATTACATCAGATGAGGGTCAGGCTGGACTACAAAGAGACCTGGACAGGCTGGACACCTGGGCCAGCAACTGGTTCCTTGAATTTAACCCCGCCAAATGCAGTCATGAAGATTGGGGAAGGACAAAGAAGACCGCACACAGAGTATAGGCTAGGTAGCCAAAGACTGCAAACTTCGCTCAAGGAAAAAAATCTTGGGTTGAGTATAATACCGAGCACATCTCTTGAGACGCACATCAACATATGGGCGCCTGGCAAACCTGAGAATAGCGTTTCGATACCTCACTAAGGAATCGTTCAAGACTGTACACCATGTACGTCTGGCCCATATTGTAGTAGGCAACACCAGTTTGGAATCTACACCTGGTCAAGAACGTAAAGAAATTAGAGAAAGTGCAAGGGTTTGCAACAAGACTAGTCCCAGAGCTAAGGGGATTGTTCTACGAAGAAAGGTAAAGGGAAATCAGCCTGAAGACACTGGAGGACAGGAGAGTCAGGGGAGACATGATAACAACGTATAAAATACTATGAGGAATTGACAAGGTGGACAAAAACAGGATGTTCCAGAGATGGGAGACAGAAAAACAAGCGGTCACAATTGGAAGCTGAAGACTCCTATGAGTCAAAGGGATGTTAGGAAGTATTTCTTCAGTCACAGAGTTGTCAAGAAGTGGAATAGCCTAGAAAGTGACGTAGTGGAGGCAGGAACCATACATAGTTTTAAGACAAGGTTTGATGAAGTTCATGGAGCCGGGAGAGACAGGACCTAGTAGCAACCAGTGAAGAGGCGGGGCCAGGAGCTATGACTCGACACCTGCAACCACAGATAGGTGAGTACATCAGACAGCAGACACGGAAGAATCACCAAACAGCAGACACTGAAGAGAGCAGCAGACACTAGATAGTAGACACAGAAGAAACACCAAACAGCAGACACAGAAGAGAGCAGCAGACACATACACAACAGAGAGAAGCAGACAGCATACACAGCAGAGAACAGCAGACAGAGCAGACACAAGCAGTCTGGTCTTCCCACCTCGCGGAAATGAAAGTGTCAGCAGCAGTTTTTGATTGTGGCCGCAACTTACCAACATCTAAATGATTACCTCACTTTAAACCACACCAGGGGAATAAATATTACCCTTTTACAAGGTCATTATTACCCTCTTACAAGGTCAGTATTACCTCTTACAAGGTCATTATTATCCTCTTACAAGGTCAGTATTACCCTCTTACAAGGTCAGTATTACCCTCTTACAAGGTCAGTATTATCCTCTTACAAGGTCAGTATTACCCTCTTACAAGGTCAGTATTATCCTCTTACAAGGTCAGTATTACCCTCTTACAAGGTCAGTATTACCCTCTTACAAGGTCAGTATTACCCTCTTACAAGGTCAGTATTATCCTCTTACAAGGTCAGTATTATCCTCTTACAAGGTCAGTATTACCCTCTTACAAGGTCAGTATTACCCTCTTACAAGGTCAGTATTATCCTCTTACAAGGTCAGTATTACCCTCTTACAAGGTCAATATTATCCCATTACAAGGTCAGTATTACCCTCTTACAAGGTCAATATTATCCTCTTACAAGGTCAGTATTACCCTCTTACAAGGTCAGTATTATCCTCTTATAAGGTCAATATTATCCTCTTACAAGGTCAGTATTACCCTCTTACAAGGTCAGTATTATCCTCTTACAAGGTCACTATTATCCTCTTACAAGGTCAGTATTACCCCCTTGACTTGGTTCTTGCCAGTAGGGAAACACTAATTAATAATCTTGAGGTTAATGATGAGCTTGGGGAGAGTGATCACAAATCACTCAGTTTTAACATATCATGGAATTCCCCTAATAATGGCAATCAAGTCTCCGTCCCTGACTTTCGCTTGGCTGATTTCATAGGACTGAAAAATTACTTAGGTGGGCTGAACTGGAATGACCTGACTAGGGGTCAGGTAGGTGGTGATGGTTGCCGATATGATGCTTTCCAGGGCATAGTTCTAGCTGCTCAGTCAAATTATGTTCCAAATAGGGAAATCAGATCAAACAAAAATGATCCTAAATGGATGAACAATAGATTAAAATATCTGATTGGTCAAAAGAGAGGCATATATAGGCAAATCAAAAGAGGAGAGGGCAATTAAGAAATCGATATATTCAGTTAAAGAGAGAAATAAAAAAGGGAATTAGAAAAGCAAATAGAGATTATGAGGTTAAAGTTGCAAGAGAATCGAAGACTAACCCAAAAGGATTCTTTCAGGTATACAGAAGTAAGATCAGGGACAAGATAGGCCCACTCAAAAGTTCCTCGGTCAGCTCACTGACAGTGATAAGGAAATGTGTAGAATTTTTAACACATACTTCCTCTCAGTTTTTACACAGGAGGATACCACGATATTCCAGTAAGATAAATTATGTAGAACAGGACGATAATAAACTGTGCACTATTAGGGTCACAAGTGACATGGTCCTTAGGCAAATAGATAAATTAAACCTAACAAATCCCCAGGCCCTGATGAACTGTATGCAAGGGTTCTAAAGGAATGTAAAGAGGAGCTTAGCACACCTTTGGCTAATCTTTTCAACATATCACTACAAACTGGCATGGTGCCAGATAAGTGGAAAATGGCAAATGTGATACCTATTTTCAAAACAGGTGACAGGTCCTTAGCTTCGAACTATAGACCAATAAGCCTAACCTCCATAGTGGGAAAATTTATGGAATCAATAATTGCCGAGGCAGTTCGTAGCCACCTTGAAAAGCATAAATTAATCAACGAATCTCAGCATGGTTTTACAAAGGGGCGTTCCTGCCTTACGAATTTATTAACTTTTTTCACTAAGGTATTTGAGGAGGTAGATCATGGTAATGAATATGATATTGTGTATATGGACTTCAGTAAGGCTTTTGACAGGGTCCCACATCAGAGACTATTGAGGAAAATTAAAGCACATGGAATAGGAGGAGAAATTTTTTCCTGGATAGAGGCATGGTTGACAAATAGGCAGCAGAGAGTTTGCATAAATGGGGAGAAATCAGAGTGGGGAAGTGTCACGAGCGGTGTTCCACAGGGGTCAGTGTTGGGCCCCCTGCTGTTCACAATCTACATAAACGACATAGATGAGGGCATAAAGAGCGACATCGGCAAGTTTGCCGATGACACCAAAATAGGCCGTCGAATTCATTCTGACGAGGACATTCGAGCACTCCAGGAAGATTGAATAGACTGATGCAGTGGTCGGAGAAGTGGCAGATGCAGTTTAATATAGACAAATGCAAAGTTCTAAATGTTTGGACAGGACAATAACCATGCCACATATAAACTAAATAATGTAGATCTTAATATTACGGATTGCGAAAAAGATTTAGGAGTTCTGGTTAGCAGTAATCTGAAACCAAGACAACAGTGCATAAGTGTTCGCAATAAAGCTAATAGAATCCTTGGCTTCATATCAAGAAGCATAAATAATAGGAGTCCTCAGGTTGTTCTTCAACTCTATACACCTTGGTTAGGCCTCATTTAGATTATGCTGCACAGTTTTGGTCACCGTATTACAGAATGGATATAAATCTCTGGAAAATGTACAAAGGAGGATGACAAAGATGATCCCATGTATCAGAAACCTTCCCTATGAGGATAGACTAAGGGCCCTGAAACTGCACTCTCTAGAAAGACGTAGAATTAGGGGGATATAAATTGAGGTTTATAAGTGGAAGACGGGAATAAATAAAGGGGATGTAAATAGTGTGCTGAAATATCTAGCCTAGACAGGACTCGCAGCAATGGTTTAAGTTGGAAAAATTCAGATTCAGGAGGGATATAGGAAAGTACTGGTTTGGTAATAGAGTTGTGGATGAGTGAACAAACTCCCAAGTACCGTTATAGAGGCCAGAACGTTGTGTAGCTTTAAAAATAGGTTGGATAAATACATGAGTAGATGTGGGTGGGTGTGAGTTGGACCTGATAGCTTGTGCTAACAGGTCGGTTGCCGTGTTCCTCCCTTAAGTCAATGTGACCTGACCTGACTAGGTTGGGTGCATTGGCTTAAGCCGGTAGGGACTTGGACCTGCCTCGCATGGGCCAGTAGGCCTTCTGCAGTGTTCCTTCGTTCTTATGTTCTTATGTTCTTACAAGGTCAGTATTACCCTCTTACAAGGTCAGTATTATCCTCTTATAAGGTCAATATTATCCTCTTACAAGGTCAGTATTACCCTCTTACAAGGTCAGTATTATCCTCTTACAAGGTCACTATTATCCTCTTACAAGGTCAGTATTACCCTCTTACAAAGTCAATATTATCCTCTTACAAGGTGGTAGGAGAGATGATTAGCGGAGGTAGGTAACGTGAGGTCACTGGTGACTACACCTTCACCTCTCATTACTCGACCCACCATCCGTCTCACTCTCTCTACTTGAAATAAAAATAAATGAATAAATGAGTAAATAACGGGGAGAGTGAGTATTACTATTCTACTCAAACACAGTTTATTATTAAGTCCTTGTACAATAATATATTTGGGAACAGGAGTACATTATTGTGGTTTAGATAAATGGGATGGTATGTATAAGCAGTGAGACAGGGAACACAATCAACTTGACCAAAATGAATGTAACTTACAATATAGTTCAGAGAACAGTTCACTACAGGAACTAAGACACAGGTCCCAAGACCTACACAGCACGAGTACTGCTCCAAGCCAGTACTCTGCCCAATGTCTCCAACGGAGATCCCCGTCAGATCAGAGCTCTGCCCCATGCAGCAGCTCTACTTGACTCTCCCTGCTCAGAGCTCTGCACACAGCAGCAGCTCTGCTCAAAGTCTCCCTGCTCAGAGCTCTGTACACAGCAGCAGCTCTGCTTAAAGTCTTCCTGCTCAGAGCTCTGCACACAGCAGCAGCTCTGCTCAAAGTCTTCCTGCTCAGAGCTCTGCACACAGCAGCAGCTCCGCTCGAAGTCTCTCGATCATGCTGTTCCTTGAGCTTATATGGTGGTCCAAGCACCCTCCACAATGGGGTGTGCACCACGTGTTACGACCTGACGCCGAGATCTGACGCCAGTGACAAACAAAGGAGCTGAGACTTAAGCCGAAAAGGTCTGGCTCTGACAGACGTTTGCCAAAGCAAGGTGACCATATAATTGGTTAAATTAGGTCTCCCCAGAGACCTCACAAGTCTAGCTGAACTACATCACAAACTGTGCTTCACATAGAGGTAGTTGGAGTAGCTGTGCTTCACATAGAGGTAGCCGGAGTAGCTGTGCTTCACATAGAGGTAGCCGGAGTAGCTGTGCTTCACATAGAGGTAGACGGAGTAGCTGTGCTTCACATAGAGGTAGCCGGAGTAGCTGTGCTTCACATGGAAGTAGCTGGAGTAACTGTGTTTCACATAGAGGTAGCTGGTGTAGCTGTGCTTCACATAGAGGTAGCCGGAGTAGCTGTGCTTCACATGGAAGTAGCTGGAGTAACTGTGTTTCACATAGAGGTAGCCGGAGTAGCTGTGCTTCACATAGAGGTAGCCGGAGTGGCTGTGCTTCACATAGAGGTAGCCGGAGTGGCTGTGCTTCACATAGAGGTAGTCGGAGTAGCTGTGCTTCACATAGAGGTAGCCGGAGTGGCTGTGCTTCACATAGAGGTAGTCGGAGTAGCTGTGCTTCACATAGAGGTAGCCGGAGTGGCTGTGCTTCACATGGAAGTAGCTGGAGTAACTGTGTTTCACATAGAGGTAGTCGGAGTAGCTGTGCTTCACATAGAGGTAGCTGGAGTAGCTGTGCTTCACATAGAGGTAGCTGGAGTAGCTGTGCTTCACATAGAGGTAGCCAGAGTAGCTGTGCTTCACATAGAGGTAGTCGGAGTAGCTGTGCTTCACATAGAGGTAGCCAGAGTAGCTGTGCTTCACATAGAGGTAGCCAGAGTAGCTGTGCTTCACATAGAGGTAGCCAGAGTAGCTGTGCTTCACATAGAGGTAGCCGGAGTAGCTGTGCTTCACATGGAAGTAGCTGGAGTAACTGTGTTTCACATAGAGATAGCCGGAGTAGCTGTGCTTCACATAGAGGTAGCCAGAGTAGCTGTGCTTCACATAGAGGTAGCCAGAGTAGCTGTGCTTCACATAGAGGTAGCCGGAGTGGCTGTGCTTCACATGGAAGTAGCTGGAGTAACTGTGTTTCACATAGAGATAGCCGGAGTAGCTGTGCTTCACATAGAGGTAGCCAGAGTAGCTGTGTTTCACATAGAGGTAGCCGGAGTAGCTGTGCTTCACATAGAGGTAGCCAGAGTAGCTGTGCTTCACATAGAGGTAGCCGGAGTAGCTGTGCTTCACATGGAAGTAGCTGGAGTAGCTGTGCTTCACAGAGAGGTAGTCGGAGTGGCTGTGCTTCACATGGAAGTAGCTGGAGTAACTGTGTTTCACATAGAGGTAGCCAGAGTAGCTGTGCTTCACATAGAGGTAGCCGGAGTAGCTGTGCTTCACATGGAAGTAGCTGGAGTAACTGTGTTTCACATAGAGATAGCCGGAGTAGCTGTGCTTCACATAGAGGTAGCCAGAGTAGCTGTGCTTCACATAGAGGTAGCCGGAGTAGCTGTGCTTCACATGGAAGTAGCTGGAGTAACTGTGTTTCACATAGAGATAGCCGGAGTAGCTGTGCTTCACATAGAGGTAGCCGGAGTAGCTGTGCTTCACATGGAAGTAGCTGGAGTAACTGTGCTTCACACAGAAGTAGCTGGAGTAGCTGTGCTTCACACAGAAGTAGCTGGAGTAGCTGTGCTTCACACAGAAGTAGCTGGAGTAGCTGTGCTTCACATAGAGGTAGCCGGAGTAGCTGTGCTTCACACAGAAGTAGCTGGAGTAGCTGTGCTTCACACAGAAGTAGCTGGAGTAGCTGTGCTTCACATAGACGTAGCCGGAGTAGCTGTGCTTCACATAGAGGTAGCCGGAGTGGCTATGCTTCACATAGACGTAGCTGGAGTAGCTGTGCTTCACATAGAGGTAGCCGGAGTAGCTGTGCTTCACATAGAGGTAGCCGGAGTAGCTGTGCTTCACATAGAGGTAGCCGGAGTAGCTGTGCTTCACATAGAGGTAGCCGGAGTAGCTGTGCTTCACATAGAGGTAGCTGGAGTAGCTTGTGCTTCACATAGAGGTAGCCGGAGTAGCTGTGCTTCACATAGAGGTAGCCGGAGTAGCTGTGCTTCACATAGAGGTAGCCGGAGTGGCTGTGCTTCACATAGAGGTAGCCGGAGTAGCTGTGCTTCACATAGACGTAGCTGGAGTACTTCGAGGTATATATCTCACTGTGGCTGGTCGTGACTCAACTCTGCAATATTAAGTTTAAAATTTTATACACTTACAAATAAAGAAGCAAGAAGTACATTGCAAGCTGTCAGCTGCAGAGTGAGAGAGAGAGAGAGAGAGAGAGAGAGAGAGAGAGAGAGAGAGAGAGAGAGAGAGAGAGAGAGAGAGAGAGAGAGAGAGAGAGAGAGAGAAACAGACAGAGAGAGACAGAGACAGAGAGAGTGCACTGTGCATGTGCAATGTACAGACCTCAGTGGCAACATGCAGACCCCATCAACTTCCTAATGGAAAATAAGGACTCGCTTCTGCTACAACACAACTGTCAACATATTATAATTGTTGGTGACCTCAACCAGCACCTTATACAGAGGGATTTTGATGACCTTCTTGCAGTGTTTGACATGAGAAACTTTGTTGATTTCCCTACTCACATCTCTGGCTCCTCCCTTGACCCAGTAGTGAGCGATCTGGCAGAAGATATAGTCACTTGTCAACCCCTCGGCTACGTTGGATCATCTGACCACAAGGCTGTTTTTACGACACTTAAGATCCCAACAGAACGAGGTGAGGAATCCACACGCACAACCTGGCTATGGGAAAGAGGTAATTGGCCAGCCCTTTGCTCTGAGCTCGCCACCACCGATTGGAATGCTCTTCTCCAAGGGGATGTTGACAACCAAGTGAAAGCCTTCACTGGACACATCCTTAATCTACAACAAGAACACATTCCTCACCAGCAATATGTGACGAAGCCTACAGATCAGCCTTGGTTTGGCTTTCGTTGTAGAGAGGCTGCTACTGCTAAGTACAAAGCATGGCGAAGGTATAGGAGACATCCTACCACCTATAACAAGAACTTGCACAGGCAAGCCTGTAGTCATATGGGTGACGTTCAAAAGTGGGCCATTGCTAAATGGGAGGTGGACACAAAACCAAAGCTAGCATCAGGTAGGGTAGCTCAAAACCTGGTGGTCCCTGTCAAGGACAGACAAGGTTATCTGCCTGATGAACTCATTCCACCTCTAAATCGACAGGATGGGACCCCCTCTACTAGTAGTCAAGAGAAGGCGGACCTCTTTGCCGAACACTTTGCTACCAAAATGCAAGTTCCTGATCCAGCAAGGGACCCTCCTTGGCTAGCTGCAAAAACTGTGTCAAAACTGTCAGTGGTGACAATAAGGCAAGAGGAGGTGCATTTCCTTCTTAAATCGCTTGACCAAGAAAAGGCTATGGGCCCAGACAAGTTGAGCCCAAGATTGCTGAGAAGATGTGCAGACCAGCTAGCAGCACCTCTAACTCGCATCTTTCAGCAGTGCCTAGTACAGTGTAAATGGCCCTCTCTGTGGGAAGAGGCAAATGTAGTCCCTGTTCACAAAAAGAAGAGCAGAACAGAAATCAGCAACTACAGACCAGTGTCACTCCTGTCAATCACTGGTAAAATTCTTGAGACAATAATCTCAAGACAAATGACAGAGTTTTTTGACTACCACTCACTACTTTGTGACCGTCAATATGGCTTCAGGTAAGGTTACTCTGCTGCTGATCTGTTGTTAAACCTCTCCACTAAGTGGCACCAGTCACTGGATGAATCCAAAGTCAGCTGTGTGGTAGCCCTGGGCATTGCTGGTGTGGCACCAGGGCCTCTTAGCAAAACTTCAAGCACTGGGAATTGCAGGCTCTACGCTATGTCTCCTCAGTGATTACCTTCATGATAGATCTCTAAGGGTAGTTCTCAATGGAACGGAATCAGCAAGACATCCTATTGGGGCAAGTGTTCCACAAGGAAGCGTGCTGGGACAATTGTTATGGAATGTCTACTCAACGACCTTCTTCATCTCGTCCCAGAATCCCATGCATATGCAGACGACTGTACACTGACATTCACTTATCCAAGAGAAGAAATACCAGCTGCTCTAAGCTTCACCAATCACCAGCTAAGAGCTATATCAGCTTGGAGAAATAGATGGCAAGTAACATTTGCACCTAAGAAAACGCAAGTGATGATAGTCTCTAGGCACCATGATGGTAACGCTGGTGCGGTAGTAAGGATGAATGGGAGGGTGTTAGCACCTGGAGAAGAAGTTGATATCTTTGGGGTGAAATTTGACTCCAAACTAACCATGAAGAACCATGTTGTATATCTTGCAAACAAGGCAGCCAGGAAGCTTACAGCACTTTGCCGTATCTCGCATCTGCTTGACAGTAGGGGTTGCAAGATTCTGTACGAGGCACAAGTACGCTCACACCTTGAGTATGCTCCACTTTCTTGGTTTGCCTGTCCCCCTTCTCATCTGCGACTGCTTGACAGAGTAGAGAACAGAGCAAGACGTCTCATCTCTCGCCTGGACCCATCCTGGATAGATCTGTCATTTCAGCAGAGCCTTCAACACAGGTGGGATGTGGGTGGCCTTACTGTTATGTACAAGGCCAATATTGTCAAAATACCACACTTGGATCCACTTCGAGGACAGCGTGAAACAAGCTTTTATGCCACAAGACGGGCAGAAAGCAGCAACTTCACTCTGGCTGTACCCTTCTCCAGAACATCACTCCGTCTGAGATACCCAGGATGACTCGAGTATGGAACACATTCGTATAGCATAATGATGTCAACGAGATAAAGTCAGTTGATCAAATGAAAATGCTGGCCCACAGATGGCTCCAACTTCATCCTGTTCCCTACTTGTATGTCTCATAACAATAAAAATGCTTTCAAATGAGCTGATGTAGGTAACAGCTCTTAGCTTGTCAATAAAGTTAGGAATCCTTAACTTGTAAATAGCTTGTCAATAAAGCTAGGGATCCTTAACCTTGTCAAACCCTGTGTAAGAAAGAAAAAAAAAGGGAGAGAGAGAGAGAGAGAGAGAGAGATAAGGTCGATAGATTCTAAGGTCGATAGATTCTAACGTCATTAGATTCTAAGATCATTAGATTGCAAGTCATTTGATTTCAAGATCAATAGATTCTAAGCTCAATGGATTCTAGATTCACAGACTTCAAGATTCTTCTTTCTAAGCTGTAGATTCTGTTTTGATGATGTGAGCCTCAATGTAGTGCATGCATGGATAGATAATTTTAGAGGTAAGTAGATAGCTAGAATGACTGTCTAGCAGATACGTGGATAGGAAAGTAGAAAGATGTGTAGAAAGGTAGATAAGCAGATTGATAGGCAAATATATAAGTAGGTAGATTGACAAGTAGATGGGTAGATGGATAGGTAAGTAGATAGGTAGGTGGATAGGTATAAAGGTAGATAATAGGGGCTAGTGAGAGTGTGGGGAAGGTAGATACAAGAAGAGAAAGAGAGAGGAGGAAGAGAAGCACAAGAGGAGAGAAGAAGAGGATAAGGGAAGAAGAGAAAGAAGAGGAGGAGGATAAGAGTAGGGAAGAAAAGAGAGAACAAGACAAGATAAGAGAAGAGAGGAAAAAGAGAAGGACAAGAGAGTAGAGGAGGAAGAGGAGAATAAGATTGAAGAGAGGAATGGTTCTCTGGAGAGTTGTAAAAGAGAGAGAGAGAGAGAGAGATGAGAGAGAGAGGAGAGAGGAGAGAGAAGAGAGAGAGAGAAGAGAGAGAGAGAGAGAGAGGAACAGCGATGCTGTCGTACAGGAGACAGAGTAATCTTGTATGACTGTCTTTAATGGCTGAGAAGGACTATCTATTACTATCTTGGTCAAGGGCTGTCTCCTATCGTCCGGAATAGATAGTTGAGGTAAGGATATAGTGAAACAGAAGGCTCTCTTCTCACCCCCTCCTGTTATTGCCGCCAGGAAGCAGGCAGGAACAACACTCCGTGCTGAAGAAACAAGAGAGATGGGCGTGAATGACAATCGTACACTCTACCACTGCTACAAATTACTCACCTTACTCCACTGGTACCAACGGTACTACCTCTAGATAAAACTAGATGTCTTTCTACATATATATTATACCTGTGGAAAGAAACTAGGAGATAGCCTATGTAGGCCTGGAGCAAACGCCAGGCTACTGTGGTCACTGACTGGAGAGGACTTTGACTAGTAAGATGCTAAGTTGGGAAGTGCATGTCCGGAGAGTTTTGAAAGAGAGGCCGCGGCGTCCACAGGGTAGCCATACCAGTGCTACACATTTGTTTTTGCGCGTCATACCTCGACGTTTCCTAGCCATGTTTGTTGTGGCTAAAATAATTCCACTTGAAGAAGGATGTTTATGTGTATGTTAATGCTATTTAATATTTTCAGGGTTTGTGTGAGGCATGTTTAGTGTTATCTTAATTACTTCCTGTGATCTTAATGTTAGTAACTTCCTGTGATCTTGATGTTAGTAACTTCCTGTTATCTATATGTTAGTAACTTCCTGTTATCTATATGTTAGTAACTTCCTGTGATCTTGATGTTAGTAACTTCCTGTGATCTTGACGTTAGTAGCTTCCTGTGATCTTGATGTTAGTAACTTCCTGTGGTTCGGTTGCTAGAACTCTACGTATGGTGTCATAGTTGCTAGGACTCTACCTATGGTGTCATAGTTGCTAGGACTCTACGTATGCTGTCATAGTTGCTAGGACTCAACGTATACTATCATAGTTGCTAGGTCTCTACGTATGGTGTCATAGTTGCTAGGACTCTACGGATACTGTCATAGTTGCTAGGTCTCTACGTATGGTGTCATACTTGCTAGGACTCTACGTATGCTGTCATAGTTGCTAGGTCTCTACGTATGCTGTCATAGTTGCTAGGTCTCTACGTATACTGTCATAGTTGCTAGGACTCTACGTATGCTGTCATAGTTGCTAGGACTCTACGGATACTGCCATAGTTGCTAGGTCTCTACGTATGCTATCATAGTTGCTAGGACTCTACGTATGCTGTAATAGTTGCTAAGACTCTACGTATGCTATCATAGTTGCTAGGACTCCATGTATGCTGTCATAGTTGCTAGGACTCTACGTATACTGTCATAGTTGCTAGGACTCTACGTATACTGTCATAGTTGCTAGGACTCTACGTATGGTGTCATAGTTGCTAGGACTCTACGTATACTATCATAGTTGCTAGGACTCTACGTATGCTGGTCATAGTTGCTAGGACTCTACGTATACTGTCATAGTTGCTAGGACTCTACGTATGCTGTCATAGTTGCTAGGACTCTACGTATGCTGTCATAGTTGCTAGCACTCTACGTACACTATCATAGTTGCTAGGACTCCACGTATGCTGTCATAGTTTTCTAGGACTCTACGTATGCTGTCATAGTTGCTAGGACTCTACGTATACTATCATAGTTGCTAGGACTCTACGTATGCTGTCATAGTTGCTAGCACTCTACGTACACTATCATAGTTGCTAGGACTCCACGTATGCTGTCATAGTTGCTAGGACTCTACGTATGCTGTCATAGTTGCTAGGACTCTACGTATGCTGTCATAGTTGCTAGGACTCTAAAGTATGCTGTCATAGTTGCTTGGTCTCTACGTATGCTGTCATAGTTGCTAGGTCTCTACGTATGCTGTCATAGTTGCTAGGACTCTACGGATACTGTCATAGTTGCTAGGTCTCTACGTATGGTGTCATAGTTGCTAGGACTCTACGTATGCTGTCATAGTTGCTAGGTCTCTACGTATGCTGTCATAGTTGCTAGGTCTCTACGTAATGCTGTCATAGTTGCTAGGTCTCTACGTTATGCTGTCATAGTTGCTAGGTCTCTACGTATGCTGTCATAGTTGCTAGGTCTCTACGTATGCTGTCATAGTTGCTAGGTCTCTACGTATGCTGTCATAGTTGCTAGGTCTCTACGTATGCTGTCATAGTTGCTAGGACTCTACGTATGTTGTCATAGTTGCTAGGTCTCTACGTATGCTGTCATAGTTGCTAGGACTCTACGTATGCTGTCATAGTTGCTAGGACTCTACGTATGCTGTCATAGTTGCTAGGACTCTACGTATGCTGTCATAGTTGCTAGGTCTCTACGTATGCTGTCATAGTTGCTAGGTCTCTACGTATGCTGTCATAGTTGCTAGGACTCTACGGATACTGTCATAGTTGCTAGGTCTCTACGTATGGTGTCATAGTTGCTAGGACTCTACGTATGCTGTCATAGTTGCTAGGTCTCTACGTATGCTGTCATAGTTGCTAGGTCTCTACGTATGTTGTCATAGTTGCTAGGTCTCTACGTATGCTGTCATAGTTGCTAGGTCTCTACGTATGCTGTCATAGTTGCTAGGTCTCTACGTATGCTGTCATAGTTGCTAGGTCTCTACGTATGCTGTCATAGTTGCTAGGTCTCTACGTATGCTGTCATATTTGCTAGGACTCTACGTATGCTGTCATAGTTGCTAGGTCTCTACGTATGCTGTCATAGTTGCTAGGACTCTACGTATGCTGTCATAGTTGCTAGGACTCTACGTATGCTGTCATAGTTGCTAGGACTCTACGTATGCTGTCATAGTTGCTAGGACTCTACGTATGCTGTCATAGTTGCTAGGACTCTACGTATGCTGTCATAGTTGCTAGGACTCTACGTATGCTGTCATAGTGAGAGATGTTCCAGGAAAGAGCATCAGGTTGCAACATTCAAAATTAATGAAAGATTTAGATTTTGAAGACAGTCTTGATTTTGAAGGCAACATCTTGATTTTGAAAAATGTCTCTTAATTTTAATGACAATCCCTTGAATTGGAAGATAAAAACTCGATTTTGAGGGAAAATCACTTGGCTTTGAAAGCAGTCTATTAATTTTGAAGAAAATCTCTTTCATTTTGAAAGCTATCTCAATTTTGATAACAATTTCTTGATTTTGAAGACAATCTTTGATATTGAAAGCAAGGGACTGACCCCTTCAAAAATACTTTTCCAAGGCTGATGGACTGATGAGCTCGTCTCACCAATGCTTCTACTGTATCCACTTTTATCTTAAATCGTACGTTTTTAGGTCGGGGGTTTCAAGCCTATCAACTGCGCGAAGGTCATTAAATCTGTATGTAACCTGTTCACCACCAGCCATGAAGACTTGAAAGGCCTAAAACAGGGTTGATCGTAAACTCTCAGTGAGTATATACGGAGAGATACAATACACGGAGAAGTATACACGGAGAGGTATACACTGAGAGGCATACACTGACAGGCATACACTGAGAGGTATACTACCTCTACACCGAGAGGTACTGTACACGGAGATGTATACACTGAGAGGTATACACTGAGAGGTATACTACATTGAGAGGTATACACCGAGAGGTACTGTACACGGAGATGTATACACTGAGAGGTATACACTGAGAGGTATACTACATTGAGAGGTATACACCGAGAGGTACTGTACACGGAGATGTATACACCGAGAGGTATACACTGAGAGGTATACTACATTGAGAGGTATACACCGAGAGGTACTATACACGGAGATGTATACACTGAGAGGTATACACCTCTCGGTGTATATGAGGTGCTAGGTGTATTCTGATGACACATAATGGAGGATCAGCGAGGGTTTATGTTGATACAGTATGAAGGTATGTTGATACAGTATGAAGGTATGTTGATACTCACAGTATGAAGGTATGTTGATACTCACAGTATGAAGGTATGTTGATACTCACAGTATGAAGTTATGTTGATACTCACAGTATGAAGGTATGTTGATACTCACAGTATGAAGGTATGTTGATACTCACAGTATGAAGGTATGTTGATACTCACAGTATGAAGGTATGTTGATACTCACAGTATGAAGTTATGTTGATACTCACAGTATGAAGATATGTTGATACTCACAGTATGAAGGTATGTTGATACTCACAGTATGAAGGTATGTTGATACTCACAGTATGAAGGTATGTTGATACAGTATGAAGGTATGTTGATACAGTATGAAGGTATGTTGACACTCACAGTATGAAGGTATGTTGATACAGTATGAAGGTATGTTGATACTTACAGTATGAAGGCATGTTGATACTTACAGTATGAAGGTATGTTGATACTTACAGTATGAAGGTATGTTGATACAGTATGAAGGTATGTTGATACAGTATGAAGGTATGTTGATACAGTATGAAGGTATGTTGACACTCACAGAGGCGCGGCCAGGAGCTATGACTCGACCCCTGCAACCACAAATAGGTGAGTACAAATAGGTGAGTACACACACACACACACACACACAGAGGCGCGGCCAGGAGCTATGACTCGACCCCTGCAACCACAAATAGGTGAGTACAAATAGGTGAGTACATACACACACACACACACACACACACACACACACACACACACACACAGGAGCAGGCTAGTCACGCCGTCGGTGCTCCGGGGATTTAAGTGTTTTTGAGGGCTAGAAGTGTTCTGCAAGGGTTGCTAAGTGTGTCAGGGTAGTCAACAATCCTAGAAGTGTTTTTTTTTAATTGCCTGAGCCACACAAGTGTGGGGAGAGCCACAATTTTGAAAGTGATTTTGAAAATAAAAGCGTTGGGCGCAGGCTAGTGTAAGGCGGCGTTGCCAAGTGTCACCCCAAGATTTAAAAATGAAACAATATGTGACCAGTGAAAGAAATACAGTGAATAGGGACATATTAACGAAAGAATTGAGGTGGATCTGCCAGGACTACATCGACTGGATCACCCAGGACGTCACACGACCTGGACAATCTACACTGCTAAGCGCAAACAATACGTATCACCATGAGGGGTTGTTTGGGTGTGGGGTCCGGGGTTAAATTTTAACCGCCAACTGAATTGAAGGGCCCCTAACCCATAGCACGATAAAGAATAGCCCCCAAGTTTCAATAAGGTTTACAAAGGAATCCATGAACAAGGCGATTAAGTCACTATAACAGGGCTATAGGCAACAGAAGGGACAGGTCAATGGGTTGTGGACACAAGGACACTGAGAATCTACTTTACACCCAAAGCACACCCCCACTTTTCAGACACACAAAAATTCCACACAAAATTTAACAATAATTACCAACACACACAACCACCACACACAACAACACCACACACACACACACCACCACACACACAAAAACAACACACCCAACACCCACATACACCCCCCCCCCACACACCACACAACACACACCCACAACACACACACACACACACCCAACACACACACACACACACCACACACACACAACAACACACACACACACACACACACACACACACACACACGCACCACACACTGTAATGCAAAACCCCCAGGAGGTTTGGTCGGTCACAAAAGGTGTGGGCAGCCAAGGACCACTGAGACTTACCTAAACACAAGCCACCTACCTTTCAGTACATAAAAAAACCCACACATAATTCCACACACAATTACACACAAAATTACACACACACACACACACACACACACACCACACACATATCCAACACAAACACCCCCCCTCACCACCGACATCTCACTATTTTCCCCTGATCCATCACCTCCCCCATTCACCCCAAACCCTCCCCACCCCTCCCCATCAGCCCCAAATACCCATTTCCACTACCCCCCCCCCAACACTCTGACACACACACTACTAACCAAACATACAGAACACATGGGTTTCCCACTCGGGCAATCAGGATAAAAAAAAAAGGTTTTGCCAGAGACAACAAGAAAAACCAAGGGGACAGGGAGGAAAATCAAAGGAAATTGGGCAGCGACTCATAAAAAGGGATCAGAATGGGAAAAAAAACTAAAAATTTAGCAAGAATGGAAAGAGAGATAGAAGAAAGGAGAAAGGGGAGGTGCATTCAAAACAGCAGAACTAGGATACAATTTTAGAAAGGAACAAAAAAAATCTGAAACGCATAAAAACTAAAAACTTTTTTGGATTGACATCAAAACGCACCTCACCACAAAAAAGGGGGACTGAAGGAAAAGAAGGGCCAAAACTGCTGGAATGCTTATCAGAGGAACTTACAAATAAAAGAGCAAGCTTTATGTGGAGGCCCTAACAGACAACAACAACCCAAAGGGAAAAGCCGAAAAGGGAAAATGACAGGCCACGGCCCAAGTACTTAGCCAGTGAAACTATGAAAGGAAGCGCATGGAGGGAAAACCCAAATTTAAAGAGGGATACACAGGATATGCGTGGGAGAAGAAAGGGGGGTCATCTTGTGTTGGGGGTCCAGGGAATCGAAGGGAAACAATAAGCAAAAAACAAGGGGAAAAAAAAGCAATTGAAAGCAAAGAAAGCAAAGGAAAAAGACGATATGACCCACTGGAAAATTTTCGGAAATAGGGGGTTTTTTAAAAAAAAGAAAACCCCGGCCCTGAGAGTGACCTTTAAGGGAGAAGCAACTCGGGCCAGGGTACTGCAGGAGAAAGCAAACCATTTAAGGACATGACGGCAACAGGAGGTGATCCGACCCGACAGAACCAAGAAGAAAAAAGAAACTGAAGAGAGGACAAAGGCGAAAGGAGGGAAAAAGAGGGGGTGGGGAAAAACAACAGGAATCCCAAAACCCAGAAAAAATCTAATACAGCCCCCTCACAACTTTCTATAGAAGCCCCCAACCAGGTCAACCCCAGTGCAAACCCAAAAACTCTAAAACAAAACCCCATGCCACATCCAATCCCCCACCCACTACATTACAAACTTTTACCCCCACAAACAACCCAAGTTCCCTTTCCAGGGCTCCCACTTCCCCAAAACCCCCAAATACTTTCCCAGACTAAAGCTCAAAAAAAAAGTTAAGGGGGGTATACAAATGCGATGGAATAACAAAAAAAGTATAAGTGGGGACGAAAGAATCAAAGAAATCCCCAGACATAATACACCACAGAAACAAAACTCACCCGAATAATAACAATTTAATCTTTCCATCGGGATACAAATCTCAGGAAAGCAGAGGGGGAAGGGGGAGGAGGAGTTTGACGCTCATTAAAAACCAGTGGGGGTTTGAGAAAAGGGAAAGGGAAAGGATGGCATGGCGAAAGGACACTTAGTAGGGAACAATCCAGCTGGGGGGACATAAGGGATAATTGCAGAATTTTTTCAACCCCCCACAGAAATGCAGGAGGCCAAAGAAGAATACGATAGAGCAAAAGAGCAATGATCAACACACTAGCCAGGTGGCCGGGGAGCACACATGGGGGAGCAAAGTTACAATTGTGGGTGATTTCAATCACAAGGAGATGACTGGGAAAACCTGGAGCCCCAGGGGTCCCGAAACAGGAAGCCAAAATGATGGGTGTGGACTGGGAAAAACCCCATGCTCAACATTTAGAGACACTACCGAGGAGAGGAGAGGGTGAACCAGCAAGGTGGACCTTGTATTCACCATATAAATTCGGACATCGAGGGATCTGTAGAAAGGGCCCCCGGGAGCTAGTGATCATTGGTTCTGGGTTCGCTACATATTAGCCCAAGTGGAGAGATAGCAGAAAAGGCGGGAAAAACCAAACACAAAAGGGGAACTACTCAGGGCATGAGGAACTTCCATCAAGACATTCAGTGGGATGAGGGAACTGACAGACAACCAGTACAATAAATGATGGACTAATGTAGCAACAAAATGCAAGGAGGCAGAGGAAGGTTTGTTCCCAAGGAAACAGAAAATCATGGGGAAGAACAGAACGAGTCCTGGTTCACCCAAAGGTGTAGGGGAGGCAAAAACTTGTCTAATAGAGAATGGAAAAGGTACAAGAAAGACAGAGAACTCAGAAAATAAAGGAAATCAGCCGAAGAGCAACAGAAACTAATATGCACAGATAAGAAGGGAGGCTCAGCAGACAATATGAAAATGACATAGCATCAAAAGTAAAGACTGACCCAAGCTGATGTACAGCCACATCAGAGGAAAGCCACAGTCAAGGACCAGGTAATCAGACTGAGGAAGGTGATGGGAATTTCACAAGTAAACGACCGAAGGTATGTCAGGAGCTCAAACACAAGATTTTAAAGAGGTATTTTACAGTGAAACAGTAGGACTCCAAGAAATCAGACAGGGGGCACACCAGCAATGCTGATGAGTACATAAAACCAAGGAGGAGTGAAGAAGCTGCTATGCGAACTTGACAACCTCAAAGCGGTGGACCATACAACATCTCTTCCATGGGTCCTTAAAGAGGGAGCAGAGATATTGTGTGAGCCCTTAACAAAGATCTTCAACACATCATTTGAAACTGGCAACTCCCTGAGGTATGGAAAATGGCAAATGTGTCCCAATTTTTAAAAAGGGAGACAGACATGAGGCATCAAAACTACAGGCTTAATCACTAAACTTGTATAGTATGCAAGGTCATGAGAGAAGATCATCAGGAGAGAGTGGGGGGCACCTGGAAAGAACAAAGAGGTATAATTGACAACCACAAGGTTTCCAGAAGCAAAGTCCTGGGTGTCACAAACCTACTAGAGTTTTATGAACAAGGTGAGCGAGAAGTAAGACCAAAGAGAAGGGGGGGTGATCCGACTGCGTATATTTGGACTGCAAGGAAGCTTTGACACAGTTCCTCACAAGAGGTTCTGCAAAGCAAGAGGACCAGCACACATACAAGGAAAGGCACTGCAAAGGATCATAGATTCTGACAGGGAGGAACAACGAGTCATGTACGCGAAACGAGGTGTCAGAGTGGTCGCCTGTGATCATAGCGGGGTTCACGGGGTCAGTCCTAGGACCTGTGCTGTCTTGGTATACGTGAAGCGACATAACGGAAGGGATAGACTCAGAAAGTGTGTCCCTTGTTTGCAACAGATGTAAGTTAAAGAGAAAATCGAATCGGACGAGGATCAGGCAGGACGACAAAGAGATCTGGACAGGCTACAAGCTTGGTCCAGCAACTGGCTCCTAGAATTTTAACCCTGCCAAAGCAAAGTCATGAATAATGGGGAGGGCAAAGAAGAACCGCAGACAAAATAGAGTTTAGATGGCCAAAGACGCAAAACCCACTAAGGAAAAAGATCTGGGTGAGTATAACCCGAGCATATCTCCTGATGCTCACATCAATAGCATGGATAACTGGCTGCAGCAACGGGCCGCCTGGCAAACTAGCGATAGCGTTCCGATACCTCAGTAAGGATTCGTTAAGACTCTGTACACCAACACGTCAGGCCCATACTGGAGTATGCAGCACCAGTTTGGAATCCACACCTAGTCCAACACGTCAAGAAATTAGAGAAAGTATCAAAGGTTGCAACAAGACTAGTCCCAGAGCTACTTACGGGGATTGTCCTATTAAAGAAAGATAGGAAATCGGCCTGACGACACTGGAGGCCCAGGAGGGTCAGGGGAGACATGAAACGACATATAAAAACTGCGCGGAATAGACGAGGTGGATCAAAGACGGGATGTTCCAGAGATGGGGACACAGACACAAGAGGTCACATTGGAAGTGTTAGAAGACCAGATGATCAAAGGGATGTTAGGAAAGTATTTCTTCAGTCATAGAGTATTCAGGCCAATGAATAGCTAGAAAGTGATGTGGTGGGAGGCAGGAACATACATAGTGTGGGTTCTGGGGATATAGACTCATGGGCAGGGAGAGTGAGGACCTAGTACAATCAGCGAAGAGCGGGGGCCAGGAGCTGTGACTCGACCCCTGCGACCACAAATAGTTGAGTACAAATAGGTGAGTACACACACACACACACACACACACACACACACACACACCCACGACCCCACACCACACAAAACACACACACACACAAATCACACACACACACACACACACACACACACAACACAGCCCAACACACTACACACACCCACACACACACACTCACACACACACACACACAGCAACCACACACACAACCACACACACACTACACACACACACACACACAACACACACCACACACACACACACCCACAACACACACACAAACACACACACAGCACACACACACACACACACAAACACACACACACACACACACACACACCCACACACACACAAACCCACACACACACACACCCTCACACACAACACACACACACACACACACACACACACAACATCACACACACTCCACACACACACCACAACTTCACAGAGAAGCGAAAGTGGTCTAGTGCACCAGCGAGTGATGGACGCAAAACATAACGACAGGAACAGGTGAGGAAACAACTTTTTGAGCATCTATTTCACTGAATTCAATGGGACCATAAAATAGATCCCCGGTGGTACTCCAGAGAGGGAATGAATCACTGTGTGAGACACTAGCCTACATTCCTTCAAGTCATAAATCTGCCAGAGGTCTGGAAACGAAAATTTGAAAAATGTTGGTTTAGAAAAGATATAGAAAACACTGGTTTGGTAACAGAGTTGTTGATGATTGAAGCAAACTCCAGAGTTGAGTCACTGAAGCTAAAACCTTGTGTAGCTTTAAAAAATAGGTTAGATAAGTGCATGAGTGGGTGTGAGTTGGTCCTGCCTATCCATCATGGGCTCTAGGGGCCAGCTGCAAGTGCTCGTTCTATATTCCTGAGTTCTTACATCAAGAAAAGAGACACACAGGTAGCACTAGACTACAGACATGCATAGTAAGCAAGGTTATGGAGAAGATTATCTTTAGATGATTGGTGGAACACCGGAGAACAGTGGGTTGTTAAACCACAACCATCATGACTTAAGAGATGAAAATCCTGCCTCATAAACCTACTAGAGTTCGACCACAAGGTAATGGAGGTTAGGGCAGCAGAGACACAGTTTGGGTAAGTGGCATATTTGAGAATTTTAAGAAGGCTTTGACACAGAACCACACCACGACCTCGCAAGAGGCTAGAGTAGCAAGCAGAAATAACAGGCAAGGCACTACAGTAGTTCAAGAATATTTAACAGAGGAAATAACAAATGATTGTCCCGAAAATAGGTGTCGTAATGGGAACGTGTGATGAGTGATATCCCAAGGATCATTGAACTAGGACAGGTCCTTATATCTTGTACCATGAAGTCAGATATCCCTTCACGTATATGATGTGATAGAAATGAGGCGAATACAGTAAAGTAAGGAATAAGAAAGACTACCGAACCGACTGAACAACCTACAGACCTGGTCTGACAAGTACCAGTAGAATTTATCCCAGCAAGTGTTAAGTTAAAAAAAGTGGAAAAGTCAGAGAAGACCGCAGATGGAGGTACAAACTCTGGTGGCAATGACGACCAACCTCGCTCACTGGCCTGTAAGCGCCTTTAATCCGAATAACTGGTGCAGGAAATAACGCATCTGGCAAATCTAAGTCTAAACTTTCAATGAACCTGCGCAAGGTTGTTCAGACGACGCAATATGCGGCCTATGTCAACCCATATTAGAGTATGTACACACAGTAATGAACCTCACAGGTCAAGCAAATCAGGAAACTGAGAAAGTGTAGAGGTCAGCCAACAAGACTAACTAGTCCCGGAGCGAAGGGGATATACTTATGTGGCGAGGTTAAAGAATTTTAACCTGATGGTACTAGAAGACAAGAAGGACAAGGACGCATATATAACAATGTACAAAATGCTGAAAGGAATTGAAGAGTGGTAAGGACTGATGTTTCGACATGCCCTGGAACAGGATGTTAGGAAGTATTCTTCAGCCTTACATTGGTTAGGAAATACAATTACTCTGGATAGCTGAGGCGAAGAGGCATGAATTCAAAACACTTTACGTAAGAGATAACAAATGGCTCTCAATACCGTACGTAGAGAGTTAACCTTAGTAGCGACCAGATAGGCGTGGCTGTGACTCTACCCCTGTAACTACACATAGGTTGAGTACACAGAACACACCACACACGACACACATACACACACAACACACACACCACACACACACACCACACACACACACACACACACACACACACACACACACACACAACAAGTTGGAATAGGATGAATGTTTCAGAGATGGGACACAGCAACCGAGGGTCCTAACGCTTATTAAACTATTATTATAATTATTATTATAATTATTATATTATTTCTTATTATTATTATTATAATTATATAATTATTATTATTATAATTATTATTAATATAAATATTATTATTATATATTAAATTAAAAAATTAAAATTAATATTATTATTATTAATATTAATATTCTTATTATAATATTATTATTAATATAATTATTAAATTAATAAATTAATATTATTAATATTATTATAATATTATTATATATTATTATTATTAAAATAATTAATAATATTATTAATTATTATTAATAATATTATAAAATATTATTATTATTATTATTTTTAACTTATTATTATTATTAAAAATAATATTATTAATATTGTTACTAAATTAAGTTCTAAAACCTGTAACAGCCAGCAATTTTTTACAGGCTTGTTAATGGTAAAAAAACTCTATAAAAAAGAAAAACCCTTGAACGTCGGGGTCGGGGGACCTAAGAAGGGGACCTCCCCGGGTCTCACACTGACTAACACACGGGTAAAAAACAGTGGGGAAAGGCGAAAAAAAACCCATAAAGGGCGGGTACGTATGAAGAGGTTTGTGCAGTTACCTCCCAAATATACCGGGGACTTCACAAACCCCCCGGGAAGTAAAACTTGCCACAATAAAATGCCCCATGATTCCCCCTTGGGCCTTTTACCTACTTAGTGTGTGGGGGATGCCCCAAACTTAGCAAAATTTTAGAAAAAGTCTTTAATTCACAATTTTTTATTTTGTAGACACGTTTGGCCCGTAAGACTTTATCAAGAGTGATTCATGAACTTATGTAAGGAATGGGTAGATGACAGGAAGAAATGGGGGTGATTATGAAACCAGGAACACTCTCACTACTTTTTGGATGAGTAGGACAAAGGAGACCTCTAACTGTGTGATGATGAGAACACGGGAGACACTTCACTCGTGTGATGAGTGAGGACACGGTACATTCATTCTGTGTGATGATGAGAACACAAGAGCACTTCTTTACTGTGTGATGAGTGAGGACACAGGAACCTCTCACTAGTGTAATGAGGACAAGGGACACTCTCTTACTGTGTGATGAGGAGAACACGGGAGCACTCATTCGTGTGAGAGTGAGGACACGAACATTTTCATTCTGTTATGAGTGGGGCGCAGGGACACTCTCACACTGTGTGATGAGTGAAAACACGGGAAACACTCTCATTATGTGTGAGGTGAAAACACGGAGACATCCATTACTGTGTGATGATGAGGACACAGGAACACTCTCATACTGTGTGATGAGTGAAAACCGGAACACCCATACTGTGGATGTTTTAACCAGGAACCTCTCATTCTGTGCGATATAGGACAGGGGAGACACTTTCACTCGTGTGATGAGTGAGGCACGGGAGACATTCTCATTCTGGATGAGGAGGACACAGGAGACACCTTCACTACTGGTGATAAATGAGGACACAGGAGACACCTCATACGGGTTGAGAGTGAGGACAGGGGAAACCCACTACTGTGTGATAATGAGGACACGGAACACTCACTACTGTGTGATGAGTGGGGACACAGGAAAACTCTCACTACGTGGATGGGAGGACACGGGAAAAACCCCTACTGTGTATGAGTGAGGACAAGGAGACACTCATACGTGTGATGAGTGAGGAACAGGAGACACCTACTACTGTGTGATATGAGGACACGGGGAAACACTCTCACTACTGTGGATGATGGGGACCGGGAGACCTCTCACTCTGTGGATGATGAGGACACGGGAACACTTTTTACGTGTGTGAGTGGGGAAAAGGGAGACAACTTCACTACGGGTTTGATGGTGAGGACACGGGAGACCTCACTACTGTGATGATAGGACACGGGAGACCCTTCCTACTGGTGTAGTGAGGCCAGAAGACATTCACACTGTGTATGAGTGGGGAAAACAGAGATACTCACTCTTGGATGAGTGGTGTGAGTGACTACAGGGGAAAACCCCCCCCACTGCTGTTAAAATTTGAGACCGGAGACACTCCTGTTTTGGAGATAGTGATGATAAGGGGCCCGGGAGACACCGCACTGCTGTGTGATGAGGGGTGATGATTGAACAGGAAAACACTCTCACTACGTGCATGAGTGGGGAAAAGGGATACTACTGCTGTGTGATAGGGGGTGAGTCACATGGGAGACACCTCACTGCCGTGTGATGATTGGGACGGGGGAGACACTTTCACGCTGTGTGAGAGGGGTAGTTTGAGGACAGGGAGACCCCCCCTTGTGTGGAGAGTGGGAAAAGGGGGACACGGGACACTCCACTCTGGTGATGAGGGGTGAAAAAGGGGGGGACACGGGAGACACTCTCCTACTGTGCAAAAGGGGTGATGATTGAGGCACGGAGCAATTTCACGCTGTGTGATGATTTTTTGGGACACGGAAACTCTCACTACTGTGCGGGAGTGGTGTTATTGAGGCACGGAGACACTCTCACTATGGCAGGGAGTGGTGTTATTGAGGACAGGGAGGCACTTCACTACGTGGGGAGTGGTGATTTTTGAGGACAGGGGAGACACTCCACTACTTGCGGGGAGGGGTATTTTGAGGACAGGGGAGGACTTCACTACGTGTGATAAGTGCGATGAGTGAGGACACGGGAACACTCTCACTACTGCAGGGAGTGGTGATATTGAGAAGGGGAACATTTTCTCCTACTGTGCAGGGAGGGGTATTATTGGGGACACGGGAGACACCTCACTACGTGCAGGAGGGGGTGATTATTGAGACACGGGAGGCACCTCACACTGGGATAAGTGGCGATGGGGGAGGACACGGGAGACACTCTCACTACTGTGCAGGGAGTGGTGATTATTGAGGACACGGGAGACACTCTCACTACTGTGCAGGGAGTGGTGATTATTGAGGACACGGGAGACACTCTCACTACTGTGCAGGGAGTGGTGATTATTGAGGACACGGGAGGCACTCTCACTACTGTGTGATAAGTGGCGATGAGTGAGGACACGGGAGACACTCTCACTACTGTGCAGGGAGTGGTGATTATTGAGGACACGGGAGACCCCTCTCCATGTGCAGGGAGGGTGATTATTGGGGGACACGGGGGCACTTCACACTGGCGGGGAGGGTGATTATTGAGGACAAGGGGAGACACCCACTACGTGCGGGGAGGGGTGATTATTGGGGACAGGGGAGACACTCCACATGTGCAGGGATGGTGATTTTTGAGAAGGGGAGACACACTCATACTGGCAGGGGGTGATTTTTGAGGACACGGGGGCACTCTCACCTGTGCGGAGGGGTATTTTTGAGGACAGGGGAGGCCTCTCACTACTGTCAGGGAGGGTGATTTTTGAGGACACGGGGGCACTCTCACTACTGTGGGGGGATGGTGTTTTATTGAGGACAGGGGAGACACTCTCCTTTGTGCGGGGATTGGTGATTATTGAGGACACGGGGGCACCTCCTACGTGCAGGGGGGTGATATTGAGGAAAAAGGGGGGCACTCTCCTACTGTGCGGAGTGGTATTATTGGGGACACGGGAGCACCTCACTACTGTGCAGGAGGGGGATTATTGAGGACACGGAGGCACTCCCTACTGTGGGGGGAGGGGTGTTTATTGGGCAGGGGAACACCTCACTACTGTCGGAGGGGTGATTATTGGGGCACGGAGGCACCTCACAACTGTCAGGGGGGTGATTTGAGGACAGGGGAGGCCTCTCACTACGTGCGGGGGAGTGGTGTTATTGGGGACAGGGGAGGCACTCTCACAAATGCAGGGAGTGGTATTATTGAGGAAAGGGAGACCTCACACGGCGGATGGGTTTTGGGGACACGGAGGACACCCCACTACTGGGGCAGGAGTGGTGTTATTGGGGACAGGGGAGGCCTCTCACTACTGTGCAGGATGGTGATTATTGGGGAAAAGGGGACACTTCACTACTGTCGGGGGAGTGGTGATTTTGGACAGGGGGAGCACCTCCTACGTTGATGGGGGTATGATTGAGGACACGGGACACTCTCACACTGGTGTAGTGGTGTGTTTGGACACGGAACCCCTTTATGCGGGATTTTTAATTAAAATTTTCCCTTTTGTGAGTGGACGGGCGATTCTAGTTCTTCCCTGATTTTTTCTTAGGTCATAGTGTGATACAGGCCTCTAAATGATCAGTAAAGTTTGCCCCTGTTCAGAGTTTTTCACCTCAAAAAAGCCCCCCCCTGATGTTTTCGGGCTGAACACACCAGTTTTGTGTGTTTTGTTAGGTGGAGAAAAGTGATGAAATAAAGTTTTTTTCGATTTTCCAGTTTACGGGAATTTGTGTAGGTGTTGCTAAATTTTAATTAAACATCCAGAAAGAAATAACGTTACAGGGATGAACTAAGGAAAGGGTTTAAAAACGTGTTGAGTCATTTTTAAAAAAGGGTTCTAGGTGAAAATTTCCCGAATTGATAGAATGCGTTTAAAACGGGGCCAAGTTATGGGGATGGGAATTGCTGAAGGGCTGAGTTTTTTAAGCCCTTTTTTATTGGTTATGAGCACCCCCACTGACGGGGGATCCCATTGTCTTCCCAACTTTTACTAAGGGGATTCAAGGATGAAGTAGATGAAATTTATACTAATACTTTGAAGTCTTTTAAATTTCCTGCCAAAGTACAGGTGATCTATGGGCAATTTTTTTGCGAAATGAAGAAATGGTTCGATCGTAAGAAACACTGTAAAGGGGTTTAAGGGGAAGATAACTAACTTTTTTGTTCCCTAGTTGTGTCGGAACTCTGTTTTGTTTTCTTGAGTGGGGATGGTGGGTGTTCTGACGGTGCCAGGTTTACAGTTTTTTTGTTTCTTTTGATCTGACAGCTACAAGTTTCCTCTTAGTTTGAAGTTTTAAAGATTTTTCAGGGTCAAGAGAACTTTTTCGATGGTTTCCTCAAGTATTAGTTTTGGGGGGGAGTGCATTGTTTCATTACTGAGAAGTTCGTTTTTCCTATGTCTTCCTCTGTTAAGAATCCATCACCTCCCTTACGATGGGAAATCAGATGCTCGAGTCCCCGTACCACTGAGTACCCGGGGATCTAATTGGGGGAGAGTTCAAGGAACCCTTTCTAAATCCGCTTCAATGAAATGTAGCGGTTGAGGAGGTCCACTTTTGAACAGGGTTTTATAGCCTGTGGGAATCTAACCCCAAATCATACTTTGTCTCATGACGAAAGTACTACTTTCTCCAAACACTTTTTTTTTGGAAAAGTTCGAAAGGGATTATAGTTGAGTTTCGACTCTGTAACTCAAAATTCGAAACATAGTCTACCCTCACCACTTTCCCGGGGTGTGTCTGAATGTCCTCCCAGGTGCGTGCTATGCTGAAAGTGGGGCATGGGTAAGTGGTGTATGGGGGAGAGAGGGGTTTAAAGGAGGGGAGTGGCTGGGATGGATTCGCGGAACCTCCTCGGGGACTAAGCAAGAAACAATTTCCCGAGCTGAAGCCTTTTGGAGAAGGATTGTTACTTCAACGATGCGCAGTTCACAAATAATGTTAGATACATTCTTGTAGATAAAAAAAATAAAAAAAAAAGACTAAATGGGGAGGGAACATTTTTTTAGATTTACCTTTGGCAATGTTTACTTTATCATTTTATAAAACAAGGAGCAACACGACAACATTTTTAAAAAATGGAAAACAACAAAAAGTTGGGTGTCATTGTAGGATAAGACGTGCGGGCGCCCAGACCCCTTAAATCACTCTCTCCCTACTTTACCCAGATACTCAAGACATGGGAACCGCCATATAAAATCTAAAGGGTTTCTACTACCATGAGGGAGGGGTTTGGACCCTTAAAAGTCAGGACAACATTAAGATGTTTTTCCCGCTATTAAGGTCCCAAAATTTAGTACTACGACACTGTCACATGACCATACTTTTACCAACTTCCTTTCGACTCTCGTAGGTCTTAAATGCCAGAACCGGCAGCAAATTTTGTCTCATTCTCGTCTCCCGAAAAAAGCTAATATGAAGAGGCTATAAAACAAAATCAGTGTTCCAATGAGAGCCAAAACATCAGCTGGGCAGCGTGTACACCCGTTTGTAGGAGTTCTTGCCAAATCTGGGGTTTAAAAAGTGGGGATACCGACACCTTTAGTAACGCCCCCCTGCGTCCTCAAAACACGTTAAAAAACTTTGACCTACAAGGAATAAAAAAAAATTAACTAGCTTAAACCCTTTAAAATATTTTTTTCCCGCCTTCTCCCCAGGAAAACACACCTACAAATTTTATCTATACTCCCCCACGGACCATGCATAAATTTTAACACTTCCCCTTTAACAACACGCTAAATAAAGGACGGGGATGAAATGGGATCTCCCCGGCCTTATACATAAAACTGTTCAAGGAAACACTTAAAGTGAATTTTTAAGAAAATTCCCTCCCGGGAACGTGACTCCCATATGTTGCCACAATCTTGAACACATCCACTCGACAACTTGGAATTTTTTTTATGTGACTCGGCACGACGAACCCCCGTTCACTTCCCCTTTTAAAACTGACCCCAGTGACTTTAATTTTCCTCCTGGATGTTAATTAATAAGAGTTTAAAAACCCCCAAATTTTTCCGTTTTTAAAAAAACTACAAGTAAAAATGATGATTTATTTAACGCAGATGACAAATCGTCAAATCAGTCGAAAACTCTTGGCGCGTTAATTTTTCATTCAGGACACGTTTCGCTCACCATCTTTATGCAAACATGATCTTATTCGCTTTTTCTCGCTCTTCCTTCTCCTCCTCCTCCTCCTCCAATTCCTTCTCTTTTCTTAAATCCTCATCCTTACTTTCTATGACGTGCCTAATAGGTAAAACTGGTCAATATTAATGTAAAAATGAATAATTTTGTACCAAAAGAACCTTAGAAAACTTACCTAACGTTATTAAAACAAATGCAATTAATTTAGCCTAACATAACTAAATATATTTTAGATAAATTTACAATAATTTAATAATAAACAATATTTTTTTTCGTTAGGTTCAGAATGATTTTTCCGAAATTATTGCATACACAAATTTTCGCCTGCCTTATTCGGCAAGAAGAACGTTGCTATTTACGCCAAAATCGCAAGTTTATACCTATGCGTCACGATATATATATATGTATATATATATATATATATATATATAATATATATATATATTATATATATTAATATATATACATATATATATATATATATATATATATATAATATATATATATATATTATAATATATATATATATATATATATATATATATATATATATAAACTCTCAAAAGCTTCTTCTGTGTTATTAACTGTAGACAGTACCTACGATTGATGTACCAGACAGGTGTGTGCAACATCTGGGTATCAATATTGATGACAAGTGTCACTCGCATAACGAGCTTCTTTTCTCCAGTACAGAAGTCACTTTCTTAATACTGGAGTCAGTGCATAGAAGGTGGTCAGTCCCTAAGGCCTTATAGAAGGTGGTCAGTCCCTCAGACATGATAGAAGGTGGTCAGTCCCTCAGACATGATAGAAGGTGGTCAGTCCTTCAGTCATGATAGAAGATGACCAGTCATTCAGTCATGATAGAAGATGATCAGTCCCTAAGGCATTATAGAAGGTGGTCAGTCCCTCAGTCATGATATAAGGTGTTCAGTCCCACAGTCATGATATAAGGTAGTCAGTCCCTCAGTCATGATATAAGAAGTTCAGCCCCTCAAACATGATAGAAGGTGGTCAGTCCTCCTCATCATGATATAAGGTATCAGCCCTCATACATGATAGAAGGTGGTCAGTCCCTCAGTCATGATATAAGGTAGTCAGCCCCTCGAACATGATAGAAGGTGGCCAGTCCCGCAGTCATGATATAAGGTAGTCAGCCCCTCAGACATGATAGAAGGTGGTCAGTCCCTCATCATGATATATAGGTAGTCAGCCCCTCAAATGATAAGAAGTGGTCAGTCCCTCAGTCATGATATAAGGTAGTCAGCCCCTCAGACATGATAGAAGGTGGTCAGTCCCTCAGACATGATAGAAGGTGGTCAGTCCTTCAGTCATGATAGAAGATGACCAGTCATTCAGTCATGATAGAAGATGATCAGTCCCTAAGGCATTATAGAAGGTGGTCAGTCCCTCAGTCATGATATAAGGTGTTCAGTCCCACAGTCATGATATAAGGTAGTCAGTCCCTCAGTCATGATATAAGGAAGTCAGCCCCTCAAACATGATAGAAGGTGGTCAGTCCCTCAGTCATGATATAAGGTAGTCAGCCCCTCAGACATGATAGAAGGTGGTCAGTCCCTCAGTCATGATATAAGGTAGTCAGCCCCTCGAACATGATAGAAGGTGGCCAGTCCCGCAGTCATGATATAAGGTAGTCAGCCCCTCAGACATGATAGAAGGTGGTCAGTCCCTCAGTCATGATATAAGGTAGTCAGCCCCTCAGACATGATAGAAGGTGGTCAGTCCCTCAGTCATGATATAAGGTAGTCAGCCCCTCAGACATGATAGAAGGTGGTCAGTCCCCAGTCATGATATAAGGTAGTCAGCCCCTCAGACATGATAGAAGGTGGTCAGTCCCTCAGTCATGATATAAAGGTAGTCAGCCCCTCAGACATGATAGAAGGTGGTCAGTCCCTCAGTCATGATATAAGGTAGTCAGCCCCTCAGACATGATAGAAGGTGGTCAGTCCCTCAGTCATGATATAAGGTAGTCAGGCCCTCAGACATGATAGAAGGTGGTCAGTCCCTCAGTCATGATATAAGGTAGTCAGCCCCTCAGACATGATAGAAGGTGGTCAGTCCCCTCAGTCATGATATAAGGTAGTCAGGCCCTCAGACATGATAGAAGGTGTCAGTCCCTCAGTCATGATATAAGGTAGTCAGCCCCTCAGACATGATAGAAGGTGGTCAGTCCCTCAGTCATGATATAAGGTAGTCAGGCCCTCAGACATGACAGAACGTTTTGGTCATGTATTATTCAACAACATGTCTTCCATGTATGCTGAGATAATACCAATACGATGTCTACACATTTTGCTTCACCCTGAGCGAACGTTTTGCCAGTAAAAACTTGCAGTGTATGGAATGTCTGGCCACTCCTACCTTTCACCTTCCTGTAATAAAGCAACTCCCATCCCCTTCCTCTCCGATTAAATTGGTCACATGTGATGTGTGAATTTTTAGTGAGAAGCTTCAGAAATTAATAATAATAATAATATTATTATTATTATTATTTATTACGATCACAGGTAATAAATGGCCTGTGAGACCTGGTCGAAATGGGAATTAGAGCAAACAAACTCAGCAGTAGACTATAATGTATATTTACCTTCACCCACTATATACAGGTATGTACATTATGTACAGTATATACAGATAGAATAATATGTATACACCACGGTGAAAGACGGCAAAGCAGAAGCCAGAGAGAGTGCACCGTACTCAACCAGCAGGTAGGCAAGTCTGCCAATGCTTACCACAAGTGAACCACATTGCTTCAGCTTTGGCGGGCTTGCCTATGATTGGTCAATGAACCTAGATACTGATTTAACGACGGGTACCCTATCGATCGTTAAACCCTTAGCACCCAGTTCACTGGTTGGGAGTGTGACATACAGGGAATAAATTGTGACATACTCTTTGTATGCCACACTATTATTTCGTTGCTATTATTTTTGTCACTATTACTGCTAATGTCATTATTGTGATTATTGTTATTTAGTTTTTTATTAACACATCGGCCGTTTCCCACCTAGGCAGGGTAACCCAAAAGAGAAGAAACACTTTCATCATCATTCACTCCATTGCTGTCTTGCCAGAGGCATGCCTAAACTACAGTTCAAAAATGCAACCTATCATCACCCCTCCTTCAGAGGGCAGACACTGTACTTCCCTCCTCCAGGACTCAAGTTCTTCCTGCCGGTTTTCCTGAGTCCCTTCATAATTGTTACCTTGCTCATACTCCAACAGCACGTCGACTTATAAAAACCATTTGTCTCCACTCCCTCCTATCTAACACGTTCACGCATGCTTTCTGGAAGTCCAAGCTCCTCTCATACAAAACTTACTTTACCCCCTCTCTCCAACCTTTCCTAGACTGACCCCAACTCCGCCTTCCTCCCACTACAGATTTATACGCTCTCGAAGTCATTCTAAATGTCCGCACCACCTCAACAACCCCTCCTCAGCTCTCTGGTTAATACTTTTAGTAGCCCCACACCTCCTCCTAATTTCCAAACTACGGATTCTCTGCATATATTCACACCACACATTGCCTTCAGACACGACATCTCCATTGCCTCCAGCCTTCTTCTTGTTGCAACATTCACCACCCATGCTTCATACCCTTATAAGAGCGTTGGTATAGCTATACTCTCATAGATTCCCCTTTTTGCTTCCGTGGATAATGTTCTATGTCTCCACAGACTCTTTAGTGCACCACTCACCTTTTTCCCCTCATCAGCTCTATAATTTAGCTCGTTTGTCATAAACCCATCTGCTGACAAGTCCACTCCCAAATATCTGAATACAGTCATTTCCTCTATTCTCCAGTATTATTATTATTATTATTATTATTATATTATTATTATTATTATTATTATTATTATTATTATTATTATTATTATTATTATTATTATTATTATTATGCAACTGATAGTGTAAAACATTTTAACCCTTAACCTTTCTGCAACTGTAAACTCATTCACAAACTTGATAACAATCTAAGATTTCAAGTTTACCGCAAACCTACCAACAAAAATGATCTCACCTACTTCTATTCCAGTCAAGATGCTAAGACAGAAGAGGCATCGTCATTGAATTTTTCCTCAGAGCTTACCGTATTTGTAGTTCTGAATTTCTTGACCAGGAATGTACTTACACCAAACCTTCACTGATCTACTTTTTTTTTTCCTTTTTCATCAAAGACTGCAAGAAAAGAGCTCTTCAGATCATAAATTCTCCACGCACCAACACCACTCCTAACAAAGTTATCATCCTTCCCAACAGCCAGGTTGCACTGAACGTTTCCAAGGTACTCGCACAAACTAACACTAGAGTCGCCATCGCATCCAGCACTTCCCTAAAGGATCTAACTAGGACAAAATCGAACAAGCATGAACCAGTTAATGCAGGAGTTTACACTATACCTTGTGGAGACTGTGACAAAGATATAGGTAGGGGAAACAGCAAGGAACCTCGAAACACGCCTCAGTGAACACATCAAAGTATGTCGGAATGATAACTTGAACAATGCTTGCGTACAACACCGGAATTCCACCAACCACCTCATGAAATTCAACGACGCAGGCGTAAATGCATTGAATTATCATTAATCGCTGTTTCTAACACAAACAAAATAAAGGCAGCTTCATCATCTCTGAAGTATTAGGAAGAAATCCTCCTCAAAACAGCAAACCCTGCCATCACATAGTCTCTGTTACACAATAACACAACAGAGAAGGAACACTGAAACAGACCTTCTCAGATCCAACCACCAACAGAAATATTTGTCTAACCTATTTTTATGCTACTCAAGTAATATTTTTTTTGACCTTTTACCCATGTGCAAGTTGATTGTTCTACCATATTGTATTACTACTACTATTACAACTTATATTACTACTACTACTACTGCTACCACTAGTATTACACCTCACTCTAAGCCTATATATACCCTCTGTGTCCATGTATTGTTTGTAACGGCTTGACAAAGCTCCTGGAGAGCGAAACGTTGCCACAATAAAATGTCACATTAGTTGCACTTGTGTCCTTTTACTTTACAAACTGTAAACACATGGTCAGAGTATAATTAATATATATACAGGACAACATCTGTAAACGATTTACTAAAATCTCTTTTACTGTAAAGAGATAAATTAACTGTAGAAGTGTATTAAGACATGACCATTTTCGCATAGTGATATTCCATTGTCAGTGGTTCCATATGTTTTCACAGAAATATTTTTTTGCTGTAATATAATGTATAAATTCATTTTTTGTGTATCATATTATTTTACTAAGTGTTATTATTCACTGTACTAATTAGTGCTAGTGTTAACAAGGTGTAGTGATTAAGTTTGAGTCATTGTTAAGGAGTTTTATAAAGAGTTTGTGTGTGGGGTATGAGATGGGTTCGAAAGCTTGGAGGGAATACGAAACCAAGGTATGGGAATCGGGGCTCACTTCATGTCTTTGCTCGCTTGGACAGTTTTTTTTTTTCAACTATCCACATCGATTATCTGCTACCAACAAGGTTTAGCAGCAACCAAGTACCTATGAAGATATGCACACTGAAGGTATACCAGAGAGTGGCTAAGTTCAACCAGACCAGGCACACTGAAGGTATACCAGAGAGTGGCTAAGTTCAACCAGACCAGGCACACTGAAGGTATACCAGAGAGTGGCTAAGTTCAACCAGACCAGGCACACTGAAGGTAATACCAGAGTGGCTAAGTTCAACAGACCAGGCACACTGAAGGTATACCAGAGAGTGGCTAAGTTCAACCAGACCAGGCATACTGAAGGTATACCAGAGAGTGGCTAAGTTCAACCAGACCAGGCACACTGAAGGTATACCAAGAGTGGCTAAGTTCAACAGACCAGCATACTGAAGTATACCAAGAGGCTAAGTTCACCAGACAGCACATGAAGGTATACCAAGAGTGGCTAAGTTCAACCAAACCATGCACACTAAGGAAATGCCATACAATTACTAGAGGCCTTGACAACTCTGGTCTTGGAGGATCAGACCAGGCTTGTAATCTGGTAATCTGAAAATCTCTTGTGTTAGCCTGAAGAAGGAATATAGTCCAACTGGATCAGGGAAATATTCAGCGACACCATGTTAAGGCAAGGAAGTTCTCTGGAATTTTGTGAAAGTGAGAGCCATAATTTTTACCTGATTATGAACATAAATTAATAGATGTCCTGCTGATGTAAGGGTTAAGACTGTATTTTACATTTTTGATTGACTTAAATGATTCTTAGTAGTATTGAGTCTTGTAAATATTTGTTCTGCTGGTGTCTAATTGCAGATCTCCCTGTAATGTATGAGAGTCTATTAAATTGTAAGCTGTATTATCTTTGCTTCATTAGCCCCTCGAGTTATGTATTCAGGGTCCATTTGTGAAAATTAAACTGGGTGATATGTGTAATAACCATTTTTTTGAGAGTCAAGCCTCTAATAAGGTGCCTACTGATAATTTCCAGGCCAAGCTACCCTAAGAGCCAGTACATTTTACAACTAATACAGGAGGGCCTCGCTGATACAGCACTTTAGGTTCCAGGCTACTGCCGTAAAGTGAATCATAGTTTTTTCCACGTTCAAAGACTGATAATATGTTTACATTATCATATTTTAAGTGAGCAATATAGCTAGGCCTAAAAAATGCTTATGCAATACACTTATTACATTCCTTAAAATATTTTCGTCCTTAGCTTATAGTGAGTGGTGAATATATTTGTTGCAGGAAGTCTGAATAAATGAGGAATGGCAATAATTGAAAACCGATGTATTATTAAAAAGCTGTAAAGCGGGACCTCCTTGTATCCTGTCTTCACTATCCCGTATTATTCCCCATTGGGTTTTTTCCTGCTTTAACCCAAATTTCGTGTCTCTCTCTTCTGTTGTGACTTTAGCTACTTGCATCTCTTCTACTAAAAGAACAGATAATGGCGGCATATCTACTTAATTGAGAGAATTGAACCTTATCTTTCTCTCAAATTTGATTTATTTTCCTTTGTATTCGTTTCCCCCTTTTTTTTTTTTCCTCCACTCCGAATCTCCGCCTGTTGACCCTGAGATTGGACTGGGGTAGAACCTTCGTTTTACTCTGCTGTTTCGCCTCTCCTCACAACGTTGCATCTACATATAAACATTCTTGTATATATGTTTAGGTAAGAAGCCCAGTTAGTGACGTTTTCTCTTCTTGTTTCTTACAGTTGCGCATGTCGTTGTTCTAGTGTTGGTTGAAGGGCGAAACACCGCAGGTATGTGGGCACACAACCAGCCTTTGTTTCCATATTGTTTCACTTTAAGCACTATTTACTTATATTTCTACAATGTTTCCCTCCAAGAAAGTCTTCGTTGGACCAATGATGGTTCCCTACACTGTACTTTCTACTCTACACTGTACTTTCTACCCTACACTGTACTTTCTACCCTACAGTGTTTTTCCTTTTTCATTATTTTCCCTACCAGGGTTACTATCATTGTTTTTTAAAGTGTTTTTCATTGATGTTCATATCGGGTTTATCAGGGTTTTATTTAATTTCCTTATTGATGTTCCCATGTTTTTTATTTTTTTTTTTTTAAAAAAATTCATATAATTTAATTTTTTTCACTCAATGTTCTATCATTGATTTTAAAACCTTTTATTTCTTGTGTTCACTACCAGTGTTATTCTTGTTTTCATTACATTATATCATTGATTTTCACTACGTGTTCCCATTAGTTTTTCGGGTTTTTATTTTGATGTTCATTCATTTATTTTGTTTTAAACATCGTGTTCTATCATTGATTTCCACTACCCTTTCCTAATTGATTTCACTACCTTTTTTTTATTTTAAATTTTTCATTTTGCACAATTTTAAATTTGATGTTCACTATCCATGTTACTTATTGATGTTCACTCATTTATATTGATTTCACAACGTTTTGTTTCACTATATGTTATTTCCATTGATGTTCCAAACATGTTACTAATGTTACTTCATGATTTTATTTCCACCAGGTTTCTATCATTATGTTACTACAGTTTTACAAGTATTTTTTAATTTTTAATTTGATTTATAATGTTACTATCATTTTTATACTTGATAATTCATTATTTCATTCAGGTTACTACTTTGTTACCCCTTGTTTTACATGTGTCACTATCAGTGTTCTCATTTATTCAGTTCGTTTAATTCATTCCTTTCTTTTAATTCTACAGTTTTTTTCATTTTCCTAAATGTTCTATTTTCATGTTTACATCGTGTTACACTTTCTTTACATGGTTTTATATTTGTTTTCTATCATGTGTTTCTTGTTCTTCCAGTGTTCTACATTTGTTCACTATCCAGGTTTATATTTGATGTTCCTTTCAGTGTTACTTTTATTGATTTCTCATCATTTCTTTGTGTTACTACCATTTTATCTATTTACTATTATTATCATGTTTCATCTTTATGTTCTTCATTTCATTTGAGTTCATACCCATGTTCCTTATTTGTTCTATAGTGTCTTCTTATTTCATTCCATTTAACTTTTTACTATCGTTGTTACTCGGTTCCTACAATTTCCTATCATGAATTCAATAGTTTTTATTAAAGTTTTTATTTCACTGTGTTTTTCATTTTAACTATTTCCTCCTTTCTTTATGTTATTTCCTTCCCGGTTTAAACCCTGTTTTTTTTTCTTTTTTCCTTCATTTTACGTTTTCTAATTTTTCTTTTTACTTTTCTTATTTTCCTCATTTCTTTTACTGTATTTCACTTCTCATGTTACTTTTCCATTTCTATTGTTCTTTCCCTACGTTTTCTTTACAGTTTCCTTCCTTTCTATATATTTCCTACCTTATTTTTTTTACTCCTTTTTCCTAATTATTACTTTCTAATTTTCATTTCCTCTTTTATTTTTTCCCTTTTATTTCTCTTACATTACTTCTTTTAGTTTCCCTTATGTATTCCTTACATTTTAATCTTTTACTCCTTTCCTTTTGTTTTCTTTCCTCTATGTTTCTTCTTAAACCCTTTTTAATTTTTCTCTTGGTATTGTTTTTCCTTTACATTTTTTCTTCTTCCATGTCTTCCACTACATGTCCTTTCCTTTCACGTACTTCCCTACATTTTATTTCCCTTCACTTTTATTTTCCCTTTAGGTCTTTTCCCCCTTTGCATGTACTTTCTTATTACCTGTACTTCCTCCTCTAAAATTTTTTTTCTCCTTTTTTTTTTTATTTTCATTTTTATTGTTTCTTTTTAATATTAATTTTATTTCCTTCATTGTTACTTTATTTCTTCACTGTCCATGTTTCCCGTCACTGATGTCACTGTCCAGGTTCCTGTCATTGATGTCACTGTCCAGTGTTCCTGTCATTGATGGTCCTGACCAGTTTCCTGTCTTGATGGTCACTGTCCAGGTTCCTGGTCATTGATGTCACTGTCATTTCCTGTCTTAATGTCACTGTCCAGTGTTCCTGTCACTGTGTTCACTGTCCAGTGTTCCTGTCCATTGATGTCACTGTCCAGTGTTCCTTCATTGATGTCACTGTCCAGTGTTCCTGCCCATTTGATGTCACTGTCCATTTGTTCCTGTCATTATGTTTCCGTCCAGTGTTTCCGTCATTGATAGTCACTTTTTCCAGTGTTCCTGTCATGATGTTCACTGTCAGTGTTCTTGTCATTGAGGGTCACTGTCCAGTGTTCCTGTCATGGATGGTCACTGTCCAGTGTTCCTGTCATGATGGTCACTGTCCAGTGTTCCTGCCCATTGTTGTTCACTGTCCAGTGTTCCTGTCATTGAGGGTTCACTGTCCCAGTGTTCCTGTCATGATGTCACTGTCCAGTGTTCCTGTCATTGTTGGTCACTGTCCAGTTTTTCCTGTCACTGATTTTTCCCACTGCCCAGTGTTCCTGTCATTGATGGTCACTGTCCATTTTCCCTGTCATTGAGGGTTCACTGTCCAGTGTTTCCTGCCCTGAGGGTTCACTGTCCGTGTTCCTGTCATTGATTTTCACTGTCCAGTGTTCCTGTCACTGAGGGTCACTGTCCAGTGTTCCTGTCATTGAGGGTTCACTGTCCAGTGTTCCTGTCATAAATGCATGTCCAGTGTTCTTTGTCACTGTTGTTTCCCTGTCATTGTGTCCCTTTTCCTGTTTTGATTAAATGTCCAGTGTTCCTGTCATTGATGGTTCACTGTCCAGTGTTCCTGCATTGAGGGTTCACTGTCCAGTTTTCCCTGTCATGATGTTCACTGTCCAGTGTTCCTGTCACTGATGTTCACTGTCCAGTGTTCCTGTCATTGATGGTTCACTGTCCAGTGTTCCTGTCATTGAGGGTTCATGTCCAGTTTTCCCTGTCACTGATGTTCACTGTCCAGTTGTTCCTGTCATTGTTTGGTTTCACTGTCCAGTGTTCCTGTCACTGATTTTCCCACTGTCCAGTGTTCCTGTCACTGATGTTCACTGTCCAGTGTTCCTGTAAATTGATGGCCCACTGTCCAGTGTTCCTGTCACTGATGTTCCTGTCAGTGTTCTGTCATTGATGGTTCACTGTCCAGTGTTCCCTGTCAACTGTGTTTTCACTGCCCCAGTGTTCCTGTCATTGATGGTTTCACTGTCCAGTGTTCCTGTCACTGATGTTCACTGTCCAGTGTTCCTGTCACTGATGTTCACTGTCCAGTGTTCCTGTCATTGATGGTCACTGTCCAGTGTTCCTGTCACTGATGTTCACTGTCCAGTGTTCCTGTCATTGATGGTCACTGTCCAGTGTTCCTGTCACTGATGTTCACTGTCCAGTGTTCTGTCATGATGTTCACTGTCCGTGTTCCTGTCATTGATGGTCACTGTCCAGTGTTCCTGTCACTGATGTTCACTGTCCAGTGTTCCTGTCATTGATGGTCACTGTCCAGTGTTCCTGTCATTGATGGTCACTGTCCAGTGTTCCTGTCACTGATGTTCACTGTCCAGTGTTCCTGTCATTGATGGTCACTGTCCAGTGTTCCTTTGTCACTGTTGTTCACTTCCGTGTTCCTGTCATTGATGTTCACTGTCCAGTGTTCCTGTCATGAGGGTTTCACTGTCCAGTGTTCCTGTCATGATGTTCACTGTCCAGTGTTCCTGTCATTTGAGGGTTCACTGTCCAGTGTTCCTGTCATTGATGGTAAACTGTCCAGTGTTCCTCGTCATGAGGTCCTGTACTGATTTTCCTGCCATTTTGATGGTCACTGTCCAGTGTTCCTGTCATTGAGGGTCACTGCCCAGTGTTCCTTGTCATTGATGGTCACTGTCCAGTGTTCCTGTCATGAGGGTTCACTGCCCAGTGTTCCTTTTCATTGATGGTCACTGTCCAGTTTCCTGTCATTGATGTTCACTGTCCAGTTTTCCTGTCATTGAGGGTCACTGTCCAGTGTTCCTGTCACTGATGTTCACTGTCCAGTGTTCCTGTCATTGATGGTCACTGTCCAGTGTTCCTGTCACTGATGTTCACTGTCCAGTGTTCCTGCACTTGTGTTCACTGTCCCAGTGTTCCCTGTCATGATTGTCACTGTCCGTGTTCCTGTCACTGATGTCATGTCCAGTGTTCCTGTCACTGATGTTCACTGTCCAGTGTTCCTGTCACTGATGTTCACTGTCCAGTGTTCCTGTCACTGATGTTCACTGTCCAGTGTTCCTGTCACTGATGTTCACTGTCCAGTGTTCCTGTCACTGATGTTCACTGTCCAGTGTTCCTGTCACTGATGTTCACTGTCCAGTGTTCCTGTCACTGAGGGTTCACTGTCCGTTTTTCCTGTCACTGAGGGTCACTGTCCCAGTGTTCCTGTCATGATGGTCACTGTCCAGTGTTCCTGTCACTGATGTTCACTGTCCAGTGTTCCTGTCACTGATGTTCACTGTCCAGTGTTCCTGTCACTGATGTTCACTGTCCAGTGTTCCTGTCATTGAGGGTTCACTGTCCAGTGTTCCTGTCATTGATGGTCACTGTCCAGTGTTCCTGTCATTGATGGTCACTGTCCAGTGTTCCTGTCATTGATGGTCACTGTCCAGTGTTCCTGTCATTGATGGTCACTGCCCATGTTCCTGTCACTGATTTTTCACTGTCCAGTGTTCCTGTCACTGATGTTCACTTCCAGTGTTCCTGTCATGATGTTCACTGCCCGTTCCTTCCTGATGTTCAACTGTCCAGTGTTCCTGTCACTGATGTTCCCACTGTCCAGTTTTCCCTGTCACGATGTTCACTGTCCAGTGTTCTGCCCACTGATGTCATGGCCAGTGTTCCTGTCACTGATGTCACTGTCCAGTGTTCCCTGTCATGATGGTCACTGTCCAGTGTTCCTGTCTTTGATTTTCATGTCCAGTGTTCCTGTCATTGATGGTCACTGTCCAGTGTTCCTGTCATTGATGGTCACTGTCCAGTGTTCCTGTCATTGATGGTCACTGTCCAGTGTTCCTGTCATGATGGTCACTGTCCAGTGTTCCTGTCATTGATGGTCACTGTCCAGTGTTCCTGTCATTGATGGTCACTGTCCAGTGTTCCTGTAATTGAGGGTTCACTGTCCAGTGTTCCTGCATTGAGGGTTTCACTGTCCAGTGTTCCTGTCATTGATGGGTCCACCTGTCACATAGTGTTCCTGTCATTGATGGTCACTGTCCAGTGTTCCTGTCATTGATGGTCACTGTCCAGTGTTCCTGTCACTGATGTTCACTGTCCAGTGTTCCTGTCATGATGTTCACTGTCCATGTTCCTGTCATTGTGGTCACGGCCCAGTTTTCCTGTCATTGATGTCACTGTCCAGTGTTCCTGTCATTGAGGGTTCACTGTCCAGTTTTCCCTGTCACTTGAGGGTTCACTTTTCCAGTGTTCCTGTCATGTGTTCAATGTCCAGTGTTCTGTCATTGATGGTCACTGTCCAGTGTTCCTGTCATTGAGGGTCACGCCCAGTTTTCCCTGTCATTGAGGGCACTGTCAGTGTTCCTGTCATTGATGGTCACGGTCCAGTGTTCCTGTCATTGATGTTCACTGTCCAGTGTTCCTGTCACTGATGTTCACTGTCCAGTGTTCCTGTCATTGATGTTCACTGTCCAGTGTTCCTGTCACTGATGTTCACTGTCCAGTGTTCCTGTCATTTGATGTTCACTGCCCAGTGTTCCTGTCATGAGGGTTCACTGTCCAGTGTTCCTGTCATTGATGTTCACTGCCCAGTTTTTCCTGTAAATTGATGGTCACTGTCCAGTGTTCCTGTCATTGATGTTCACTGTCCAGTGTTCCTGTCATGATGGTCACTGTCCAGTGTTCCTGTCATTGATGGTCACTGTTCCAGTGTTCCTGTCATTGATTTTTCCCAATGTCCAGTGTTCCTGTCACTGATGTTCACTGTCCAGTGTTCCTGTCACTGTGTTCACTGTCAGTTTTTCCTGTCATGAGGGTTCACGGTCCAGTGTTCCTGTCATTGATGTTCACTGTCCAGTGTTCCGTCATTTGAGTCCTGTCCAGTGTTCCTGTCACTGTGTTCACTGTCCAGTGTTCCTGTCACTGAGGGTTCACTGTCCATTGTTCCTGTCATTGATGGTCACGTCCATTTGTTCTGTCATGAGGGTTCACGGTCCAGTGTTCCTGTCATTGATGGTCATGTCCAGTTTTTCCTGTCTTGATGGTCACGGTCCAGTGTTCCTGTCATTGATGTTCACTGTCCAGTGTTCCGTCACTGATGTTCACTGCCCAGTGTTCCTGTCATTGAGGGTTCACTTTTCCAGTGTTCCTGTCATTGATGGTCACTGTCCAGTGTTCCTGTCACTGATGTTCACTGTCCAGTGTTCCTGTCATTGATGGTCACTGTCCAGTGTTCCTGTCATTGATGGTCACTGTCCAGTTTCCTGTCATTGAGGGTTCACTGTCCAGTGTTCCTGTCATTGATGGTCACTGTCCAGTGTTCTGTCATTGATGGTCACTGTCAGTGTTCCTGTCATGATGTTCACTGTCCGTGTTCCTGTCATGATGTTCACTGTCCAGTTTTCCCCTGTCATTGAGGGTTCACGGCCAGTGTTTCCTGTCATTGATGTTCACTGTCCAGTGTTCCTGTCACTGATGTTCACTGTCCAGTGTTCCTGTCACTGATGTTCACTGTCCAGTGTTCCTGTCACTGATGTTCACTGTCCAGTGTTCCTGTCATTGATGGTCACTGTCCAGTGTTCCTGTCATTGATGTTCACGGTCCAGTGTTCCTGCCCATTGATGTTCACTGTCCAGTGTTCCTGTCATTGAGGGTTCACGGTCCAGTGTTCCTGTCATTGATGTCACTGTCCAGTGTTCCTGTCATGATGTTCACGGTCCAGTGTTCCTGTCATTGTGTCACTGTCCAGTGTTCCTGCCCACTGATGGTTCACTTCCCAGTGTTCCCTGCCCACTGATGTTCACTGTCCAGTGTTCCTGCATGAGGGTTCACTGTCCAGTGTTCCTGTCATTGATGGTCACTGTCCAGTGTTCCTGTCATGAGGGTTCACTGTCCAGTGTTCCTGTCATTAGGGTTCCTGTCCAGTGTTCCTGTCATGATGTTGTTCACTGTCCTTTGTGTCCTGTCACTGATGTTCACTGTCCAGTGTTCCTTAAATTGAGGGTCACGTCCATTTGTTCCTGTCATTGATGTTCATGTCCGTGTTCCTGTCATTGATGGTCACTGTCCAGTTTTTCCTGTCATGATGTTCATGTCCAGTGTTCCTGTCACTGATGTTAAACTGTCCAGTGTTCCTGTCATTGAGGGTCACTGTCCGTGTTCCTGTCTTGATGGTCACGGTCCGTTTTTCATGTCATTGAGGGTTTCACTGTCCAGTGTTCCGTCATTGATGGTCACTTGTCCAGTGTTCCTGTCATTGTTCACTGTCCAGTGTTCCTGTCACTGATGTTCACTGTCCAGTGTTTCTGTTCACTGTATGTTCTTAGTCCAGTGTTCCTGTCATGATGTTCACTGTCCAGTGTTCCTGTCATTGATGGTCACTGTCCAGTGTTCCTGTCATTGATGGTCACTGTCCAGTGTTCCTGTCATTGATGGTCACTGTCCAGTGTTCCTGTCATTGATGGTCACTGTCCAGTGTTCCGTCATGATGTCACTGTCCAGTTCTGTCATGATGTTCACTGTCCAGTGTTCCTGTCATTGATGGTCACTGTCCAGTGTTCCTGTCATTGATGGTTCACTGTCCAGTGTTCCTGTCACTGATGTTCACTGTCCAGTGTTCCTGTAATTGTGCACCTGTCCAAGCTGTCCTGTTCTGATATTCGCAGTGTTCCTGTCATTGATGTCACTGTCCAGTGTTCCTGTCATTGATGGTCACTGTCCAGTGTTCCTGTCATGAGGGTCACTGTCCAGTGTTCCTGTCATTGGATGTTCACTTTTCCAGTGTTCCTGTCATTGAGGGTCACTGTCCAGTGTTCCTGTCACTGATGTTCACTGTCCAGTTTTCCCTGTCATTAAAAGTTCACTGTCCAGTGTTCCTGTCACTGATGTTCACTGTCCAGTGTTCCTGTCATTGAGGGTTTTCCTGTCCAGTTTTCCCTGTCATGAGGGTTCACTGCCCAGTGTTCCGTCATTGATGTTCACTGTCCAGTGTTCCTGTCATTGAGGGTCACTGTCCAGTGTTCCTGTCATGATGGTTCACTGTAGTTTTCCCTGTCACTGATGTTCACTGTCCAGTGTTCCTGTCATTGAGGGTAAACTGCAGTGTTCCTGTCACTGATGTTCACTGTCCAGTGTTCCTGTCACTGATGTTCACTGTCCAGTGTTCCTGTCACTGATGTTCACTGTCCAGTGTTCCTGTCATTGAGGGTTCATGCCCAGTTTTCCTGTCATTGATGGTTTCACTGTCCAGTGTTCCTGTCATTGATGGTTCACTGTCCAGTTTTTCCTGTATTGATGGTCACTGTCCAGTGTTCCTGTCACTGAGGGTTCACTGTCCGTTTTTCCTGTCATTGATGGTTCACTGTCCAGTGTTCCTGTCATTGATGGTCATGTCCAGTGTTCCTGTCATTGAGGGTTCACTGCCCAGTGTTCTGTCATGAGGGTTCATGTCCGTGTTCCTGTCATTGATGGTAAATGTCAGTGTTCCTGTCACTGATGTTCACTGTCCAGTGTTCCTGTCATTGAGGGTTCACTGTCCAGTTTTTCCTGTCATTGATGGTCACTGCCCGTGTTCTGTCATTGATGGTCACTGTCCAGTTTTCCCGTCTTTGGGATGAGTCACCTGTAAAGGGGTGTTCCTGTCACTGATGTTCACTGTACAGTGTTCCTGTCATTGATGGCACTGTCCAGTGTTCCTGTCATTGAGGGTTCACTGCCCAGTGTTCCTGTCATTAAATGGTTGTCCAGTGTTCCTGTCATGGTTCCTGTCCAGTGTCTGTCATTGATGGTCACTGTCCAGTGTTCCTGTCATTGATGGTCACTGTCCAGTGTTCCTGTCACTGATGTTCACTGTCCAGTGTTCCTGTCATTGATGGTCACTGTCCAGTGTTCCTGTCATTGATGTTCACTGTCCAGTGTTCCTGTCACTGATGTTCACTGTCCAGTGTTCCTGTCACTGATGTTCACTGTCCAGTGTTCCTGTCATTGATGGTCACTGTCCAGTGTTCCTGTCACTGATGTTCACTGTCCAGTGTTCCTGTCATTGATGGTCACTGCCCGTGTTCCTGTCATTGAGGGTTCACTGTCCAGTGTTCCTGTCATTGATTTCATTTCCAGTGTTCCGTCATTGAGGGTTCACTGTCCAGTTCTGTATTGATGTCACTGTCCAGTGTTCCTGTCATTGATGGTCACTGTCCAGTGTTTCCTGTCATGAGGGTTCACTGTCCATGTTCCTGTCATTGATGTTCACTGCCCAGTGTTCCTGTCATGATGTTATGCCCGTGTTCCTGTCATTGATGGTCACTGTCATGTTCCTGTCATGAGGGTTCACTGTCCAGTTTTCCCTGTCATTGATGGTCACTGTCCAGTGTTCCTGTCACTGATGTTCACTGTCCAGTGTTCCTGTCATTGATGGTCACTGTCCAGTGTTCCTGTCATTGATGGTCACTGTCCAGTGTTCCTGTCATTGATGTTCACTGTCCAGTGTTCCTGTCACTGATGTTCACTGTCCAGTGTTCCTGTCATTGATGGTCACTGTCCAGTGTTCCTGTCATTTGATGTAAACGTCCATTGTTCCTGTCATTGATGGTCACTTTTCCAGTGTTCCTGTCACTGTTTGTTCACTGTCCAGGTTCCTGTCATTGAGGGTCACTGTCCGTGTTCCTGTCATGATTTTCACTGTCCAGTGTTCCTGTCTTTGGGATGGTCACTGTCCAGTGTTCCTGTCACTGATGTTCACTGTCCAGTGTTCCTGTCACTGATGTTCACTGTCCAGTGTTCCTGTCATTGATGGTCACTGTCCAGTGTTCCTGTCATGATGGTCACTGTCCAGTGTTCCTGTCACTGATGTTCACTGTCCAGTGTTCCTGTCATTGATGGTCACTGTCCAGTGTTCCTGTCATTGATGGTCACTGTCCAGTGTTCCTGTCATTGATGGTCACTGTCCAGTGTTCCTGTCATTGATGGTCACTGTCCAGTGTTCCTGTCACTGATGTTCACTGTCCAGTGTTCCTGTCACTGATGTTCACTGTCCAGTGTTCCTGTCATTGATGGTCACTGTCCAGTGTTCCTGTCATTGATGTGTCACTGTCAGTGTTCCTGTCATTGATGGTCACTGTCCAGTGTTCCTGTCATTGATGGTCACTGTCCAGTGTTCCTGTCACTGATGTTCACTGTCCAGTGTTCCTGTCACTGATGTTCACTGTCCAGTGTTCCTGTCATTGATGGTCACTGTCCAGTGTTCCTGTCATTGATGGTCACTGTCCAGTGTTCCTGTCACTGATGTTCACTGTCCAGTGTTCCTGTCATTGATGGTCACTGTCCAGTGTTCCTGTCATTGATGGTCACTGTCCAGTGTTCCTGTCACTGATGTTCACTGTCCAGTGTTCCTGTCATTGATTTTCACTGTCCAGTTTCCTGTCAAAATGGTCACTGTCCAGTGTTCCTGTCTTGATGGTCACTGTCCAGTGTTCCTGTCATTGATGGTCACTGTCCAGTGTTCCTGTCATTGATGGTCACTGTCCAGTGTTCCTGTCATTGATGGTCACTGTCCGTGTTCCTGTCATTGATGTCCTGTCAGTGTTCCTGTCATTGATGGTCACTGTCCAGTGTTCCTGTCATTGATGGTCACTGTCCAGTGTTCCTGTCATTGATGGTCACTGTCCAGTGTTCCTGTCATTGATGGTCACTGTCCAGTGTTCCTTCTTTGTTTGGTCACTGTCCAGTGTTTCCTGTCATTGATGTTCACTGTCCAGTGTTCCTGTCATTGAGGGTTTCACTTTTTCAGTGTTCTTTCATTGATGTTCACTGTCCAGTGTTCCTTCATGATGTTCACTGTCCAGTGTTCCTGTCATTGATGTTCACTATCCAGTGTTCCTATCATTGATGTTCACTATCCAGTGTTCCTATCATTGATGTTCACTATACAGTGTTACTATCATTGACGTTCACTATCCAGTGTTCCTATCATTGATGTTCACTATCCAGTGTTCCTATCATTGATGTTCACTATCCAGTGTTCCTATCATTGATGTTCACTATACTAGTTTTCTATCCTTGAGTTTCATTTACCCAGTGTTCCTATCATTGATGTTCACTATTCAGTGTTCCTTATCTTTGGGAGTTCACTACGTTTTTCTTATCATTGATGTTCATAAAAGTTTCTATCTTTGATTTTCAATATTCCATTGTTCTCATCTGGGTTCACTATCATGTTCCTATCATTGATGTTCCTATACAGTGTCCTATCTTGTGTTCACTATACAGTTTCCTTCATTGATGTTCACTATACATTTGTTCTGGCTTTGATGTTCCTATCCAGTGTTCTTTCATTTGATGTTCACTTACAGTGTTCTAATCATTGTTGTTCACTATACAGTGTTCCCTTTCATTGTTTGTTCACTATACAGTGTTCCTATCATTGATGTTCACTATCCAGTGTTCCTATCATTGATGTTCACTATCCAGTGTTCCTATCATTGATGTTCACTATACAGTGTTCCTATCACTGGTGTTCACTACACAGTGTTACTATCATTGATGTTCACTATCCAGTGTTCCTATCAAGTGTTCATTCAGTTTTCCCTATCAGTGTTACTAACAGTGTTCCTATCAGTGGTGTTCACTACACAGTGTTACTATCATTGATGTTCACTATCCAGTGTTCCTATCAGTGTTCATATCAGTGTTCATATCAGTGTTACTACACAGTGTTACTATCATTGATGTTCACTATCCAGTGTTCCTATCATTGATGTTCACTATCCAGTGTTCCTATCATTGATGTTCACTACCAGTGTTCCTATCATTGATGTTCACTATCAGTGTACTATCATTGATGTTCACTAACAGGGGTTACTATCATTGATGTTCACTATCCAGTGTTACTATCATTGATGTTCACTACACAGTGTTACTATCATTGATGTTCACTATCCAGTGTTACTATCATTGATGTTCACTACACAGTGTTACTATCATTGATGTTCACTACACAGTGTTACTATCATTGATGTTCACTACACAGTGTTACTATCATTGATGTTCACTATCCAGTGTTCCTATCATTGATGTTCACTATCCAGTGTTCCTATCATTGATGTTCACTACACAGTGTTACTATCATTGATGTTCACTACACAGTGTTACTATCATTGATGTTCACTACACATGTTACTTCATTGATGTTCACATACAGTGTTTACTATCTTGATTTCACTATCAGTGTTCCTATCATTGATGTTCACACACAGTGTTACTATCATTGATGTTCACTAACCGTGTTACTATCATTGATGTTCACTACAACAGTGTTTATATCATTGATGTTCACTACACAGTGTTACTATCATTGATGTTCACTACACAGTGTTACTATCATTGATGTTCACTACACAGTGTTACTATCATTGATGTTCACTATCCAGTGTTCCTATCATTGATGTTCACTACACAGTGTTACTATCATTGATGTTCACTACCCAGTGTTACTATCATTGATGTTCACTATCCAGTGTTACTATCATTGATGTTCACTACACAGTGTTCCTATCATTGATGTTCACTATCCAGTGTTACTATCATTGATGTTCACTATCCAGTGTTCCTATCATTGATGTTCACTATCCAGTGTTCCTATCATTGGTGTTCACTACACAGTGTTCCTATCATTGATGTTCACTACACAGTGTTACTATCATTGATGTTCACTATCCAGTGTTCTATCATTGATGTTCACTAATTTCCAGCATGTTTTCCTATCATTGATGTTCCTATCCAGTGTTCCTATCATTGATGTTCACTACACAGTGTTACTATCATTGATGTTCACTATACAGTGTTACTATCATTGATGTTCACTATCCAGTGTTCCTATCATTGATGTTCACTATCCAGTGTTCCTATCATTGATGTTCACTACACAGTGTTCCTATCATTGATGTTCACTACACAGTGTTACTATCCATTATGTTTCATACACAGTGTTTACTATCATTGATGTTCACTATCAGTGTTACTATCATTGATGTTCACTATACAGTGTTACTATCATTGATGTTCACTACCAGTTTACTATCATTGATTTTTCACTAACCTACTATATTTGATTTTAAAAGTTATATCATTGATATTCACTACACAGTTTTAAACTATCATTGATTTCACTACACAGTGTTACTATCATTGATGTTCACTACACAGTGTTACTATCATTGATGTTCACTATCCAGTGTTACTATCATTGATGTTCACTATCCAGTGTTATATCATTGAGTTCACTACACAGTTTTTCCTATCATTGATGTTCACTACAGTTTACTATCATTGATGTTCACTACACGTGTTACTATCATTGATGTTCATACCAGTTTCCTATCATTGATGTTCACTATCCAGTGTTCTACATTGATGTTCACTACACAGTGTTACTATCATTGATGTTCACTACACAGTGCTTACTATCTACCCTTGATGTTTCACTACACAGTGTTACAAATCATTGATGTTCACTACACAGTGTTACTATCATTGATGTTCACTACACAGTGTTACTATCATTGATGTTCACTACACAGTGTTACTATCATTGATGTTCACTACACAGTGTTACTATCATTGATGTTCACTCACATGTTCTATCATTGATGTTTCACTATCATGTTACTATCATTATGTTCACTAACCAGTGTTCCCTATCATTGATGTTCACTATCCAGTGTTCTATCTTTGTGTTCACTAAAACAGTGTTCTATCATTGATGTTCACTTACACCGTGTTACTACTTTGATGTTCACTACCAGTTTTCCTATCATTGATGTTCATACCAGTGTTACTATAATTGATGTTCACTACCAGTGTTCTATCTTTTATGTTCACTACCAGTGTTACTATATTGATGTTCACTAACAGTGTTACTATCATTGTGTTCACTATCAGTGTTCCTATCATTGATGTTCACTACACAGGTTACTATCATTGATGTTCAATACACAGTGTTCTATCATTGATGTTCACTTCCAGTGTTACTCATTGATGTTCACTACACGTGTTACTATCATTGATGTTCACTACCAAGTGTTCTATCATTGATGTTCACTACACAGTGTTCCATCATTGATGTTCACTATCCAGTGTTCCTATCATTAATGTTCACTATCCAGTGTTCCTATCATTGATGTTCACTATACAGTGTTCCTATCTTTGGGTGTTCACTACCAGTGTTCCTATCTTATGTTCACTATCCAGTGTTCTATCAGTGTTACTTAACAGTGTTCCTACTTTGGGATTGTTCACTACCAGTGTTCCTATCATTGATGTCAATTTTTCCAAGGTTCCTATCCATTGATGTTCACTATCCAGTGTTCCTATCATTGATGTTCAATATCCAGTGTTCCTATCATTGATGTTCACTATCCAGTGTTCCTATCATTGATGTTCACTACCAGTGTTACTATCATTGATGTTCACTTACAGTGTTACTATCATTGATGTTCACTACCAGTGTTACCTATCATTGATGTTCACTCCAGTGTTACTATCATTGATGTTCACAAACAGTGTTACTATCTTTTATGTTCCCTACACAGTGTTCCTTCATTGATGTTCACTATCCAGTGTTACTATCATTGATGTTCACTACACAGTGTTACTATCATTGATGTTCACTACAGTGTTCTATCATTGATGTTCACTATCCAGTGTTCTATCATTGATGTTCACTACACAGTGTTACTATCATTGATGTTCACTACACAGTGTTCCTATCATTGATGTTCACTATCCAGTGTTACTATCATTGATGTTCACTACACAGTGTTACTATCATTGATGTTCACAAACCAGTGTTCTTAATCATTGATGTTCACTATCCAGTGTCCTATCATTGATGTTCACTACACAGTGTTACTTCATTGATGTTACTATCCAGTGTTCCTATCATTGATTGTTCACTATCCAGTGTTACTATCATTGATTTTTCACTACCAGTGTTCTATCATTGTTGTTCATACACATTTTTCTATCTTTGATTTTTCACTATCCAGTGTTACTATCATTGATTGTTCACTACCAGTGTTACTATCTTGATTTCATACCCAGTGTTCTATCATTGATTTTTCACTACCAGTGTTACTATCATTGATTTTTCACTAACCAGTTTTCCCTATCATTGATGTTCATTACATGTACTATCATTGATGTTCACTACCAGTGTTACTATCATTGATGTTCATTTACATTGTTACTATCATTGATGTTCACTACCAGTGTTCTATCATTGATGTTCACACAGTGTTACTTCATTGGTTCACTACACAGTGTTACTATCATTGATGTTCACTACACATTGTTACTTTCATTGATGTTCACTATCCAGTGTTACTATCATTGATGTTCACTACACAGTGTTACTATCATTGATGTTCACTATCAGTGTTACTATCATTGATGTTCACTACACAGTGTTACTATCTTGATGTTCACTATACATTGTTACTATCATTATGTTACTACCAGTGTTACTATCTTTGATGTTCACTACACAGTGTTACTATCATTGATGTTTCACTATCCAGTGTTCCTATCATTGATGTTCACTACACAGTGTTACTATCATTGATTTCACTATCCAGTGTTATATCTTTATGTTCACTACCAGTGTTACTATCATTTTGCTCACTACACAGTGTTACTATCATTGATGTTCACTACCAGTGTTCTATCATTGATGTTCATTTAACCAGTGTTCCTATCATTGATGTTCACTATCCAGTGTTCCTATCATTGATGTTCACTATCCAGTGTTCCTATCATTGATGTTCACTACCAGTGTTACTATCATTGATGTTCACTATCCAGTGTTACTATCATTGATGTTCACTACCAGTGTTCCTATCATTGATGTTCACTACCAGTGTTCCTATCATTGATGTTCATTTACCCCAATGTTCCTATCATTGATTTTTCACTATCCAGTGTTACTTCATTGATGGTTCAACTTTTAGTGTTCCTTTTCATTTTGATGTTCACTACCAGTGTTACTATCATTGATGTTCACTATCCAGTGTTACTATCATTGATGTTCACTATCCAGTGTTACTATCAATGATATTCACTATACAGTGTTCCTATGATTGATGTTCACTATCCAGTTTTTACTATCATTGATGTTCACTATCCAGTGTTATTCATGATGTTCACTATCCAGTGTTACTATCATTGATGTTCACTATCCAGTGTTCCTATCATTGATGTTCAATATCCAGTGTTACTATCATTGATGTTCACTATCCAGTGTTCGTTTCATTGATGTTCATTATCCAGTGTTACTATCATTGATGTTCACTATCCAGTGTTCTATCATTGATGTTCAATATCCAGTGTTACTATCATTGATGTTCACTATCCAGTGTTCGTTTAATTGATGTTCATACCCGGTGTTACTATCATTGATTTTCCCACTATCCAGTGTTTACTATCATTGATGTTCACTATCCAGTTTTTACTTCATTGATGTTCACTATCCAGTGTTTACTATCATTGATGTTCACTATCCGGTGTTACTATCATTGATGTTCACTATCCAGTGTTACTATCATTGATGTTCACTATCCAGTGTTACTATCATTGATGTTCACTATCCAGTGTTACTATCATTGATGTTCACTATCCAGTGTTACTATCATTGATGTTCACTATCCAGTGTTCCTATCACTGAGAAACATCTACAAGGTTTGAGTGGGGGGAGGGGGGGGGGGGGGGGGGAGGGGGGGAGGAATGGACATATGTTATTCTCTATACCAAGTCTTCCTTACTCCTTTCTTCGTTTATCCTCGTCTCTCCCCGCTGCTGTGTTTATTACCTGCTTCATATACATCCTATCCTGCTTTGGAAGTTCTTGTCTAATTTGCATACCCTTTTAGCCTTGCTGTTCTTACGTCTCTAAATTTGCTGTTATTTCTTTGAACTGTATTCTTAGCTGCCTTATTCTTACTTGCATGGTCTTATATTTCTCATATATCTCATTGTGTGGTCTTATATTTCTCATATATCTCACTGTGTTGTCTTATATTTCTCATACATCTCATTGTGTGGTCTTATATTTCTCATATATCACACTGTGTGGTCATATCTTCCTCATATATCTCACTGCATGGTCTTATTTTCTTCATATATCACACTGTGTGGTCATATCTTCCTCGGTCAGTGGTCACGTGAGGTCATCTGTTCTAAGCTGTCTGGGAATTAGCGCGGGCTGTTACCAAGCACCATGGCTTTGTATTTTTCAGGAGGAAAATAGGAGGCTGAAGCTTCACCTAGATGGACTTGGGAGTAAGTGTGAGATGGCTGGGGCTGGTAAGGAGGAAAAGGTCACCAACAGATAGTTGGAGCATGGCAACCGCTTTAAGCAGCAAGTGGTTCACAATTCAGGAAGAAGGAAGGTAACGAAGGTTAATAGAGAAGATGTGAAGATGGGAAATCGATTCTCTGTTCTTCAGGACGAGTGTACTTCAGTGGTTAGTAAGGTTAAAGGTACCACTGACTCTCCTGCTAATCAAGGTAAGAGTATTCTGATTGTGGGAGACTCTCGGGTAAGATATATGGACCATGCTTTTTGTAACAGATATAGGAAGGTTAGACAGAGAGTGTGCCTCCCAGGAGCTGATGTTGGTGACATAATCAGCAGGTTGGATAATATTATATCAAGTAATGGGAACAAGCCCATTATCTGTCTTAGTTCTGGTGAAAATGACATCGGGAAGGGCAGGAGACAGGAGCTGCTGGATAAGTACAAGTGAGCCATAGATGTAGTCAGGTCTAAGGGAGGGATCCCAGTCATATGTAGCATCTTGCCTAGAAGGGGAGTGGGCAATGAATGGATGTCTAGGGCAATTGGTATAAATTGCTGGCTAGACAGATACTGCAAGGAACTTGCAATCCCATTCATAGATAACTGGGACAAATTATATGACAAACATGATATGTATACAAGGGATGGGGTTCATTTCTCTGGGGCTGGAGTGGTTGCATTAGCCAGTTCGATTGAGGGGGTCATTGATGACTTGTCTAGGACTTTAAACTGATAGATTATTGAGGCATGGGTATTTGTGGGAAACAATCAGGCTGCAATATTAGGGTTGAAAACAGCAGATATACCGGGATACCTCAGGGATTTGTTTAAAAGACAATATTCAAAATAAAGTTGCTAGTAAAGGCAAAGCAATTGTTCAACAAACAGAGATAGTAGAAGGCAATGAGTGACTAGCTCCCTTACGCTTTACTATACAATTAGTAGGAGTCTAAGAAATAAGATGAGCTAAGATTACTTGCATGTGCAGGTAATATAGATATTATTGCTATAACAGAGACTTGGTTCAAATTGAAATATAGAGAAATGCCTTTTGAGTGCAGCATACAGGGTTATAAATTATTCCATACTGATAGGGTGAACAGGGAGGGTGTTGGAGAGGCGATGTATGTTAGAGATAATTTAAAATGTTGTGTTAGACAGACAAGATATAAGATTAGAAACATTGGACACATAATCTGTTTGGCTACAGTTTCTCGAAGGTCGTGAAAAATTAATTTTGAGTGTGATTTATAGGCTCCCAAACCTTAATAGGGAGTGCAGTAAGCTGCTATGGAACAAAATTCATAAGGCATCTAGATATGAAAATGTTGTGTTAATGGGAGATTTTAACTTTAGACAAATTGACTGGAACAATGTGACAGGAAATCTTGAGTCTAGTGACTTTCTTGATATGGTTCAGGATTGCTTTTCAAAACAGTTTGTGACAGAACCAACTAGAGGAAACAACCTGCTTGACTTGGTTCTTGCCAGCAAAGAATTACTATTTAATAATCTTGAGGGTAATGATGAGCTTGGGGAAAGCGATCAAAAATCACTTACTTTCAATACATCATGGAATTACCCAGATAACTGCAATCAAATCTCTGTCCCAGACTTCTGCTTGGCCGACTTCATGGGACTAAGAAATTACCTGGGTGGGCTAAATTGGGATGACCTGACTATGGGTCAGGTAGCTGGTGTTGGTTGCCAGTATGACGTATTTCAGAGCATAGTTCTAGCTGCCCAGACAACTTTTGTTCCGAGTAGGGAAATTAGATCTATCAAAAATGATCCCAAATGGATAAACAATAGATTAAAACATCTCATTGGTCAAAAGAGAGGCATATATAGGCGTATCAAAAGAGGGAATGGGCAGTTAAAAAATCAGTATATTCAGTCAAAGATATATATAAAAGGATTAAGAAAAACAAAAAGGGATTATGAGGCGAAAGTTACAAGGGATTCGAAGACTAACCCAAAAGGGTTCTTTCAGGTATACAGAAGTAAGATTAGGAACAAGATGGGCTCACTTAAAAGTAACTCAGGTCAGATCAATGATAGTGATAAGGATATGTTTGAACGTTTCAACACTTACTTTCTCTCAGTTTTTACTCAGGAAGATACTAGCGAAATTCCAGAAATAATAAATTATGTAGAGCAGGACGATAATAAACTATGCACGATTGGGGTAACTAGTGACATGGTAATGAGACAAATAGAGAAATTATAACCTAATAAATCCCCAGGTCCTGATGAACTATTTACGGGGCTGTTAAAGGAATGTAAAGAGGAACTCAGCATACCTTTGGCTCATCTTTTCAATATATCACTACAAACTGGCATACTGCCAGACAAGTGGAAAATGGCAAATGTAATACCTATTTACAAGGCATAGCTTCGAACTATAGACCTCCATATAGGCCTCCATATTGGGAAAATTTATGGAATCAATAACTGCCGAAGCAGTTCGTAACCATCTTGAAAAACATAAATTGATTAATGAATCTCAACACGGTTTTACAAAGGGGCGTTCCTGTCTTACGAATTTACTAACTTTCTTCACTGGGGTATTTGAGGAGGTAGATCATGGTAATGAATATGATATTGTGTATATGGACTTCAGTAAGGCTTTCGACAGAGTTCCACATCAGAGGCTGTTGAGGAAACTTAAGGCACAAGGAATAGGAGAAATCTTTTCCTGGGTAAAGGCATGGTTGACAAATAGGCAGTAGAGAGTCTGCATAAATGGGGAGAAATCAGAATGGGAGCACGTAACAAGCGGTGTTCCACAAGGGTCAGTGTTGGGCCCCTTGTTCACAATTTACATAAATGACATAGATGAGGGAATATATAGCGACATAAGCAAATTTGCTGATGACACCAAAATAGGCCGTCCAATTTCATTCTAATGAGGACACTAGAGCACTCCAGGATGATTTGAATAGACTGATGCAGTGGTCGGAGAAGTGGCAGATGCAGTTTAATATAGACAGATGCAAAGCTCTAAATGTTGGACAAGAAAATAACCATGCCACATATAAACTAAATAATGTAGATCTTAATATTACGGATTGCAAAAATGATTTAGGAGTTTTGATTAGTAGTAATCTAAAACCAAGACAACAGTGCATAAGTGTTTGCAATAAAGCTAACAGAATCCTTGGCTTCATATTAATAAATATAAATAATATGTCCTCAGGTTGTCCTTCAACTCTATACATCCTTGGTTAGGCCTCATTTAGATTATGCTGCACAGTTCTGGTCACCGTATTACAGAATGGATATAAATGCTCTGGAAAACGTACAAAGGAGGATGACAAAGTTGATCCCATGTATTAGAAATCTTCCCTATGAGGATAGACTGAGGACCCTGAATCTGCAATCTCTAGAAAGGCATAGAATTAGGGGGGGGGGGATATGATTTAGGTGTATAAATGGAAAACAGGAATAAATAAAGGGGATGTGTAAATAGCGTGCTGAAAATATCCAGCCAAGACAGGACTCGCAGCAATGGATTTAGGTTGGAAAAGTTCAGATTCAGGAAGGATGTAGGAAAGCACTGGTTTGGTAATAAGAGTTGCGGATGAGTGGAACAAACTCCTGAGTACCGTCATAGAAGCTAAGACCTTGTGTAGTTTTAAAAATAGGATGGATAAATACATGAGTGGGTGTGGGTGGGTGTGAGTTAGACCTGACTAGCTTGTGCTAGTAGGTCAGGTGCCGAGCTCCTTCCTGATCTGACTAGGTTAGGACGTTGGCTTAAGTAGGCAGGAGAATTGGACCTGCCTCGCATGGGCCAGCAGGCCTGCTGCAGTGTTCCTTCGTTCTTATGTTCATATATCATTATAATTTCTTAAACGTTACAATAAACTAAATATTCCGTGTTTTTTCTATAATTCTTTCTGTCTTGATTTTCACTTGCTTCTTAAGATCAGTAAAAAACGAAAGTAACTTTCTTTCTGTCAACAGTCTACTTTACTAGTTAAAAACTGTTTACAGTCTGCTTTTGTTTACAATCTTCTTGTGTTTACAGTCACCTTGTGTTTACAGTCACCTTGTGTTTACAGTCACTCTGATACTTCGTCACGTACCATGACTCGTTGTTAACGCCCTGTCAGATATTTTCTGATCCAATGCAGTGCCTTTCCTGTTATATATGCCTGACCCTCTAGCTTTTGCACTAATCTCTTGTGAGGACTGTGCCGACGCCTTCTTACAGTCCAAGAAAATGCAATCTACCCACTTCTCTCTCTCGTGTCTTACTTCCGTTACCTTGTCATAAAACTCCAGTAGGTTTGTTTCACAGGACTTTCCTTCCCTGAAACCGTGTTGGTTGTCGTTATGATCTTGTTCCGTTCCAGGTACTCCACCACTCTCCTCCTGATAATCTTCTCCATGACTTTGCATACTATACACGTCAGTGACATTGACGTGTATGTGTGTTTATATGTGCTAGTGTGTGTGTACTCATCTATTTGTGGTTGCAGAGGTAGAGTAGTAGCTCCTGGGACCGTGTGTGTGTGTGTGTGAGTGTGCTTGTGAGTGTATGTGTGAGTATGCATGAGAGTGCGAGAGAGGGTAAGCGCGCGCGCGCCTGTATTTTAGAGCTTGCACAATATATCTGACTTGAAGGAAGAGAGAAAAAAGTATGAAACTTACTCAAAAGTAAGACATTTTTGAGTCAACTTTAAGAGCTGTGTTAACCGCTGACTACGTTAAACCTTCTTGGTATTCTGAGAGCAACACCAGTCCAAATTAAAGCTGTAGTGGTGGCACTGTACAACATCTGTAGTGGTAGTGGCACTGTCCAACATCTGTAGTGGTAGTGGCACTGTCCAACATCTGTAGTGGTGGTCGCACCGTCCAACATCTGTCATGGTAGTGGTACTGTCCAATATCTGTAGTAGTAGTGGCACTGTCCAACATCTGTAATGGCAGTGGTACTGTACAACATCTGTAGTGGTGGTGGCACTGTCCAACATCTGTAGTGGTGGTCGCACCGTCCAACATCTGTAATGGTAGGGGTACTGTCCAACATCTGTCATGGTAGTGGCACTATCCAACATCTGTCATGGTAGTGGCACTGTCCAACATCTGTAGTGGTAGTGACACTATCCAACATCTGTAGTGGTAGCGGCACTATCCAACATCTGTCGTGGTAGTGGCACTATCCAACATCTGTAGTGGTGGTGGCAGTGTCCAACATATGTAGTGGTGGTGGCAGTGTCCAACATCTATAATGGTGGTGGCACTGTCCAACATCTGTAGTGGTGGTGGCAGTGTCCAACATCTATAATGGTGGTGGCACTGTCCAACATCTGTAGTGGTGGTGGCAGTGTCCAACATATATAATGGTGGTGGCACTGTCCAGTATCTGTAGTGGTGGTGGCAGTGTCCAACATCTATAATGGTGGTGGCACTGTCCAACATCTATAGTGGTGGTGGCACTGTCCAACATCTATAGTGGTGGTGGCAGTGTCCAGTATCTGTAGTGGTGGTGGCAGTGTCCAACATCTATAATGGTGGTGGCACTGTCCAACATCTATAGTGGTGGTGGCAGTGTCCAACATCTGTAGTGGTGGTGGCACTGTCCAACATCTATAATGGTGGTGGCACTGTCCAACATCTGTAGTGGTGGTGGCAGTGTCCAACATCTATAGTGGTGGTGGCAGTGTCCAACATCTGTAGTGGTGGTGGCAGTGTCTAACATCTGTAGTGGTGGTGGCAGTGTCCAACATCTGTAGTGGTAGTGGTAGTGGCAGTGTCCAACATCTGTAGTGGTGGTGGCAGTGTCCAACATCTGTAGTGGTGGTGGCAGTGTCCAACATATGTAGTGGTGGTGGCAGTGTCCAACATCTATAATGGTGGTGGCACTGTCCAACATCTGTAGTGGTGGTGGCAGTGTCCAACATCTATAATGGTGGTGGCACTGTCCAACATCTGTAGTGGTGGTGGCAGTGTCCAACATATATAATGGTGGTGGCACTGTCCAGCATCTGTAGTGGTGGTGGCAGTGTCCAACATCTATAATGGTGGTGGCACTGTCCAACATCTATAGTGGTGGTGGCAGTGTCCAACATCTATAGTGGTGGTGGCAGTGTCCAGTATCTGTAGTGGTGGTGGCAGTGTCCAACATCTATAATGGTGGTGGCACTGTCCAACATCTATAGTGGTGGTGGCAGTGTCCAACATCTGTAGTGGTGGTGGCACTGTCCAACATCTATAATGGTGGTGGCACTGTCCAACATCTGTAGTGGTGGTGGCAGTGTCCAACATCTATAGTGGTGGTGGCAGTGTCCAACATCTGTAGTGGTGGTGGCAGTGTCTAACATCTGTAGTGGTGGTGGCAGTGTCCAACATCTGTAGTGGTAGTGGTAGTGGCAGTGTCCAACATCTGTAGTGGTGGTGGCAGTGTCCAACATCTGTAGTGGTGGTGGCAGTGTCCAACATCTATAGTGGTGGTGGCAGTGTCCAACATCTGTAGTGGTGGTGGCAGTGTCCAACATCTGTAGTGGAGGTGGCAGTGTCCAACATCTGTAGTGGTGGTGGCAGTGTCCAACATCTATAGTGTTGGTGGCAGTGTCCAACATCTGTAGTGGTGGTGGCAGTGTCCAACATCTGTAGTGGTGGTGGCAGTGTCCAACATCTATAGTGGTGGTGGCAGTGTCCAACATCTGTAGTGGTGGTGGCAGTGTCCAACATCTGTAGTGGTGGTGGCAGTGTCCAACATCTGTAGTGGTGGTGGCAGTGTCCAACATCTGTAGTGGTGGTGGCAGTGTCCAACATCTGTAGTTGTGGTGGCAGTGTCCAACATCTGTAGTTGTGGTGGCAGTGTCCAACATCTGTAGTTGTGGTGGCAGTGTCCAACATCTGTAGTTGTGGGATTTTGCATACAAACAAGCAAGTCATATAATAAGTGAACTATATTTGGACTTAGCTTGATGACTACACTGTTCCGCAGCCACTTCCAGAAAGTTCTTGAAGTCATCGATGTAACCACACTTGGGCTGTAATAAAGATTAGTGGTAAGTATAATTACCCCCTAGGGGGTGTTATTCAGCATATCTCAGAAACTGACTGTCCTCGGATCACCGGGTAATGGTACGTCAAATAAGACATGAATTGGATATCCGCTGCGCTGCCGACCTACCCCTGTCATGTTTATTAGACGTACCTGGGTATTTGTAGCTGACCCGTAGTTGCACCCGGTTATCCGCTGTCTTGATTGAAACAGACTTGTTCTTTGAAGAATGTCGCAGTGTCTTACACTCTGTAGGAAATTCGCAACACTCGTTGTTACACACTGTTTATCAAATATTGTTTATTATTCACAGTCATATCACTAAAGAAGCTGTTCTCACTTGTCTGTAAGTGTTCTGCTGTGCATCCAGCCAAGCTAGATGTTGTACCCACCATCGAAGAACATACGGTGGTGTGGACGCCTGAGCTAATTTCATTTTACTCCCTGTTTGTGTACTAGCTCAACAAGCCGTATACTATATTATCGTACCCACAGAACAAGTGATCTAAAGCGTCATGCGTTTTCTCTCACCATGAGGCGGGCCAAAACAGCATGGGTTCGAATCCTTGGCTAGTGCAGTGTTGTTATTGATCAATATCACTTTTCCGTGGGTACAATAATATTATATATATTTCTTCTTTCAACAAACTGGCCATATCCCACCGAGGCAGGGTGGCCCCCCCCCAAAAAAAAAGTTTTTCTTTTTAATTTTAGTAATGTATACAGGAGAAGGGATTACTAGCATCTTGCTTCCGGCATTTTAGTCGCCTCTTACGACACGCATGGCTTACGGAGGAAGAACTCTGTTCCACTTCCCCATGGAGATAAGAAGAAATAAACAAGAACAAGAACTAGTAAAAAAATAAAAGAAAATCCAGAGGGGTGTGTGTACCTGCATGTGTAGTGTGACCTAAGTGTAAGTAGAAGTAGCAAGACGTACCTGAAATCCTGCATGTTTATGAGACAGGAAAAAGACACCAGCAATCCTACCATCATGTAAAACAAGTACAGGCTTTCGTTTTACACTCACTTGGCAGGACGGTAGTACCTCCTTGGGTGGTTGCTGTCTACCAACCTACTACCTACATTATATATATATATATATATATATATATATATATATATATATATATATATATATATATATATATATATATATATTATATATATATATATATATATATATATGTATAAAGGAACATTGATAGCCATAGAGGCAGAGGGTAGATTGAAAGGTGACAGTTGCTGGGATATATGGGATTAAGACAGACATGCTAAAAGCAGGTTGAGATAGAGTAGTTGAGTGGCTGGTGTGTTTGTTCAGTACATGTATGGAAGGGACTGGCAAATAGTATGCATAGTTTCGTAGGATTAGGGAAGTGGGAGAAGAAAGAACGTAAGATGTGTTAGGAGTAAGACAGACATTAGGAGTGCGGACAGCAGGAATGTTTAGGAAGTGAAGGGGTTGTCAAGACTATGTTTACAATAACCGTATATGTTAGTGATACTTACATAGATAAGAGTAAAGAGCTATTTGTAGCACTTATAGATTTAGCAAAGGCCTGGATAGGGGAGCCATGTAGCAGATGGGGAAAAAAAAAAGTGTAAGAATTATAAGGAAATAAGCCTTTTGAGTATTCCAGATAAAGTGTATGGTAGAGTTATTATTTAAATAATTAAGAGTAAGGTGGAGAGCATGACTGCAGATGTACAAGGAGGTCTTATGAAGGGTAGGGGGAGGGGTGTGGACCAAGTGTTTTAATTAGATATAAAATCACATTTTTTAGAGGTCGGGAAGTTTTCATTGCATCATTGCATTTAGAAAGCCATATGATAGGATGGCTTGGAAAGAAATGTGATACTAATATAATTTTTTTAAAGGGTAGTCTAGTAAGCCAGCGGAAGGCCTTGATTAAATAACCAAAAGTTACAGTATGTGACTAAGGCCAGTATCAGGGAACACTTGTCCTGTTTCCTGACAAATCTTACTTAACCTAACCTAGCAATGTGGCAGATGTTGCATAATCTACATTACATAATCCACACCTGGAAAATCCTAGAGATTGGTCCCAAATCTGTACACAAATCACTAGACAGACAGTGCATCAAACCCCAGTGGAAAGCAGGGGCGCCATGAGTACTTTAAGAGAAAAGACAATAAGTGTTCAGGTCCAAAGACTATTCACCAGCCTCTCATCATACATAAGGAATATTACCAATAGACCCCCGACTGCAGCCAGCAGTAAGAGGCTGGTTGATCAGGCCCTGATCCACCGGGAGGATTGGTCGAGAACTTGCCGTGGGGGCGTTGACCCCAAGAGCAACCTCCAGGTAGAGCCTCCAGATAGGCTAAGAGATTTTGTGCAGAGTGGGGCTCAGGTTAATGTAAAATGGAAGCCATTTCCAAGTGAAAGTAGAACTTTTACGAGGTTGTGATGTTACCACGATTATTTAACATTTTTATAAATGGAGTTGTGAAAGAGGTAGAGAGTATTGTGTTGTGAAGGACTGTGGGACTGAAAGATATTGGTTATGATACAATGTAAGATTTATGTCTGTTGGTCTTTGCTGATAACAGTTTTTTTTAGGAGATTCTGAAGGCAAATAACAAAGATTGATGGATGAATTAAGGAGTGCATGAAACACAAGGAAATTAAAAATAATTGCAGAAACGAGCCAGGTGATGAGGGTAACACAACGTTTAGAAAATGACAGATTGACTATCAGACTGGAGGGAACGTGGGCGCAACAGATATTTGGGAGTGACAGCAGATTGGTCTATGAAAGTCGAGATGAACCACGGAAAAGATGAGGGAGGGGAAGAGATGGGCAGTGTGTTGAGGCATCTGTGGAAAGAAAGACATTTACCTGTGGAGGCATAGACGATAATACGCTTGACTACATTGATACCAACACTTTTTATATAGTTGTGAGGCATGGGTTGTGAGGCATGGGTTGTGAGGCATGGGTTGTGAGGCATGGGTTGTGAGGCATGGGTTGTGAGGCATGGGTTGTGAGGCATGGGTTGTGAGGCATGAGTTGGGAGGCTGGGTTGTGAGGCATGGGTTGTGAGGCATGGGTTGTGAGGCATGGGTTGTGAGGCATGAGTTGTGAGGCATGGATTGTCAGGCATGGATTTAGGCATGGGTTGTGAGACATGGGATGTGAGGCTGAGTTGTGAGGCAAGGGTTGTGAGACTTGGATTGTGAGGCATGGGTTGTGAGGCATGGGTTGTGAGGCATGGGTTGTGAGGCATGGATTTAGGCATGGATTTAGGCATGGGTTGTGAGACATGGGATGTGAGGCATGAGTTGTGAGGCATGGGTTGTGAGGCATGGGTTGTGAGGCATGAGTTGTGAGACATGGGTTGTCAGGCATGGATTTCGGCATGGGTTGTGAGACATGGGATGTGAGGCATGAGTTGTGAGGCATGGGTTGTGAGACTTGGATTGTGAGGCATGGGTTGTGAGGCATGGGTTGTGAGGCATGGGTTGTGAGGCATGAGTTGTGAGGCATGGGTTGTCAGGCAGGATTTAGGCATGGGTTCTGAGGGCATGGGATGTGAGGCATGAGTTGTGAGGCATGGGCTGTGAGACTTGGATTGTGAGGCATGGGTTGTGAGACATGGGTTGTGAGGCATGGGTTGTGAGACATGGGTTGTGAGGCATGGGTTGTGAGACATGGGTTGTGAGACATGGGTTGTGAGGCATGGGTTGTGAGGCATGGGTTGTGAGGCATGGGTTGTGAGACATGGGTTGTGAGGCATGGGTTGTGAGGCATGAGTTGTGAGGCATGGTTTGTGAGACATGGGTTGTGAGGCATGGGTTGTGAGGCATGGATTGTGAGACATGGGTTGAGAGGCATGGGTTGTGAGGCATGAGTTGTGAGGCATGGGTTGTCAGGCATAGATTTAGGCATGGGTTGTGAGACATGGGTTGTGAGGCATGGATTGTGAGACATGGGTTGTGAGGCATGGGTTGTGAGGCATGGGTTGTGAGGCATGGGTTGTGAGACATGGGTTGTGAAGCATGGGTTGTGAGGCATGGGTTGTGAGGCATGGGTTGTGAGACATGGGTTGTGAGACGGGTTGTGAGGCATGGGTTGTGAGGCATAAGTTGTGAGGCATTTGTTGTGAGGCATGGGTTGTGAGGCATGGGTTGTGAGACATGGGTTGTGATGCATGGGTTGTGAGACATTGGTTGTGAGACATTGGCTATGAGGCATGGGTTGTGAGGCATGAGTTGCGAGGCATGGGTTGAGGCATGGGTAGTGAGGCATGGGTTGTGAGACATGGGTTGTGAGGCATGGATTGTGAGACATGGGTTGAGGCATGGGTTGTGAGGCATCGTTTGAGGCATGGGTTGTGAGACATGGGTTATGAGGCATGGATTTGTGGAGACATGGGTTGTGAGGGGAGGGTTGTGGGCATGGGTTGTGAGACATGGGTTGTGGGTGCATGGGTTGTGAGACATGGGTTGTGAGACATTGGCTATGAGGCATGGGTTGTGAGGCATGAGTTGCGAGGCATGGGTTGAGGCATGGGTAGTGAGGCATGGGTTGTGAGACATGGGTTGTGAGGCATGGATTGTGAGACATGGGTTGTGAGGCATGGATTATGAAACATGAGTTGTGAAGCATGAGTTGTGAGGCATGGATTGTGAGGCATGGGTTGTGAGGCATGAGTTGTGAGGCAAGGGTTATGAGGCGTGGATTGTGAGACACGGGTTGTGAGGCATGGATTGTGAGGCATGGGTTGTGAGGCATCGGTTGTGAGGCATGGGTTGTGAGGCATGGGTTGTTAGACATGGGTTGTGAGGCATGGGTTGTGAGGCATGGATTGTGAGACATGGGTTGTGAGGCATGGGGTTTTGAGGACATGGGTTGTGAGGCATGGGTTGTGAGACATGGGTTGTGAGGCATGGGTTGTGAGGCATGGGTTGTGAGACATAGGTTGAAAGACATGGGTTTTGAGGAATGGGTTGTGAGGCATGAGTGGTGAGGCATGGGTTGTGAGGCATGGTTTGTCAGGCATGGGTTGTGAGACATGGGTTGTGATGCATGAGTTGTGAGGCATGGGTTGTGAGGCATGGATTGTGAGACATTGGTTCTGAGGCATGGGCTGTGAGGCATCTGTTGTGAGACATGGGTTGTGAGGCATGGGTGGTGAGGCTTGGATTGTGAGACATGGGTTGTGAGACATGGGTTGTGAGGCATGAGTTGTGAGGGATGGGTTGTGAGGCATGGGTAGTGAGGCATGGGTTGTGAGACGGGTTGTGAGGCGTGGATTGTGAGACATGGGTTGTGAGGCATGGGTTGTGAGATATAGGTTGTGAGGCATGGATTGAGACATGGGTTGTGAGGCATGGATTGCTAGGCATGGATTAGGGGACATGGGTTGTGAGGCATGAGTTGTGAGACTGGGTTGTGAGGCATAGGTTGTGTGGAATGGGTTGTGAGGCATGGATTGTCAGACATGGGTTGGTGAGGTATGGGTTGTGAGGCATGAGTTGTGAGACATGGGTTGTGAGGCATGTTTTGTGAGGCATGAGTTGTGAGGCATGGGTTGTGAGGCATGGGTTGTGAGGCATGGATTGTGAGACATGGTTTGTGAGGCTGGGTTGTGAGGCATGGATTGTGAGGCATAAAATTTTTTTTTGGTGAGAAATGGATTGTGAGGAAATGGGTTGTGAGGCAGGGGGTTGTGAGAAATGGGTTTTTTGGCTTGGATTGTCAGACATGGGTTTGTGAGGCATGGGTTGTGGGGCCCATGGGTTGTGAGGCAGGGTTTTGGAGGCATGGGTTGTGTGGAAAGGTTTGGGTGAGCCCAAGGTTTGGGCATGGACTGTGAGACATGGGTTGTAATTCATGGGTTGTGTGGCTTGGTTGTGGGGATGGATTGTGAGAACGGGTTTAGGCAGGGGGACTGTGAGACATGGGGTTGTGATTAAAGGGTTTGGGGCATGGGTTGTAAAGACAGGGGTTTGTGGGCATTCTCGTGGGGTAAGCCGTCACCCAAACCAGTTTTCAAAACCCGTGAGAGAGAGGAAAAGCCCGCATTTAAGAAAAAAAACCCAAAGTTCCTCTAAAAGTATTGTTATTTTCGGCTTTGTGCCCCCTTTTGGTTCCCCTAAGAGTGGTTTTCACCAATTCCTGTGGAAAATTAGAGTTGGGTTTTATCAAGCCCCTTCGGGGTAGAGTGGGGGGCGTTCTGGGGCGCCAGCGAAAAATCATCTCACCCACCGCTCTCCCTCCCCCAAACCCCCCCCAAACCCAAACCCCCACCAGCCACCCCCCCATTCCCTGTGGTTGTTTCCCACCCTTGTACCGGGTCCAAATACTTTTTTTGGTTTAAACTTTTAATGGTAAAGGTGTAGGTGAGGGGCAAACGTTTAAACCCCAAATTTTTGCAAAGGTCCACCGAAAAAAGAAACATTTCTTCAGGGGACGACATTTGGTGAGGGGGTCGGCGTTTTCCCCGCCCCAGGACTTTCCCTCATCCCAGTAAATACCGTCGACTACAAACAGACTTCAGTGATATTTTTTAGAAAAAATTTTTCTTGCTTTTAAAAGACATTTGCGTTTTGTGAGAATTTATAGAAAACTTTCTTGTGTCCCTCAAAAACCTTGGGTTTTCAGTGTAGACTCAGTATTTTTTGACTCTTTATTTTTGAAATTTATTTTTCAGTTTTCGTCATCTTATTTTTTTTTATTCTGTGTTTTTTTATGTTTACTCCTGTCTTAGTAAGTTTTATTGTGTATTTGTCCAGTCAGTCACTCTGTGTGAAGTGATTCATTTTTTTTTTTGTTTTCTTTCAGCTTTGTATTCCCAAGGAAATTTGTCATTGAAAATTCACCCCGTGTTATTCCCCCCCGTATCCCAAAATTACCCCTTTATTTCTATGGTTTTTTTTTTTCGTTTTTGCCAGCAGGGGCCCTCTTTCCCTTCTAATTTTTTTCGGGGTTGGTCCCCATTTTTTTTGCCAGAAAAATTTTTGGGTTATCAGTCCAGAAAGTTTTTTGTTGTAAGAATATAAAAAAATAATGATAGTGTGCCCTCCCACTGAAAGTGTGACACTTCCCGTTTTGTTCCTTTTTTTTATTTTATTCATTTTTTTATATTTCTTTTAAAAAATTTCACCTTGATGCAATTTAAATTTTACTTTTAACGAAAAAATTTGTTTTCTTTACTCTGTTTGGGAGTAAATTTTTTTGGGTTAATTTAAAATTTAAAGATTTTAAAGGGTGTTAAAATCAGTTTTTTTTTTCTATTTTTATTTTGTTTTTTTAAACCTGGTTTTTCCCAGTGACACTTTATTACTGCAGTGATTATTTTACACCTTATTTTGTTGCACTTGTTCTGAATGTTTTTATTTTTTTTTGCACTTGTTCTGCAGTAAATTTTTTGTTGCACTTGTTTTGCAGTAAAATTATTTTTTTTTCCCATTTTTCTGCAGGGAAATTATTTTCTTTTATTGATATTTTTATAAATTTAAATTTTTAAATTTTTGTTTATGTTTTCTTAGAAAATCCCTTTAAATTTCCCAGTTAAAAATTTTTTAGAAATTTTAAATTTTTACTTTTTACTTTTTTTTTTAAAAAATTTTTTTAAATTTTAATTTTTTTTTTTTGAAAAAGAAAAAAAGACACCCATTTTGAAATTTAATTCAGTCCCCAGTAAATTTTTATTTAGTTTATTTCAATGTAATTTTTTTTATCTTGGGCCCAAATAGTCCTTTAAATTGTTTTTGCCCTTCCTCTTGCAGTGTATTTAGACATTTTTTTTTTCTTCTGCGAATTAGTTGTATTCTTTTTTTTAATTTTTACCCATTTTGTATCTTTTTTATTGTTCATTATTTTTCCCCCTTATTTATTTTCGTGCACTTTGCCATTATGTTCACATACCGTCAAGTGATACTTGGGGTGTTGTCAAACATCAGACCTTCAGGTTTAACTGCTGTTTTGCTGTAAATCAGTCCTCACATTTTCCTTCCCCGATTGACAGACCGCCCCGGGACACCGAGATACTATAGTTATACCGTGTTTCCCCTTGATGCTTTTCCTTTATTCAAGGGCCATGTAATTTTCTTGAAGCATGGTTTGGGGCCCTTTCGTTCTCGTGTGGTGCTCAAATTTAAAGGGTTTCCTCCTTCAGAGGAAAGTTTTTATCAGACTTGCTAAAAGCTCTTCACGCCCCCGGCTGTGTTCAGGGTTGTTGATCTCCTTGATATGTGAGATTTCAGGAATCTTACAAAGTGGTCCCCAATATGGGGAAAATTTGATTCGTTTTTCCCTTGCCCCCAAAAAAAAACAGTGACCCAAATATGTCGTTCTTGGGGAAAAACCTGGGGAAAATGTTTACCCCTTGAGTAAAAAATCGTGAGTGCATTTGTGTTGATTAGACAAATTTTATCACATTTTTTTAAATTGCGCCCCATTTCCATCAGCTTTCCTCCCTGAAGAGGCAAAACCATTTACAAAATGCTTGCTAAAATAGCAACTTTTGGGCAATCAAAAAAATAATGCCGCCTGCTTTCGGGTTTTCTTTTTGGGGGCTCTTCCCCCAAACCCTGGGGACGAGGGAAACCCTTTACCCCTTTAAAATTTATTTTACTTTCCCTTGTGCCCCCAGGGTATTTTCCCCTTTTTCTAAAAAGTAATGTCAAACATTTGCCTCGTCTGAAACCCCCCCTTTTTTGGGCCACAAAAGGACAAATCGTGGTCGTCAACCATCTCAGAGATCACCAAAAAACCGTGTCCCGGAGCCCGTTAACCTCGTGGGGTATTCTAGTCCCTTCAGAAACCTTTAGTCGGCGGATTTGTTAAACTGGGGGTTTCCGTGGGCCATATTGCAATTAATTTTTCCTGATAGTTATCCTAAAAAGGAACGTCGTATGTTTGATGATTTCCCCAGATTTCCCCTTTACTGTCTTATCATGAATAATGGACATGACCCCACCTAAAGTGCAATCCTCTTTTATAAACTTTCAGTACTCTAGGTCTTTCCGTGGCCTTTTCCAAACCCGGCAGAACCCGTAGAGGAAACGTTTATCGTGGTTCTCAAAATAACCGAACCCAGGCTCATTCTTCCAATTGGGGGGGAATTCAAAGCCCCCCAAAAAAACCCCTTTCCCATGGTGAAAAGTAGGTGTAATAAAGTACCCACCCCCTTTTTAAACAAATTCCTTTGAAGCCTTAAGCAGTCTCGGAATGACAATCCTGTTTGATGATTTTTGTTCAATGTCTCTGAATAGATGATTTGGGGTTTAAAATTTGGGAACAAGTCTTTTTGTTTGACAAATCCCCCTTTTTGTTTGCACTAATTCCAAGGAAAAAAAAGGGGCCCTATGTGCAAGATCTTTTCATAATGTCCCCGGGTTTCCCTTTTGTTCATGGACTCTGGTGCGCAAGTCAGTATTATTAGGTTTTAGTTTTTTTAAGGAAAAGGCAGTTACGACTTTGTGCTTCTCGTAGAACCGATCAGTTCCCCCCTTTTAGGGGAAAAGTGGGCGGTTCTCACCTGCGTGCCGGGGGTGGGAAACTTCCCCAAACCCTTTTTTCTTTTTCAAGGTAGGGGACTTCACGTTCCTCCCTTGGGTTGGTCGACCAGATTATTTTTCCCTGGTGACCTTCTACGGGATTTGTTTCCCATGCGAGACTTACGCATTGTGCCCGGCCCCTTATCGATGGCATGCCCAAATTGCCGACTTAAATCTTTCCCAAAATTCTGGGGTTACCGGTTTGGATAAAGAAATCTGTTTTTACTGCGCAAGTAGTGTTACGGATTTAAGTCCTTAAAAAAACAAATTTTTTCGGGGGCCCAAAAATAGACAAAACCCCAAACGCCCAAAGGGACCGGGGAAAGTGTAATGTCGGAGGATCTCACCTTCAAGGACCATAAATTGAAATTCAATCCCCATTGCTAGAAAATGACGGGGATGGTTTAATGAGCCTTTTCAAAATAGGGGGCCAAAAGCCTTTGAGGGACACTCTTCAGGCCCATTTGGGTTCTATCTAGGCTGGAATATTGCGGGCCACACAAAACAGCACCTTTTAAAGGGCAGGGTAAAATTTTCCCCGACCTAAAAAAATGTACAGAAAAACTTACGGCGCGGAAAACGGAGTAAAACCCCTCAATTTTGGGAGCGTTTTTGGGGGGTTTTTAAACCTGTTTTCCCGGGAAAACGCAGGAGGGAGAATACATGATTATAAAACACCGGGAAAAACCCTAGGGGGGACTAGTCCCGGGAAACTTCCCACCGAAAATCCCCCCCACTACGAAACCCAAAAGACTTGGCAGAGGGTTCCCACCCCCCCCAAGGGAAAACCCAGGGGTGCCCCCTAGCACGTTAAGGCCCAAATCAAAAAGTGTCGGGGCCCCCGAGGGAAACTGTTCAACTGCCTCCCAGCAACATAAGGGGGATTACCAACAGCCCCCTGGCGTTTTCCCAAAGCGGGCCCACTGGACAAGCCCCTTTAAAGTCATTTCCCGGATCGGGCCGGGCTGGGGTTCGTATTTTGGGTTTTGGGGTGCAGCCAGCAGCAACGTTTGGTTGATCAGGCTTGATCCACCCGGAGGCCTGGCTCAGACCGGGCCGCGGGGGCGTTGAACCCCCCGGGCTCTCTCCAGGGGTTAAAATCCAGGTAAACAAGCTAATGCATTTTCCCGTACGTACCCAAAGGGGGTCAGGCACTGGTTTTTTTTTGTCCCTCCCCTCCCGGTTCCACCCAACCTTTCGGGCTTGCAGGATTAGTTCCCATGGGCCCCAAGTGTCCGAGGACACTCCCGATTTCCCCGAAGTGGCCCAAAACCTTTCCCCCAATGACTGGGAGTTCGAGTAGTAAATTTTTTCCACAGGGGGTGCCTTGTTTGAAAAAAGATTAATTGAAAATAGTTAAGCCATCTCTTGTTGATGTACATGCCGTCCGCAGGAAAAGACCCTCTCTGTTGCGGCTAGAGTGTCTGTAGTTTTTCCTAGTGTTCCCGGGTGGTGTTTAAAGTCCTAGGTTTACAGTGATTCCTTCAAAAAGTAAAAAGGTCATTTGGGGTTTAAAACCCTCCTTAATGTTTTAAGAGATAGTAAGATTTCCCTTTTTTCCTGGGCCCAAAAATTCTGGTCACAGTGTTCGCCTCAGAGCAAAAAACCAATCTTGTTGACCTTTTTCACTAAACCTTAACCCCGTTCAGGTTTGAGGATGAGTTGTTACCTGAACCCGTGGGTTTGGTGCATTTCTGCCGGGGGGGGACCTCATCCACTTCATGGATCCCAAAACTGTTCCCCAGTTGAGGGGGAAAGACTTAGCTCCCACTGATTCCCGGGTGAAGTCAAGCGTTTATTGCTCTGTTGAACAACGCGTAAAGCCATTGCTTTACCAGGGGGAGGGAAAATGGGTTTTTTTAACGAATTATTGTCCCTTTGTATTCCCCCCTTTAACCTGGTACTAGACCTATTAATACCTGAGTTCAGAATGCCTCCCTTCACAAGTTGCTGTCGCAAAAAATTGGGTCAATTTAAAAAATTGATGATGGGTTATTTTCACCTAGCCCAAATTCCCCCTTTGGGAAAGCCACCCCTTTAATAGTACCTAAGAAGGATGGTACTTGGGGGCCCAGTGAAATTTACTTTAGGAAATTAAACCGGGGGGGAAAACCATTCCAGATGCTTTCCACTCCCCTTTTATGGGTGATCTTTTTTGTAAAAATTTTGGAAAATAACAAAGTCTTTTCAACCCGGGGTTTTTTTTAAAAAGGGGTTTTGGGAAGTCCCCCTTCACGAGGACAGCCAAGAGCTAACGGGATTTTTCCACTCTAGGTCATTATCACTTCCTCCGTATGGCGTTTGGATTACGACTTCCCCTTTCACGTTCTCCCAAAGGGTCAGGGCTAATATCTTTAGAGGTTCATAGGTAATGCATTATGGTTGTACTTTTGATGACGTAAATGTCCTTTTCTAAAAACGTGGATACAAACTTTAAAAGGGCCCTTTATGTGTATTGGTAAAACTTGGAAGAAGCCAAAATTTTAAAAATCAAACTGTTAAATGTCAATTTTTCAGAAACAGAAATTAAGTTTCTTGGTCACGAGTCACTCCTAGAGGGGTTACGGAACTGACCAAAATAAAAATAACCCGCAGTGCTCAAATTTTCCAAAACCCGAAAATTTTGATGCCGGGAAAAATCCCTTTTTGGGCTTAGCGGTTTTTTTAGATTTTCATTGCCAATTTTTCTTCCATAGCTTCTCCTCTAAAGGGGTTGCTTAAAAAAGAAAGTCCTTTTTTTTTGGACCTTCCCTCAAGAAAAGGGGGCATTCCAAAAATCTAAAAGAAAAGCTAACATCGCTCCCAATTTTTTAAAATTTCCAGATTTTTTCTAAGCCCTTTTTTATCCCGACAATGATGCTAGTTAAATGGGATAGGTGCCGTACTTTGCTCAGAAGACCCCCAAAAGGCCCAAAATACAACGCGTTGCCCTTTTCTAGCCCAATTTTCCCTTTGAAAGGCCCCGAAGTAAAATTTTAAAGTAACTGAGCAAAAAAAATTTAGCAATAGTATGGTCTTTAAAGCACTTCCCAAACATTATTTATCAGTTTCTCTGTTCATGTCTTGACGGACCATGCTCCCTGATACCCTTTTTCCAGAAAAAAACCAACCCCTTTGGGAAAGGTTTGCCAGATGGACCTTGAAAAATCCAAAAGTTCAATAAACCCCCTTTTGGGATTTACCTGGGCAAGTCAAATGTAGTTGCAGATGCCCTTTTCGCGACATGTTTGTTTTAGGAACTGCAGACCCCCTTTTGTGCTGAAGATGTTTAAAAAAAAGCTCAAAAGAACCGATCCCATGTGGGGCTGGGGGGGTTCGATTCCTGCTCCAGGGGAAAATTTTATTTTGACTGTGAAGCCCCCAGCACCCATCAGTGACTTTGTCATGAACCAAGAATTACTGGATCGAACAGCCCAGTTGGGGGGGACTCCTTGCAGAGGGTATAACCCGTTTGTAATTCCACAGGCACAGTGAAAAGTTTGCCCTTTCAGTAGTTCACGATTGAAACCAAAGGGGTTGCCACCCTGGTATGGGGTCGTTCAGTTAAAAAAAAAGCCAGATTTTTAAAAATTTTGGGCCCCGTATGGCAAATGATATTTTTGGTATGTTAAGAAATGTAGTGTCGGGAATTTCAACATAAAGGTAAAGCAAAAGGTCCCAATCCAATCCAAGTATATCCAACTACTAGCGAACCGTGGGAAAAAAGGGTTTTCCCCTAGATTTTTTTAATAATTTCCAATTTTTCCCTCCCAAGGGGAACAAAAATTTTGGTGTTATGGTAGCCCTTTCACCGATAATTTTGAGTTAGTTCCTATTGCAGATAAGACTGCCGAACTTTAGCTAAAGTGTTTAAAGAACGCATTTCTGCAGGGGATACCCCCCTAAGTCCCCCCATAAAAAGATAATGGAGGTTGAATTCTGTTAAAGAAAATTTTTTGAAAAAATTTTTGCCCCCCTTGTTTCAAGATCTCTAAAACCCCCATTGTTCCCCCATCATCCGGGCCCGGGAAATGGGTTAGCGGAAAACGGGAACCAAACCCAAAAAGAAAGTACTTGATGTTTTAGGAAACCACTATCAAAACCACAGTGAAACTTGGGGTGAAGTTTTACCCGATGTGGCCCCGGGGTGCTAAAAAATTTGCTTACAAAGTTTCTAAGGTGACACTCCCCATTAAGATTGTATGGTGTAGATAAACCCTTTGCCTTATGAGTTGTTTATTTAATCCCCAAAACCAAAATTTCAAAACCCGATGATTTCTAGCAAAAATGTTTTCCCGTTAAACCCCAAAGTGTTTTTAGAAGAATCCCTTGGGAAAAACTTCACAAATCAACCCGCCAGAAAATACAAAAGTCGCAAAAACTCGAGCCCAAAAACCCTCCAAAAACAAAAATTGGTTCGGGGGGGAGTTATGCTGATTAAATTTAACAAAAAGTCTGCAATGCCCCAAAAAACCTTTACAAAAGTTTGTTGGTCCCTTTTCGAGTAGTTGAAAAAAATATCACTGGTAATAAGTATAAGGTTAGAGAGATTAGTACTGGTCAGTTTTTAAAGAATCGCTTTAGATCTTTTGAATTAGGGAAGTGATGATAATGATGTTCCAACCCAGGGTTAAAGTGGGCAGATCAGGGCAATTTCCCCCTGATCCTGTACCTCTTCCTCTGATACTCCCGTCAGACGATCAACCTGAATGTCGTTTTTTCCCTTTGTAAAACGAAAGGGAAATTGGGGAAATCCCCCAAATTTTCATTTGTAACTTCCCAACCCTCCCCCCCCCCAAGATTTTTCCTTCCCAAAAACAGCATTTATTAGGCCAAAAGCAACAGAGTTGATCCTCCCAGAGATGACACCCTTCTGCATAGGTCAAACTCACCCTGCAGGTTGGGGTTAAATGTAAATAACCTGTTAGAGGGTTTTTTTCAGTATCAACTTATCCGTATTCAAGAATTTTTTTTGTGTTCATTTTTTCTTTTCCCCTTTTTGAGGGGTTAAAAAGTTAGATTTGAGTGCACCGAAATTGGGCCCTTTTTGTTTTAAAAACCCCTTTCTTTGTATATATTCCTCCCTCAGGAAAAACGTAGATCACAAAGAATACAGATCGACGACAAAATTTTTTTTTTTTTTCACTTCCCATTGTGTTAAACTCAACGTTGAGTTTTAAGGGGTGCATATTTTAATTGTATTGGGATTACGTTTCCCGTTTCGGGAAGGGTTCCATTCCAAAGTTTACTTATGTTTTGTTATTTAAGGGTTTTAAATTGGGGTTTTGTACTTTGAAAATTGTATCGAATCAGCCCCGCCGTAAACCTGCCTTTTCTAGTTTGTATTGGGTTTTTATGTCGGGAAAGGGCTACGTTTTTGCCCCTCGCCCCAGCTTCCGTTTGTAGTAACCCGTTCAGTAACCAGTTTTTACCCGTAGTTGACCCCGCTACCCAAACCCCTCTGGGCCGGGGTCACTGTCTGAATCATATTGTGCTGACCAAGCACTATTCAAAGAACCCCCCCCATATGGGTACTGTGGGCGGGCCCGTCAGTTTCGAGAGGGGGCAAGAGAGATAAAGGGCGGCCCCTTTTAAGGGCGCTCCCCCCATTTATCTGTAATTTCGTTATACCCGGCCCCGTGAGTTTTACTTTTTCCCAATTTCCCCGTGTTCGAACTCCCCCATGATACATGGGTTGTGAGGCATTGGTTGTGAGGGTATGGGTTGTGAGGCATAGATTTTTGAGACATGGGTTTTGATTCATGGGTTGTGAGGCATCGGTTTTTTTGAGACAAAGGGGTTGTGAGGGCATGGGTTGTAAGGATGGGTTTTGGGGGCATGAGTTGTGAGGCAAAGGATTGTTTTGGGAAAATGGGTTGTGGAGACATGTTTTGTGAGGGATGGGTTGTAAGGCATGGGTTTTTTTTTTAGGACATGGGTTTTTGAGGCATGGATTGTGAGACATGTTTTTTGAGGGGGTGGGGTTTTGAGGCATGGGTTGTGAGGGATGGGTTTTTGAGGCCCTGGGTTGTGAGGGAAAGGGTTGGGGACATTTTTTTTTGGGCCCGGGGGTTTTAAAGCAAACGGTTGTGAGGCATGGGTTGTGAGGCCCTGGGTAGTGGGTGCATGGGGTTTTGAGGGCATGGGTTTGTGAAAAAAACCCCCTGGGTAGTTTAGGGCATTGGGTTGGAGGCTGGGTTGGGGAAGCTCGGTTGTGAGGGGAAAGGGTTGTGAGGATGGGGTTTTTGATGCAGGGGTTTTGAGGCATGGGTTGTGAGCATCGTTTGTGAGACAGGGTAGGCAGGGATTGGAGACAGGGTTGTAGCATGGATTGGAGACAGGGGTTGTGGGGGCATGGTTTGGGGAGACAGGGGGTTTAAGCATGGGTTGTGAGGCTTTGGTTTTGGCGGGGTGTGAGGCATGGTTTGTGAGGCAGGGATTGTGTAAATGGGTTGTGAGGCGGGGGTTTGAGACAGGGTTGTGGGGCATGGGTTGTGAGGCATGGGTTCTGAGACATGGGTTGTAGGAGGGGTTTGGGGCATGATTGTGAGGCATGGTTGTGAGGCATGGATTGTGGACAGGGTTTGGGGCAGGGACGGGAGACATGGACTGTGAGGCATTGGTGTGGGGCATGAGTTTGGGGCATGGTTATTAGGAGGTTTGTGAACATGGTTTTGTGGGGCGGTTTGTAAGCCCAGGGGTTGAGGCGGGGTTGTGAACATGGGTTGTGAGGCATGGATTTGAGACAGGGGTTTGGGGCAGGATTGTGAGGCTGGATTGTTAGACAGGGGTTGTGTGTTGGGTTGTGGGGAGATTTTGTGAGGAGGGATTGTGGACTTTGGTTGTGGGGGCAGGGGTTTTGTAGACGGGGTTTTGGGGCATGGGTTTGGAGGCAGGGGGTGTGAGGCATGGTTGAGATAGGGGTCGTGAGACATGGGTTGTGAGGCATGGATTGTTGAGGCCATGGGTGTGAGGCATGGTTTGTGACAGTCATGTTTGAGAGACATGGGTTGTGAGGCATGATTGTAGGCATGGGTTGTGAGCATGGTTTGAAGACTTGGTTGTGATGATTGTGAGACATGGGTTGTGAGCAAAATTGTTAGGCATGGATTTTTTAGAGAACATGGTTTGACTTAGCGTTTGTAGGCATGAGGTTGTGAGGCATGCGAATGTGAACATTGGTTGGAGCATGGAATTGTGAACATGATGTGAGCATGGCGGTTGTGAGGCATGGGTTAGGCAAGGCTTGAGATATGTGTCGTGAGACATGGTTGTGAGGCAGGTATTTAGCATGGTTTTTGCGCATGTTGTGAGGACTGTGTTAAGACATGTTTAGCATTGCGAATTGTGAGGCATGTTGTGAGCCATGGGTTTGAAGCCAGGGTGGTGAGACAGATGTGTATGCATGGTTCAACATAGTTGAGACATAGTTGTGAGCATGGGTTTTGAGACATAGGAGAACATAGTTGTACATCGTGTTTCAGACATTTATTGTGAACGAAAGGTTCGCGAGGCAGGGGTTTGTGAGACATAGGTATGTGAGAATAGGGTTGTGAGACATAGTTTGTAGATGCAAGGGTTGTGAGACATAGGTTGTGAGGCAAGTTGTTGAGAGCATTAGTTTGAGCGCATGGGTTGGAGACATAGGTTGAGACAAGTTGTGAGCGTGTTTGTGAACATAGGTTATGAGACATAGGTTGTGGAGGCATGTGTGAGACATAGGGTTTTGAAACGTAGGAGTTGCGAGCAAGTTGTTTAGACATAGGTTGTGAGAAATGAGTATGTTGATACTTAGGTTTGATCTGCAGCATGAGGATGTGAGACAAAGGTGGTGGAGGCAGGTTGAGTTATGACCTAGGTTTTGAGCAGGGGTTTGTGAGACTTAGTTGAAGAACAGGTTGTAGGCGAGCGGTTGAGAGGCATGGTTTGTGAGACATAGGTTGTTAGGCATGTTTGTGAGACATAAAGGTTGTGAAACATGTTGTGAGGGCTTGTGGGATCATAGTTGTGATCATGGGATGTAGACATATGTATGTGAGACATGAGATGTGAAATATATTTGCAAAGGCGAAGAGTCAATTGTTTGAGAGCCAAGAACATGTGAATATCTCTCATTGAATTCGGAGCACAGAAATTTTAAGTCGATGTTGTAATGGCAAAGTTATAAGAGAGAGAGCTGAGGCGGGGTTGTTGAGGTGGTCTGTGGGTGGACACAATGGGACAGGGATAGACAGACAAAAAGTGTGTATAAATCTCGGGATAGAGGGTAGGAGGAGTACGGATCGTCTCAGGAATGTTAGAGGGAGAGGGGTAAAGAAAAATGGCTTTGAGTTTTAGGGGCTTGAGCATCGAGCAGATTTGTGTGAGCGTCTTAGACAGGTCACGTTTATAAGTTACGTTTTGCCCAAAAATAATTTTTTTACACCATTGCCAATGAAAATATATCTATCAATCTGTAAAAAACATGATAATGATGATGATGATGATGATGATGATGATGATGATGATGATGATGATGATGATGATGATGATGATGATGATGATGATGATGATGATAATATGTGTGTATTCACCTAGTTGTACTCACCTAGTTGAGGTGCGGGGGTCGAGTCCTAACTCCTGGCCCCGCCTCTTCACTGGTCGCTACTAGGTCACTCTCCCTGAACCATGAGCTTTATCGTACCTCTGCTTAAAGCTATGTATGGATCCTGCCTCCACTACATCGCTTCCCAAACTATTCCACTTCCTGACTACTCTGTGGCTGAAGAAATACTTCCTAACATCCCTGTGATTCATCAACTTCCAACTGTGTCCCCTTGTTACTGTGTCCAATCTCTGGAACATCCTGTTTTTGTCCACCTTGTCAATTCCTCTCAGTATTTTGTATGTCGTTATCATGTTCCCCCTATCTCTCCTGTCCTCCAGTGTCGTCAGGTTGATTTCCCTTAACCTCTCCTCGTAGGACATACCTCTTAGCTCTGGGACTAGTCTTGTTGCAAACCTTTGCACTTTCTCTAGTTTCTTTACGTGCTTGGCTAGGTGTGGGTTCCAAACTGGTGCCGCATACTCCAATATGGGCCTAACGTACACGGTGTACAGGGTCCTGAATGATTCCTTATTAAGATGTCGTAATGCTGTTCTGAGGTTTGCTAGGCGCCCATATGCTGCAGCAGTTATTTGGTTGATGTGCGCTTCAGGAGATGTGCCTGGTGTTATACTCACCCCAAGAACTTTTTCCTTGAGCGAGGTTTGCAGTCTCTGGCCCCCTAGACTGTACTCCGTCTGCGGTCTTCTTTGCCCTTCCCCAATCTTCATGACTTTGCACTTGGCGGGATTGAACTCCAGGAGCCAATTGCTGGACCAGGTCTGCAGCCTGTCCAGATCCTTTTGTAGTTCTGCCTGGTCTTCGATCGAATGAATTCTTCTCATCAACTTCACGTCATCTGCAAACAGGGACACCTCAGAGTCTATTCCTTCCGTCATGTCGTTCACAAATACCAGAAACTGCACTGGTCCTAGGACTGACCCCTGTGGGACCCCGCTGGTCGCAGGTGCCCACTCTGACACCTCGCCAAGTATTCCCTGATCCATTGCAGTGCCTTCCCTGTTATCCCTGCTTGGTCCTCCAGTTTTTGCACCAATCTCTTGTGTGGAACTGTGTCAAACGCCTTCTTGCAGTCCAAGAATATGTGTATGTGTGTGTGTGTGTGTGTGTGTGTGGTTAGAGGTCACAGTAAGGTTAGAGGTCACAGTCAGGTTAGAGGTCACAGTCAGGTTAGAGGTCACAGTCAGGTTAGAGGTCACAGTCAGGTTAGAGGTCACAGTCAGGTTAGAGGTCACAGGCTAGAGGTCACAGTCAGGTTAGAGGTCACAGTCAGGTTAGAGGTCACAGTCAGGTTAGAGGTCACAGTCAGGTCAGGTCTCACTAACAGGTCACGTAAAGTTGCCTCAAAAAAAGATGTAATTTCGAAGCCTTTTTTCATCCAGGTCAAGTAACTTACTTAACAAAGTTTAGGACTTGAGCATCCCACCTGGGGTGGGGGGTGGGGGTTGGGGGTGGGGGGTGGGGGGGGGGGTGAGGGAGTGATGGGTGAGGGGGAGAAGTGAGTAATCTTGTCAGTAAGGTAATTAACTGTGTAGGTCATGTCATTAGAGGCTACAGCGCCAGTGTGGAGCCCTCGGAGATTCAAACTTGTGGAAATGCATACACACACACACAGACAGACACACACACACATATGCAGGTGGAACCAGGAGCTATGGATCGACCCCTGCAACCATATATAGGTGAGTACACACACACACACACACACACGCACCCACGCACACACACACACACACACACACACACACACACACACCACACACAACACACACACACACACACACACACACACACACACACACCATACACACACACACACACACACACACACACACACACAACACACACACACACACACACACACACACACACACACACACACACACACACACACACACACACACAACACAACACAAACCGAGGAAGAAGTGAAGAGGCTTCTGAGTGACTAGATACCTCAAAGGCAATGGGGCCGGATAACATCTCTCCATGGGTCCTGAGAGAGGGAGCAGAGGTGCTATGTGTACCACTAAACAACAATATTCAATACATCTATCGAAACAGGGAGATTGCCTGAGGCATGGAAGACAGCAAATGTAGTCCCAATCTTTAAAAAAGGAGACAGACATGAAGCATTAAACTACAGACCAGTGTCACTGACATGTATAGTATGCAAAATCATGGAGAAGATTATCAGGAGAATAGTGGGGGAACACCTAAAAAGGAATGATCTCATCAACGCACCAACATGGTTTCAGGGCGGGAAATCCTGTGTCAAAACCTACTGGGGTTTCTATGACAGCAGGGACGAAAGGAGAGGGGGGGTAGAGCTTTATCTTGTCTGTAAGAAGGCTTTTTTGACACAGTCCCACACAAGAGATTAATGTAAAAGCTGAGGACCAGGCAGGATAACAGGGAAGGGCACTGCAATGGATCGGGGGGAATCCTTCAGGAAGAAAACCAAAGTCATGGTACGTGGCGGGTGTCAGAGTGGGCGCCTGTGCGAGGGGGGGTTCCACGGGGGTCAATCCTAGGACCGTATTTTTCCTGGTATTTGTGAAACATGAGGAGGAAAGTTTCAGAGGTGTCCCTGTTTGCGAATGTGAAGTTGTGAGAAAAATTTCAACGGACGAAGACCCCAAAAAATGCAAATGAAAATGGAATTTGCAGGCCCGGTCCAGAAACGGCTCCCTGGGTTCAACCCCCCAAGTGCAAAGTCTGAAAGGGGAAGGGCAAAAGAAAAACCCCAGACGGAGTACAGCCTAGAGGACCAGAACAAACCCACTCAAGGAAAAGGGATCCCGCGGGGGGAAAATTTCACAGGCCCTCTGAGGGGGAAAAAGACAAGGTGGGAAAAGGGCAGGGTGCCCAAATGGGACACAGCAAAAAAGGGATCACAGTTTGGGAAATTGAAACTCAGATAATACAGGATTTAGGGAAGTATTTTTCTTTAGTCAAGGTTTCAGGAATGGGAATAGTTGGGAAGTGTTTTAGGGGGCAGGATCCATACATACCTTAAGAAGAGGTATGAAAAGACATGGGGGCTTTACATACCCCGTGACTCGTGTGAGTCAATCAAAGCTTTCACTGACCCCCGTGTGAGTCAATGCTTCACTGATTCCCTCGTGGAGTCAAAGCTTTCATGAGGTAATTCGTGAATTTATATTTTATATATACATCAAGAATATTCGTGCATTTACCATATTAGCAAAGCTACGAAGTCATTAAAAAGGGGCTCGAGGGGCTTCAAGAACGCTGCGAGGGTTTTAAGAACGCGCGAGGTCATTTAAAATTCTACGAGGTCATCAAGAAAGCTACGAGGTCATCAAGAATGCTACGAATCATCGAAGCTACGAGGCATCAAAAAGCCCCCAAGGTCATCAAGAATCTACGAGGTCTCAAGAAGCTACGAGGTCATCCCCAAAAATCGCGAAGTCCAAAAAAGAAATACGAAGTCATCAAAAATGCTACCGAGGGTCATCAGAAAATAAAAAAGGTCACAAGAATGCTTGAAGCTCAAGAATTGGGACAGGTCATCAAAAATGCTACAGGTCATCAAAAATGCTACAGGTCATAAGAAAAGGGTACGGTATCAAGAATACACGTGTATGAAAAATGCAACAGGTCATGAAAATGCACAGGTTTTCCCAAAAATGCTACGAGGGCATCAAATGCTACGAGGTCATCAAAATGTACGAGGGCATCAAAAGCTACAGGTCATGAAAAATGGGACAGGTTCACTAAAGCTACGAGGTCTCAAGAATGCTCGAATTCTGAAGAATGCTCAGGTCAGGGAAAATGCTACGAGGTCATCAAGAATGCACAGGGCATGAAGAATGTCAGAGGTCATGAAGAATGCTACGATTCTAAAATACTACGATGTCTGAAGAATGCTACGAGGTCATGAGAATGTACAGGTCATCAAAATCACGAGAGAAGAATGCTACGGGCATGAAGAAGCTACGATCTCAAAAACTACGATGTCATAAAATGCTACGAGGTCATGAAAAATGCTACGGGTTCATGAAAATGCTACGAGGTCACAAGAAACTAGATGTCAGAAAATGCTAAAGGGGCATGAAGAATGCTACGAGGGGCAGAAGAATCACAGGTATCAAAATGCACGAGGTCATCAAGAAAGCTACGGGGGTATGAAGAATGGGACAGGCACACGAATGCTACGAGGCATCAAAAGGGAAAGCTACGAGGTCGAAGAACGTACGGGTCATCAAAAATTCTACGAGGTCATGAAGAAAGCACGAGGTCATCAAGAAAATTCTACGAGGTCATTAAAACGTACGAGGTCATCAAAAAAAGCTACATTAAAAATGTTTTAGAAGGTCATCAAAAAGTCCCAGGCATCAAAAAAACCGGGGGTCATCAAGAAAGCCGGGGGGGCATCAAGAAAAAACCGGGGGGTCATCAAGAAAGCCGGGAGGACAAGAAACCGGGGAGGTCATCAAGAAAGCCGGGGGGTAATCAAGGAAAGCCGGGGGGGGCATCAAGAAACCGGAGGTCATCAAGAAAGCCGGGAGGTCACAAAAAAAGCCGGGAGGTCATCAAAGAAAACCGGGAGGGGGGGGCATCAAGAAAGCCGGGAGGTCATCAAGAAAGCCGGGAGGTCATCAAGAAAGCCGGGAGGTCATCAAGAAAGCCGGGAGGTCATCAAGAAAGCCGGGAGGTTCAACACAGAACAAGCTTCTGTAATGTGACTATTTCCACTGCTGTCACTGTAATTTCATTGTAAAGTCACCGTAAAACCACTGATAAACCACTGTTAAGACACTGTTAACATCACTGTTTTAAAACCTTTTTAAGCCCCCGTTAAGTCTGTTAACACCCCGGGGGGAGACAATGTTAAGCCAAAGTTAAGACACTGTTAAGCCACTGTTAAGACACTGTTAACACCACTGTGAAGACTGTTAAGACACTTTTAAGCCACTGTTAACATCACTGTTAAGGCACTGTGAAAAATACTGTTTAATACCACTGTTTTTGACAATGTTAAAACAACTGTTAAAACCATGTTAAAACCACGTTAAGCCACCCGTTAAACCCCTTAACCACGTTAAAACCCCCCTGTTAAGACCTGTTAACCCCACTGTTAAGACACGGGGGGGTTTAAAACCACCTTAAGACACTGTTTAAAACCACCCTTAAACCCTGTTAAGCCCTGTTAACCCACTGTTAAGCCATTTTAACACCATGTTAACCCCTGTTTTAAAAAAACCCCTTTAAACCACTGTTAAACCCTGTTAACCCCTGTTTCCCCACTGTTAACCACTGTTAACACCATGTTTAACCCCGTTAACACCACCCGTTAAGCCATGTTAAAACCACTGTTTTGCCACTGTTAACACCACTGTTAACCCACTGTTAAGCCACTTTAACAACCCCCTGTTAACCACTGTTAAAAACCACTGTTTAAACCACTTTTAACACCACTGTTAAGCCACTTTTTAACACCCTATTAAGCCCCTGTTTAAAAAACCACTGTTAAAGCACTGTTAACACCCTGAAACCCCTGTTAAACCCCGTTAACACCACTGTTAAAAGCCCCTTTTTTAACACCACTATTAAGCCACGTTAACACCACTGTTTTAAACCCCTGTTAACACCACTGTTAAAGGGCCCCTGTTTAAAAACCCCCTGTTAAGCCATGTTAACAAACCCCCTGTTAAGCCACTGTTAACACCACGTTAAAACCACTGTTTTTAAACCACTGTTAAAAACCATGTTAAAACCACTGTTAACACCCGTTAAGCCCCCTGTTTAAAACCCATGTTAAAACCCCCTGTTTAAACCACTGTTTAAAACCACTGTTAAGCCACTGTTAACACCCTGTTTAAGCCCCTGTTAAAAACCACTGTTAAGCCACTGTTAAAACCACTGTTTAAGCCCGTTTTAAAACACTGTTAAGCCACGTTAACCACTGTTAACACCACGTTAAAAACCACTGTTAAGCACTGTTAACACCCCTGTTTTTAACCACTGTAAACACCACGTTAAGCACTGTTAACACCACGTTTAACCATGTTAAACCACGTTTAAACCACGCAACAAAACTGATGTTTAAAGTTTAGATATTATTATCAGCTAATAAATATTTTTGACAACAAGAGTGTTTTCCTAATCAGCTTATTTGAAAGCATTTTTATTGTTATGAAAAATAAAGTAGGAACAGGATGAAGTTGGGACATCTTGGGGGGCCCGCATTTTCATTTGATCAACTGACTTTATCTCTTTTACATCATTATCTGTACGAATTTTTCCAAACCGATCATCTGGGTAATTATGATCTTGTTTCCTACCGTACATTGTTAGAGTGGTACTAACAGCCTTGTCTTCCTACCGTACAGTGTTAGAGTGGTACTAACAACGTTGTACCATACACTGTTATATTACAGCTAACATTTTCCCTTCTCCCCGTTTACCGACTGTTTCAACAGAATTGTTAACGGTGCTATGAATTCTCTACTAACAAGGCTTCTGTTTACTGTTTGCCTAATAACACAACTGAGATATTTGGATAGAGTGAGAGAATGAGAGAGAGAAAGAGAGAGAGAGAGAGAGAGAGAGAGAGAGAGAGAGAGAGAGAGAGAGAGAGAGAGAGAGAGAGAGAGAGAGAGAGAGAGAGAGAGAGAGAGAGAGAGAGAATATCTGTGCCATTGTAACACAGCAATATCTGCGATAGCTAAATGCAACTTGAGAGAAGCGCTTGAGGGCTAAAAGTCTACATTAGACCTTTAAGAAGTGTCACAATACCACCTGAGAAACAAAGCTGTCATAGTTATACCGTAGAAATTAATTATACCAGAGGTACGTGTCTTAGAATATACCAGAGGAATATATGGGTGGGTTAGAAGCGAGAGGACAGCCAGCAGCTACTGAAGAACCAACTGCTAGTGAAAAGTCAACAGCTAGTGAAGGACCAATAGCTAGTGAAGAACCACCAATTAGCTCTATGACCAGTGCCACTAACAGTGCCTCGACCAGTGCCACGACCAGTACCACGACCAGTACCACTACCAATGCTACGACCAGTCCCACGAGCAGTACCACGACCAGTACCACGAGCAGTACCACGACCAGTCCCACGACCAGTACCACGACCAGTACCACTACCAATGCTACGACCAGTCCCACGAGCAGTACCACGACCAGTACCACGACCAGTACCACGACCGGTACCACGACCAGTACCCCGACCAGTACCACGACCAGTACCACAACCAGTCCCACGAGCAGTACCACGAGCAGTACCACGACCAGTACCATGACCAGTACCATGACCAGTGCCAACCACAACAGGAAGCAGACAGGACAAACATGCGAGAGTATAATTGGTAGTGTCAGCAGCAAGGTGGCAAGCAGCGGCCAGCTTTTCAGCACAACACAGGAGCCAGCTGGTCCGGCAAACATATGGCGGGAGCCGATTGTTGTTGCCTCATACTGCAGCGTGTGTATGTATGTCGGCTCATGTATACGCTGAGCAACGTTTATGTTAGGGTGTGTGTGTGTTGCATCACCCGTGGGCGCATTTACACACACACACAAACACACATACACACACACACACACACACACACACACACACACACACACACACACACACACACACACACACACACACACACACACACACACACACACACAGTCACAGTCACGCAGACGTGGGTGCACAAGGCTCCGAGAACCTTAGTGTTTTTAAGGCGTGCAGTAACTGCTAGCAGTAATCAGTGGTAGTGACAACGTCAGTGAACAATACTACGAGTGATAACCAAAGTTATTAGTTAAAAAAAAGTCGAGAGGAAGCCTGAAATCATTAATATTTCAAAGTGCCAAACTGTTAGGGGCTACCTGGAGGTTATTCCGGGGATCAACGCCGTAGGCACCTGTTGCCACACAGATTCAAATATACAAAGATCAAAGTGAGTGTGGAAGCGGGTGTTCAAGAATTATGAGAGATTGGTAACAAGTGAAATGTGGGGCACCATACAGTGAGAGTGAAAAAGTTAATAAGCAAAATGAGAAAGGAAAAATAAAATACATAACAAGGGAAGGTGGCAGTAGGCCTACTGAAGCAGTGACGTCACAACAGTTGTGTGACATTGTACATATAAAGTGTAACACCAAATGTGAAGTGTATTCTATCATAAGTGAAAAGTGAAATCACTTGAGGAATGCGGGATGTATGAGCATATATGATTATAAACATCACAGGTGAAGGATTTTCCAAATAGTGATGGAAGGCCTATGTATGACGACTATGTCATCAGCATCTGGCAACCTGTCATCGCACCGCTGCCAGCACAAGTATTGCTCACCTATTGTGGTCACATGTTGTTGGGTTCTGGATTCTGGTCTTGCATCACTGTTAGATACTGGTCGCTCACTCCTGCAAGCTATTACCAGAATTAGAGTAGAAATAGCATAGGTAAGGTGAAGATAATGTTGACGAGAGTGTGAGGAGTAAAGCGGTGTAGAGGGGTAACGTCAGACACTCCTAGAAGCTGAGACAAGCTAAATTTTACAACCTAGTTACTTTCTGTATTTTGTAAGTAGAATTGATAAGTGTTAGAATTACTATTGGTAAGTTTTAGTATGAATACTTTGAAGTGGGGGCACACACACACACATGAACAAGCGGTCATGCACTTTTAAAAGCTGTATTACACACACAGGATTTCACACCTTCCTGTTAACTGACCTGATAATCCTCCCTCTAACATTGCACTATCCACTATCCCCCCTCTCTTTCTCTCTCTCTCAATACCCATCTCTCTCTCTCTCTCTCTCTCTCTCTCTCTACCTATCTTTCTCACTGCCTATCTCTACCTATCTCTCTCTTTACCTATCTCTCTCTCTTCCCTCTCCCAGCTCTCCCCTCTCCCATTTTCTCCCCTCTAACATCTCTTCCCTCTAACACCTCCCCCCTCTAACATCTCTCCCCTTCTAACATCTCTCCCCCTCTCATTACCTCTCCCTCTCCCATTTCCCATCTCTCTCCCTTCTCCTCCCCCCCTCTCTCCCCCTCCTCCCCTCTCTCTCCCCCTATCCTCTCTCCCTATCTCTCTCTTCCATCTCCCCCTCTCTCCCCCTTCTCCCCTGTCTCTCCCCCTCTCTCTCTTTCCCCCTCTCTCCTCTCTCTCTCTCGCTCTCTCTCCCCCCTTTTCCCTTCTCACTCACCCCCCTCTCTCCTACCTTTCCTTCTCTTTCCCTCTCTCTCTCTCGCTCTCTCTCTCTCTCTGCCCCCTTTTCCCTTCTCACTCTCCCCCTCTCTCTTTCCTTCTACTTTTCCCTTCTCTCCCTCTCTCTCTCTCTCTCTCTCTCTCTCTCTCTCTCTCTCTCTCTCTCTCTCTCTCTCTCTCTCTCTCTCTCTCTTTCTCACTCTTTTCTCTTTCAAAAAAAATAAAGAAAGGGAAGAAAAGGGAAAAAAGAAGAGAAAAAAAATGGTGGGGAGTGGAAGGAACCAGGGATCAGATGAGAATGGTTCTGGTAGGGAGGAGTGGCTGGAGGGGCAGTGGAAAAGGATGGAACAAGAGTGGGAGAGTAAAAATGGAGACAGAGCTCTGTGTGAAATTGGAAAGAGGTTGGAGAAGGAGAAGAAGAATTGGGAGGCACAAGTCGAAACTGCAGTAGCCAGGATAAGGGTCCTAGAAGATGAAGTAAACAGGCTGAAGCAAGTTACAAGGGCATTGACCAGTGAAGTCACAGCATATGAAGCTGAGAGGCTGAACAGGAAGGAAGGAGATATGAATTATGTTAAGGTCATATCAGCCTGCCAAGAAGGGCCAAGGAGTGAAAGGGGAGAGCAGCTGGGTGCAGATGGAGAGGGTGATAGGTCAAATGTGGAGGCACAAACATGCTACCAAGAGCCACTGGAAAAAACAATGGAGAAAATTACCATGTACAGACAGGAACCAGAGTTACAGAGGGAGAGGCAATGGGAGGAGGAAAGGGCAAAATCAGTGTTTATCCATGGGCTTCAGAAGAGAGAGGAAAGGACACACACTGAAAGACGACAGGCAGAAAGAAAGGAGATTGTGAACATCATCACGGAAATAGGTGAAGATGACATGGACGAAATTGTAAATTTTCAGAGAATACGGGGGTACTTGAAGGGGAGAAAACGACCGATCAAGCTGATTCTCAGAACAGAAACAGTGCGGAACAGGATCCTCCAAGAGAAACCACGGTTGAAATACTCAGAAGAGTACAAGAGGGTGTTCCTAGACAGAGACAGAACACGAACAGAATGACAGCAGCTGAGGGACAGGACAAAAAAAGCGAAAGTAGCTAGGAAAGGAGACAAGGATGGAACCAGCAGAGGTCAATCAGAGCAGGACAGAGCAGCAAGGGCAAGCACACACAGAACTATCCTCAGAACCCTACAACCTATCACACCATCCCAACACAAACTACAATCCAAACTCACAGCTTCCACCCAACACCCAGCTATAGAATCCCACAGTATGCTACCAGGTCTCTCACCCTCACAGGCCCCCCAAACCACAGTGCTGGAAAGGAAACTGAAGGTATGGTAGACAAAAGCTGATGGAATAACAAATAAGTGGGAGGAGTGGCACGAAAGAGTCAAAGAGGCATCACTGGACATCATAGCCCTCACAGAAACCAAACTTATAGGTATGATAACAGATGCCATCTTTCCAATGGGATACCAGATCCTGAGGAAAGGCAGAGAGAACAGGGGGGTGTAGGAGTGGCACTGCTGATCAAAAACCGATGGAATTTTGATGAGCTGGAGAGAGGAGACAGCGGAGAAGAAAGTGATTACATAGCGGGAACGCTTCACTCTGGAGGTCCCAAGGTGGTAATTGCAGTGATGTATAACCCACCACAGAACAGCAGGAGGCCAAGGCAAGAGTATGATGAGAGCATTAGAGCGATGGTTGACACACTGACTGCAGTGGCCAGAAGAGCTCATGCATGCAAGGCAAAGCTCCTGGTCATGGGTGACTTTAACCACAAGGAGATCGATTGGGAGAACTTGGAGCCACATGGGGGCCAAGATACATGGAGGGCTAAGATGATGGAGGTGGTACTGGAAAACTTCATGTACCAGCATGTAAGGGACACTACAAGAGAGAGAGGAGAGGATGAACCAGCAAGACTGGACCTAGTATTCACCTTGAGTAGTGCAGATATTGAGGACATCACATATGAAAGACCGCTTGGGGCCAGTGATCATGTGGTTTTTAAGCTTGGAATACACAGTAGAGCTACAAGTAGAGGGTAAAGCAGGAAGGCCAGGACAAAAGAAGCCAAACTACAAGGGGACTACACAGGAATGAGAAACTTCCTGAACAGGATTCAATGGGACAGAGAACTGGCTGGGAAGCCAGTTAATAAGATGATGGAATATGTAGCAACAATGTGCAAGGAGGCTGAGGAGAGGTTTGTACCCTAGAGTAACAGGAATAATGAAAAAGCCAGGATGACCCCATGGTTCACCCAAGGTGCAGGGAGGGAAAAACAAGTGTGCAG
>NC_069450.1:5083240-5104972 GCF_026875155.1 Cherax quadricarinatus | reverse complement strand
AATCACACCATTGTTGCTTTTTTTCAAAAAGGGGGAAACTGCCCCAAAGTCTTGGTATAGTCCATTTGAGCTGATTTTTGGGCACAATGTACAAGTCCTCTTGGTGCTAAAGGGAGGGAGGGATGGGAGAAAACTTAACTCAAACCTACAAGCTTAAAGGGTGCAGGTCCCACGTCAGTTACCCAAAGGGGCATAATTTCCGGGGAACATATTGATGCAATAACTTGTTTCGTCAGTTTCTAAGAGTTTCTTCAAACATATAATTTTTATTTATTGTACATGAAGAAAATTTGTTGGCAATTAGTAATTTTTTTTTTTTCCCAAAAATTACTGTTTTATGAATTTTTTCATCTAAATACTAAACATGGCAATTCGTGGGGACTAAAGTAAAGAGCACAGAGGGTTTCTGCTCGTTGCCTCTGGGCTGCGCAAGGAATTGTTTTCAACACACTCGGATTTGGGCGCTATGTCCATAGAGGGTATAAAAAAAAAATATGAATAACCAGGAAAAATTTTTGACATTTTTTTCAGTTTTCGCAAGGGTAAAAGGGAGTGCATGTTTTTTTTTTCACACATTATTGAAAGAGGTTCAATTTAAATTTTTCAGGGTTGATTGCAAATTTTTTTACCATTTTGTTTTTATTGAATCTTTTTCCCCCAAAAAACCCTCCTTAAAAAAAAAAACACAAATTTCAGATTTTTTTTATAATGCAATCTGTGGACTTTTTCTCGCCAAAAAATTAAAAATTTCATAATAAAAAAACCCTTTTTACTTTCTTTTGGGATTTGACAAACATTTTTTACTCTCACCAGTTTTGTGGGCCGGGGGGTTTTATGAAAATAAAATTTTGAAAATATCTTGAAATTTTTGCAACTGAAGTCAATACAAAAAGGTGTAGGAAGTAAATGCTTTTTTAAATCCGGGAAAACTTTCATTGAATTTGGACCAAATATATATTTTGTAATAAATATATATATTAATATATAAAAATTTAAAATATATATAAATATATATAATTATATATATATAAAAAACTCCCCTTGATTCCTTAAAGGGCACTCAAAATAAGATGAAAAAAGGGGTAAGACAAAAAGTGCACAATTCCGCTCCTTCCACCAGGAACAAGGTTTTGGGTGCAGGAACCTACACCTGGCCACACCTTAAAAGCTAGATTAACGGGCCCTTGCAAATTGTAAGTAAATTATGGGGTTCCCCCTTGACAGACCTTAAAAACTAAAACTACCACAAAAAATCAAATTAAAGTTTTAAACACAAAAAGGCCCCATAATGACTCTTCCTGCCTCTGAGGACCCTTTGACTCTTTGCACTCTACTCTAAATTTAAAAACTTCCAAGCTCTGCCTCTTCAAGGACCCAGCTCTTTAATGGGGGGCTATCTAAAATCAAGCAACAAGTTTAACTGAGCTTCACAGTCAACCCTGATATTTTTTGGGATGTGCCAAAAAAAATGTACATTGGCATCTGCGTAAATGTGGGAAACTAAAACCTTTTATTTCCCCCCTACAGAGCAAATCCTAAAAAAACAGAAGCACTTCATAGGGGGAAATTTCGTTAGAGCATGGGATAGTGGGGGAGTCATCTAGAAGGGTTTCCCCGTGCATCCTTTTTAAAAAAAGCTGAAGGGGGTTTGAATGTGCACAGACTCCCGGTTACTATCTAGACCCTTGTCGGATGACGACCGTTTTGTGGGTAAGGATTTGTGTTCAAGTTAATCCCTTAAAGGGTTTCTATCAATACCTTTGACGGGTAAGGCAAAGGAAAACCTGCCTTCATAATTCCGAGGTCATAAACAAAATTTTAGTTTCCCCCCTCGGAATGAAAAACTTCCCCCCTTCATTCCAGAAACTTATCCTCGGGTGTTAAAGGACTTGAAGGCACGGCAGCTTATAGATGAATCGTATGGTTCAAAAACTTGGATCAACACCTTTTAGGTTTAAAGCTTTCTTTGAGACCTTTAGAGTTCCCCCTTAACCTTAATTTTATTAGTCTTCCCTTTTTTTCCCGGTTACTGTTAATTTTCGGGCCATTTAAAAGGGAGTGGGAAACGTTTTTTTGCCATTAAAGGTTATCATTCCTCATGTAGGAATCCTTCAACGTTTCCTAGGGAAAGATATATTTTCATAGATCCGTAACAATTTTTTAGATATTGTAGCCCCCCCTTACCTCGCTTTCCAGTCCAAAGTTCCCTTTAATTGGACCAAGAATGTCAAAAGCTTTTTAAAGAAAAACATAAAGATTATTATTATGCACCCATTCTTTTTTCCCAGATTCTCCAAAACTTTTTATTTTCGGTTTAAGCTTGGGACTGGGGTTGGGGGAGTACTGTTGCAAGCCGGGGGACGATGGGTTGCAGCTTGGCCTACTTCTCATCCCAAATATCACCACACCCGAGGGCCTAACCACACCATTGAAAAAGAAGCCCTCGTGTGGTAGGCCTTGGAAAATTTCGATTTTAAGTGAGCCAGCTTTCCAGGGGGTCACCATTTATAGTGATCACAAACCCTTGGGTATTCCAAGCCTAAGAACTACAATACGTTCTCATGAGGGGGAGTCTACGGCTGCAGCCCCCTTCTCTCAAATAATATGCATTTCCGCAAAGAAAAAAAAAGCCGACTCATTTTCACGAAATCTAATTTTATTTGTTTAGGGAGGATGTGTTAGGGACCTGTGGTAACCTGCTTCAAGCTCTTTTTTTTTTTCCCTTTTTTGTATAATTAGTATTTTTTGCTGTGGGCTTTTCCCTGTTTTAGGAGGGGAAAACCTGCTTTTGTCGCGGGATCTTGGACCTACTTACCCTACTGTCTGCTGTCTTGCCTGAGTTTAGAGTTTTGGGGGGGTTTTATCATGAGTAAAGTTGAACTCTACCTAAGGTTGGGTGGTTTTAAGGGAAAATTGGGCCCATGATAGTGCAATGGGGGGTGGGAGCCTATTCCCGACCCTCTTGGGGGGGGGGTGTGGCATGCAAAGAGTATGTAACTTCATTTGGGGGCATGTACAACCCGCATTGAAAGGCTATCCCCCCAGTACTAAGGGCGAATGATGGGGCCCCATCGTTCGATCAGTACCAAGGTTCAGCCAAGGAGAAGGGGTCTGGCAATCGTGGAGGTGTTTGTAGTCACCATCATCCACCTGTCCGTCTTTGTCATTCCATTCTAGAGCTAGTTGAGCACGGTTGTCCATTCTGTCTCCAGGCTGTATTTTGCCCTTTATCTAACCATGTTGTACACATACATTTCCAACTGTATATAGTGTACATAAGTGTAAATACTTGCTGTCGCTCTTGGTGAAGGAAAATATATTTCAAAGTCACTCAGCTGTGTTCGTTCTGCTCCTTGTTCCCCTTTACACCCAGGATAACAGGCCTTATTGTGCCTGGGTTGTAATAGTCACCAAAAAAAGAACAATCATTATTTTACAATTCCTGTGAATATTATTCCATTTAATTAAGTAGTAAAGGCTCAGTGAAGTGAAATAAGTCAATAACATTACTTCCAAGATATTGGCCTGAATGCAGGCCAATATCTTGGAAATCGCGTTTGTTTTCGGTGTTTTCAATATAAGACTGGTGATCTACTGCAGTTAGCTTCTTCAAAACTCCGTTTTCTCTAACTCATGGCCAAAGAATACGACATGGGAAGGAGGGATAATGATTATTATAGTGAATATTGCTGGTGGACACTCGCCATGTTTTGGCCTATTTTATTCCTTCTAGTATATATAACATGTTTGTATGTTATTTATAGTGTTTATTGTGTCATATTAAATCAATTTTGATAGATAAATAAGCCGTAGAGTTTATATAAGCGTAATTTCTCCTGCCTCTCTTGCGAGCTGGAATTCCGCTAAGTTAACTAATGTTCCCCGACGGTTCACGATTGGCTGGCACTCTACTGATAAGCTCCTCCTACTCTCATATAATGCCCAATCGTCAATTATTATATTAGAAAGTGTGGAAATTATTTAATTTTCTGAAGTTATAGTGCCTAATATGTGTTTAATGTATTGCTGTTGGTCTGAATTGTATTTGAAAGTGGAAGAAAACCAACAGAGGGGGAGCTTAGCGCATGCATGAGGGGTAGCATGGGCAGGAGGCTGGGCATGGGAGGTGCTGGGGGATATAGGCCTGAGAGAGTGTCCAAGTTCACATGGAACCAGGAAATTGGCGGTTCCAATGGCCAAAACGTGATTAGTGGTCTCTCTTTATAATAGGAAGTGTTGTAACTGTTCCTGGTGTAGAATAGGGGAACGTAAGTTGTCGAAACCACCATAATAGGGTGGTGATAATGGTAAATAGTAAGGGACGCCCAGGCAGGTACGACGGGACGTGCCTTTAAAGAGTGTTCAGGGGAAAATACCCGTGACTCAATCACTCATCGGGCTCAAATCTTAATAGATCGATTTCTAACCTGTGTAAAATTAATGAGACGTTAAGTCTTGTGAATTGTAGTGAAATCAGTGATAATAACATTTAGTTTAAGGAATGGTTGAAGTGATAGGAACAGCCATTCCCCGAGTGAGTGAGCACATGTTAACCTCGTGTTTCCTGTCCTGAGGATAGTGGAGTTTTTATGGAGTCACGGCTTTAAAATCGGGACAAACCAAGTGATATCATAATCCAGTTGGTAGAAGATCCGTTTCAGCTGGCAGGATATCGGAATCTGAGGAGGAAATAAGACAGACAAGGAATGCGACCTCCTCACCCGCAGTTAAGTACCCTTTATAGTTATAATGCGACAGATGTTGTGGGTGCTACAATGTCTTCCAGTGACCACCAGAGAAAATTTGTTAAGTTTGTGATACTGTATACAAGTATTTTTACCTGATGGATATATATGTGTGTAACCCCCCCCCCTTTTTTCCTTCAGTCTAATATAATCCATACAGTCCACAACTAATTAGTAGCGCCGTATTTGTGGGTGCTATTCACTTCTAAGTTAGAGTTCTGATTTAGGAGAGATGTGTTAAAGTGTGGGATATCGAAGGGGCCACTTGCAGCGACCAGGGGTGGCTTAAGTTTTCTCACATGCCTACACGGGGTAACTACTGTAAACGATATATGGTGTTCTCTTCCCAATGAGATTACTTGTATGAATGTAATGACGAAGTTCATGAAGGTGATTTAATTTCCATAGAAAGAATAATGCAAGAAAAAACAAGGAAAAAATTACAAAAAATATACAGACTGAGAGCAGACGTTCTACATACATCGCCGTCACCATACATGATATAAATGACTATAATTCCTGCTAGAAACGTCGTAGAACATTGATTCTTGTACACCAGAGTGTTGCCAAAGAGTTAAGCTATTTTTCTATATGATTAACTCAACTTCCATAATTTTTCGATTTTTTTTTTTGCTCGTGCGCCGCGCACCCCATATCGCCCCAAAGTCATTCACAAATTTTGTTTCTGTGTGATAGGTGGAGTTAGGCTCATCTGATAGGCCTCAAAATTAACAGTCTACTATACTACTTTAAAGAAGGTTGGTATTTTTATCGAAGTTTGTAGATGCCAATCTGTCACTTTTAATCTCGAAATGCATTACATTACTGAATTATTTTGTCATGATTCTAGTGAGAGGCTCTTGACGTAATAATTTGAATTTATCCTCCTCTTGCTGGCATCAAATTTGCAGAGTCTCCCATTCGACAAGTGCTAAATGGCTCCTGCGGGTTTAGCTTTCCTAAAATTAAAATTTAACAATTGTGAGCAGCATTAATCTTCAATGTATCGTAAGGTGGAGGGATTAAGCATATGTAGGCAAAAATTTTGTTGGATTCTATGCAGTAACTGGGAAACGCCTCTTCCCGATCAACTTTGAACTTTCAATGCTGATGTACTTTCGTTGAGGGAAGCAATCATCTTCATGTTAGGGTGTGTATGTTAATTGCCAGTTTTATTAATCAAAATTATTTCCGTGAAGTAATATGACGAGATATTAGTCATAGGTTTGATTTCATTTTACCATCCTTGGTTATATCAAATCCATTTTATATTCTGTAATTATTACGTCAGTGAGGCCTCAACACATACACATTTATTAAAAAGATAGTCAGTCTCACTTGTAGTAAGGTTTGCTTAATTTTGGCAGGAGTAGGTTCCAGTTTTTTTTTTTCCGAAAACTGGAAAAAATAATTATTGCTTTTTCTGGTATAATTTGAGCGTCGCAAGTGGTTACTATCGACACTTCGAAGCTGATGAATTGATAATGAAACTACTGGAGTCTTCAAGTTTTACGTACCTCTCTATTTTGGTATATTGATCTAGTTGGCCTCTTTGAAAGCTTAAAATTAGATTTAGGTTGTGTTTGTCCTAATTTACCTTTATCATTGAAGAAATTTAAACATGATTTACTAAAATCTCTTGTAAGTTACTTCAGATCTTTATTGCTAATATTTTACAGCGATCACTGAGGCACAGGGTACCAGAGCCAGAGCGTTCACTTAGGCAAAGGATACCTAAGCCAGAGCGTTCACTGAGGCACAGGGTACCAGAGATATAGTGTTCACTGAGGCAGACGGCAACGGAGCCATAGTGTTCACTGAGGCAAAGGGAACCGGGGCCAGAGCGTTCACTGAGGCACAGGTTACAGGAGACATAGCGTTCACTTAGGCACAGCGTACCAGAGCCATAGCGTTCACTGAGGCACAGGGTACGGGAACCATAGTGTTCCATGAGGCACAGAGTACCGGAGCCACAGCGTTCACTGAGGCACAGGGTACGGGAACCATAGCGTTCACTGAGGCACAGGGTACCAGGGCCATAGCGTTTGCTGAGACACAGGGTGCTGGGGCCGTAGCGCTTACTGAGGCACAAGGTACGGAAACCATAGCGTTCACTTAGGCACAGGGTACCAGTGTCATAGCATGCAGAGAAGCACAGGGTACTGGACCCATATCGTTCACTGAGGCACATGGTACAAGAGCCATAGCGTTCACTGAGACACAGGGTACCAAAGCCATAACGTTCGCTGAGGCACAGGGGTACCAAACCCATAGAGTTCACCGAGGCACAAGGTGCGGGAATGTTACAAAAAACGCGATTCTAAAAGCTTAGAGATCTCCAGTGAATACTAGAAAGGACTGCCCTTCTAGCATCCAGCCTGTTACTGGGTTTTCGTAACAAGTAGTCAGTATCCTTGTCCAATTATCCATTAAAATTTAGTATGGTTCAATAGTGCTTTAGGATTACAACTGGTAGGCTACTAACTAGAGAAATTAAAATTTAATAAATTTATTAAGTAGTAAGTTGTCTAGAGGTATATTATCAAATTAAATTAATTACAGCAATCAAAATAAAATCAATCTCTCGAGTTCAAAAATTATTGTGCTGAAAGCACTATCACATTTATAATTCTTAAGTACCGTCAGGTTTACATTACTTTTAATAAGATATTCAAATATGTACAAGTGTGTGTATGCGTGTAAGTGCTCTTAATTAGTAGTTAGCTATGTCTCAAGACTCGAAAAAGATTAAAAACAAGTGACTGACAAAGTCCTCAAATAAACTAACTTCTTGACCGACTGGCAACCCGAACAGTCTGCTTGAACAACAAGAATGCTAAGCCCAATAGCAATGCAATATCAAGCGACTTGCGACACAGAATCAGGAACTGGGAAAAAATTTAAAACACTAAGTAGGGACCATCAGCAGATCCTCCACAAAAGTTACAACACCCCCATAATACTGAATCTTTGTTCAGCATAGGTAAAACTGTGACTGTGAAATAACAGGAACCAGTAAAAAATTTTAGGTCAGAAGCTATAGCTAAGGACCTGAGATACTCAGAGTGTCTAAGACAAAACCCACCTCAGTACAACGTCGAAAATTTCACAAAGTCTATACAATGTTCTGTGAACAAAGTTCTACAGAACTAACAAGAATAATGAGACGACAATCGCCCAAACCACCAAGCGATTTCTCCAGCAGACTGACTACTTCACGAGGGGGTGAGGACACCCCCCCCCTCAAATCACGTGTAGCTACGTGGACAAACTGCAGCTCAGAAGCCGGCAGTATAACGAGCGACAAGCGATAATTACAGTGTTTGAATTCAAGCCTAACTGAGCACATTTTATAATACATCCTAACAACATAAGCTAAATAACAATATAACAGTCAAATAATAATATAAAGTCATACATTTACGATTTAGCTATTATGCAAATATAAGAAATATAAAATTAAATGAAAAGTAATATACATTACATATATACATAAAAATCATTGAAAACCCATTCAGGGGTTGCAACACCCCCCCCAACACGACAGAGGGTCGCACTAGGAGTTGCATGAATGTCTATTACATTATTTCTGGTTACTTTCAATTAATAAAATTTAATCAGAGTCTCTCTTGTGCCAAGCACCTCTACAATTTCACAGCGTCCGTCACTAGGATATGTCCCTAACTAGGGCAGTACACAGTATGTATTTCTGCATACTCGTGGTTATATACATCAGTGTAGAGACAGGATAGCGCTGAAGGAGGGACGTTGAGGCTCGATTAGTAGAGGAGACTGCATTCCACTCTTAAGTAGTGGTTTGTGGAATGCGAGGCAGTATGAAAAATCTGAGTATGAAACAGTTTAAGGTGTGTAGTGAGGGGGGGGGGGGGTCTGCGACAGGACAGTTTTTGCGTCAGGGCAGTACATCACCCGCACCACACTACTCACTCAACACTCAGCTTGTCTCCTCCTCACCACAACATTACTGTGAATACATAAAATTTAATAATTAGACATGACATGAGTATATATAGTTAATATGGGCTGGGGGGAAATTAAGTTACTTTACTAAATTTGACATAGCAAGTAAAAAAAGGGTATTTGGGCTAAAATTACGTTATTTATGTAACTGATAATTATTAAGGCCCGTGACAGAGCGTCAGCAATTACATTACAATGACCACTTATGTGTTTTAATTTAATAGAATAAGGTTGGATTCTGAGGGCCCACTCATGATCCTAGCATTTTTACTTTTCATAGTATTTATATAAGTGAGTGGATTTGGTCAGAAAAAAACGTTAATTTTTAAATGGGAAGTGCCCAAATACACGTCAAAATGTTCCCAAGACCCCACAAGAGCTAGAGCCTCTTTTCAATAGGGGCAAAATTTTTATGGTGTCGTTTAAGCTTAGATAAATAGTAACATATAGGATGGAGAATGTCAGTGGATGTTGACTGTTGGAGCAGCACAGCACCCACTGCATAACAACTCGCATCTATATGTAAAAAGAAGGGAAGATTGAAATTAGGACTTTTCAACACAGGGGGCAGAGGATAGCAAGCGCTTCAACCTTTGAACGAGTCGAACAATCTCTAGTCCAGGTGAAATGAACTTTGCTACTAGTAAGCTCAGAAAGAGGAGCTGCAATCTGAGAAAAGTTTGGACAGAACCTACGATAATACCTGCCATACCCAGGAATTTTCTGTATTTCCTTTCCTATCCTGTGGCATTGGAAATTCAGAAATTGCACGAACCTTAGCCTCAATAGGAGCAACCTCACCTTGGCCCGATACAAAAGCCTAGATAGGTAATCTTGGTTTGACCAAAACTACATTTAGCTAAGTTAACAGTGAAGTTGTAGTGCGCCAGTCTCCAAACAATGCTCTGAGACGCGTCAAGTGCTGTTCCCATCGTCACTATACACCACTAAGTCGTCAAGGTGGCTTTCTACTCCTTCTAAGTTGTGGGTCAACTCGTTCATATACGCGGGAAATTTGAAGAAGCTGCTTTACATAAGCCGAAGGGGGGTTTGACGAGGTAGTTAAACAATCCATCTTGAACAGTTAAAAGCAGATATTTCTTGAGCACGTTCAGTAAGCGGGACTTAAATAATAGCCTCGTAAGAGATCTAAACGGCTGACAAATGGGCTCCTGACACACGATCAATAAGGTCGTCAATGCGGGGTTTAAGGGATAACCATCAGGCAAGGTGGGACAGAGTTCACTTTCCTGTAATCAGTGCACATCCTGAAACTACCGTCGGGTTTAGGCACAAAAATACAGGGAGATGCCCATGGACTTTTACTGCGCTCAATAAGTCCGTGAGATAACAGAAAATCAACCTCTTCTCTCAATGCTTTATGCTTCGTTGGACTCATTCTTATGGTGATTGCTTAAGGGGTTTGATGCTCCCTGTACATTCAACGTCATGTACACCCAGAGTACAACGTTTAGGGACATCACCGAACAATTCAGGGAAATGCAAAATCATGTTTTTTAATATCACCAGCTTTATCAATTCCAAGGTTACAAAAGAAAATCGTCTAGTGATTGTAGAGTCACTGAATTTTCAAAACGAACCTCTATACCTCTAGAGATGTCAGGTAGACTGGACTTTTTCTTCTCTGTCCTAGGAAGAATAGAAGTAGTAGGAGAGGACTGCTTTAGTAGCCTTAAGCTGGTTAACATTGGTACACATGATTAGTTTTTCTTTTTCCCAGGCGTACGTACCAAATAATTTACGTCGCTAAGCTTTTTCACTACTTCCAGGGGACCGTCATACCTGGCTTGTAGAGCATGACCTGGTACAAATTTCCCGAGCCATCACCTTATTCCTGCTTTAAAGAACGAGAGAAGCACGCTTGTCATAATGTTGCTTCATTCTAGCTTGGGCTGAAACTAGGTTTTTCGAAGCTAGCTCTCTAGCGGCTTTTCAAATGTTGCTGCATTAATGAAGGTGAAGTACTCAATGATGGATTTGTTTTTCCCTGTCCACAGTCTTTTTAACACTGCGAGAGGACCACGCACTTGGTGTCCGAATTTTAGTTCAAACGGACTAACCCAAAGCTTTCTTGCTCACTTTCTCTCATAGCAAAGGGGAAGGGAAATGGTATACCTTCATCCCAGTCTCTAGAAAAATGTTCACAATAAGCTCTCATCATAGACTTCAGTGTCTGATGAAATCTCTCTAGAGCCCCTTGTGACTGTGGATGATAACGGGTTGAAAGTACAGACTTTATTCCTAGGTGGGATAATGCTTCCGAAAGATCTTAGAAGTGAAGTTAGATCCCTGATCTGATTGTATCTCTCGTGCAACCAACCTGGGAGAAAAATTTCATCAGCGCTCTCACAATAGCAGGGAGCATTAATTTTTCTCATAGGAATAGCTTCGGGATAGCGTTGTTGCAGCGTCCATAATAGTAAATAAGTATTGGTTTCCTAGTTTGGTTCTAGGCAAAGGACCAAAACAATCAATAATAAAAACGTGAGAAGGGTTTTCACATGCACGGTAATAGGAATGAGAGGCGCAGGTGGAGGTGTGTGCGCTGGCTTGCCTGTCACTTGACACACATGGCAACTTTCGCACATGATCAGCTACTGTTTCCTTCATTTTGGCCAAGAAAAATGTTTTGCCATTTTACGAGTGTCTTCTTGACACCCAAATGTCCTCCTATGGGACTATTGTGAGCAAAATCAATGGCTTGTTCACGAAATGTAACTGGTAACACAACTAGATTCTTGACTGTGGTAGAAACACTATCAGCTGACAACTTACAGTATTTTTCTCCATCAATACACCGTTACTTAATAGTAACAATTATCGAGACCCTTGCTTCACTCTCAGTAACTGCATATCTCTCAGTCTTTCCAGTGATGATCAAACAAACTGATCCTTGATTAAATCATCATGAGTTAGAAATTTAACGTCAGTTGTGTCCTGACTAGGTTGATGACCGGGGGGAGTCAGTGTTAATGATCCTGGGCGCAGAGCGTCACTAAACAACATTTCAACCCCCAAATCATTGTCATCCACTAACTCAACAGGAGACAAGGATGTTGTTGAATTTTGAAAATAGCTCTAGTAATTGCGCTGAGAGGAAATAAAAATAGGTTTCTCCCCTACAAGCTTCAATGGCATAATTACATTCAGTGGTATTATCAATCACAAGTGGTTCTTTACATATACCAGCATGAAGGATATCGTTCCCTATCACAAGTCCACTGACCTGATGGGAAATACATCACTGGATATACCCACTGAAATATAACCAGTATAATAGCTTGTTTCAATATAAACTTTGTGGAGAGGCACTTTTATAACGGCCCCTCCAAAAGGCTTCTAACAATACATCTATCTTGCAATAGGTATCGTCAGTTATGGGCAGTACATCTTCTCTTAATAAAAGTGAGATAACTGCCCGTGTCTCTGAAAGAAATTATCTCGTTAGATGTATTCGTCAAATCCTACTTTATCTCTCGAAAAGTAAGGACTCATCGCTGAACGGGAAACTTTCGTCAGATACATTTTGGGCGCTAGTCATCTATCCTGAGTAAAAATTATCTAAAACAGTAGGATCAGAGGCATTGCTAGGCTTTTGGTGTCTTTGTTGCACGGAAGAGGATACGACTTGAGTGGGGCGCCAGCCGCACGACTGTTTCTGTATCTCTTTCTAACTTATAGCAATACTCCTAGTTGTCCTTTTCTGTTACAATAGGTACATTTAACTTTCTTCTTCTCGATACCGATTTCTGTCTAGCCACAGAGACAGATTCAGGATTGTGAGTTTTCCTGGTAAAGGTACGAAAAGTTACAAATAGCAGGTACATCAGGCGGCAATGAGCAGCTGATTTAGGTTGCCAACTTCTAGGACAATCTTTTTTACCTTGTTTCTTTGTGTTTAGTACGTACAAGTTTGTGAGAAATCTCATAATTGTCTGCTAATGCTGCAGTTTCCCGAATATTGAGGTAGTATGATCGATCAGATATTCTTGTATGTCAGCGACATACAGTTGTTAAATTCTTCGTGTAGTAAAAAAACTGAACAAGACTGTCGTAGTTGTTTACATTTAGCAGCCCCTACACCACCTCTCAAATGCAACTTTTTCTCACGAGCAAAAATCTACACAAGTTTGATCTTGTCTTCGTTGTAACGTACGAATGCTCTCTGATAACTTACAGGTAACAAATTATAGTCTCTAGAATTGTTTGTTTGACGCGTCATAACTATGTATTGGCAAATGGCAAAACAGCCGTACAAGTTGAGCTCTTCCTGTCAAGCAGTATGAAGCAAAAGTTGCCCCGTTTCTTACGTGGGCAGTTCATAGCACGTGCCTGGTTCTCAAACACATCAAAATAGGTGTTAAGTCACTTTTCAAAAACTTAGGAACCATGGATGCAGCTTTCTGCACATTAAATGTGTCCTGTGATATATCAGTCTGTTGTCTTCCCAGACGAACATTTTCTCTTTTGGGAAAACTTCTTCGTTCAATCTCCTCTGTTGCCCCTATTTGTGCAGTCTGCAAAAATAAGGAGGCGTTTCCAACCTCTCAAACTGTTCTGAGGATAGGACCAGTAGGTAATGGGGGAGTAGGGAAATTACATGGTTCTGGACGGTCCTTAGGTCGGAAACTTGGTCCAGCCGTCTCTAGAGTGTCTAGATCTGGTCTAGGATAAGTAAATACAGGTGTAGTATACACTGTACTAGTATGAGGCTGCGTCATCCAACCAGCTACACTCTGTGCTATAGTGTCAGTGAGGCGGGAAGGTGTGGCAGAAACTGAGCTACACTAGGCTCAGACACTAGGCTCACCTCTGCTCTAGTTGCTCTTTCTTCAACTTCAAATTTGAGCCATACTTTTCCCAATCGTGACACTAGGCTTTCTAAATTGAAAACATAATCAGACATCTCTGTATGAGCAGGAAAACAATATATCTTTAATTAATGCTCTGACAGTTTCTGCGGTGTAATTCCTGTTATACGTCACACCGAGATATTTGGCTACTTGCAACACGTCTGAAGTTTTAATGTCTTAACTCAGACAAAGTCAGAGTATCAATTAACTGTTTCACTTTAGCATACATCACAAAATAATTGTACTTCGAGAGATGATTATGGGAAACTATAATCCTAATAGGAATTTTAATGTTAGTTGTCTTTAGGTTAGAACTCATAAACAGTATTTTCCCTTCCTTGGATCAAGGGGAAATCAGTCAGGTACATACATCCACCTGGTATGTTGTACAAGACTAAACTCAAAGTCTTCAGATTAGGAAAGTACTCAAAGTGTTTGATCATAGATTCACTAGTATGTCAAACTGGACAATTTCTCCAACACCTTGGATCAAGAGCCTCCCGGACAGGCCCCCATTTGTTACAAAAAACGCGATTCTAAAAGCTTAGAGATCTCCAGTGAATACTAGAAAGGACTGCCCTTCTAGCATCCAGCCTGTTACTGGGTTTTGTAACAAGTGTCAGTATCCTGGTCCAATTTTCCCTTAAAATTTAGTATGGTTCAATAGTGCTTTAGGATTACAACTGGTAGGCTACTAACTAGAGAAATTAAAATTTAATAAATTTATTAAGTAGTAAGTTGTCTAGAGGTATATTATCAAATTAAATTAAATTACAGCAATCAAAATAAAATCAATCTCTCGAGTTCAATATTATTGTGCTGAAAGCACTTATCACATTTATAATTCTTAAGTACCGTCGGTACATTAACTTTAAAAGATATTACAAATATGTTTCAAGTGTGTGTATGCGTGTAAGTGCTCTTAAGTAGTTAGCTATGTCCCCAAGACTCGAATAAGACTTAACAAGTGACTGACAAAGTCCTAAATAAAAATAACTTTTTGACCGACTGGCAAACCCGAACAGTCTGCTTGAACAAAAAAGAATGCTAAGCCCCAAATAACAAAGCAATATCAAGCGACTGCGACACAGAATCAGGAACTGGGAAATAATTATAACGACACTAAGTAGGGACCATCAGCAGATCCTCCACAAAAGTTACAACACTCCCATAATACTGAATCCTTTGTTCGCATAGGTAAAAAATGTGACTGTGACAATACACAGGAACCCGTACAAAATTAGGTCAGAAGCTATAGCTAAGGACCTGAGATACTCAGAGTGTCTAAGACACACAACCTCAGTTTCAACGTCGAAAATCACAAAAGTCTATACAATGTTTGTGAACAAAGTTTTTACGAACTAACAAGAATAATGAGACAGACAATCTGTCCAACCACCAAGCGAGTCTCCAGCAGACTGATACTTCACGAGAGGTGAGGACCCCCCCCTCGATCACGTGATAGCTACGTGGACAACTGCAGCTCAGAAGCCGGCAGTATAAAAGAGCGACAAGCGATAATTTCAGTCGTTTGACATTCAAGCCTAACTGAGCACATTTTATATACATCCTAACAACATAAGCTAAATAACAATATAACAGTCAAATAATAATATAAAGTCATACATTTTTCGATTTTGCCCATTATCGCAAATATAAGCAATATAAAATTAAATGAAAAGATAATATACATTACATATATACATAATAATCATTGTAACCCATTCAGGGGTTGCAACAGGGAACCATAGCGTTCCATGAGGCACAGAGTACCGGAGCCATAGCGTTCACTGAGGCACAGGGTAACAGAGCCACAGTGTTCACTGAGGCACAGGGTACCACAGCCATAGCGTTCACTGAGGCACAAGGTACGGGAGCCATAGTGTTCACTGAACCACAGGGCAACGGAGCCATAGTGTTCACTGAGGCACAGGGTACCAGAGCCATAGAGTTCACCGAGGCACAAGGTACGGGAGAAATAGTGTCCAATGAGGCACATGGTACCGGAGCCATAGCGTTCACTGAGGCACAGGGTACCGGAACCATAGCGTTTACTGAGGCACAGGGTAGGGGAACCATCATGCGGGTTCACGGGCCCCAGGGTACCAGAACCATAGCGTTTACTGAGGCACAGGGTACGGGAACCATAGTGTTTACTGAGGCACAGGGTATGGGTACTACAGCGTCACTGAGGCACAGGGTACGGGAACAATAGCGTTCACTGAGGCACAGGGTACAGGGGCCATAGTGTTCACTGAGACCCAGGTACCGGAGCCATAGTGCTTACTGAGGCACAAGGTGATGAAACCATAGCGTTCAATGAGGGCACAGGAAATACCAGAGCCACAGCGTTCACTTAGGCAGAGGGTACCAGAGCCATAGCGTTCACTGAGGCACAGGGTACCGGAGCCATATCGTTCACTGAGGCACAGGGTACGGAAACCACAGCGTTCACTGAAGCACAGGGTTCAAGAGCCATAGCGTTCACTGAGTCACAGGATACGGAAACCATAGCATTCACTGAGACACAAGGTACCAGAGCCACAGCGTTGACTGAGGCAAAAGGGTACCAGAGCCATAGCATTCACTGAAACACAGGGTGCCAAAGACATAACGTTCACTGACGCACAGGGGTACCAAACCCATGAGTTCCCGAGGAACAAGGTGGGGGGAACCAAGCCTTCCACGAGGCACAGGTACCGTAGCCCCTAGCGTTTACTGAGGCACAGGGTACGGGAACCATAGCGTTCACTGACGCACAAGGTACGGGAACCATTTGCGTTCACTGTAGCACAGGGTACCGGGTCCATAGTGTTCACTGAGACACAGGGTACCGGAGCCATAGCGTATACTGAGGCACAAGGTATGGAAACCATAGCATTCACTGAGGCACAGGGTACCAGAGCCACAGCGTTCACTTAGGCACATGGTCCAGAGCCATAGCGTTCACTGAGGCACAGGATACCCGGGGCCATTTTCGTTCACAGAGGCACAGGGTACGGAAACCATAGCGTTCGCTGAGGCACAGGGTACAAGAGCCATAGCGTTCACTGAGTCACAGGGAACGGAAACCATAGCGTTCATGAGGCACAGGGCTCGAGAGTCATAGCGTTCACTCAGGCACAGGGGTACCCGAGCCATACTGTTCACCGAGACACGGGACCAGGCCATAGCGTTGGGCTGAGGTAAAGGGTACCAGAGCCATAGAGTTCACTGAGACACAGGGTACAGGGCCATAGCGTTCATTGAAGACGGGTACGGGAAATATTAGCGTTCACTGAGGCACAGGGTACCGGAGCCAAAGCGTTCATTGAGGCAAGGGTACCAGAGCCATAGCGTTCACTGAGACACAGGGTACCGGAGCCATAGCGTTCAAAGAGGCACAGGGTACCGGAGCCATAGCGATCACTAAGGCACAGGGTACCAGAGAAATAGTGTTCACTGAGGCAAAGGGTACCAGAGCCATAGCATTCACTGAAGCATAGGGTACCAGAGCCATAGCATGCACTGACGCACAGGGTACCGGAGCCATAGCGTTCACTGAGGCAAAAGGTACGGGAACCATAGCGTTCACTAAGGCACAGGGTACCAGAGAAATAGTGTTCACTGAAGCACAGGGTACCAGAGCCATAGCCTTCACTGAGACAGTGTACCAGAGCCAAAGCGTTGACTGAGGCACAGGGTACCAGAGCCATAGCGTTCACTGAGACACAGGGTACAGGAGCCATAGCGTTCACTGAAGCACAGGGTAAGGGAGATACAGAGTTCACTGAGGCACAAGGTACCGGAGCCATAGCATTCACTGAAGCACAGGGTACCGGAGCCATAGCATTTACTGAGACACAGAGTAGAGGAGCCATAGCGTTCACTGAGAGACACAGGAAACGGGAACCAAAGTGTTCACTGAGGCACAGATTACTGGAGCCATAGCGTTCACTGAGACACAGGGCACCAGAGCCATAGCGTCCACTAAGGCACAGGGTACGGGAGCCATAGCGTTCACTAAGGCATAGGGTACCGTAGCCATAGCGTTCACTGAGGCACAGGGTACCGGACCCCCCCCATAGCGTTCACTGAGGCACAGGGTACCGGAGTCATAGCGTTCACTAAGACACAGGGTACGGGAACCATAGCGTTCACCGAGACACAGTGTGTGGAGATAAGCTTCACTGAGGCACAGGGTAACCGGAGCCAAAGCTTTTCGAGGCACGGGGTACCAGAGCCATAACGTTCACTGAGGCACAGGGTACCGGAGCCAAAGCTTTCACTGAGGCACAGGGTACCAGAGCCATAAAGTTCACTGAGGCACAGGGTACCGGAGCCATAGCGTTCACTGAGGCACAGCATACCGGAGCCATAGCATTCACCGACACACAGAGTAGAGGAGCCATAGCGTTCACTGAGGCACAGGGTACCAGAGCCATAGCGTTCACTGAGGCACAGGGTACCGGAGTCATAGCGTTCACTAAGACACAGGGTACCGGAGCCATATCGTTCACTGAGACACAGCTACGGGAACCATAGCGTTCACCGAGACACAGGGAACAGGAGCGATAGCGTTCACTGAAGCACAGGGTGAGGGAGATATAGCGTTCTCTGAAGCACAGGGTACCGGATTCAAAGCGTTCACTGAGGCACCAGAGCCATAGCATTCATTGAGGCACATGGTACCGGAGGCATAGAGTTCACTGAGACACAGGGTAGAGGAGCCGTAGCGTTCTCTGAGGCACAGGGTACGGGAGCCATAGCATTCACCGAGGCACAGTTTACCGGAGCCATAGCATTCACTAGGGCACAGGGTACGGGAGCCATATCATTTACCGAGGCACAGTTTACTGGAGCCATAGCGTTCACTGAGGCACAGGGTACGGGAACCATAGTGTTCACTGAGGCACAGGGTACCGGAGCCATAGCATTCACTGAGACACAGTGTAGAGGAGCCGTAGTGTTCACTGAGGCACAGGGTACCGGAGCCATAGCGTTCACTGAGGCACAGGGTACCGGAGCCATGGCGTTCACTGAGGCACATGGTACCGGAGCTATAGAGTTCACTTAGGCACAGGGTACCGGAGCCATAGCGTTCAATGAGGCACAGGGTACAGGAGCCATGGCGTTCACTGAGGCACAGGGTACCGGTGCCCTAGCGTTCACTGACGCACAAAGTACCGGAGTAATAGGGTTCACTGAGGCACAAGGTACCGGAGCCATAGCGTTCACTAAGACACAGGGTACTGGAGCCAAAGCGTTCACTGGAGCACAAAGTACCGGAGCCACAGTGTTCACTAAGACACAGGGTACCGGAGCCATAGCGTTCACTGAGGCACAAAGTACCGGAACCTTAGCGTTCACTAAGACACAAGGTAACGGAACCATAGAGTTCACTTACATACAGGGTACGGGAACCATAGCGTTCACTGAGACACAGGGTACCGGAGCCATAGCGTTCACTAAGACACAAGGAAACGGAACCATAGCGTTCACTAAGATACAGGATACCGGAACATAGCGTTCACTAAGACACAGGGTACGGGAGCCATAGCGTTCACTTAGGCACACGGTACTGAAGCAATAGCGTTCATTAAGACACAGGGTACCTGAACCACAGTGTTCACTAAGACACAGGGTACCGGAGCCATAGCGTTCACTGAGGGACAGGGTACAGAAACCGTAGCGTTCACTAAGAGAGAGGGTACCGGAACCATAGCGTTCACTGAGACACAGGGTCCCCGGAACCATAGCTTTCACTGAGCCCAAAGGTACCTGAACCATAGCGTTCACTGAGACAGAGTACCAGAACCTAGCGTTCACTGAGGCACAGGGTACCGGAACCATAGCGTTCACTGAGAAACATGGTACCGGAACCATAGCGTTCACTGACGCACAGGGTGCCGGAACCATAGCGTTCAATGAGACACAGGGTACCGGAACCATAGCGTTCACTGGGGACACAGGGTACGAAACCCATAGCATTCACTGAGGCAAGGGTACCGGAGCCATAAGCGTTCACTAAGACACAAGGTAACGGAACCATAGCGTTCACTAAGATACTGGATCCCGGACCATAGCGTTCACTAAGACAGGGTACGGAGCCATAGCGTGCACTTAGGCATGGTACTGGAGCCAATTGCGTTCACTAAGACAAGGGTACCGGAACCCTGTGTTCACTAAGACACAGGGTACCGAGCCATAGCTTTCCCACTGAGGGGAGGGTACCGAAAACCATAGCGTTCACTAAGACAGGGGGTTACCGGAACCATAGCGTTAATTAAGGACACAGGGTACTGGAGCCAGGGGCGTTCACTAAGACACAGGGTTTCCGACGCCAAAGCGTTCACTAAGAAACAGGTGCCGGAACCGAAAGCGTTCACTAAAAAAAAGGGGAACGGGATCCATAGCGTTCACTAAGACACGGGGTACCGGAGCCATAGCATTCACTGAAGCACAGGGTATCAAAAACCATAGCGTTCACTAAGACCAGGGAAATCGGAACTATAGCGTTCATTAAGACACAGGTTACCGGAACCATAGCGTTCATTAAGACACGGGGTACCGGAGCCATACCGTTCACTGTATCACAGGGTCCCGGAAAACCATAGCGTTAACTAAGACACAGGGCACTGGAGCCATAGCTTTTCACTAAGATACACGGTACCGTAGCCATAGCTTTTCACTAAGACACAGGGTACCAGAACCATAGCGTTCCTGAGGCAGAGGGTCCCGGAGTCATAGTGTTCACTGAGGCACAGGGTACCGAAGCCTAGCGTTCACTGAGACACAGCGCACCAGAACTATAGCGTTCACTGAGACACAGGGTACCGGAACCATAACGTTCACTGGGGACGCCGGGTACCGGAACCATAGCTTTCACTGAGACCACGGGTACCTGACCATAGTGTTCACTGAGACACAGGGAAACCAGAACCATAGCGTTCACTGAGACACAGGGTACCGGAACCTTGTGTTCACTGAGACACAGGGTCCCGGGAAACCCCATAGCTTTCACTGAGACACAGCGTACCGGAGCCATAGCGTTCACTGAGACACAGGGTACCGGAACCATAGCGTTCACTGAGAAACATGGTACCGGAACCATAGCGTTCACTGACGCACAGGGTGCCGGAACCATAGCGTTCAATGAGACACAGGGTACCGGAACCATAGCGTTCACTGAGACACAGGGTACCGAAACCATAGCATTCACTGAGGCAAAGGGTACCGGAGCCATAGCGTTCACTAAGACACAAGGTAACGGAACCATAGCGTTCACTAAGATACAGGATACCGGAACCATAGCGTTCACTAAGACACAGGGTACCGGAGCCATAGCGTGCACTTAGGCATGGTACTGGAGCCATAGCGTTCACTAAGACACAGGGTACCGGAACCACTGTGTTCACTAAGACACAGGGTACCGGAGCCATAGCGTTCACTGAGGGACAGGGTACCGAAACCATAGCGTTCACTAAGACAGAGGGTACCGGAACCATAGCGTTAATTAAGACACAGGGTACTGGAGCCATGGCGTTCACTAAGACACAGGGTACCGACGCCAAAGCGTTCACTAAGAAACAGGTGCCGGAACCGAAAGCGTTCACTAAAACAAAGGGAACGGGATCCATAGCGTTCACTAAGACACGGGGTACCGGAGCCATAGCATTCACTGAAGCACAGGGTATCGAAACCATAGCGTTCACTAAGACACAGGGTATCGGAACTATAGCGTTCATTAAGACACAGGTTACCGGAACCATAGCGTTCATTAAGACACAGGGTACCGGAGCCATACCGTTCACTGTATCACAGGGTACCGGAACCATAGCGTTAACTAAGACACAGGGCACTGGAGCCATAGCGTTCACTAAGATACACGGTACCGTAGCCATAGCGTTCACTAAGACACAGGGTACCAGAACCATAGCGTTCACTGAGGCAGAGGGTACCGGAGTCATAGTGTTCACTGAGGCACAGGGTACCGAAGCCATAGCGTTCACTGAGACACAGCGCACCAGAACTATAGCGTTCACTGAGACACAGGGTACCGGAACCATAACGTTCACTGAGACGCCGGGTACCGGAACCATAGCTTTCACTGAGACACAGGGCCCGAACCATAGCTTTCCCGGCACAGGGGA
>NC_069450.1:5006223-5082740 GCF_026875155.1 Cherax quadricarinatus | reverse complement strand
GTCCTCAAGGCGTATAAGTTTGCAAAGAACACGAACAAGCAGCAGTCCCTGAAATTAATTCTTTAGAATCCAGAAGCCAAACTTATCTGTGACAACGCTTTGAGACGCTATGGTACGAAATGCACACCCGACCAAGTATCTATGGAAAGGTTTGCGAACATCACCCAGTGCTTCAAGTGCTATGGTTTCGGTCATAATATAAACAAATGCACCAGTGGAAAAAAAGTCAGCAGTATCTGCTCAGGAGAACATGTTAACAGGGAATGACCCGGCAGGAGCAAACCCAAGTGTCCCTTTGTGGTGGGAAACATCATGCTGTCTCCTCTAGCTGCCCCGTTAGGAAATCCACAGTCCAGAAAATTCTGGAAAACAAAAAATTGGCGAATGCCAAGAAAACTGCTCCACAGGTACTACCCATGCAGTCCCAAGAAACCTTCCTCAATCTACCGAGCTCTGGCAGGGCACCTACTGCCACTTCTACCAACCACAATGTTTGGACCCCCTCCCCTTCCCAACCCCCCCCAACCTAACCCTGGCATGTACCAAGCCCAAGGTCCACTCTCCTACCCTATCTCCTCAGGGCCCATCAAAGGAGTAATGAAGGGGACTCTGATGTACATGATGGCCCATGACATATCACGGGGCGATGACCAGCTCTGCTCTACCATCATCATCGAGCTGTTATTAGCAAATGGAGCCTCAGCTGTAATTGTCCCAGATAAAGTGCGCTCATTAATGAGTCCCTCCCATCAACCCAAGGTAAATATACCCTCAACACCCACACCTAAACCCCCTCCCCCCAGGAGGGAAGGAACGAATTTTGTTATAGTTTCTCGACGAAGGTTCATTTGTTCAAACTACACATCGCCTGAATTATTGGACCATTATGACTCACACTTCGATTAAGCTGAACCTGTAAGTCTGGCTGGCTGGCACGCATTCATTGGCAAGTCTCCACCAGGTGAGGACGTATAACGTTGCTAACTTAGTTGTTGAAGCATAATAATATTCCAGTAGTTGATTAATATTAACATTGTTTTAGTAGCGATATAGGATGTATTAATAATATCATTAGTTAATCTGTTGCGTTGAAAGCGTTGTGATTATGTTAGGATCATTAAGGTTGCAGTCCATTTAGACACTATAATAAATACAGTGTAATAAATGCCTAAGATGCACTTTCACCCAGAATATATATGTGCAGAGAGTTTGTTGTAGCCCTTAATTTATGGATTAAAATATTCATAACGTTAGTTTGGACGTGAGCAGCAGCCTTAGTAACATACAGTCGAAATGCTGTAAATCAGATATTCTAACTTTCTCACATGGTGAGACTGGTATGGACAATCAGAGTATTCTCGAATAGTTTCCGTGATTGTCATTATTCTTGTGCTGAGGTCTGGTGCATACTGTCAGAGCTGCATGAAGACGATAACACCAGCTGCAGGGATATTATATCTTCTCACAGAGTGAAATTGAATTTAATTAAATTTACAGAATTTTATGAAGAATTTAAAGGCATTTATGTTTATTACAGACAGAATTTAAGTCATGTCGAATAAGCCGAATTAGTCAAATCGGCGATCTAACGTGAAAGTAAATCTTAAATCCAAGCAAAATAATATTGGATACCTAAAAAAATAGTGATACGGAGTATATTGTGTGTCTGTTTACATATATTTATTTAATGTAGTGCTGAATAGGTAAAACTTGAGATTTTGGCTTAAAACAACGCTCGTTTTGCAGAATAAGGCAAGCCAAAATTTGAGTAGTGTGAGCAAGGTACCATTTCTGAAGGGATTCAGGGAAATCGACAGGCCGGACTTTGAGTCCTGGAGATGGGAAGTACAGTGTCTACACTCTGAAAGAGAGGTGTTAATGTTGCAGTTTTATAACTGTAGTATAAGCATGCCTCTGACAAGACAGTGATGGAGTGAATGATAATGAAAGTTATTCTTTTTCGGACCACCCTGTCTTGATGGGAAACAGCCGATGTGTTAATAAATTATATAATGTATATATTCAAGTGAAAATTTGTGTATGCAATAATTTCCCCAAAATCATTCTGAACCTAACGAAAAAAGAATATTTCACTGTGTTTGTTTAGTATTAAATTATTGTAAACAAATCTAAAATATATTTAGTTGGGTTAGGCTAAAATATATTGCGGTTGTTATAATAAGGTTAGGTAAGTTTTCTAAGTTCATTTTGGTGCAAAATTAAAAATTTTACATCAACGTTAATGAAAAAAATATATCTTTAAACGTATAAAGAGAAAATTTTAGATTGGACTTAATTTTAAATGAGTTCTTGCTACTTGACCAGTTTTACATATTCGGCACGACATATATATATATATATATATATATATATATATATATATATATATATAATATATATATATATATATATATATATATATATAATATATATGTCGTGTCGAATATGTAAAACTGGTCAATTAGCAAGAACTCATTTAAAATTAAGTCCTTTCTGAAATTTTCTCTTATACGTTTAAAGATATATTTTTTTCATTAATTTTAAAGTAAAAAATTTTAATTTTGCACCAAAAGAATCATAGAAAACTTACCTAACCTTATTACAACAAGAACAATTTATTTTAGCCTAACCCAACTAAATATATTTTAGATTTGTTTACAATAATTTAATACTAAACACACACAGTGAAATATATTGTTTTCGTTAGGTTCAGAATGATTTTGGCGAAATTATTGCATACACAAATTTTCACTTGTCCTATATGGCAAGATGAGCGTTGCTACTTAAGCCAAGATAGCAAGTTCTTCCTATTCGGCACGACATATATATATATATATGTATATATATATATATAAGTAGTGAAGTTTTCTACAGAGCGGTCTCTTCTATAGAGCGGTCTCTTCTACAGAGCGGTCTCTTCTACAGAGCGGTCTCCCACGGTACGGTCTCCTCTGAGCAGGCTCCTTTTCACACCTTATGCTAATGACCTTGACCTCACCCTCGACCACCTCACCCTCGACCACCTCACCCTCGACCACCTCACCCTCGACCACCTCGCCCTCAACCCCCCACCCACGCCCCCCACCCGCACCCACGCGCCCGCCCGCCTGTGCGCCCGCCCGACCGGCGGCTGCCCCATGCCCCGCCCCACGCCCGCCTTCGCGCCCCCCCGCGCCTTCTGCAGCGCCTTCTGCAGCGTCGTCCGGATCGCCCCCATCCCCCGAATTTTTTTCCGATTTTTTTTCGATTTTTTTTTTGAATTTCATTTTCTTTTGCTCTCCATCTCCTCGAATCAAATTTTTTGGGTTTCCCCCTATGGGTACCCCTCCAACCACCCACTTCCATCCCAAAATTCCTGCTCCATCTCCTTGGATCAAGTTTTTCTCAATATCAATAATACAAAGACTCCACTTCCTCGTATCAAGTTTTTGAGGTTCTCCTTCCCACTTTCACCCCCATCCCAAAATTCTTGCTCCAATTCCTCGGATCAACACTCTCCCCCACACCTCCCACCACCCACTTCCACCCCAAATATTCCTGCTCCATCTCCTCGGATCAACTCCCTCTAAACCATATATTTCTCCTCCACTTCCTTGGATCAAGCATTTTTTTGGATTCCTCCCTATGGGGTTTCGAATTTCTTATAATCTCCTCGGATCAAGTTTTTCTCGATATCAACTTTTTTGAGGGTCTCCTTCCCACTTTCACCCCCACCCCAAATTTTTTTTTCGAATTTTTTTTTAAATTTTCTTTTTCTTAGACCCTTTCCCCTTTGGGATAAAGGGTTTTTCGGGTTCCCCCCTCTGGGGGTAACATTCAAATGAACTCCCCTATGGGGCATTACTTTTTTTACTACGGGTCTAAAAAAGGTGAGTCACCCCACCCATCTTTCTCGGCGGCGGTCAGTGACGTCACGTATGACCTCACACACACAGCTAAATCTTGTCGACTTCCCCCTTGTCAGACGTACGTGATACCCACACACCAGGCTGAATCTTTCGAGCGGACATTAAAATGCGGATAACACAATTTATTAACCCCAAATGCATTTCTATACACCCAAAAAAAAATTCATTGAAAAAAAGGTAAAAATTCATTGACTAAAATAAACTTTTTTTATTTTTAAAGAAATTCTTGCATTTTGTTCTGGTCTTCTTCGCGTCACCACCATATTTCACATTTTATATAAAAAGGGAAAAAAAACATTTTCGCTCTTAAAAAACCCCCCCAAAAAAACTTTTTTTTAATACCCCAAAAATAAATTTTTTTAAAAAAAATTACCCCCCCCCCCCCCCCGGGGGCCCAAAAAAAAACCCCCCCGGGGCAAAAACCCCGGGGGGGAAAAAGGTTTTGCGGAAATGATTGGAAAGGGGGGTGTTGAGGGGGGGAAGCCGCTGGTTTTTTTGGGGGAGCTTTTTTGAAAAGCAAAAAGGGGGGGGGTTTTTTGGGGGGGGAACGGGGAACTCTTTTTAAAGGGGGGGAAAAGAAAGGGGGGTTTTTTTTTTGGGGGGTTTAGGGGGGGGTGCCGGAAAATGTTTGGGGGTTGAATTTTGGATGTTTTTTGGGGGTTTAAAAAAAAAAAAGGGTTATTTATTTTAATATGTCAAGTATAGGTTTGGTGTAGCTAGTATGATGCATATGTCTTAGTTGGGGGTGAATGTCAGATTTATTGTGCCCTCATGTCTTAAATTTGTGATTGAAATGTATAAGTTGTGGGTGTATTATTATCATTTTTTTGGTTTTTGGTGATGGTGATATGTTTAGTGCTCATGTTATGTTATAGATGTTGGTGGAAGTGTCGTGGAAATTTTTGTGTATGTCTTATTTTGTGCAAGTTTAAAAAAAATAAGTGTTTTGATGATCATAGTAGTTTTGAGATGCATGATCTTAGATTTTTGGTGATCTTGGTGATGAGTGTTGATAGATAGGGTGAACATTATATGGAATTGGCGATCGTGATTTTTGTGTGAATGTTTATAAAAATGAGTGTTTTCTTTTGATATTAGTGGTGGGGTCATAAAATCGTTAATCGTTATGGTTATAGTGTTTCTTAGATAATGTAGGGTACAACAGGTTGAAACAAGGTGGGTTGGGTGTGATGTTACCAACCACCAAGTAAACACAGAGGGGAGTGTGACGTCACTGGGGGTGACCTCCCCCGGTCCGGGTGAGGTGTGACATCGTGTGTTGGTGGTAGTGAGGTGAGTGCGCTTAATATAGTCAAATATGATTTTTGTGTGAAGTGTAAAAAAAAAATGAGTGTTTTCTGTGATATTAGTGATTCTTGAGGTAATGAACATGGGGGGTTTGTTGTTGGTGGTTGTCTTAGATTTTTTGTGTGTACAAGATATGTTTCACTTGATGGTGATCATGTACTAAGTGTTTGTGTATTAAGGTATTGTGTTCATGTTTTTTTTTTTTTTTTTTTTTTTTTTTTTTTTTTTTTTTGCGCCATGGGGAGGGAGTTCTTGGATATAGTGATTTGAGGGGATTTCTAAAAAATGGGTGCTAGTTGGTGATGCTAAACTTAGTTTCTGGTGATTTTGACGGTGTTTTGGTAGTATTCAGTGGTGATTTGGTAGTAATCAGTAGTGTTTTGGGAGTATTCGGAGGTGTTTGATGTTGTTTTTGAAGGTGTTCAAATGATGTGCAGGAAATTTTTTTGAAGATTTTTCAGCGTGTTTTGGTGTTGTTCAAGTTGGTTCAAAGTTAGTCAGTGTTGTTATGGTAATGTCTCATGTCATAATGTATGAGTTAGCTTTTTTTTTTGTGCTAATGATGTAAAGTCTGGAGAATGAGGGAGGAGTTTGGTGGATGAGATGTAATTTCGGTTAATGAAATGTGTGAATGAGAATGTAAATTGGTGGGTGAGTTAGAGAAGACAAAATGTTATGTGATCTTAGTAAAAGTATAGATAGTTTTAGTGATCTTCGTTGTGATGATATTTAAGAGAATGTGTACAAAAATGTGTGATTTTAAAGTTTTGGGGGTTATAGAATTTGGTAAACGCTTGATTGTGGTGATCTTAGAACTGGAGATATAACAGGTTTGAAACAAGTAACTTCCTCTCGTTAAGTTTAAATGAAGTAAAAGTGGTGTGTGACGTCGCGATCGCCAATAAAACACAGAATGGAGTGTGATGTCATGGGAGGTATCCCTATCTTGCTGGTATGTGTTGGTGGTATGAGAGGAGTGTATTAGATATTGTATGGAGTTGGTGATTGTGATTTTTTGTGTGAATGTTTATAAAAATAAAGTGGTCATTGATGATAGTTAATGGATGACTTAGTTTTTTGTTGTGTGTGGGGTGGGGTGTGCATTTTTATGTTTTCAGTTGGTGGTGATCCTGTTGTAAGTGTTTCGGTGATGTTTGGAAATCCCAAAGGTGTTTTCTGCGATCTTAGGGGTTTTGAGGTGAGTGGTCATTGATGATATTTAAATGGATGTCTTAGTTTTTTTTTTTTTGTGGAGTGTGTGTGTGTACATGTTATGTTTTCATTTGGGTGGTGATCCTGTTGTAAGTGTTCGGTGATTTTTGGGAAATGTTAAAAGGGTGTTTTTTGTGAGTATTCAAAATGATTTATGAGTACTTTTTTGTTTTTGCGCTGAGGTAGTGGATCGTCTTGGTTACAGTGATTTGAGGGGATTTCTATAAATGGGATTAGTTGGGGGTGTTGATCTTAGTTTCTGGTGATTTTTAGTGTTATTTGGGCAGTATTCGGTGCGGGTTTTGGTATTTATTCAGTGGTTTTTTGGGGAGTATTCAAAGGAGTTTGTTGATTTTTTTTGAATGTGTTCAAATGATGTTTTTGGAGTAATCAAAGTAATTGATGTTTTTTTTTGGTGTTGTACAAAGTAAAGTAGGGTGTGTGTGTGGGTGTGTTTGTGTTAGTTTTGGTAAAATGCCTCATGTCATAAGTGTATGTGTTAGTTTTTGTGATAATGATGTAAAGTCTGGAGACTGAGGAGTAGTGTGGGGGATGAGTTGTAATTTATGAAATATGTAAGTGTAGATGAATTAGAGATGACAAATCTATTTGGGAGTATTCAAAATGATATTTTTTGGGAAATGCTTTCAGAGTTGTTTGGAAATGTTCAAAGGTTTTATGTGATATTCAAATGATTTATGAGAGTGTTCGAAGTAATCTTGGGGTTTTTTCAGTAGTGAGATGATAAAGGTTGTCGATGAGAGAAAATTTCTTTAGAGATATTGAGAAAAGGTAGTCTCAAATGATGATGTATGAGAGTGTTTTGAAGGTGTTCAAAGTAAAGTGAGTTGTCTGTGTGAGTTAGGGGGTCATAGAATTTTGTGAATAAACTTGGATACAGTGATTTTAGTGGATTTGAGATGGGTGATGAATGCAAATTTTTGGGTGTGAAAAGTGATTTTTGTGTGTGTTCTGAAGAGGTGTGTTGGGGATGTTGAGTGGATGTGAAGAAATGTGGGGGAGATGGAGAGGGGTATGGGGGAGGGTTGTATTAGAAATTTAATGAAATATGGGGGATTTTACTGAAAATTTAAAAGGGAATGTGTGAATATTTTAAAAGAAATTATAGAAGTGAAAAGTTATGATGCATTTGGAAAAGATTGGAGTGTGTAGAAACATGCCGCAGTAGTTGGGTAGTGAGATGATTAGTTGTTGTGAGTATAATATCAATTTATGTGGATACAAGGAGATGGGGATGGAGAGGATTTTATTAGAATTTTAGTAATGTAGGGAGGAATGTGCAAAAATTTAAGATTCATAAAAAGAAGGGGAAAAAATTGGTAAGTTTATGAGGGTTGTGGGTATTGTTGTCGAACTAGAGATACCAAAAAAAAGATGTTATAAATGGGTTGTTGTTGTGGGTGTTGTGGGTGTTGTGGGTTGTGGGTTGTGGGTTGTGGGTGATGTTGTCGAACTAGAGATGTGAAAAGTGGTTATAAGTTGTGGGTTGTTGTTGTGGGTTTTTGTGGGAAAGTGGGTGATGTGGGTTGTGGGTATTGTGGGATGTGGGTGATGTGGGTTGTGGGCATTGTTGTCGAACTAGAGATCCCGAAAAATAGGTGATTCTGTTGTAAGTGTTCGTGTGTGTTTGCATTGTGTTCAAGTTGTTTTTTTTTTTGCATTCATGTTATATCTTATTGGAGGTGAGTGCACTCATAGAAATTGGTACTCGTCTTGGTTATAATGATTTGAGTGGATTTGTGTGAAATTGAGTGTTAGTCTGTGATGTTGATCATAGTTTATGGTGATTTTGGTGGTGTTTTGACTGTATTTCAGTGGTGTTTTAGTAGTATTCAGTGGTGTATTTGGGAGTACTCAAATGGTGTTTGAGACTATTCAAAGGTGTTTTGAAGGTGTTCAAATGATGTGCAAGAGTATTTATGAAGGTGTTCTGGGAGTATTCAGTGGTGATTTGGTGGTGTTTTGACCGTATTCAGTGGTGTTTTAGTAGTATTCAGTGGTGTATTTGGGAGTACTCAAGCGGTGTTTGAGACTATTCAAAGGTGTTTTTAAAGGTGTTCAAATGATGTGCAAGAGTATTTATGAAGGAGTTCTGGGAGTATTCAGTGGTGATTTGGGGGTGTTCGAATGATGTTTTTGGAGTATTCAAAGGTAATTGATGGTGTTTTTGGTGTTGTTCAAAGTAAAGTGTCTGAGTAAGTTTTTGTGATACTGTTGTAAAAATCTGGAGAATGAGGGAGGAGTGTGGGGGATGAGTTGTAATTTAATGAAATATGAAAGTGTAGATAAATTAGAGATGTCAAATCTTATTTGGGAGTATTCAAAATGTTGTCTTGGAAATGTTTTAGTGTTGTTTGGAAATGTTCAAAGGTGCTTTTGTGAGTATTCAAATGATTTATGAGAGTGTTTTGAAGGTGTTAAAAGTAAAGTGAGGTGTGTACTCACCTAATTGTACTCACCTAATTGTGGTTGCAGGGGTCGAGACTCAGCTCCTGGCCCCGCCTCTTCACTGATCGCTACTGGGTCCTCTCTCTCTCTGCTTCCTGAGCTTTGTCATACCTCTTCTTAAAACTATGTATGGTTCCTGCCTCCACTACTTCACTTGCTAGGCTATTCCACTTGCTGACAACTCTATGACTGAAGAAATACTTCCTAACGTCCCTGTGACTCGTCTGAGTCTTCAGCTTCCAGTTGTGACCCCTTGTCCCTGTGTCCCCTCTCTGGAACATCCTATCTCTGTCCACCTTGTCTATTCCCCCACAGTATCTTGTATGTCGTTATCATGTCTCCCCTGACCCTTCTGTCCTCCAGTGTCGTCAGTCCGATTTCCCTTAACCTTTCCTCGTACGACATTCCCTTGAGCTCTGGGACTAGCCTTGTTGCAAACCTTTGTACTTTCTCTAACTTCTTGACGTGCTTGACCAGGTGTGGGTTCCAGACTGGTGCTGCATACTCCAGTATGGGACTAACATACACAGTGTACAGTGTCTTGAACGATTCCTTATTAAGGTATCGGAACGCTATTCTCAGGTTTGCCAGGCGCCCGTATGCTGCAGCAGTTATTTGGTTGATGTGTGCCTCCGGTGATGTGCTCGGTGTTATGGTCACCCCAAGGTCTTTCTCCCTGAGTGAGGTCTGTAGTCTTTGTCCACCTAGCCTATACTCTGTCTGCGGTCTTCTTTGCCCCTCCCCAATCTTCATGACTTTGCATTTGGCTGGATTGAATTCGAGAAGCCAGTTACTGGACCACATGTCCAGCCTGTCCAGGTCTCTTTGCAGTTCTGCCTCATCCTCGTCCGATTTAATTCTTCTCATCAACTTCACATCATCTGCGAACAGGGACACTTCAGAGTCTATTCCTTCCATCATGTCGTTCACATATATCAAAAATAGCACTGGTCCTAGAACTGACCCCTGTGGGACCCCGCTCGTAACAGGCGCCCACTGTGATACCTCTTCACGTACCATGACTCGTTGCTGCCTCCCTGTCAGGTATTCCCTCATCCATTGCAGTGCCCTCCCTTTTACATGCGCCTGATCCTCCAGCTTCTGCACTAATCTCTTGTGGGGAACTGTGTCAAAGGCCTTCCTGCAGTCTAGGAAAATGCAATCTACCCACCCCTCTCTCTCGTGTCTTACTTCTGTTACCTTGTCATAAAACTCCAGGAGGTTTGTGATACAGGATTTGCCTTCCATGAACCCATGCTGGTTTTCATTTATAATCTTGTTCCTTTCCAGGTGTTCGACCACTCTCCTCCTGATAACCTTCTCCATGACTTTGCACACAATACATGTCAGAGACACAAGTCTGTAGTTTAGTGCCTCGTTTCTGTTTCCTTTCTTAAATATGGGGACTACATTAGCTGTCTTCCATTTCTCAGGTAGTTGCTCAGTTTCAAGGGATGTGTTGAAGATTGTGGTTAGAGGCACGCACAGCATCTCTGCTCCTTCTCTAAGGACCTATGAGGAGATGTTGTCCGGTCCCATCGCCTTTGAGGTGTCAAGGTCACTTAAGAGCTTCTTCACCTCCTCCTCAGTTGTTCGTATGTCATCCAACACTTGTTGGTATATTCCCTCTTGATGTTCCCTTCTGTGCCGTCTTCCCACAGCCCTTCCTGTCTCTACTGTAAAAACTTACTTAAATCTCCTGTTCAGCTCCTCACATACCTCCTGATCATTTCTTGTGAGTTCTCCACCTTCTGTCCTTAATCTGATCACCTGGTCTTTGACTGTTGTCTTCCTCCTGATGTGGCTATACAACAGTTTCGGGTCAGTCTTGATTCTCGATGCTATGTCATTTTCATACTGTCGCTGGGCCTCCCTCCTTACCTGTGCATACTCATTCCTGGCTCTGCGACTGATCTCCCTATTTTCGTGTGTTCTCTGCCTTCTGTACTTTTTCCATTCTCTATTGCACTTTGCTTTTGCCTCCTTACACCGTCGGGTAAACCAGGGGCTCGTTCTGGTCTTCCTGTTGTTACTGTTGCCCTTGGGAATAAACTTTTCCACTGCCTCCTTGCATTTTGTTGTTACATATTCCATCATTTCATTTACTGGCTTTCCTGCCAGTTCTCTGTCCCACTGGACCTCCCGCAGGAAGTTCTTCAACCCTATGTAGTCCCCTCTTTTATAGTCAGGCTTTTCCCATTCAACTCCTGTTATTCTCTCCACTTGCAGCTCTACTATGTATTCAAAGCACAGAACCACGTGGTCGCTATCTCCTAGGGGACTCTCATACTTGATGTCCTCAATGTCTGAGCTGCCCAGGGTGAACACAAGGTCCAATCTTGCTGGTTCATCCTCCCCTCTCACTCTGGTAGTGTCCTTAACATGTTGGTGCATGAAGTTTTCCAGCACCACGTCCAACATCCTGGCTCTTCACGTTTCGGGACCCCCATGTGGCTCCAGGTTTTCCCAGTCGATCTCCCTGTGGTTGAAATCCCCTATAACCAGCAACTTTGCTCTGCTGGAATGAGCTCTTCTTGCCACCTCAGCAAGTGTGTCCACCATTGCTCTGTTGCTCTCTTCATATTCCTCTCTTGGCCTCCTGCAGTTCTGTGGTGGATTATACATCACTGCAATGACCACTTTGTGTTCCCCAGACTGAACTGTACCTGCTATGTAGTCTCTTTCTCCTGTCTCATCTATGCCTTCCATTTTCTCGAATTTCCATCTGTTTTTTACGAGCAGAGCAACCCCACCTCCCCCCCTGCCCCTTCCATCTTTCCTCATGATCTGGTATCCTGGTGGGAAGATTGCATCTGTTATTGTCTCCGTGAGTTTTGTTTCTGTAACTGCTATGGTGTCTGGGGACTTCTCATTGATTCTTTCTTGCCATTCCTCATGTTTATTCGTTAATCCATCTGCATTTGTGTACCAAACCTTCAACTTCTGTTCTAATACTGTAACTGTGGTGCGGGGGGTGGAAACAGAGGGATCGGTGTGTGATGGTTGGTTTGGATTGTTCAGTTGCCTTGGGGGTGTCATGGCTGGAGTCCTTCTGCAGGTGTTTCTGGGGGGTGTGCTTGTCCTTCCATTTGTGTGTGTGTGTGCGTGTGTGTGTGTGTGTGTGCGTGTGTGTGTGTGTGTGTGTGTGTGTGTGTGTGTGTGTGTGTGTGTGTGTGTGTGTGTGTGTGTGTGGTGTGTGTGTTTGTGTGTGTGTGTGTGCGTATTAACTTCGTAATATGTAAAATTTTGACTAGTGAATTTATCAAAAAGTGGTTATAAGTTGTAAGTGTTGTGGTGACTTTTTCTGATGAAATAGTTAAAACGAGAAAAATGTCTAGACTTGAGGAGAGTGAATCTTTTGTAAAGAAATTGTGGATTGTTGTGGGTATTAACGAAAAAAATGTTGAATTATTTGGGTTATCCTGGGTTAAGAGCGAAAATGTGTAATGTTTTCCCTATGTTGTATATGAAATGTGTAATACTGAGATGGTGACGACGAAGAAGATCCAGAACAAAATGCACAGAATTTCTTCAAGATAAAAATATGTTGATTTTAGTCAATGAATTGTACCCTTTTTCAATGAATTTTTTTGTTGGATGTATATGAAATGCATTGGTTGTATAATAAATTGTGTTATCCTGCATTTTAATGTCCGCTCGACAAGATTCAGCCTGTGTGTGTGTGGTCATCACGTGACGTCACTGACATAGGGGGAAGTCGACAAGATTCAGCCTGTGTGTGTGAGGTCATCGCGTGACGTCACTGACTGCCGCCGAGTAAAGATGGGTGGGGTGACGTCACACTTGTTTAGATCTATAGTAAGAGAAAGTACCATGCCCCATAGGGGGAGTTCATTTGAATGCTTACCCCTAGAGGGGAAATCCAAAAAAACTTGATCCCAGGAGATGGAGGAGAAATACTTGATCCAAGGAGATGGAGACCACAACAAAATGAAATTCAAAAAAAATTCGAAAAAAAAAAATTAGGGTAGAAGTGGGTGGTGGGAGGGGTACCCATAGGGGGGAATCCAAAAAACTTGATCCAAGGAGATGGAGTCTTTGTATTATTGTTATTGAGAAAAACTTGATCCGAGGAATTGGAGCAGGGAATTTGGGATGCAAGTGGGAGTCCATTTTGAATGCTTACCCCCAGAGGGGGAACCCAAAAACTTGATACAAGGAAGTGGAGGAGAAATTTTGGGATGGGGGTGGTGTAAGGGAAGGTGTTGATCCGAGGAGTTGGTGTCTTGGTATTATAGATATCGAGAAAAACTTGATCCAAGGAGATGGAGGAGAAATACTTGATCCAAGGAGATGGAGACCACAAGAAAATGAAATTCAAAAAAATTCGAAAAAAACATTTGGGGTAGAAGTGGGTGGTGGGAGGGGTACCCGTAGGGGAGAATACAAAAAACTTGATCCTAGGAGATGGAGTCTTTGTATTACTGTTATTGAGAAAAGCTTGATCCGAGGAATTGGAGCAGGGAATTTGGGATGCAAGTGGGAGTCCATTTTGAATGCTTACCCCCAGAGTGGGGAATCCAGTGGGAGTTCATTTTGAAATGCTTACCCCCAGAGGGGGGAATCAAAAATAAACTTGATCCAAGGAAGTGGAGTCTTTGTATTATTGATATCGAGAAAAACTTGATCCAAGGAAGTGGAGATCATAAGAAAATTCGAAAAAAATTTGGGATAGAAGTGGGTGGTGGGAGGGGTACCCACAGGGGGAAACCCAAAAACTTGATCCAAGGAAGTGGAGGAGAAATACTTGGACATAGAGGGTAGAAGTGAATGGTGGGAGGTGTGGGAGGGAAAATCTTTGTATTATTGATATTGAGAAAAACTTGATCCGAGGAGATCATAAGAAATTCGAAAACCCCATAGGGGGGAATCCAAAGGAGGAGATGGAGCAGGAATTTTGGGATGGAAGTGGGTAGTGGGAGGGGTACCCATAGGGTGAAACCCCAAAAAATTTGATCCGAGGAGATGGAGAGCACAAGAAATTAAAAAAAAATCGGAAAAAAATTCGGGGGGTGGGGGCGATCCGGACGACGCTGCAGAAGGCGCTGCAGAAGGCGCGGGGCGGGCGCGAGGGCAGGCGTGGGGTGGGGCGCAGGGCGGCCGCCGGTCGGGCGGGCGCGCGGGCGGGCGGGCACGCGGGCGCAGTTGGGGGGCGCGGGTGGGGGCGTGGGTGGGGGGTCGAGGGTGAGGTGGTCGAGGGTGAGGTGGTCGAGGGTGAGGTGGTCGAGGGTGAGGTGGTCGAGGGTGAGGTGGTCGAGGGTGAGGTGGTCGAGGGTGAGGTGGTCGAGGGTGAGGTGGTCGAGGGTGAGGTGGTTGAGGGTGAGGTGGTCGAGGGTGAGGTGGTCGAGGGTGAGGTCAAGGTCATTAGCATAAAGGTGTGAAAAGGAGTCAGCTCAGAGGAGACCGTACCGTGGGAGACCGCTGAGAGGTAGGAGCCACTCTGTAGAAATCAGTACTACTTTATATATATATATATATATATATATATATATATATATATATATATATATATATATATATATATATAATATATATATATATATATTAATAAACAAAATACATTTACAGAAAAAAACATAAACATGAATACAATGGCACAATGTATCAAAGATCATGAATTTCCTCCAGCTCCTCGAGGCTGGACGTGAGCCAAGCATTTCCCCTCTGGATGGCGACGCTGAGGCGCTGGAACATGAAAGTGGCTAAATATAAATATAATATATATATATATATATATATATATATATATATATATATATATAATATATATATAATATATATATATATAATATATATATATATATAAGAAAGATCGCAGTTAGCAGGATTCGAAACTACTACTGAGAATGGTCAAGATTCTCAGGCAGCGCTCTAGTCCACTCGGCCACACAAATGCCACATAGACTGGGCAGCCTGGTTCACATGCTTGAGGCTCACTGACGTGCCCGGGCTGGGAAAGAAACATGGCTTGTGAACCAGGGTGCCCAGTCTATGTGGCATTTGTGTGGTAGAGTGGACTAGAATCTTGACCATTCTCAGTAGTAGTTTCGAATCCTGCTGATTGCGATCTTCTTTGTATATACCCACTTGTTTCTGCGTGGTGCATAGATGTATATATATATATATATATATTTGAGGTTCTTAGAGCTCTTCATATTTGCAGAAAACGTATAACGCAGCAGGCATTTCAAATTTTAGATTTTTTCTTCTCTATTATTATGAGTTATGTAGAATACTAAAACTAACATATAATGCAATTATAATATCTCATGTAGGGATAGCAAATGCTAAAAACACAATTTAGTGTCCTTTTCCTGATAGTTCCTTCCTACACTGTGAAGGTTAACAGAATTATTTCAATCGCAATTTAAATTTAACTTTTCAGATCCAGAATGTTTATGGAGCGTGGAAGAAGTGTAGTGTTGTTATGGATGTTATGGTGTGGCATGACATGGTGTGGGAACCCCAGCGTCTACTTCATCAATTCCTCCTTTGGGAATTTTTTTATGGCTGTTAACAAGACATTCCTCCCAGCCAACTCTTTCCTTATTTTCCCCAACAGCAACGCATGTAAGTGGTCAGTTATAGTGTATATCATAAAGCGCTATATCTGTGAGGATCATTCAGCGCTACAAGTAGCGGAAACTCAGTCATCTGCTATTAGTGATTTAATGTCTAATAAAAAAGCTTGAAGAGGAAGTGGGAAGGTGAGTGGTTACTTACAATCTATTTTCGTTTTACTGAACACCCACGGAAATGTATATTTAATAAATAGTGAAGCTCACAAAAACCAGAACGCATTGAATCCGAAAATTCGTTTGGGTGTGAAACGTGTTCATTAAGGTTTGTTAACTCTCTCCTATGGAAAGGAATACATTTAATTTTGTTGGCAGATGACAACATACTGATGGGAAGGATACAAAATACTAAGTGTTCATTTCTAACAAGTGAACAGTTATGAAAATGGAAGCTAAGGAGAACTAATCACAAAAAAGTTCGTTACAGTTAGTAAACAAAATCAATATTCCAACAGTGAAAATAAGTGGATAGAGGCATCATACCCAACCTGTCTCCGAAGACAAACTTAAACTCAATAACACTTGCAAAACACACAGGTCTGAGACCTGAAGAATGGATTATTTGGGATTTTGAGAAGAGAGTAAAGAATCTGAACCTCATGTTACTAAAGCCGAAAATACGAAAATACTGTAAATAAATGGTATCTAATCGTTCAAGATAATCAAGAACAGCGAAAAGACAGAAATAGATAAATTTATATAATATGAACCAGAATGAGAGGGTTCAAACCCCACCCGTCGTATGGTTTGTTTATGAGAGGACATAGATGGACATATTTATAATTTAGCATTTATAGACGGAATGTTAAGAGACAGGTTATAGTAGCTGAAGTTCAACTCCACAAATATTGCTAGATAAGATACAAGGACAGAGAGATGTGTATAGGAAAGTCCATTTACCTCAGCTAGCTCTGTTCATCTGAGAATTAATAAGTGTCTGAATGTTAAATTAATATTTTTTTGCATCCACATTTTGGATATCAAACGCTACTAATATCATCTCACTCCTCAGGAAGTACCAACAGTACAAAGATAAGCACAAAAAAGGTAAGAAGTTTAATATTTGTTATTAGAATATGCTGAGGAGCCTATATACTATGATATAATTTTTCACAATGTGCCAAGATGTCTCTATGGCTAAATAGTATGAACGAGAGTGACATAATAGGGACTTGATTTAAATTGCACAAATGAAAAATATATACAACCATGTCACAGAAATGCTGGTTGCAATATCTTTCTCCTAGAATTCTTGTGGGTGAATGATCACAGCGGTGGGTCTGCTACGCGCTTCAACCTGTTTCCAGTTATATATTCTTTCAAATTTTCACTGAGAGAGGTTCTTTAAGGTTTATTTTGAGGTGAAGACTATATGGTTTAGTTTTTGAGGGGTATAAGAAAAGATGTGACCTGGGAATTGTAGGAGTGTGAAACGAGACAAAAGCACCACACGTGGTGACACTACCTGGACCTGGAGTCGACCTGGAGAGCATTCCGGGGATCAACGCCCCCGTGGCCCGGTCTACGACCAGGCCTCCCGGTGGATCAGGACCTGATCAACCAGGCTGTTACTGCTGGCCGAACGCAGTCCAACGTACGAACTAGAGCCCGGCTGATCCTGCACTGACTTTAGGTATCTGTCCAGCTCCCTCTTGAAGGCAACCAGGAATCTATTGGTGATGCCCTTTATGGCTGGTGGGAGGCTGTTAAACAGTTTTGGACCCTGGACACTTATTGTGTTTTCTCTTAGTGTACCAGTGGCGCCCTTACTTTACACTGGGGCTATGTTGCATCGCCTGCCAAGTCTTTTTCTTTAGTAGGGAGTGATTTCTGTGAGAAGATTAAGGACCAGTCCCTCCAGGATCTTCCAGGTGTAGACTATGATATATTTCTGTCGCCTGCGCTCCAGTGAGTACGAGTCCAGTTCTTCCAGGCGTTCCCGGTAGTTAAGGTGTTTGATGGAACTTATACGTGCAGTAAAGGTCCTCCGTACATTCTCTAGATCTGCAATTTCACCTGCCTTGAATGGGGATGTTAATGTACAGCAATATTCCAGCCTAGAGAGAACAAGTGATTTAAAAATGCTCATCATTGGCTTAGCATCTCTTGTCTTGAATGTTCTCATTATCCATCCTATCAGTTTCCTCACAGATGTGATAGCGGCATTGTTGTGGTCCTTGATGGTAAAATCTTCGGACATTACCACACCCAGGTCCTTCACATTACTTTTTCGCTCCATTGTGTGATTAGAGTTTGTAGTATACTCAGTCCTTCCTATTATTTCCTCCAGTTTTCCATAACGGAGTAGTTGGAATTTGTCTTTATTGTATATCGTATTGTTCTCTGTTGCCCATTGGAAAACTTGGTTTATACATCCTCGGAGATTTGCGTGTCCTCAATGGATGACACTCTCATGCAGATCCTAGTATCGTCTGCAAAGGATGATACAGTGCTATGGTTTATATCTCTGCGTCTGATATGAGAATGAGGAACGGGATACGGGCGAGTACTGTGCCTTGTGGAATAGAGTTCCTATTTAACTCTTTTTTACCACTATTCTTTCTGTTCGACTGGTTAGAAAGTTGAAGATCCATCTGCCCACTTTGCCAGTTATCCCTCTAGCACGCATTTTGTGTGTTATTACACCATGATGGCACTTGTCAAAAGCTTTTGCAAAATCTGTGTGTACTTCATCTGCATTTTGTTTGTTTTCCAGTGCATCCAAGACCATATAATAGTGGTTCAGTAGTTACGAGAGGCAGGAGCAGTCTGCTCTGAACCCACGTTGCTCTGGATTGTGCAATTTTATGGAGTCCTGCTTCTTAGAACTCTTTCAAAGATTTTTATGATGTGGGACGTTATAGCTATTGATCTATAGTTCTTAGCTACTGCTATGCTGCCACATTTATGGAGTGGGGCTATACCCGTTGTTTTTAGTGACTGTGGAATCTCACCTGTGTGTATGTTCCTTCTCCATAGCAACTTAGGGCCCAAGAGAGGGGGGTTGTCCTGTGATAATATAAAGGAGAGGAGAACTCTGAAAAGAATTTTATTTAGAGGACAAAAGAAGAGCACTTGAAATTCTGAAATTGAAGTCAAATGTAGCATAAATGAGTTGCGACTGATAAGACAAGAGCGGCTACCCCTCCTGGCTTAGTGGGAATAGGTCGGAGAATAACAAATGCAAATAGGTAATACCGTTGTGGATGAATGTGGACAGGTGTTACCAAACGCTTAGCGGGAGTGAAATTATCAAAGTCTCCTGGGAAATATGGGTTAAGTAACGTTAGAAGAGTTGGTAATATAAATATTACTAAAAATACTACGTTAACTTTGCAAAATAGGGATACAATTATTTTTTTCGGTTGAAGAATAAAATCCTAATCGGTTGCTTGCGCCAGATTGATGAATAAATAGAACGTGGACGAGAGAGGCAAAAGCCATTAAGAATAAAAGAAATAAATTAAATGAAAAAAATCGTATTAAGGTCGCATAGTCAACTGTGACCCTTCCCAAACTCACTGAATTAAATCTATTCCGATATATGGAATTGCTGAGAATAAATTAGTAGTAACTGTAGCTCCGGAGAATGATGATATTTGGCCCCGAGGAAACATGTAACCTAGGCAGGCAGTAACTATACTTATGGACAAGATTAAAAGTCTTATTATTCATGCATGGAAAAGTGAAAAGAAGCCACAGTAGATGCCTCGTCCAATATCAGAATAATACAAATGAAAAAAAAAGCCTCATTAATCTGAAGTATCCTAAATTGTCAGCTGTAATTAACATCTTGACAAATATGAGATACAACGGAGGAAGGTTGATAAAGGAGGAAAAGTGAATGGGAAAGAATAATCCTGCTGCAATTTGTGCAACAAGCAGAAGTCCACAAAGGGATCCAAAATTTCATATAGAAATATTTAAGGAATTGACATATCAACAAATGTTCTATTTACAATTATAAATAACGGATGGGATTTTCGTAATGGTGAAAAAAAATGTTTTAGGACCTGCTGAGAATTTTAAAAACAATATGTGGATTAAGAGCATTTATTTCTAATCATAAGCTTTCATTAAATGTTTCACTTGGTCTTGAGTTTGTTATATTAAGCGCATTTGATGGAGTTCCTTCATTATCTTTGTTGGTTTCTGTTGTGCGTTCTAATAGGAATGATATACCACACACACACACACAATATATATATATATATATATATATATATATATATATATATATATATATATATATATATATATATATATATATATATATATATATATATATATATATATATATAACCGAATAAGTAAAAGTTGCTATTTTGGCTTAAATAGCAACGCACTTCTTTCCGAGCAAGGCAAGTGAAAATTTGTGAAAAACCCATGCATCTTATTAGATGCCTGGGTTAGCCTTGGAGTTAATGCTTACTGTGTTAAGTTCCGTGGTAGTCACCAAATGTAACACAACTGAACTTCTTTTCTCGGCCCAGGAGCTTTAATAGTAGATCTATTCTTACCCCTCTCATGGCCACATCATCTATGAACACAAGATTAATTGATACAGATGGTACCTCTGACGGAATGTAAAGCAGTATTTACCTCCAAATCCTTCCTATTGGAGGCGAGGGTTAGCCTAGACGGTAAAGTGTCCGACTGTCAGTTTAGGATCGCGGCTCGAGAGCTCCTTTTGTTTATCACTCGACAGTTAATTGCTGGAACTTTGCATAGGCTGGTTATTTTTACCGCTGTTTCTCAAGAATATGTCTGTACATTAACACAGATTTTCTTAGCTACTATTCATATCAACAATAGTTGTCAACTCGCAGTAATGTATATTCAGCAGTAAATTACTGCCCACAACAGAGTACACTTGACTGAGCCTTTGTTTACAGAAGCTCACCTCACAATCTCCCTCCAAATTTAACCCTTATAAATCACTCTTTACAACAACACTCTTTTAAAACTCTTAACAATGGCTCAAACTCATTTATCTTCTTTTATGAACCTAATATTTATTGTTACAATTGTGGGCTTCAATAGTTCCCTAGTGAAAACATATACTGGAACATTCTCACAAGAAAGCATCGACAAGCTTTAATCTTTATATTTTCATACATTTTAAATTAACGAAGCCTTTACAATTGTTCTAAATTACCTTTAAATATAATAATGATGGGATTCTGAGATTACACTCCTTATTCACTGCCCGAACTTGATTATTTTCACACCTGTAGAGAGATAAAGTGTGAAAAAATCGTACATTAATAATAATAATAATAATAATAATAATATTATTATTATTATCATTATAATAACAATGATAATAGTGATTACCATTTTTGAAATCTTCCATCAAAATAATTTATACACCACATGTTCTTTATAGAACCATCGTATGTCTGGTGGTCATGTGAGTAGCCAGGTGAGTAAGTGGAGTTAGATGATAATTAGACACATGAAGGTACACAATACCGGCCTATAAAGGAATATGATTAGGTGATCGCAGTATTAGATACCTGGAAAAATAAGCCAGCAGTAATTATGTCGCTTTAAAAGAGATAATACATTCAGTAAAAGGACACATGTTAAACTATTGAGATATTCTCCTGTGGTAACGTATCGCTTGTAGAGAACCAAACGTTGTTACAATAATGTGTCTCATTAGTTACACGAGTTCTTTTACCTGTACCTTTACAAGGCCTGAAAGTTTGAAGCCGCTCGAATAAGGGGTTCTCGAGTAATAAGCTAAAATTTATAAGAAAGCATGTGAAACTGTAGCCTAGAATGTATCAGAAAATAGAAGAATCTGAAAGTTAAAATTAAAAACATCACAAACCTCGGACTTTTATTTTGCAGTATTCTTCTCTCATATTGTGTTAATATTCTCTAAAATCCTATAAGAAAAAATATTTGATTTTGATTTTTTCCAATTTCATTTTGATAAAATTTGCGATAAAAGACAAATTGGCACCCACATATACCAAAATTAATAATAAGAAACAATAAAATAAACATATACCACTTTTCAGGTTATAAGAACATAAGAACATAAGAAAGAAGGAACACTGCCACAGGCCTACTGACCCATGCGGAGCAGGTCCATGTCCCCCCCTGGATTATCCCAATGACCCACCCAATCTGGTCATCCCCACTCAAGGATGGAGCACTGTACCAGACCCAGCAGCACAAGCTAGTCAGGTCCAACTCACACCCACCCACACCCACTCATGTATTTATCTAACCTCAATAACTGTATTCGGGAGTTTGTTCCACTCATCCACAACTCTATTACCAAACCAATGCTTTCATATATCCTTCCTGAATCTGAATTTTTCCAACTTGAAACCATTGCTGCGAGTCCTGTCCTGGCTGGAAAATTTCAGCACACTATTTGCATCCCCTTTATTTATTCCTGCTTTCCATTTATACACCTCGATCATATCCCCCTAATTCTACGCTTTTCGAGAGAGTGCAGATTCAGGGCCCTCAATCTATCCTCATAGGGAAGATTTCTGATACATGGGATCATCTTTGTCATCCTCCTTTGTACGTTTTCCAGAGCATTTATATCCATTCTGTAATACGGTGACCAGAACTGAGCAGCATAGTCTAAATGAGGCCTAACCAAGGATATATAGAGTTGAAGAACAACATGAGGACTTCTATTATTTATACTTCTAGATATGAAGCCAAGAACTCTGTTAGGTTTATTGCGAACACTAATGCACTGTTGTCTTGGTTTTAGGTTACTGCTAACCAGAACTCCTAAATCCTTTTCGCAGTCGGTAGTATTAAGATCTATTTTATTTGTTTATATGTGGCATGGTTATTTAATGTCCAACATTTAAAAACTTTGCATTTGTCAATATTAAACGCATCTGCTACTTCTCCGACTATTGCGTCTGTCTATTCAAATCATCCTGGAGTGCTCTAATGTCCTCATTAGAATGAGTTGGACGGCCTATTTTGGTGTCATAAACCCAAATTTGCTTATGTCGCTATTTATTCCCTCATCTATGTCGTTTATGTAAATTGTGAACAACAATGGGCCCAACACTGACCTCTGGGGGAAAAACCGCTTGTGACGTTGCCCCCATTCTGATTTCTCCCATTTATGCAAACTCTCTGCTGTCTATTTGTCAGTCATGCCTCTACCCAGGAAAAAATTTCTCCTATTCCGGTGCCCTTTAAATTTCCTCAAAAGCCTCTGGTGTGCAACTCTGTCGAAAGCCTTACTGAAGTCCATATACACAATATCATATTCATTACCATGATCTACCTCCTCAAACACCTTGTTGAAAAAAGTTAGCAAATTCGTAAGACAGGAACGCCCCTTTGTAAAACCGTGTTGAGAATCATTAATCAATCTGTGCCTGTCAAGATGGCTACGAATTGCTTCGGCAATTATTGATTCCATAAATTTTCCCACTATGGAGGTAAGGCTTATTGGTCTATAGTTCGAAGCCAAGGACCTGTCACCTGCCTTGTAAATAGGTATTACATTTGCCATTTTCCACTTACCAGGCACTATGCCAGTTTGTAGTGATATGTTAAAAAGATTAGCCAAAGGTATGCTAAGTTCCTCTTTACATTCCTTTAACACCCTTGCAAACAGTTCATCAGGACCTGGGGATTTGTTAGGTTTTAGTTTCTCTATTTGTCTGAGGACCATGTCACTAGTTACCGCAATCGTACATAGTTTATTATCATCCTGTTCTACGTAATATATTATTTCAGGAATATCGCAAATATTTCCTGGGTGAAAACTGAGAGGAAGTAGGTATTTAGAATTACACACATATCCTTATCACTGTCAGTGATCTGACCAGAGTTACTCTTAAGTGGGCCAATCTTGTCCCTAATCTTACTTCTGTATACCTGAAAGAACCCTTTTGGGTTAGTCTTTGAATCCCTTGCGACCTTAGCCTCATAATCTCTTTAATTGAATATATTGATTTCTTAACTGCCCATCCCCTCTTTCAATACGCCTATATATGCCTCTCTTTTGACAAATGAGATGTTTTAATCTATTGTTCATCCATTTGGGATCATTTTTGTTAGATCTAATTTCCCTACTTGGAACAAAAGTTGCCTGGGCAGCTAGAACTATGCTCTGAAAAACGTCATATTGGCATCCAAGATCACCTACCTGGCCCATAGTCAGGACATCCCAATTTAGCCCAACCAAGTAATTTTTCAGTCCCATGAAGTCGGCCAAGCGAAAATCTGGGACAGAGATTTGATTGCAGTTATCTGGGTAATTCCATGAGCTTTCCCCAAGCTCATCATTAACCTCAGGATTATTAATTAGTGAATCTTTGTTGGCAAGAACCAAGTCAAGCAGATTGTTTCCTCTAGTTGGTTCTGTCACAACCTGTTCTAAAAAGCAATCCTGAACCGTATCAAGAAAGTCACTAGACTCAATATTTCCTGTCATATTGTTCCAATCAATTTGTCTAAAGTTAAAATCTCCCATTATCACAACATTTTCATATCTAGACGCCTTATGAATTTCGTCCCATAACAGCTTACTGCACTCCCTACCAAGGTTTGGGGGCCTATAAATCACACCCAAAATTAATTTGTCACGACCCTCGAGAAATTGAAGCCAAACCGATTCTGTGTTCGATGTTATGAAAACGTTTAGAAAAGGCATTCTCTAGTAATGACTTTTAAAACTACACCAAATGAAATTGACAAATTTAAATTTACAACATTAAAGTCGATCAGGAAAAACATTCATCAGTAACTTATCTAATTGCAAATTTCACATTTCTTTAAAAATTATTTTAAATTTGCAGTTTCTGGGGCTAAAAGTGCGGGTTAAAATTCTTCTCATAGACTGCATCGTTAACAATATTTTGAAACAAGTAAAAGGAATTGTTTATTCATTGAATGAACCGTGAACATCACTATTTATTCAGTGAATCTAGCAAATTCGTACTCATGGCAGCCATAGAAGCATGAATCATGTCTTCATGAACCACAATAGTGATAAAATACACAAATAACCCTCACTGTGTTGTGCTTTATGTTGTTTAGTTAATTATTGGTTAAAATTTAAAATCTGTCAGATGAGTCATTCATCTATTATTGCCCGATTCCAATTAATTACTTTTTTTTCACTATGTTTTACTACATCAATGAGCCAGTAATCAAACGAAGCTTAATATGTATTCTTCTGGCCCTAGGATAAAGTCGTCCAGAAGAGGAACTCAAATTTTTTTACCGGAAATTCTCTAAAATCTATTGTACACATAAAATAGTCAGATCTGCAGCTTCACATGTGAACATTGATCTCCACCAACATCGACTTTTTTGACATAATTTATGATCGTTTGTAGTTACCACAGCGTTTTAGAAGTTATTCCAGCCATTTCAGGATGCTGCTGGGCACTTAAAAATTCCAATTGTTCCAGGAATATCGTGTTGAAAATTCGATAGTGATTCAATGAGGCGTTCTCGAGTTATGAGAAAAATTAAATAAAAAAATTGGATGAAGAAAAAATAGATGTATTTCACCTACACATCGATCAGGTACCTGTGGTTCCGGTACACTGTGCCTCAGTGAACGCTATGGTTCCGGTACACTGTGCCTCAGTGAACGCTATGGTTCCGGTACACTGTGCCTCAGTGAACGCTATGGTTCTGGTACCCTGTGTCTCAGTGAACGCTATGGTTCCGGTACACTGTGTCTCAGTGAACGCTATGGTTCCGGTACACTGTGCCTCAGTGAACGCTATGGTTCCGGTACCCTGTGTCTCAGTGAACGCTATGGTTCCGGTACACTGTGCCTCAGTGTACCGAGTGCATGAGTGAATGCTATGGCTCAGGTACCCTGTGTATCAGTGAAACGCTATGGTTCCGGTATCACTGTGTCTCAGTGAACGCTATGGTTTCCGGTACCCTGTGTATCAGTGAACGCTATGGTTCCGGTACACTGTGCCTCAGTGTACCGAGTGCATGAGTGAATGCTATGGCTCCGGTACCCTGTGTATCAGTGAACGCTATGGTTCCGGTACCCTGTGTCTCAGTGAACGCTATGGTTCTGGTACCCTGTGTATCAGTGAACGCTATGGTTCCGGTACCCTGTGTCTCAGTGTACCGAGTGCATGAGTGAATGCTATGGCTCCGGTACCCTGTGTATCAGTGAACGCTATGGTTCCGGTACACTGTGCCTCAGTGTACCGAGTGCATGAGTGAATGCTATGGCTCCGGTACCCTGTGTATCAGTGAACGCTATGGTTCCGGTACCCTGTGTCTCAGTGAACGCTATGGTTCCGGTACCCTGTGTATCAGTGAACGCTATGGTTCCGGTACCCTGTCTCAGTGAACGCTATGGTTCCGGTACCCTGTGTCTCAGTGAACGCTATGGTTCCGGTACCCTGTGTCTCAGTGAACGCTATGGTTCCGGTACCCTGTGTCTCAGTGAACGCTATGGTTCCGGTACCCTGTGTCTCAGTGAACGCTATGGTTCCAGTAGCCTGTGCCTCAGTGAACGCTATGGTTCCGGTACCCTGTGCCTCAGTGAACGCTATGGTTCCGGTACCCTGTGTCTCAGTGAAAACTATGGTTCCAGTAGCCTGTGCCTCAGTGAACGCTATGGTTCCTGTACCCTGTGTCTCAGTGAACGCTATGGCTCCGGTACCCTGTGCCTCAGTGAACGCTATGGTTCCAGTAGCCTGTGTCTCAGTGAATGCTATGGTTCCGGTACCCTGTGCCTCAGTGAACGCTATGGTTCTGGTACCCTGTGCCTCAGTGAAAGCTAAGGTTCCGGTACCCTGTGTCTCAGTGAACACTATGGTTCCGGTACCCTGTGTCTCAGTGAACGCTATGGTTCCGGTACCCTGTGCCTCAGTGAACGCTATGGTTCCGGTACCCTGTTTCTCAGTGAACACTATGGTTCCGGTACCCTGTGTCTCAGTGAACGCTATGGCTCTGGTACGCTGTGTCTCAGTGAAAGCTATGGTTCCGGTACTCTGTGTCTCAGTGAACGCTATGGTTCCGGTACCCTGTGTCTCAGTGAACGCTATGGTTCAGGTACCCTGTGTCTCAGTGAAAGCTATGGCTCCGGTACCCTGTGTCTCAGTGAACGCTATGGTTCCGGTACCCTGTGTCTCAGTGAACGCTATAGTTCTGGTACGCTGTGTCTCAGGGAACGCTATGGTTCAGGCATCCTGTGTCTCAGTGAACGCTATGGTTCCGGTACCCTGTTTCAGTGAATGCTATGGTTCCGTTACCCTGTGCCTCAGTGAACGCTATGGCTCCGGTACCCAGTGCCTCAGTGAACACTATGACTCCGGTACCCTCTGCCTCAGTGAACGCTATGGTTTCGGTACCCTGTGTTTTAGTGAACGCTATGGCTCCGGTACCGTGTATCTTAGTGAACGCTATGGCTCCGGTGCCCTGTGTCTTAGTGAACGCTATGGTTCCGGTACCCTGTGATATAGTGAACGCTATGGCTCCGGTACCCTGTGCCTTAATGAAGGCTATGGTTCCGGTAACCTGTGTCTTAATGAACGCTATGGTTCCGATACCCTGTGTCTTTGTGAACGCTACGGCTTCGATACCCTGTGCTTCAGTGAACGCTATGGCTCCGGTACCCTGTGTCTTAGTGAACGCTATGGATCCCTTACCCTTTGTTTTAGTGAACGCTTTGGTTCCGGTACCTGTTTCTTAGTGAACGCTTTGGCTCCGGTACCCTGTGTCTTGGTGAACGCTATGGCACCGGTACCCTGTGTCTTAGTGAACGCCATGGCTCCAGTACCCTGTGTCTTAATGAACGCTATGGTTCTGGTACCCTGTCCCGCAGTGAACGCTATGGCTCCGGTACACTGTGTCTTAGTGAACACTGTGGTTCTGGAACCCTGTGTCTTTGTGAACGCTATGGCTCCAGTACCATGCCTAAGTGCACGCTATGGCTCCGGTACCATGAGCCTTAGTGAACGCTATGGTTCCGGTACCCTGTATCTTAGTGAACGCTATGGTTCTGGTACCCTGTGCCTCAGTGAACGCTATGGTTCCGGTACCCTGTGTCTCAGTGAACGCTATGGTTCCAGTACCCTGTGTCTCAGTGAACGCTATGGTCCCGGTATCCTGTATCTCAGTGAACACTACAGTTCCAGTAGCCTGTGCCTCACTGAATGCTATGGTTGCAGTACCCTCTGTCTCAGTGAACGCTATGGTTCCAGTAGTCTGTGTCTCAGTGAACGCTATGGTTCCGGTACCCTGTGCCTCAGTGAACGCTATGGTTCCAGGAGCCTGTGTCTCAATGAACGCTATGGTTCCGGTACCCTGTGCCTCAGTGAGCGCCATGGTTCCGGTACCCTGTGCCTCAGTGAAAGCTAAGGTTCCCGTACCATGTGCCTCAGTGAACACTATGGTTCCGGTAAGCTTGTGTCTCAGTGAACGCTATGGTTCCGGTTCCCTGTGTCTCAGTGAATGCTATGGTTCCGGTACCCTGTGCCTCAGTGAACGCTATGGTTCCAGTATCATGTTTCTCAGTGAACGCTATGGTTCCGGTACCCTGTGTCTCAGTGAACGCTATGACTCTGGTACGCTGTGTCTCAGTGAAAGCTATGGTTCCAGTACCCTGTGTCTCAGTGAACACTATGGTTCCGGTACCCTGTGTCTCAGTGAACGCTATGGTTCTGGTACCCTGTGTCTCAGTGAACGCTATGGTTCAGGTACCCTGTGTCTCAGTGAAAGCTATGGTTCCGGTACCCTGTGTCTCAGTGAACGCTATGGTTCTGGTACCCTGTTTCTCAGTGAACGTTATGGTTCCGGTACCCTGTGTCTCAGTGAAAGCTATAGTTCTGGTACGCTGTGTCTCAGTGAACGCTATGGCTCCGGTACCCTGTGCCTCAGTGAACACTATGACTCCGGTACCCTCTGCCTCAGTGAACGCTATGGTTCCGGTACCCTGTGTCTTAGTGAACGCTATGGCTCCGGTACCCTGTGATACAGTGAACGCTATGGCTCTGGTACCCTGTGTCTTAATGAACGCTATGGTTCCGGTAACCTGTGTCTTAATGAACGCTATAGTTCCGATACCCTGTGTCTTAGTGAACGCTACGGTTTCGATACCCTGTGCTTCAGTGAACGCTATGGCTCCGGTACCCTGTGTCTTAGTGAACGCTATGGATCCCGTACCCTTTGTTTTAGTGAACGCTTTCGGTTCCGGCACCTGTTTCTTAGTGAACGCTTTGGCTTCGGTTCCCTGTGTCTTGGTGAACGCTATGGCACCGGTACCCTGTGTCTTAGTGAACGCCATGGCTCCGGTACCCTGTGTCTTAATGAACGCTATGGTTCCGGTACCCTCTGTCTTAGTGAACGCTATGGTTTCGGTACCCTGTCCCTCAGTGAACGCTATGGCTCCGGTACCCTGTGTCTTAGTGAACACTGTGGTTCTGGTACCCTGTGTCTTAGTGAACGCTATGGCTCCAGTACCATGCCTAAGTGCACGCTATGGCTCCGGTACCCTGTGTCTTAGTGAACGCTATGGTTCCGGTACCCTGTATCTTAGTGAACGCTATGGTTCCGTTACCTTGTGTCTTAGTGAACGCTATGGCTCCGGTACCCTGTGTCTCAGTGAACGCTATGTTTTCGGTACCCTGTGTCTCAGTGAACGCTATGGTTCCGGTACCCTGTGTCTCATTGAACGCTATGGTTCCGGCACCCTGTGCGTCAGTGAACGCTATGGTTCCGGTACCATGTTTCTCAGTGAACGCTATGGTTCCGGTACCCTGTGTCTCAGTGAACGCTAGGTTCTGGTACGCTGTCTCAGTGAACGCTATGGTTCAGGTACCCTGTGTCTCAGTGAAAGCTATGGTTCCGGTACCCTGTGTCTCAGTGAACGCTATGGTTCCGGTACCCTCTGTCTTAGTGAACGCTACGGTTTCGGTACCCTGTCCCTCAGTGAACGCTATGGCTCCGGTACACTGTGTCTTAGTGAACACTGTGGTTCAGGTACCCTGTGTCTTAATGAACGCTATGGCTCCATTACCATGTGCCTAAGTGAACGCTATGGCTCCCGTACCCTGTGTCTTAGTGAACGCTATATTCCGGTGTCCTGTATCTTAGTGAACGCTATGGTTCTGTTACCTTGTGTCTTAGTGAACGCTATGGCTCCAGTACCCTGTGTCTCAGTGAACGCTATGGTTCTGGTACCCTGTATCTTAGTGAACTCTATGGTTCCGTTACCTTGTGTCTTAGTGAACGCTAAGGTTCCGGTACTTTGTGCCTCAGTGAACGCTATGGCTCCGGTACCCTGTCTCAGTGAACATTATGGCTCTGGTACCCTGTGCCTCAGTGAAAGCTTTGGCTCCGGTACCCTGTGCCTCCGTGAACGCTATGGCTCTGGTACCTTGTGCCTCAGTGAAAGCTTTGGCTCCGTTACCCTGTGCCTCAGTGAACACTATATCTCACGCACACTGTGTCTCGGTGAACGCTATGGTTTCCGTACCCTGTGTCTAAGTGTACGATATGGCTCCGGTACCCTGTGTCTTAGTGAATGCTATGACTCCGGTACCCTGTGCCTCAGTGAACGCTATAGCTCCAGTACCCTGTGCCTCAGTGAACGCTATGGCTACGGTACCCTATGCCTCAGTGAACGCTATGGCTCCCGTACCCTGTGCCTTAGTGAACGCTATGGCTCTGGTGCCCTGTGTCTCAGTGAATGCTATGGCTCCAGTAATCTGTGCCTCAGTGAACACTTTGGTTCCCGTTTCCTGTGTCTCTCAGTGAACGCTATGGCTCCTCTACTCTGTGTCTCAGTAAATGCTATGGCTCCGGTACCCTGTGCTTCAGTGAACGCCATGACTCTGGTACCCTGTGCCTCAGTGAACGCTATGGTTTCCGTACCCTGTGCCTTGGTGAACGCTATTGATCCGTACCCTGTGCCTGAGTGAACGCTATGATTCTCGAGCCCTGTGCCTCAGTGAACGCTATGGTTTCCGTTCCCTGTGACTCAGTGAACGCTATGGCTCTTGTACCCTGTGCCTCAGCGAACGCTATGGTTTCCGTACCCTGTGCCTCGGTGAGCGCTATAGATCCATACCCTGTGCTTCAGTGAACGCTATGGTTTCCGTACCCTGTGCCTCAGTGAACGCTATGGTTTCCGTACCCTGTGCTTCAGTGAACGATATGGCTCTGTTACCCTGTGCCTCAGTGAACGCTGTGGCTCTGGTACCCTGTGCTTCAGTGAACGCTATGGTTTCCATACCCTGTGCCTCAGTAAACGCTATGGCGCCGGTACCCTGTGTCTCAGTGAACACTATGGCCCCGGTACCCTGTGCCTCAGTGAACGCTATGGTTCCCGTACCTTTTGCCTCAGTGAACGCTATGGCTCCGGTACCCTGTGCGTCAGTGCATGCTATGGCTCTGGTACCCTATGCTTCAGTGAATGCTATGGCTCCGGTACCCTGTGCCTCACTGAACACTATTTCTCTGGTACCCTGTGCCTTAGTGATCGCTATGGCTTCGGTACCCTGTGCCTCTGTGAACGCTATGGCTCCGGTACCCTGTGCCTCAGTGAACGCTATGTCTCTGGTATCCTGTGCCTCAATGAACGCTTTGGCTCCGGTACCCTGTGCCTCAGTGAACGCTATATTTCCCGTACCCTGTGCTTCAGTGAACGCTATGGCTTCGGTACCCTGTGCCTCAGTGAATGCTATGGCTCTGGTACCCTGTGCCTCAATGAACGCATTGGCTCCGGTACCCTGTGCCTCAGTGAACGCTATATTTCCCGTACCCTGTGCTTCAGTGAACGCTATGGCTCCTGTACCCTGTGTCTCAGTGAACTCTATGGCTCTGGTACCCTTTGCCTCAGTCAACGCTATGGCTCTGGTGCCCTGTTTCTCGGTGAACAGTATGGCTCTGGTACCTTGTGCCTGAGTGAACGCTATGACTCTCGAGCCCTGTGCCTCAGTGAACGCTATGGTTTCCGTTCCCTGTGACTCAGTGAACGCTATGGCTCTTGTACCCCTGTGCCTCAGCGAACGCTATGGTTTCCGTACCCTGTGCCTCTGTGAACGATATGGCTCCGGTATCCTGTGCCTCAGTGAATGCTATGGCTCTGGTACCATGTGTCTCAGTGAACACTATGGACCCGGTACCCTGTGCCACAGTGAACACTATGGTTCCCGTACCTTGTGCGTCAGTGAACGCTATGATTCCCGTACCCTGTGCCTCAGTAAACGCTATGGCTACGGCCCTCTGTGCCTCGTGGAAGGCTATGGTTCCCGCACCTTGTTCCTCGGTGAACTCTATGGGTTTGGTACCCCTGTGCGTCAGTGAACGTTATGTCTTTGGCACCCTGTGTTTCAGTGAACGCTATGGCTCTGGTACCCTTTGCCTCAGTCAACGCTGTGGCTCTGGTACCTCGTGTCTCAGTGAACGCTACGACTCTCGAACCCTGTGCCTCAGTGAACGCTATGGTTTCTGTATCCTGTGACTCAGTGAATGCTATGGCTCTTGAACCCTGTGCCTCAGTGAATGCTGTGGTTTCCGTACCCTGTGCCTCAGTGAACGATATGGCTCCGGTACCCTGTGCCTCAGTGAACGCTATGGCTCTGGTACCCTGTGCCTAAGTGAACGCTGTGGCTCTGGTACTCTGTGCCTCAGTGAACGTTATGGTTTCCGTACCTTGTGCCTCAGTAAGCACTATGGCACCGGTACCTGGGTCTCAGTGAACACTATGGCTCCTGTACCCTGTGCCTCAGTGAACGCTATTGTTCCCGTACCCTGTGCCTCAGTGACGCTGTGGTACCCGTACCCTGTGCCTCAGTAAACGCTATGGTTCCCGTACCCTGTGCCTCAGTAAACGCTATGGTTCTGGTACCCTGTGCCTCAGTGAACGCTATGGTTCCCGTACCCTGTGCCTCAGTAAACGCTATGGTTCCGGTACCCTGTGCCTCAGTGAACGCTATGGTTCCCGTACCCTATGCCTCAGTAAACGCTATGGTTCCCGTACCCTGTGCCTCAGTGCATGCTATTGCTCTTGTATCCTGTGCATCAGTGAATGCTATGGCTCCGGTACCCTGTGTCGCAGTGAACACTATGGCTCCGGTGCCCTGTGCCTCAGTGAACGCTATGGCTCTGGTACCCTGTGCCTAAGTGAACGCTGTGGCTCTGGTACCCTGTGCCTCAGTGAACGCTATGGTTCCCATACCCTGTGCCTCAGTGCATGCTATGGCTCCGGTACCATGTGCCTCATTGGACACTATTTCTCCCGTACCTTGTGCCTCGGTGAACTCTATGGCTCTGGTACCCTGTGCCTCAGTGAACACTATGGCTCCATTGCCCTGTGGTTCAGTGAACACTATGGCTCCCGTACCTTGTGCCTCAGTGAACGCTATGGCTGTGGTACCCTGTGCCTCAGTGAACACTGTGGCTCTGTTACCCTGTGCCTCAGTGAACGCTATGGCTCCAGTACTCTGTTACCTCATGGAACGCTATGGTTCCCGCACCTTGTGCCTCGGTGAACTCTATGGGTTTGGTACCCCTGTGCCTCAGCGAACGTTATGGCTTTGGTACCCTGTGTCTCAGTGAACGCTATGGCTCTTGTACCATGTGCCTCAGTGAACGATATGGGTCCAGTACCCTGTGCTTCTCTGCATGCTATGACACTGGTACCCTGTGCCTAAGTGAATGCTATGGTTTCCGTACCTTGTGCCTCAGTAAGCGCTACGGCCCCAGCACCCTGTGTCTCAGCTAACGCTATGGCCCCGGTACCCTGTGCCTCAGTGAACGCTATGGTTCCCGTACCCTGTGCCTCAGTGAACGCTGTGGCTCCGGTACTCTGTGCCTCATGGAACACTATGGTTCCCGTACCCTGTGCCTCAGTGAACGCTATGGCTCTGGTACGCTGTGCCTAAGTGAACGCTATGTCTCCTGTAACCTGTGCCTCAGTGAACGCTCTGGCCCCGGTTCCCTTTGCCTCAGTGAACACTATGGCTCCGTTGCCGTCTGCCTCAGTGAACACTATGTCTCTGGTACCCTGTGCCTCAGTGAACGCTCTGGCATAGGTATCCTTTGCCTAAGTGAACGCTCTGGCTCTGGTACCCTGTGCCTCAGTGATCGCTGTAAAATATTAGCAATAAAGATCTGAAGTAACTTACAAGAGATTTTAGTAAATCATATGTTTAAATTTCTTCAATGATAAAGGCAAATTAGGACAAACACAACCTAAATCTAATTTTAAGCTTTCAAAGAGGCCAACTAGATCAATATACCAAAATAGAGAGGTACGTAAAACTTGAAGACTCCAGTAGTTTCATTATCAATTCATCAGCTTCGAAGTGTCGATAGCAACCACTTGCGACGCTCAAATTATACCAGAAAAAGCAATATTTGTTTTTTCCAGTTTTCGGAAAAAAAAAAACTGGAACCTACTCCTGCCAAAATTAACCAAACCTTACTACAAGTGAGACTGACTATCTTTTTAATAAACGTGTATGTTTTGAGGCCTCACTAACGTAATAATTCCAGAATATAAAATGGATTTGATATAACCAAGGATGGTAAAATGAAATCAAACACTATGACTTATATCTCGTCATATTACTTCACGGAAATAATTTTGATTAATAAAACTGGCAATTAACATACACACCCTAACATGAAGATGATTGTTTCCCTCAAAGAAAGTACATCAGCATTGAAAGTTTAAAGTTGATCGGAAGAGGCGTTTCCCAGTTACTGCATAGAATCCAACAAAATTTTTGCCTACATATGCTTAATCCCTCCACCTTACGATACATTGAAGATTAATGCTGCTCACAATTGTTAAATTTTAATTTTAGGAAAGAGCTAAACCCGCAGGAGCCATTTAGCACTTGTCGAATGGGAGACTCTGCAAATTTGATGCCAGCAAGAGGAGGATAAATTCAAATTATTACATCAAGAGCCTCTCACTAGAATCATGACAAAATAATTCAGTAATGTAATGCATTTCGAGATTAAAAGTGGCAGATTGGCATCTACAAACTTCGATAAAAAATACCAACCTTCTTTAAAATAGTATACAAAACTGTTAATTTTGAGACCTATCAGATGAGCCTAACTCCACCTATCACACAGAAGCCAAATTTGTGAATGACTTTGGGGCGATATGAGGTGCGCGGCGCACGAGCGAAAAAAAAAATCGAAAAATTATGGAAGTTGAGTTAATCATATAGAAAAATAGCTTAACTCTTTGGCAACACTCTGGTGTACAAGAATCAATGTTCTACGACGTTTCTAGCAGGAATTATAGTCATTTATATCATGTATGGTGACGGCGATGTATGTAGAACGTCTGCTCTCAGTCTGTACATTTTTTGTAATTTTTTCCTTGTTTTTTTCTTGCATTATTCTTTCTATGGAAATTAAATCACCTTCATGAACTTCGTCATTACATTCATACAAGTAATCTCATTGGGAAGAGAACACCATACATCGTTTACAGTAGTTACCCCGTGTAGGCATGTGAGAAAACTTAAGCCACCCCTGGTCGCTGCAAGTGGCCCTTTCGATATCCCACACTTTAACACATCTCTCCTAAATCAGAACTCTAACTTAGAAGTGAATAGCACCCACAAATACGGCGCTACTAATTAGTTGTGGACTGTATGGATTATATTAGACTGACTGAAGGAAAAAAAGGGGGGGTTACACACATATATATCCATCAGGTAAAAATACTTGTATACAGTATCACAAACTTAACAAATTTTCTCTGGTGGTCACTGGAAGACATTGTAGCACCCACAACATCTGTCGCATTATAACTAGAAAGGGTACTTAACTGCGAGTGAGGAGGTCGCATTCCTTGTCTGTCTTATTTCCTCCTTAGATTCCGATATCCTGCCAGCTGAAACGGATCTTCTACCAACTGGATTATGATATCACTTGGTTTGTCCCGATTTTAAAGCCGTGACTCCATAAAAACTCCACTATCCTCAGGACAGGAAACACGAGGTTAACATGTGCTCACTCACTCGGGGAATGGCTGTTCCTATCACTTCAATCATTCCTTAAACTAAATGTTATTATCACTGATTTCACTACAATTCTCAAGACTTAACGTCTCATTAATTTTACACAGGTTAGAAATCGATCTATTAAGATTTGAGCCCGATGAGTGATTGAGTCACGGGTATTTTCCCCTGAACACTCTTTAAAGGCACGTCCCGTCGTACCTGCCTGGGCGTCCCTTACTATTTACCATTATCACCACCCTATTATGGTGGTTTCGACAACTTACGTTCCCCTATTCTACACCAGGAACAGTTACAACACTTCCTATTATAAAGAGAGACCACTAATCACGTTTTGGCCATCGGAACCGCCAATTTCCTGGTTCCATGTGAACTTGGACACACTCTCAGGCCTATATCCCCCAACACCTCCCATGCCCAGCCTCCTGCCATGCTACCCCTCATGCATGCGCTAAGCTCCCCCTCTGTTGGTTTTCTTCCACTTTCAAATACAATTCAGACCAACAGCAATACATTAAACACATATTAGGCACTAAAATTTCAGAAAAAAAAATAATTTCCACATTTTCTAATATAATAATTGACGATTTTGGGGTTTTTAAAGAAGAGGGGGAGCTTATCAGAGATGCCAGCCAATCAGGGAAGCGGGAAACATTAGTTAACTAAGCGGAATTCCCGCTCGCAAGAAGGCAGGGGAAATTTACCTTATAAACTCTAAAAGGCTTACATACCCCCGGGCCCGGGGTTGAAACCCCCGGTCATAGAGTCTCAAAACTCCCCGCCCGTCGCGTTAGCCACTAGCCAGCTAGCCCCCAAAAAAGATTCATCCAACAGGTATATTTTAAAAACCATAGGAAGGGTTTGCCAGGGACCTTGTGACCACAAAGCAAGTTTTTACAGACGAAACTCCAGCTACGTGCCGTACGAAATCTAGCTCAAAACCCCCACTGCCGTCAACATGACTTAAGAAATCGTAATGACACATTGCAAACAAACCAACCCCCCGGGCCCGGGGTTGAACCCGCGGTCAAAGATCTCAAAAACTCCAGCCCGTCGGTTTTGCCACAGACCAGCTAGCCACAATAAGATTCTACAACTAGGTTATTTCTACACCATAGGAAAGGGTTGCACAGGGACCTCTGTGACCCCCAAATGCAAGTTTTTTAACAACGAATCCCGCAGCGTGGCCGGCCGGGGGGAGGTTTTTTTGCAACGTTCATTACGATTTTTAAGTCAACTCTACGGCTTATTTATCTATCAAAAATTTATTTTTAAAATACACAATAAACACTATAAATAAAAAATACAAAAATTTTAAAAATACTAAAGGAATAAAATAGGTCAAAACTGGGTGTCCACATGCAATATTCACTAAATAATCATTACCCCTCCTTCCCATTTGTATTCTTTGGCCCTTTAGTTTGAGAAAACGGGGTTTTTAAAAAGCAACCTGCGTAGATCCCAGTCTTTTATTGAAAACACCAAACAAACGCGATTTCCAAGATATTGGCCTGCATTCCAGGCCAATACTTGGAAGTAAGTTATTGACTTTTTTCACTTCACTGAGCCTTTACTACTTAATTAAATGGAATAATATTCACAGGAATTGTAAAATAATGATTGTTCTTTTTTTGGTGATTACAACCCAGGCACAATAAGGCCTGTTATCCTGGGTGTAAAGGGGAACAAGGAGCAGAACGAACACAGCTGAGTGACTTTGAAATATATTTTCCTTCACCAAGAGCGACAGCAAGTATTTACACTTATGTACACTATATACAGTTGGAAATGTATGTGTACAACATGGTTAGATAAAGGGCAAAATACAGCCTGGAGACAGAATGGACAACCGTGCTCAACTAGCTCTAGAATGGAAATGACAAAGGCGGACAGGTGGATGGTGACTACAACACCTCCACGATTGCCAGACCCACCTTCTCCTTGGCTGAACCTTGGTACTGATCGAACGATGGGGCCCCATCATTCGACCCTTAGTACTGGTTCGCTGGTTGGGGAGATAGCCTTTCAATGCGGGTGTGTACATGCTCCAAATGAAGGTTACATACTCTTTGCATGCCACACCCCCACCCCAAGAGGGCTCAGGAATAGGCTCCCACCTCCCATTGCACAATATCATGGGACCACCTTTCCTCTCAACCATCCAACTCTTAGGTAGAGTTCAACTTTACTCATGATATAAAGCCAAACTCTAAACTCAGAGCAAGACAGCAGACAGTAGGGCTGACGTAGTTCCAAGATACCTGCAGACAGAAGCAGGACTTCCCCTCACTAAAACAAGAAAAGCCCACAGCAAGAAATACTAATTATACATAAAAGGGGAAAAAAAGAGCTTGAAGCAGGTTACCACAGGTCCCTAACACATCCTAACCTAATACAAATAAAATATAGACTCGTGACAATGAGTCAGCCAGCTTATTTTCTTTGCCGGCAATGCATATTATTCTGAGAGAATGGGGCTGCAGCCGTAGACTCCACCTCATGAGAATCGTATTGTAGTTCTTCATGGCTTGGAGATACACCAGAGGGTTGTGATCACTATAAATGGTGACCACCTGTGAAGTCTGGCTCACTTAAACATCGAAATGCTCCAAGGCCAGTACCAGCACGAGGGCTTCTTTTTCAATGGTAGTGTAGGCCCTCTGGTGTGGCTGATACTTGGATGAGAAGTAGGCCACAGGCTGCAACCCATCGTCCCCGGCTTGCAACAGTACTGCCCCAACCCCAGATCCACAAGCATAAACCTGTAATGAGAAAGATTTGGAGAAGTCTGGAGACAAAAGAATGGGTGCAGTACATAATAATCTTTATGCTTTCGTAAAAGCATTTTGACATTCTTGGATCCAATTAAAGGGAACTTTGTGACTGGTAAGCGAGGTAAGTGGGGCTACAATATCTGAAAAATTGTTACGGAATCTACTGTAAAATCATATCATGCCTAGGAAACGTTGAAGAGACTTCCTATCATGAGTAACTAGAAAACCTTTAATGGCAAGAACGTTTGCCACTACCTACTTCATGGCCCAGAAAATTAACAGTAGCCTGGTTAAAGGAAGACTTAGATAAATTAAGAGTTAAGTAGGAACTCTGGAAGGTCTCAAAGAAAGCTTTAAACCTAAACAGGTGTTGATCCCAAGTATTAGACACCACTACGATGTCATCTAGGTAAGCTGCCGTGCCTTCAAGTCCTTTAACAGCCTGATGGTTAAGTTTCTGGAATGAAGAGGGAGAGTTTTTCATTCCGAGGGGGGTAACTGTATATTGATAATGACCTCCTGGAATTATGAAGGCAGAGATTTCCTTCGCCTTATCCGTCAAAGGTATCTGATAGTAACCTTTAAGGAGATCTAACTTGAACACAAAAGTAGCCTTACCCACAAAGTCGGTTACGTCATCCAGACGAGGAGTCTAGATGACGTAACCGGTAGTCTGTGCACATTCGAAACCCTCCATCAGCTTTTTTAACAAGGATGCACGGTGAAGCCCATGGACTAGATGACTCCTCCACTATCCCATGCTCTAACAGAAATTCTACCTCCTACTGAAGTAGCTTCTGTTTTTTCAGGATTAGCTCTGTAGGGGGAGAATATAATAGGTTTAGAGTTTCCCACATTTACGTCATGATGACCTAATGTACATTTTTTCGGCACATCCGAAAAAATATCAGGGTATGACTGTAGAAGCTCAGTTAAACTTGTTGCTTGAGTTTCAGATAGCCCCACCATTAAAGAGCTAGGGTCCTTGAGGAGGACAGAGCTTGGAAGATTGACATTAATTTCAGAGATAGAGTGCAAAGAGTCAGAGTCGTCCTCAGAGGCAGAGGACAGAGTCATTACTGGGACCTTATCTGGTGTATTAAAAGCTTTAATTTGATTAATGTGGTAAGTTTTAGTTTTTAAGGTCTCGTCAAGGGGAGACACCACATAATTTACTTACAATTTGCATAGGTCCCGTAAATCTAGCTTTCAAGGTGTGGCCAGGTGTAGGTTCCTGCACCAACACCTTGTCTCCTGGATGGAAGGAGTGGAATTGTGAAGTTCTGTCATACCTCTGTTTCATCTTGTTTTGAGCTGCCTTTAAGGAAGCAAGGTAGTTTATATATATATATATATATATATATATATATATATTTATATATATATATATATATATATATATATATATATATATATATATATATTATATATACGTTTATATATGTCGTGCCGAATATGTAAAACTGGTCAATTAGCAATAACTCATTTAAAATTAATTCCTTTCTGAAATTTTCTCTTATACGTTTAAAGATATATTTTTTTTCATTAATGTTAATGTAAAAATTTGTAATTTTGCACCAAAAGAATCTTAGAAAACTTATCTAACCTTACTATAACAAGCGCAATTTATTTTAGCCTAACCCAACTAAATATATTTCACTGTGTTTGTTTAACAAATCTTAATTATATAATATATATATATAATATATATATATATATATATATATATATATATATATATATATATATATATTAATATATATATATATATATATATATACATACATTCATATTTGGTCCAATTTCAATGAAAGTTTATCCTGTGATTTAAAAAGCAGTTTGCATCCTACACACTTGTTTGTATTGACTTCATGTTGCAAAATTGCAAGATATTTCAAAATTGTATTTATCATAAAACCCTCACCGGCCTACAAAATTGGTGAGATGTACAATGTTCTAGTCAACATCAAATGAAAGATAATGTAATGTAAATTTCAATTTTTTTGCGAGAAATGTCAACAGATTGCATTATAAAATAATCTGAAATTTGTGTTTTTTGTTTTAAGGAGTTTTTTGGGAGAATAAGATTCAATAAAAACAAAATGGTAAAACATTTTGCAAATCAACCCTGAAATTTAATTGAACCATCATTCATCAATAATGTGTGAAAAAATCATGACACTCCCATTATTACTCTTCGCGAAAACTGAAAACAAATGTCAATAACTTATTCCTGAGTTATTCATATTTTTGTTTCTATACACCTCTATGGACATAGCGCGCCAAATCTGAGTGTGTTGAAAACATATATCCTCGTTGACAGCCCAGAGGCAACTGAGCAGCAACCACTCTGTGCTCTTCACTTTAGTCCTCACAGAAGTTGCCATGTTGAGTATTTAGAATGAAACAATCATAACAACAGTAATTTTTGGAATAAAAAAAATTACTAATTGCCAACATATTCTCTTCATGATAGCAATAACATAAAAATTATATGTTTGAAGAAACATACTTAGAAACATGACAGAAACAAGCTTATTGCATCAATATGTTGCCGGAATTATGCCTTGGCTAACTGACGTGCCACCTGCAGCCTTGAAGACTTGTAGAGTGTTGAGTTAATGTTTTCTCCCATCCATCCATCCTTGAGCACCCGAAGAGGACCTCGTACATTGTGCCCAAAGATCAGCTCAAATGGACTATACCCGATAGACTCTTGCGCAGTTTCCCTTATTGAAAACAGCAACAATGGTAGTGATTCATCCCAGTCTGTAGGAAAATGCATACAAAAAGTTCTCATCATGGTTTTAACGTCTGATGAAATCTTTCCAAGGTGCCTTGGCACTGAGGATGATAGGCAGTGGATAAGTTGTGAATTATCCCTAACCTAGATAATGCTTCCCTAAATGCTTTGGCAGTGAAGTTAGTACCTTGATTACTTTGAATAGATTTAGGAATGCCAAAACAAGAGATGAATTTTGTTAAAGCTTCGAGAATGGCTTTAGTATTAATACTGCAGATGGGAATTGGTCCTGGGTATCTAGTTACTCTATCCATAATGGTAATTAAGTACTGATTTCCAGACTTGGACATGGGTAGTGGACCTACACAATCTAAAATTAATTCTGATAAAGATTCTCCATCAGCAGGTATAGGCTGGAAAGGTGCAGGTTTAATGGAGTGTCCAGGTTTTCCTACTTGCTGACGTTCTCGGCAACAATGGATATGATTCTTCACATCCTGCCTTAATTTTGGCCAATAAAATTCTTTTGAGATTCTATATAAACTTTTAGTAATTCCTAGGTGACCTAATGAAGTATTATGAGCTATATTCAATATCTGAGGTCTAAACTTTGTTGGAACCACTAACCTGTCTGACAGGTGCCTGCCCTCTATCTTCTTACCAGCCTCAGTGCAGATCAAATAGTCGGTTTTAAGTTTATATTTGACCAAATGATCTGAAAAGGATTTTACCCATGGCTGCCTGAAAAGCGAAATTCACTGAAGGGTTCTTTCGTTGTTCCTCTTGGAAGGACAGTCCCTCGGGCATGGAAACAGAGATATCTGGAAATCCTGCAACCCTGGAATAGGAAGGCTTGATCTGGGCCTGTTCACTAAATTTACGAGGCTCTGGCCAGTTTTCCTAATAAAACAAATTGGCTATTCCAAGATCAGAGTCGTCCAAGGATAGGTCAGCATGGGTTCAGGACATACACTAGAAGTGGTAATGTTATTACCCAGTAATAACATGGCATCTTTCATAGGAAATCCCCTAGATACACCTACAGTCAAATATCCAGTGTAATATCTGCATTCTATATAGATCTTATGCAAGGAGACAGAGAAAATTGTTCCTCCTAACGCTTCAAGTAGAACAGAGGATTGTAATGAAGTGTGTTCAGAAAGGGAAAGTACTTCCTCTCTTATAAGTGAGCAATAAGCTCCAGTATCTTCCTGAAGGGATATGTGACTCTGGCAATAATAAGGGGCCATCTCTTTCTCTACTTCTTTCAGGGTCATGTTACTAGGGACATTATAAATTTTCCCTAATGGTTGGGGTTTATTTGGGCAGTTTGGGCAGATGTGACCTACTTTGTTGCACAGAAAACAAACTACTGGCTTGACCTTAGCTCCCTGCTGACGTTGTAACTGGTGTCGCTTTGGATACTGTTGTCGAGATACACCATGTTGAGTGGTTTTTCGTTTACCAGGTTGACCATAAGTTGAGTAGTGTGGCTCATCAGGTGGCTTAATTGACTGACATAGACTTTCTCCTTCCAGCTGGCACTTCATCCTCCAATGTTGACGATCTCTGCTCATGCCTAGCTGTTGAAAAGAGAGATGGGACCGCTCGGACAAGGAGCGGTTGGTTTCAAAAGTGTCAGCCAACCTGGCTGCCTCAAAAGCAGTGGTAAAGACACGATCCTGCAGAAAGACCTCTGGTCCCACAGACTCCATCAGGTTATTTACTAAGATGAGCTGAACTAGCTCATCGAAGGTTGCAACACCACTTTCTTTATACCAGCTGGTAAAAGCTTTGGTTTGCTGTCTAACAAAATCCACCAGGGATTGACCAAGCTGTCGTCTGCCAAACTTAAACGGCTTCCTCCAAGGACTGTGGTCTTCACCACTTGGTAATTACAAGACTCAGTGTCATTTAACACTGATGTAAATTCCTGTGCCTTACCAAGAAAAGCTTTATGCACTAAAGACGCTCAATGCTGTTCCAGCCACCTCAAGGATCGAGCCTGATTTTCGAAAGTTTCGAGAAATTGTTCAGGTTCTGCCTCATTGAAATGAGGAACCAGCTGTGCTGCTTTTTGCAAACTAAAGTCATTCACAATTCGAGAAAACTGCGTTCTTTCTTTTTCCCTATCAAATTCTTCCTTGGCATATGCCCTTGGTTCCCTAGTTTGCTCAAGACTGATTTTCGCCGACTCAAGTGCCAACGAAGCAGAGTCACCCTCAGACAACCCTGTCGCATAAGACTGACGGTTTTGCTCAGGTGATGTATCGTTTTCTTCTGGCAGGAACTACAGGGTTTTAATCCTGGCTCCCGTAGAGGGAGAAGTCTAATTCACCATCTCCTCTTCTCGAAGGCTGACACTTTTAAGAGTATGAAGTTATTTGCAATGCACACTCATCTATGCACAGTGCGACTGCAGAATACTCACACGATTAGGCTGACACATAACAAAGCCGAATGCAGAATACGCATATACATATACGCATATACGCAATAGCAAAGCTGACTGCAAAATATTCACACAACAGCAAGATTGACCATAGTGAAGCGAGCACAATTAACAAGCCAATAGCAAGCTGTCAATGATCACGCAATAGCAGGCTGACCATAAAATGCAAGGTTGACATGCAAAGTTTTGCAAAGCATTGGCAAAGCTGACGCAATGTCATATAACAAGCTATACGATGTTCTTGCTTCAGCTTCACCCTAGGCTCAACTCGTGCTCTAAGTCCAGCTCCAGCTCCAGCTCCCGGACAGGCTACCAATATTACAACCCAGGCACAATAAGGCCTGTTATCCTGAGTGTAAAGGGGAGCGAGGAGCAGAACAAACACAGCTGAATGACTTTGAAATATATTTTCCTTCACCAAGAGCGATAGTAAGTATTAACACTTATGTACACTATATACATTTGGAAATGTACATCTACAACACAGTTAGTTAAAGGCAAAGACACAGCCTGGAGACAGAATGGACAATCATGCTCAACCAGCTGTAGAAGGGGAATGACAAGGGTGAACAGGTGAGTGGTGACCACAACACCTCCAGGATTGCCCGACCCACCTTCTCCTCGGCCGAACCTTGGTACTGATTGAACGATGCGGCTCCATCATTCGACCCTTAGTACTGGTTCGCTGGTTGGGGAAATAGCCTATCAGTGAGGGTGTGTACTTGCGCCGAATGAAGGTTACATACTCTTTGCATGCCAGAGTGACGAACTTTGGAAATATTCCAAATACTTTGGAATTCATGTGGGAGTAAAGGACAGATATTTGGCAACAGTCTAAGAACTTACAAACTTTATTTTTTTTTTGGAATAAAGATAAGATAATTAGAGGAAAGTGCATCACCAAAAAATCGTATTAGCATTGTTCTCTCGTTACCAAGTCCCCAAACAACTTTACGTCGTTCCACATTGGCCTATGATCCTGCCAAATGTCATTTTCAGTAAATCATTCTTCTTTCAGTTGTTGTTTGGGGTATCTTACTGACAATTATTTACAATAAATAGAGTAAACACTTCGCCTTGTGCACCAACAACGAAAGAAATCTGACGAGGAAAAAAAAATCAAGTTGTGCAACCACCCCTTATATAGCACTGTGCATAGGCCGCTCCCGCATACCAATATGCGCATGAATCTTCCCAAAATTCTGAAACCGACCAAATAAAGCGTATCCGAGTAATAAACGAAATTTTGTGAGAAAGCAAAAGATGACTTTGTCTAGAATGTCCTCAAAAAATAAGAAAGTCTCCCTTAAAATTAAAAATACCATTAAACAGTAGATTATATATTTTTCGGTTCTCTTATCTCATTCGTATTCTAAAAAAAAGATTGATACATTTAAACATGAAACTAGGAAAATGACGACCAAACAGCTCAATTTACAACAAAAATGCAGGACGGAAGATGCAGGACGGAAGATGCAGGACGGAAGATGCAGGACGGAAGATGCAGGACGGAAGATGCAGGACGGAAGATGCAGGACGGAAGATGCAGGACGGAAGATGCAGGACGGAAGATGCAGGACGGAAGATGCAGGACGGAAGATGCAGGACGGAAGATGCAGGACGGAAGATGCAGGACGGAAGATGCAGGACGGAAGATGCAGGACGGAAGATGCAGGACGGAAGATGCAGGACGGAAGATACAGGACGGAAGATGCAGGACGGAAGATGCAGGACGGAAGATGCAGGACGGAAGATGCAGGACGGAAGATGCAGGACGGAAGATGCAGGACGGAAGATGCAGGACGGAAGATGCAGGACGGAAGATACAGGACGGAAGATGCAGGACGGAAGATGCAGGCCGGAAGATACAGGACGGAAGATGCAGGACGGAAGATGCAGGACGGAAGATGCAGGACGGAAGATGCAGGACGGAAGATGCAGGACGGAAGATGCAGGACGGAAGATACAGGACGGAAGATGCAGGACGGAAGATGCAGGACGGAAGATGCAGGACGGAAGATGCAGGACGGAAGATGCAGGACGGAAGATGCAGGACGGAAGATGCAGGACGGAAGATGCAGGACGGAAGACGCAGGACGGAAGATACAGGACGAAAGATGCAGGACGGAAGATGCAGGACGGAAGATGCAGGACGGAAGATGCAGGACGGAAGATGCAGGACGGAAGATGCAGGACGGAAGATGCAGGACGGAAGATGCAGGACGGAAGATACAGGACGGAAGATGCAGGACGGAAGATGCAGGACGGAAGATACAGGACGGAAGATGCAGGACGGAAGATGCAGGACGGAAGATGCAGGACGGAAGATGCAGGACGGAAGATGCAGGACGGAAGATGCAGGACGGAAGATGCAGGACGGAAGATACAGGACGGAAGATGCAGGACGGAAGATGCAGGACGGAAGATGCAGGACGGAAGATGCAGGACGGAAGATGCAGGACGGAAGATGCAGGACGGAAGATACAGGACGGAAGATGCAGGACGGAAGATACAGGACGGAAGATGCAGGACGGAAGATGCAGGACGGAAGATGCAGGACGGAAGATGCAGGACGGAAGATGCAGGACGGAAGATACAGGACGGAAGATGCAGGACGGAAGATGCAGGACGGAAGATGCAGGACGGAAGATGCAGGACGGAGGATGCAGGACGGAAGATGCAGGACGGAAGATGCAGGACGGAAGATACAGGACGGAAGATGCAGGACGGAAGATGCAGGACGGAAGATACAGGACGGAAGATGCAGGACGGAAGATACAGGACGGAAGATGCAGGACGGAAGATGCAGGACGGAAGATGCAGGACGGAAGATGCAGGACGGAAGATGCAGGACGGAAGATACAGGACGGAAGATGCAGGACGGAAGATGCAGGACGGAAGATACAGGACGGAAGATGCAGGACGGAAGATACAGGACGGAAGATGCAGGACGGAAGATGCAGGACGGAAGATGCAGGACGGAAGATGCAGGACGGAAGATGCAGGACGGAAGATGCAGGACGGAAGATACAGGACGGAAGATGCAGGACGGAAGATGCAGGACGGAAGATGCAGGACGGAAGTTACAGGACGGAAGATGCAGGACGGAAGATGCAGGACGGAAGATGCAGGACGGAAGATACAGGACGGAAGATGCAGGACGGAAGATGCAGGACGGAAGATACAGGACGGAAGATGCAGGACGGAAGATGCAGGACGGAAGATGCAGGACGGAAGATGCAGGACGGAAGATGCAGGACGGAAGATGCAGGACGGAAGATACAGGACGGAAGATGCAGGACGGAAGATGCAGGACGGAAGATGCAGGACGGAAGATGCAGGACGGAGGATGCAGGACGGAAGATGCAGGACGGAAGATGCAGGACGGAAGATGCAGGACGGAAGATGCAGGACGGAAGATGCAGGACGGAAGATACAGGACGGAAGTTGCAGGACGGAAGATACAGGACGGAAGATGCAGGACGGAAGATGCAGGACGGAAGATGCAGGACGGAAGATGCAGGACGGAAGATGCAGGACGGAAGATGCAGGACGGAAGATACAGGACGGAAGTTGCAGGACGGAAGATGCAGGACGGAAGATGCAGGACGGAAGATGCAGGACGGAAGATACAGGACGGAAGATGCAGGACGGAAGATGCAGGACGGAAGATGCAGGACGGAAGATGCAGGACGGAAGATGCAGGACGGAAGATACAGGACGGAAGATGCAGGACGGAAGATGCAGGACGGAAGATGCAGGACGGAAGATACAGGACGGAAGATGCAGGACGGAAGATACATGACGGAAGATGCAGGACGGAAGATGCAGAACGGAAGATGCAGGACGGAAGATACAGGACGGAAGATACAGGACGGAAGATGCAGGACGGAAGATGCAGGACGGAAGATGCAGGACGGAAGATACAGGACGGAAGATGCAGGACGGAAGATACAGGACGGAAGATGCAGGACGGAAGATATAGGACGGAAGATGCAGGACGGAAGATACAGGACGGAAGATGCAGGACGGAGGATGCAGGACGGAAGATACAGGACGGAAGATACAGGACGGAAGATACAGGACGGAAGATACAGGACGGAAGATGCAGGACGGAGGATGCAGGACGGAAGATACAGGACGGAAGTACAGGACGGAAGATACAGGACGGAAGATGCAGGACGGAAGATACAGGACGGAAGATGCAGGACGGAGGATGCAGGACGGAAGATGCAGGACGGAAGATACAGGACGGAAGATGCAGGACGGAAGATTACAGGACGGAAGATGCAGGACGGAGGATGCAGGACGGAAGATACAGGACGGAAGATACAGGACGGAAGATACAGGACGGAAGATGCAGGACACAAGAGTCATTCTCTAGTTATTTCATGGGAAAACCATTTGCTTAATAAAATATACAAACTGAAATTCACCCAGCTGAGAGTGAGTAATAAGCTGTGTTTAATGAAGTCCACCAATTAAAAAGGTTTGAAGCCGATCAGAAAAGGCATTCTCTTGTAAGTGATTTGATTCATCAATATTTAGTAGACAATCAGATAAAGCATTCTGTATATTAAAGAATATACTGGAATGTCTAGCTGTTGGGCTCCATATTCATGGATCAAATTTTTTTGTGTTATGACGCTATGGCTAGCTTTATATGGCGAGCTTTATATGACTAGCTTTACATGGCTAGCTTTATAGCCACTCAGGGGCGATATAGCTAGCACATTTAGATTATTTTCCTTAAATTAAAACTTTTCAAGACTAATATTTACATGTTTCGTAGAAATGTAATTCGCTTCTCGCCGTAGCTTGTCTCGAAGACTGACAACACTCGTGTCATATATGAGTTTTAAACTCCCTTGGTGCACGTACCAACATTATAAACATGTCCACTTATATATATGATTGTATTACGTATTTCGGAGAATGTAAACATATATGTGATGTACTTAGTTTGTATGACCACTCTCGTGGTCTCACTCTCGTGGTCTCACTCTCGTGGTCTCACTCTCGTGGTCTCAATCTCGTGGTCTCACTCTCGTGGTCTCACTCTCGTGGTCTCACTCTCGTGGTCTCACTCTCGTGGTCTCACTCTCGTGGTCTCACTCTCGTGGTCTCACTCTCGTGGTCTCACTCTCGTGGTCTCACTCTCGTGGTCTCACTCTCGTGGTCTCACTCTCGTGGTCTCACTCTCGTGGTCTCACTCTCGTGGTCTCACTCTCGTGGTCTCAATCTCGTGGTCTCACTCTCGTGGTCTCACTCTCGTGGTCTCACTCTCGTGGTCTCAATCTCGTGGTCTCACTCTCGTGGTCCCACTCCAGCGGGCTCGCTCCAGTGATCCTACTTTCGTGGTCCCATTCTAGTGGTCTCACTCTCGTGGTCCCACTCGTGGTCCCACTCTCGTGGTCCCATTCACGTGGTCCGACTCGTGGTCTCATTCACGTGGTCCCACTCTTGTGGTCTCACTCTCGTGGACCCACTCCAGCGGGCTCGCTCCAGTGATCCTACTTTCGTGGTCGCACTCTCGCGGTCTCACTCTCGTGGTCTCACTCTCGTGGTCTCACTCTCGTGGTCTCACTCTCGTGGTCCCACTCTCGTGGTTCCACTCTCGTGGTCTCACTCTCGTGATCTCACTCTCGTGGTCTCACTCTCCTGGTCCCACTCTCGTGGTCCCATTCTCGTTGTCTAACTCTCGTAGTCCCACTCTAGTGGTCCCACTCTCGTGGTCCCACTCTCGTGGTCTCATTCTCATGGTCCAACTCTCGTGGTCTCTCTTTCGTGGTCTCACTCTCGTGGTGTCACTCTCGTGGTCTCACTGTCTAGTCCCACTCTCGTGGTCCCACTCTCGTGGTCCCACTCTCGTGGTCTCATTCTCGTGGTCCAACTCTCGTGGTCTCTCTTTCGTGGTCTCACTCTCGTGGTGTCACTCTCGTGATCTCACTGTCTTGGTCTCACTCTCGTGTTCTCACTCTCGTGGTTTCGCTCTCTTGATCTCACTCTCGTCGTCTCCCTCTCGTGGCCCCACTCGCGTGGTCTCACTCCCTTGGTCTCACTCTCGTGGTCTCTCTCTGTTGGTCTTACTCCCGTGGTCTCACTCACATGGTCTAACTCTCGTGTTCCCACTCTAGAGGGCTCACTCGTGGTTTTACTCTCGTGGTCTCACTCTCGCGGTCTCACTCTCGTGGTCCCATTCTCGTGGTCCCTCTCTCGTGGTCTCATTCTCGTGGTCCAACTCTCGTGGTCCCACTCTTGTTGTCTCATCCTCTTGGTCCCACCCTAGTGGGCTCACTCTCCTTTCTCACTCTCGTGGTCTCACTCTCGTGTTCTCACTCCCGTGGTCCCACTTTCGTGGTCCCACACTTGTGGTTTCACTCCGGTGGTCTCACTCTCGTGGTCTCACTCTCATGGTCCCACTCTCCTGGTCTCATTTACGTGGTCTCACTCTCGTGGTCCGACTCTTGTGGTCTCACTCTCGTGGACTCACTCTCGTGGTCTCACTCTCGTGATCTCACTCTAATGGTCCCACTCTACTGGTCTCATTTGCCTGGTCTCACTCTCGTGGACTTATTCTCGTTGTCTCACTCTAGTGGTCCCACTCTCGTGGTCCCACTCTCATGGTCTCATTCTCGTTGTCTAATTTCGTTGTCTCACTCTCGTGGTCTCACACTCGTGGCCTAAATCTCGTGATCTCACTCTCATGGTCCAAATCTCCTGGTCTCATTTGCCTGGTCTCACTCTCGTGGTCTCACTCTCGTGGTCTCACTCTAGTGGTCCCACTCTCGTGGTCGCACAACAGTGGTCTCACATTGGTGGTCTCAATCTCTTTGTCTCACAATCGTAGCCCCACTCGTGGTCCCACCCTCGTGGTCCCATTCTCGTGGTCTCACTTTCGGGTTCTCACTCTCTTGGTCTCACTCACGTGGTCTCACTCCCGTGGTCTTACTCTCGTGGTCCCACTCGTGGTCCCACTCTCGTGGTCCCATTCACGTGGTCCCACTCGTGGTCTCACTCACGTGGTCCCACTCTTGTGGTCTCACATTCGTGGCCTCACTCTCGATGTCCCACTCCAGTTGGCTCGCTTCCGTGGTCCCACTTTCGTGATCACACTCTCGTGGTCCCTCTCTCGTGGTCCCACTCTCGTGGTCTCACTCTTGTGGCGTCACTCCGGTGGTTATACTCTCGTGGACTCACTTTCGTGGTCCCACTCTCGTCATCTCACTCGCGTAGTCTCACTCCCGTGGTCCCACTTTCATGGTCCCACTTTTGTGGTCTCACTCTCTTGGTCTCCTTCTCGTTGTCCCGCTTTCGTGATCCCACTCTACTGGGCTCACTCTTGTGGTCTCACTCTCGTGGTCTCACTCTCTTGGTCTCTCTCTAGTGGTCCCACTCTTGTGGTCCCACTCTCATGGTCTCATTCTCGTGGTCCCACTTTCGTAATCTCTCTCTCGTGGTCTCACACTCGTGGTCTCACTCTCATGGTTTCACTCTCTTCGTCCCACTCTCGTTATCCGACTCTCGTGGTCCCACTCTCGTAGTCCCACTCCTGTGGTCTCACTCTCATGGTCTCACTCCCGTGGTCTCACTCTCGTGGTCCCATTCTCGTGGTCTCCCTATCGTGGTCTCACTCTCGTGGTCTCACTCTCGTGGTCTCACTCTCGTGGTCCCACTCTCGTGGTCCCACTCTCGTGGTCTCATTCTTGTGGTCCAACTCTCGTGGTCTCTCTCTCGTGGTCTCACTGTCGTGGTCTCACACTCGTGGTCTCACTGTCGTGGTCTCACTCTCTTGTTCTCGCTCTCGTGGTTTCACTCTCTTCATCTCGCTCTCGTGGTCTCCCTCTCGTGGTCTCACTCTCGTGGTCTCACTCTCGTGGTCTCACTCTCGTGGTCCCACTCTCGTGGTCCCACTCTCGTGGTCTCATTCTTGTGGTCCAACTCTCGTGGTCTCTCTCTCGTGGTCCCACTCTGGTCATCTCATTAGCGTGGTCTCACTCCCTTGGTCTCACTCTCGAGGTCCCACTCTCGTGGTCCCACTCTCGTGGTCTCATTTTTGTGGTCCAACTCTCAAGGTCTCTCTCTCATGGTCTCACTCTCGTGTTCTCACTCTCGTGGTCCCACTCTCGTCATCTCACTCTCGTGGTTTCTCTCTCTTGTTCTCACTCTCGTGCTCTCCCTCTCGTGGTCTCACTTTCGTGGTCTCATTCTCGTGGTCTCACTCTCGTGGTCCTACTCTCGTGGTCTCCCTCTCATAGTCTCACTCTCGTGGTCTCACTCTCGTGATCTCACTCTCGAGCTCTAACTCTCGTGTTCCAACTCTCGTGGTCTCTTTCTTGTGGTCCCACTCTCATGGTCTCATTCTTGTGGTCCAACTCTCGTGGTCTCTCTCTCGTGGTCTCACTCTCGTGGTCTCACACTCGTGGTCTCACTGTCGTGGTCTCACTCTCTTGTTCTCACTCTCGTGGTTTCACTCTCTTCATCTCACTCTTGTGGTCTCCCTCTCGTGGTCTCACTCTCGTGGTCTCACTCTCGTGGTCTCACTCTCATGGTCCCACTCTCGTGGTCTCATTCTTGTGGTCCAACTCTCGTGGTCTCTCTCTCGTGGTCCCACTCTCGTCATCTCATTAGCGTGGTCTCACTCCCTTGGTCTCACTCTCGAGGTCCCACTCTCGTGGTCCCACTCCCGTGGTCTCATTTTTGTGGTCCAACTCTCGTGGTCTCTCTCTCATGGTCTCACTCTCGTGTTCTCACTCTCGTGGTCCCACTCTCGTCATCTCACTCTCGTGGTTTCTCTCTCTTGTTCTCACTCTCGTGGTCTCCCTCTCGTGGTCTCACTCTCGAGGTCCCACTCTCGTGTTCCCACTCTCGTGGTCTCTTTCTTGTGGTCCAACTCTCGTGGTTTCTCTCTCGTGGTCTGACTCTCGTGGTCTCATTCTCGTGGTCCCAATCTCGTCATCTCACTCGCGGGGGGTTTCTCACTCCCTTGGTCTCACTCTCGTGGTCTCACTCTCGTGGTTTCACTCTCGTGGTCTCACTCCAGTAGTCCCACTTTCGTTGTCCCTCTCTTGTGTTGTCACTCCTGTGGTCTCACTCTCGTGGTCTCACTTTCTTGGTCTTACTCTCGTTGTCTCTCTCTCTTGATCTCACTCTCCTGGTCTCCCTCTCGTGGTCTCACTCTCGTGGTCCCACTCTCGTCATCTCACTCGCGTGGTCTCACTCCCTTGGTCACACTCTCGTGGTCTCACTCTCGTGATTTCACTCTCGTGATCTCACTCCCGTGCTCCCACTTTCATGGTCCCACTCTTGTGGTCTCCCTCTCGTGGACTCACTCTCGTGGCCTCACTCTCGTGGTCTCACTCTCTTGGTCCCACTCTCGTGGTCCCACTCTCGTGATCTCACTCGCGTGGTCTCACTCTCTTTGTCTCACTCTCGTAGTCCCACTCTCGTGATCCCACTCTACTGGATTCACTCTCGTGGTCTCAATCTCTTGGTCTCACTCTAGTGGTCCCACGATTGTGGTCCCACTCTCATGGTCTCATTCTCGTGGTCCCACTTTCGTGGTCTCTCTCTCGTGGTCTCACACTCGTGGTCTCACTGTCATGGTTTCACTCTCTTGGTCCCACTCTCGATGTCCCACTCTCGTGGTCCCACTCTCGTGGTCCCACTCGTTTTCTCACTCTTGTGGTCCCACTCTCGTGGAGTCATTCTCGTGGTCTCACTCTCTTGGTCCCACTCTCGTGGTCCCACTCTCGTGATCTCACTCGCGTTGTCTCACTCTCTTTGTCTCACTCTCGTAGTCCCACTCTCGTGATCCCACTCTACTGGATTCACTCTCGTGGTCTCACTCTCTTGGTCTCACTCTAGTGGTCCCACTCTTGTGGTCCAACTCTCATGGTCTCATTCTCGTGGTCCCACTTTCGTGGTCTCTCTCTCGTGGTCTCACACTCGTGGTCTCACTGTCATGGTTTCACTCTCTTGGTCCCACTCTCGATGTCCCACTCTCGTGGTCCCACTCTCGTGGTCCCACTCGTTTTCTCACTCTTGTAGTCCCACTCTCGTGGAGTCATTCTCGTGGTCTCACTCTCGTGGTCTCCCTCTCGTGGTCTCACTCTCGTGGTCTCACTCGTGGTCTCACTCTCTTGGTCCCACTCTCGTGGTCCCACTCTCGTGGTCTCATTCTTGTGGTCCAACTCTCGTGGTCTCTCTCTCGTGGTCTCACTGTCGTGGTCTCACACTCGTGGTCTCACTGTCGTGGTCTCACTCTCTTGTTCTCACTCTCGTGGTTTCACTCTCTTCATCTCACTCTCGTGGTCTCCCTCTCGTGGTCTCACTCTCGTGGTCTCACTCTCGTGGTCCCACTCTCGTGGTCCCACTCTCGTGGTCTCATTCTTGTGGTCCAACTCTCGTGTCTCTCTTGTGGTCTAAATGTCGTGGTCTCACACTCGTGGTCTCACTGTCGTGGTCTCACTCTCTTGTTCTCACTCTCGTGGTTTCACTCTCTTCATCTCACTCTCGTGGTCTCCCTCTCGTGGTCTCACTCTGGGTGGTCTCACTTCGTGGTCTCACTCTCGTGGTCCCACTCCTCGTGGTCCCACTCTGTGGTCTCATTCTTGTGGTCCAACTCTTGTGGTCTCTCTCTCGTGGTCCACTCTCGTCATCTCATAGCGTGGTCTACTCCTTGGTCTCACTCTCGAGGTCCCACTCTCGTGGTCCCACTCTCGTGGTCTCATTTTTGTGGTCCAACTCTCGAGGTCTCTCTCTCATGGTCTCACTCTCGTGTTCTCACTCTCGTGGTCCACTTCTGTCCAATCTCACTCCCCGTGGTTTCTCTCTCTTGTTTCTCACTCTCGTGCTCTCCCCTCCCCGTGGTCTCACTTTCGTGGTCTCATTCTCGTGGTCTCACTCTCGTGGTCCTACTCTCGTGGTCTCCCTCTCATAGTCTCACTCTCGTGGTCTCACTCTCGTGATCTCACTCTCGAGCTCCCACTCTCGTGTTCCAACTCTCGTGGTCTCTTTCTTGTGGTCCAACTCTCGTGGTCTCTCTCTCGTGGTCTGACTCTCGTGGTCTCATTCTCGTGGTCCCAATCTCGTCATCTCACTAGCGTGGTCTCACTCCCTTGGTCTCACTCTCGTGGTTTCACTCTCGTGGTTTCACTCTCGTGGTCTCACTCCCGTAGTCCCACTTTCGTTATCCCTCTCTTGTGGTGTCACTCCTGTGGTCTCACTCTCGTGGTCTCACTTTCTTGGTCTTACTCTCGTGGTCTCTCTCTCTTGATCTCACTCTCGTGCTCTCCCTCTCGTGGTCTCACCCTCGTGGTCCCACTCTCGTCATCTCACTCGCGTGGTCTCACTCCCTTGGTCTCACACTCGTGGTCTCACTGTCATGGTTTCACTCTCGTGGTCCCACTCTCGATGTCCCACTCTCTTGGTCCCACTCTCGTGGTCCCACTCGTTTTCTCACTCTTGTGGTCCCACTCTCGTGGAGTCATTCTCGTGGTCTCCTTCTCGTGGTCTCACTCTCGTGGTCTCACTCGTGGCCTCACTCTCGTGGTCCCACTCTCGTGGTCCCACTCTCATGGTCTCATTCTTGTGGTCCAACTCTCGTGGTCTCTCTCTCGTGGTCTCACTCTCGTGGTCTCACACTCGTGGTCTCACTGTCGTGGTCTCACTCTCGTGATTTCACTCTCGTGATCTCACTCCCGTGGTCCCACTTTCGTGGTTCCACTCTTGTGGTCTCACTCTCGTGGTTTCACTCTCTTCATCTCACTCTTGTGGTCTCCCTCTCGTGGTCTCACTCTCGTGGTCTCACTCTCGTGGTCTCACTCTCATGGTCCCACTCTCGTGGTCTCATTCTTGTGGTCCAACTCTCGTGGTCTCTCTCTGTGGTCCACTCTCTTCATCTCATTAGCGTGGTCTCACTCCCTTGGTCTCACTCTCGAGGTCCCACTCTCGTGGTCCCACTCCCATGGTCTCATTTTTGTGGTCCAACTCTCGTGGTCTCTCTCTCATGGTCTCACTCTCGTGTTCTCACTCTCGTGGTCCCACTCTCGTCATCTCACTCTCGTGGTTTCTCTCTCTTGTTCTCACTCTCGTGGTCTCCCTCTCGTGGTCTCACTCTCGAGGTCCCACTCTCGTGTTCCCACTCTCGTGGTCTCTTTCTTGTGGTCCAACTCTCGTGGTTTCTCTCTCGTGGTCTGACTCTCGTGGTCTCATTCTCGTGGTCCCAATCTCGTCATCTCACTCGCGTGGTCTCACTCCCTTGGTCTCACTCTCGTGGTCTCACTCTCGTGGTTTCACTCTCGTGGTCTCACTCTCGTGGTCCCACTCTCGTCATCTCACTCGCGTGGTCTCACTCCCTTGGTCTCACTCTCGTGGTCTCACTCTCGTGATTTCACTCTCGTGATCTCACTCCCGTGGTCCCACTTTCGTGGTTCCACTCTTGTGGTCTCACTCTCGTGGACTCAATCTCTTTGTCTCACTCCCGTGGTCCCACTTTCATGGTCCCACTCTTTTGGTCCCACTCTCGTGATCTCACTCGTGGTCTCACTCTCGTGGTCTCACTCTCGTGGTCTCACTCTCGTGGTCTCACTCTCGTGATCTCACTCCAGTGGTCCCACTCTCGTGATCTCACTCGCGTGGTCTCACTGTCTTTGTCTCACTCTAGTGGTCCCGCTTTCGTGATCCCACTCTACTGGGCTCACTCTCGTGGTCTCACTCTCGTGGTCTCACTCTCTTGGTCTCTCTCTAGTGGTCCCACTCTTGTGGTCCCACTCTCATGGTCTCATTATCGTGGTCCCACTTTCGTAATCTCACTCTCGAGGTCTCACACTCGTGGTCTCACTGTCATGGTTTCACTCTCGTGGTCCCACTCTCGTTATTCCACTCACGTGGTCTCACTCACGTGGTCCCCCTCTCGTGGTCCCACTTTGGTGGTGTCATTCTCGTGGTCTCACTCTCGTGGTTTCACTCTCGTGGTCCCACTCTCGTGATCTCCCTCTCGTTGTCTCACTCTCGTGGTCTCACTCTCGTGGTCTCACTCTCGTGGTTTCACTCTCGTGATCTCACTCCCGTAGTCCCATTTTCGTGGTCCCACTCTTGTGGTCTCACTCTCGTGGACTCAATCTCTGTCTCACTCCCGTGGTCCCTCTTTCATGGTCCCACTCTTATGGTCCCACTCTCGTGATCTCACTCGTGGTCTCACTCTCGTGGTCTCACTCTTGTGGTCTCACTCTCGTGATCTCACTCCAGTGGTCCCACTCTCGTGATCTCACTCGCGTGGTCTCACTGTCTTTGTCTCACTCTAGTGGTCCCCCTCTCGTGATCCCACTCTACTGTGCTCACTCTCGTTGTCTAACTCTCGTGGTCTCACTCTCTTGGTCTCTCTCTAGTGGTCCCACTCTTGTGGTCCCACTCTCATGGTCTCATTCTCGTTGTCCCACTTTCGTAATCTCACTCTCGAGGTCTCACACTCTTGGTCTCACTGTCATGGTTTCACTCTCGTGGTCCCACTTTCGTTATCCCGCTCTCGTGGTCTCATTCCCGTGGTCCCACTCTCGTGGTCCCACTCTGGTGGTGTCATTCTCATGGTCTCTCTCTCTTGGTCTCACTTTCGTGGTCCCACTCTTGTGGTCTCCCTCTCGTGGTCTCACTCTCGTGGTCTCACTCTCGTGGTCTCACTCTCGAGGCCCCACTCTCGTTTTCAAACTCTCGTGGTCTCATTCTTGTGTTCCAACTATCGTGGTCTCTCTCTCGTGGTCTCACTCTTGTGGTCTCACTCGCGTGGTCCCACTCTCGTCATCTCACTCGTGTGGTCTCACTCCCGTGGTCCAACTTTCATGGTCCCACTCTTGTTGTCTCACTCTCTTGGTTCCACTCTCGTGGTCCCACTCTCGTGATCTCACTCGTGTGGTCTCACTCTCTTTGTCTCACTCTCGTGGTCCCACTCTCGTGATCCCACTCTACTGTACTCAATCTCTTGGTCTCAGTCTCGTGGTCTCACTCTCTTAGTCTCACGCTAGTGGTCCCACTCTTGTGGTCCCACTCTCATGATCTCATTCTAGTGGTCCCACTTTCGTGGTTTCTCTCGTGGTCTCACACTCGTGGTCTCACTGCCATGGTTTCACTCTCGTGGTCCCACTCTCGATGTCCCACTCTCGTTGTCCCACTCTCGTGGTCCCACTCTCGATGTCCCACTCTCGTTGTCATACTCTCATGGTCCCACTCATTTTCTCACTCTTGTGGTCCCACTCTCGTGGTGTCATTCTCGTGGTGGTCTCATTCTCGTGGTCTCACTCTCGTGGTCCCACTCTCGTGGTCTCCCTCTCGTGGTCTCACTCTCGTGGTTTCACTCGTGGTCTCACTCTCGTGGTCCCACTCTCGTGGTCCCACTCTCGTGGTCTCATTCTTGTGGTTCAACTCTCGTTGTCTCTCTCTCCTGGTCTCACTCTCGTGGTCTCACACTTGTGGTCTCACTGTCGTAGTCTCAATCTCTTGTTCTCACTCTCGTGGTTTCACTCTCTTCATCTCACTCTCGTGGTCTCACTCTCGTGGTCTCACTCTCGTGGTCCCACTCTCGTGGTCCCACTCTCGTGGTCTCATTCTTGTGGTCCAACTCTCGTGGTCTCTCTCTCGTAGTCCCACTCTCGTCATCTCATTCGCTTGGTCTCACTCCCTTGGTCTCATTCTCGTGGTCCCACTCTCGTGGTCCCACTTTCGTAGTCTCATTCTTGTGTTCCAACTCTCGTGGTCTCTCTCTCATGGTCTCACTCTCGTGTTCTCACTCTCGTGGTCCCACTCTCGTCATCTCACTCTCGTGGTTTCACTCTCTTGTTCTCACTCTCGTTTTCTCCCTCTCGTGGTCTCACTCTCGTGGTCTCACTCTCGTGGTCTCCCTCTCGTAGTCTCACTCTCGTAGTCTCATTCTTGTGGTACAACTCTCGTGGTCTCTCTCTCGTGGTCTGACTCTCGTGGTCTCATTCTCGTGGTCCCAATCTCGTCATCTCACTCGCGTGGTCTCACTCCCTTGGTCTCACTCTCGTGGTCTCACTCTCGTGGTTTCACTCTCGAGGTCTCACTCCAGCAGTCCCACTTTCGTTGTCCCTCTCTTGTGGTGTCACTCCTGTGGTCTCACTTTCGTGGACTCACTCTCGTGGTCTCCCTCTCGTAGTCTCACTCTCGTGGTCTCATTCTTGTGGTACAACTCTCGTGGTCTCTCTCTCGTGGTCTGACTCTCGTGGTCTCACTCTCGTTGTCCCACTCTCGTCATCTCACTCGCGTGGTCTCACTCCCTTGGTCTCACTCTCGTGATCTCACTCTCCTGGTTTCACTCTCGTGATCTCACTCCCGTGGTACCACTTTCGTGGTCCCACTCTTGTGGTCTCACTCTCGTGGACTCAATCTCGTTGTCTCACTCCCGTGGGCCCACTTTCATGGTCCCACTCTTATGGTCCCACTCTCGTGATCTCACTCTCTTTGTCTCCCTCTCGTGGTCTCACTCTCGTGGTCTCACTCTCTTGGTCCCACTCTCTTGGTTGCGCTCTCTTAATCTCACACTCGTGGTCTCACTCCCGTGGTCCCACTTTCGTTGTCCCATTCTACTGGGCTCACTCTCGTGGTCTCATTCTCTTGGTCTCACACACTTGGTCTCACTCTAGTGGACCCACTCTTGTGGTCCCACTCTCATAGTCTCATTCTCGTGGTCACACTTTCGTGGTCTCTCTCTCGTGGTCTCACACTCGTGGTCTCATTGTCATGGTTTCACTCTCGTGGTCCCACTCTCGGTGTCCCACTCTCGTGGTCCCACTCTCGTGGTCTCACTCTCGTGGTCTCACTCTCGTGGTCTCACTCTCGTGATCCCACTAGCGGTCCCACTCTCTTGGTCCCACTCTCATGGTCTCATTCTCGTGGTCCAACATTCGTTGTGTCCTTCTCGTGGTCTCACACTCGTGGTCTCACTCTCGTTGTCTCACTCTCGTGGTCTCACTCTCGTGGTCTTACATTGATGGTCTCTCTCTCTTTGTCTAACTATCGTGGTCCCATTCTCGTGGTCTCACTCCCGTGGTATCACTTTCGTGGTCCCACTCTTGTGGTCTCACTCTCGATGACTCGATCTCGTTGTCTCACTCCCGTGGTCACACTTTCATGGTCCCACTCTTATGGACCCACTCTCGTGATCTCACTCGTGGTTTCACTCTCGTGGTGTCACTCTCGTGGTCTCACTCTCGTGGTCTCACTCCCGTGGTCCCACTCTCGTGGTCCCAGTCATGTGGTCACACTCCGGCGGTCTCACTCTCGTGGTCTCTCTCTCGTGGTCTCACTCTCGTGGTCCCACTCTCGTGGTCTCACTCTCGTGGTCTCACTCTCGTGGTCTCACTCTCGTGGTCCCACTCTCGTGGTCCCACTCTCGTGGTCTCATTCTTGTAGTTCAACTCTTGTGGTCTCTCTCTAGTTGTCTCACTCCCGTGGTGTCACTCTCGTGGTCCCACTCTCGTCATCTAACTCGCGTGGTCTCACTCCCTTGTTGTCACTCTATTGGTCCCACTCTCGTGGTCTCATTCTTGTGGTCCCACTCTCGTGGTCTCTCTCTCGTGGTCCCCACTCGTGTCTCACTTTCGTGGCCCCCTTTCTCGTCATCTCCTGGGCGTGGTCTCGCTCCCTTGGTCTCACTCTCGGGGTTCTCACTCTCGTGGTTTCACTCTCGTGGTCCACTCACGTAGCCCCACTTTCGTGGTCCCTCTCTTGGGGGTGTCACTCGGTGGTCTCACTCTCGGGGCTCACTTTCGTGGTCTTACTCTCGTCGTCTCCCTCTCTGATCTCTCTCGTGGCCTCCCTCTCGTGGTCCCACTCTCTTGGTCTCGCTCTCTTAATCTCACACTCGTGGTCTCACTCCCGTGGTCCCACTTTCGTTGTCCCATTCTACTGGGCTCACTCCCTTGGTCTCACTCTCTTGGTCTCACTCTAGTGGTTTCACTCTCGTGATCTCACTCCTGTGGTCCCATTTTCATGGTCCCACTCTTATGGCCCACTCTCGTGTTCTCACTCGTGGTCTCACTCTCGTGGTCTCACTCTCTTGGCCCGCTCTCTTGGTCTTACTCTCTTAATCTCACTCTCGTGGTCTCACTCCCGTGGTCCAACTTTCGTGGCCCCACTCTTGTGGTCTCTCTCTCGTGGACTCACTCTCGTGGTGTCACTCTCTTGGTCCCACTCTCGTGGTCCCACTCTCGTGATCTCACTCGCTGGATCTCACTCTCTTTGTCTCACTCTCGTGATCTCACTCTTGTGGTCTCACTCTCTTGGCAGACTCTCTTGGTCTCACTCATCTTAATCTTACTCCCTGGTCTCACTCCCGTGGTCCCACTTCCGTGGTCCCACTATTGTTGTCTCACTCTCGTGGACTCACTTTCGTGGTCTCACTCTCGAGGTCTCACTCTCGTGGTCCCACTCTCGTGGTCTCACTCTCTTGGTCCCACTCTCGTGGTCCCACTCTCGTGATCTCACTCGCGTGGTCTAACTCTCTTTGTCTCCCCTCTAGTGGTCCACTCTCGTGTTCCCACTCTACTGGGCTCACTTCATGGTTCACTCTCGTGGTCTCACTCTCTTGTCTCACTTAGAGGCCCCACTCTTGTGGTCACACTCTCATGGTCTCATTATCGTGGTCCCGTTTTCGTGGTCTCTCTCTCGTGGTCTCACTCGTGGTCTCACTGTCATGGTTTCACTCTCGTGGTTCCACTCTCGTTGTCCCACTCTCGTGGTCCCACTCTCGTGGTCTCACTCTCGTGGTCCCACTAGCGGTCCCACTCTTGGTCCCACTCTCTGGTCTCATTCTCGGGGTTTCCCATTTCGTGGTCTCTCTCTCGTGGTCTCACACTCGTGGTCTCACTGTCATGGTCTCACTCTTGTGGTCCCACTCTCGTTGTCTCACTCTCGTGGTCTTACTTTGTTGGTCTCTCTCTCTTTGTCTAACTATCGCGGTCCCATTCTCGTGGTCTCATCTTGTGGTCCCACGCGTGGTCCCGCCCTCTTGGTCCCATTCTCGTGGTCTCACTCTCGTGGTCTCACTCTTGTGGTCCCACTAGCGGTCCCACTCTCGTGGTCTCACCCTCAGGGTTTCACTCTCTTGGTCTCACTCCCGTAGTCCCACTTTCCTAGTCCCTCTCTTGTGGTGTCACTCCGGTGGTCTCACTCTCGTGGACTCAATTTCGTGGTCTTTCTCTCGTGGTTTCTTTCTCTTGATCTCACTCTCGTGGTCTCCCTCTCGTGGTCCCACTCTCGTCATCTCACTCGCGTTGTCTCACTCCCTTGGTCTCACTCTCGTGGTCTCACTCTCGTGGTTTCACTCTCTTCATCTCACTCTCGTGGTCTCACTCTCGTGGTCTCACTCTCGTGGTCCCACTCTCGTGGTCCCACTCTCGTGGTCTCATTCTTGTGGTCCAACTCTCGTGGTCTGTCTCTCGTAGTCCCACTCTCGTCATCTCATTCGTTTTGGGTCTAAACTCCCTTGGTCTCATTCTCGTGGTTCCCAAACTCTCGTGGCCCCACTTTTAGTTCATTCTTGTGTTCCAACTCTCGTGGTCTCTCTCTCATGGTCTCACTCTCGTGTTCTCACTCTCGTGGTCCCAACTCTCGTCATCTCTCTCTTTGGTTTCATTTCTTGTTCTCACTCTCGTTTTCCCCCTCTCGGGTCTACCTGTAGTCTACTCTGTGGTCTTTTTCTTGTGGTAAAAACTCTCGGGGTTTCTTTTTCGTGGTCGACTCTCGTGGTTTCCTTTTTCGTTGGTCCCAATTCGTCATCTCCACGCGTGGTCTCACCCTTTGGTCTCTCTGTGGTTCCTCTCTGGTTTATCTCGAGGTCTCATCGTAGTCCCACTTCGTTGTCCCTCTTTGGTGTCCCCCTGTGGTCTCACTCTCGTGGACCCCTTTTCGGGGGTTTACTTCGTGGGTCTTCTTTTGATTCACTCCGTGGTCCCCCTCTGGGTTCCTTCGTGGCCCCACTCTTTCATCTCCTCCGTGGTCTCCCCCCCCTTGGTTCCTCCCCTGGTCTCCTCTCGTGGTTTCACTTCGTGATCTACCCGTGGTCCATTTCGTGGTCCCCTCTTGTGGTCTCATTGTGTTCAATCTCGTTGTCTCACCCCCGTGGGCCCTTTCATGGCCCCCACTCTTAGGTCCCATTTCGTGATCTCCTCTCTTTTTTCCCCCTTGTGGTTCATTCGTGGCCCCACTTCTTGGCCCCTCTCTTGTTCGCCCTCTTAATTCACCTGTGGTCTCCCCCCGTGGGTCCAATTTCGTGGCCCCATTCTCTGGGTCACTCTCGTGGTCTCATTTCGTGGTCTACTCTCTTGGTCTCATGTAGTGGCCCTCTTGTGGTCCCACTTCTTTCTCATTCTCGGGTACATTTCGGGGCCCTTCTCTTGTGGTTACACTCGTGGTCTATTGTATGGTTTCACTCTCGTGGTCCCACCCCGGGTGCCCCAATTCGTGGTCCACTCTCGTGGGTCCCCACTTCGTGGTTCATTCGTGGTCTCCATCTGTGGTCTACTTCGTGATCCCCACTAGCGGCCCATTCTTGGTCCCACTTCAGGGTTCATTCTCGTGGTCCAACTTTCGTGGTTGTCCTTCTCGTGGTCTCACACTCGTGGTCTCACTCTCGTTGTCTCACTCTCGTGGTCTCACTCTCGTGGTCTTACTTTGATGGTCTCTCTCTCTTTGTCTAACTATCGTGGACCCATTCTCGTGGTCTCACTCCCGTGGTATCACTTTCGTGGTCCCACTCTTGTGGTCCCACTCTCGTGATCTCACTCGTGGTTTCACTCTCGTTGTCTCACTCCCGTGGTCTCACTCTCGTGGTCTCATTCTTGTGGTTCAACTCTTGTTGTCTCTCTCTAGTTGTCTCACTCTCGTGGTCTCACTCTCGTGGTCCCACTCTCGTCATCTAACTCGCGTGGTCTCACTCCCTTGGGGTCACTCTATTGGTCCCACTCTCGTGGTCTCATTCTTGTGGTCCCACTCTCGTGGTCTCCCTCTCGTGGTCCCACACTCGTGGTCTCACTTTCGTGGTCCCACTCTCGTCATCTCACTCGCGTTGTCTCGCTATCTTGGTCTCACTCTCGTGGTCTCACTCTCGTGGTTTCACTTTCGTGGTCTCACTCACGTAGTCCCACTTTCGTGGTCCCTCTCTTGTGGTGTCACTCCGGTGGTCTCACTCTCGTGGACTCACTTTCGTGGTCTTACTCTCGTGGTCTCCCTCTCTTGATCTCTCTCGTGGTCTCCCTCTCGTGGTCCCACTCTCGTGGTCCCACTCTCGTCATCTTACTCGCGTGGTCTCACTCCCTTGATCTCACTCTCTTGGTCTCACTCTAGTGGTTTCACTCTCGTGATCTCACTCCCGTGGTCCCACTTTCATGGTCCCACTCTTATGGCCCCACTCTCGTGATCTCACTCGTGGTCTCACTCTCGTGGTCTCACTCTCTAGGTCCGACTCTCTTGGTCTTACTCTCTTAATCTCACTCTCGTGGTCTCACTCCCGTGGTCCAACTTTCGTGGCCCCACTCTTGTGGTCTCTCTCTCGTGGACTCTCTCTCGTGGTCTCACTCTCTTGGTCCCACTCTCGTGGTCCCACTCTCGTGATCTCACTCGCTGGGTCTCACTCTCTTTGTCTCACTCTCGTGGTCTCACTCTTGTGGTCTCACTCTCTTGGCCAGACTCTCTTGGTCTCACTCTCTTAATCTTACTCTCCTGGTCTCACTCCCGTGGTCCCACTTTCGTGGTCCCACTCTTGTGGTCTCACTCTCGTGGACTCACTTTCGTGGTCTCACTCTCGAGGTCTCACTCTCGTGCTCCCACTCTCGTGGTCTCACTCTCTTGGTCCCACTCTCGTGGTCCCACTCTCGTGATCTCACTCGCGAGGTCTAACTCTCTTTGTCTCACTCTAGTGGTCCCACTCTCGTGTTCCCACTCTACTGGGCTCACTCTCATGGTCTCACTCTCGTGGTCTCACTCTCTTGGTCTCATTCTAATGGTCCCACTCTTGTGGTCCCACTCTCATGGTCTCATTCTCGTGGTCCCGTTTTCGTGGTCTCTCTCTCGTGGTCTCACTCGTGGTCTCACTGTCATGGTTTCACTCTCGTGGTTCCACTCTCGTTGTCCCACTCTCGTGGTCCCACTCTCGTGGTCTCACTCTCGTGGTCTCACTCTCGTGGTCCCACTAGCGGTCCCACTCTTGGTCCCAATCTCATGGTCTCATTCTCGTGGTCCCACTTTCGTGGTCTCTCTCTCGTGGTCTCACACTCGTGGTCTCACTGTCATGGTCTCCTCTTGTGGTCCCACTCTCGTTGTCTCACTCTCGTGGTCCCACTCTCGTGGTCTTACTTTGTTGGTCTCTCTCTCTTTGTCTAACTATCGCGATCCCATTCTCGTGGTCTCACTCTTGTGGTCCCACGCGTGGTCCCGCCCTCTTGGTCCCATTCTCGTGGTCTCACTCTCGTGGTCTCACTCTCGTGGTCTCACTCTCGTGGTCCCACTAGCGGTCCCACTCTCGTGGTCTCACCTTCAGGGTTTCACTCTCGTGGTCTCACTCCCGTAGTCCCACTTTCCTAGTCCCTCTCTTGTGGTGTCACTCCGGTGGTCTCACTCTCGTGGACTCAATTTCGTGGTCTTACTCTCGTGGTTTCTTTCTCTTGATCTCACTCTCGTGGTCTCCCTCTCGTGGTCCCACTCTCGTGGTCCCACTCTCGTCATCTCACTCGCGTTGTCTCACTCCCTTGGTCTCACTCTCGTGGTCTCACTCTCGTGGATTCATTCTCGTGGTCTCACTCCCGTGGTATCACTTTCGTGGTCCTACTCTTGTGGTCTCACTCTCGTGGACTCAATCTCGTTGTCTCGCTCCCGTGGTCCCACTTTCATGGTCCCACTCTTATGGTCCCACTCTCGTGATCTCACTCGTGGTCTCACTCTCGTGGTCTCACTCTCGTGGTCTGACTCTCGTGGTCTCACTCATGTGGTCACACTCAGGTGGTCTCACTCTCGTGGTCTCACTCTCTTGGTCCCACTCTCTTGGTCCCACTCTCTTGGTCTCACTCTCGTGGTCTCACTCCCGTGGTCCAACTTTCGTGGTCCCACTCTTGTGGTCTCACTCTCGTGGTCCCACTCTCATGGTCTCATTCTCGTGGTCCCACTTTCGTGGTCTCTCTCTCATGGTCTCACACTCGTGGTCTCACTGCCATGGTTTCACTCTCCTGGTCCCACTCTCGTTGTCCCACTCTCGTGGTCCTACTCTCGTTGTGTCACTTTCGTGGTCTCAATCTCGTTGTCCCACTAGCGGTCCCACTCTCGTGGTCCCACTCTCCTGGTCTCATTCTCGTTGCCCCACTTTCGTGGTCTCACTCTTGTGGTCCCACTCTCGTTGTCTCACTCTCGTGGTCCCACTCTCGTGGTCTTACTTTGGCAGTCTCTCTCTCTTTGTCTAACTGTCGTGGTCCCTTTCTCGTCGTCTCACTCTTGTCGTCCCACTCTTGGTTCCGCCTTCGTGGTCCCATTATCGTGGTCTCACTCTTGGTCTCACTCTCGTGGTCTTACTCTCATGGTCTCACTCTCGTGGTCCCACTAGCGGTCCCACTCTCGTGATCTCAATCCGATTTGTACAAAAGGTAAATTAGGTTGTACGCCGATGATTTCTCATTACTGTGGTATGCATAAATAAAACTTGAGATTGTGTATTGTTGTTGGTAGTGTGATGGTGGTGGTGCTTTATTAGTGGTGGTGGTGCTTTATTAGTGGTGGTGGTGCTTTATTAGTGGTGGTGGTGCTTTATTAGTGGTGGTGGTGCTTTATTAGTGGTGGTGGTGCTTTATTAGTGGTGGTGATGAAGGATAGTACCTTGCTTTTATCTAGGGTAATTATCATGCAAAATTTCTTAGCAACGACAATATTCACCCCATTAGCAATTATGAAAGATCATTAACACATTTAACTTCGCAATTTTTCGGACAATAACATCCATCACTTTTAAAGGATGTGATTATCATGCTTGATCATAAATTAAGATCAAAAGAGTCGCCTAAGTGCTCAAACAAGACTGTTGGATGGTTGAGGTCCTTACAATGAAAACCTCTTTTATCCCTCCAACCTTTCCTGGAAGGACCTTGACCCTTCCACCCCAGATTTGTATACCCTCCTAGTCATCTTATTTTGTTCCTTCCTCCTTAAATATCCACACCACTTCAACAGCGGCTTCTCAGCTCTCTAAATTACAATACCAATAACCAAACATCTTTTAATCTCCAGGCTCCGAATTCTCTATATAATATTCGCAACACACATTAGACTGCAACACTACATCTCCACAACCTCCAGCCTCCTCACTGCAACATCTAAAACCAATGTTTTATTTCCAAGTATCAGTACTGACACCACTGAGCTCTATTATTGTCTCCATGGATCAGTTCTTATTCTCTTCAGTTTTATGGTTCCTTCATCTTTCTCAGACTTTTCGATGTTCTTTTTAAATTTCCTATTTACTTATACCTTCCCAACTTCCTCCAACATTCTTCGCAACTTCAAAATCTTCCAAAATAATAAATCCCACTAATCCGAAATCCAGTCTTTTATTTTACTCTCATCACTGATTTTTTTATGTTCTCTTTTTAATTTCCTTTTTATGTATATACCTTCCCAAATTCCTCCCAAAAGAATCGTTTCATCGGCAAAAAGCAACTGTAGCAACCTCCACATTCTATCCACTACGTAATCGTTTAGACCCACACCTCTCCACAACACCTTGGCATCCACTTCTTTCACAGCCCTATCTGTAAATATGTTAAACCAGGGTGGCATCACACATCACTGTCTAACACCTACTGTTAATGATATATAAACCCTCTGTCCACCTAACATACCTTAACTTGAAAATCAATATCGGCATAAAATTTCTTTAATGCTTTCGGTTATCTTCTGCCTATTCTATGCATTTGCAATATTTGCCATAATGCCTCCTTGTCCTTCCTATCATAAGCGTTTTCTAAATCACTAATGAAATAATTTCCTTACCTTTACCCCTTCGGTGTAAAAACTTGGTTTACACATCCCTTTCATAAAACCTCCTCATTTCTCTGTGATTCTGCTTTCTGTCTTATCTTATTTTATCTTTCCTGTTATTCTCAACAGGCATTTTTGTTTATTAACATATCGGCCGTTTCCCACCAAGGCAGAGTGGCCCAAAAAAGAAAAACTTTCATCATCATTCACTCCACCACTATCTTGCCAGAGGCGCGCTCACACTACAGTTATAAAACTGCAACATTAACACCCCTGGCTGCCTTCAAGAAGGCACTAGACAAGCACCTAAAGTCAGTACCTGACCAGCCGGGCTGCGGTTTGTATGTCAGTTTGTGTGCGGCCAGCAACAACAGCCTGGTTGATCAGACCCTGATCCACCATGAGGCCTGGTCTCAGACTGAGCCACGGGGGCGTAGACTCCCAAAACCCTCTCCTCAACAACCACCTCGGCAACCCCTCCACAGCCCTCTGAATAATACTTTTTGTAACCCAACACCTCCTAATTTCCAAACTATGAATTCTCTGCGTTATATTCATACCCCACATTGCCCTCAGACACGATATCTCCACTGCTTCCAGCCTTCTTTTTGTTGCAACTTTCACCATCCATGTTTTAAACAGCCATATAAGACTTTGGGGTAAAAAACCATGTTTTTTTGGGTTCCCCTCTTTGGGGTCCTTTGGATATTGTTCCTTGTGAAGAATTAACACTTATCCCAACAAGGGGAAATCTTTATTGAAGAAACTTTTCGCCCCGGGGTTATAAAGTCCAAGAAAAGTGAAGTGGGTAAGGAGGGTTGAATTTTGAGGAAATTTAGTCCCTCAACCGGTCGATGTGTTCAGCCCTCACCCTTGTAGGAAGTGCAGTTGGGGCCAGAGAGGGGGCTTATAAAGCTTTGGAGATGATTTTGAAGCAGGAGGAGGGATAACCCGCAGTATTTAAGCCACCTTTTCCCCCCTATGCGAAATTCCTACAAAGTGATGGATTTGAACACACGTTCCCGGGTTTAGGGAAAATTAAACCTTTCAAACTTCTACCCCCTTTAAACCCACTTAACTTTGCTTTGGACGGGTTTTTGGAAGCCAGGGTGGCGAACTTTCTTCAAAAAGATTCCCAAAGTGTTGCTAAGGTTTCAATTTTTAAATTTTGGGTCGGTTTTAAAAACCTTCATACATCTGTCAGACACTCCAACATCATGGGTTTCTTGGTACAAAGATTCAACCCCTTACCCAACATTTGGACGACGCCCCTATTTAAACATAGGGGGCCGGCCCCACTTTTGATCCCCCCTCCTTTTTCTTTTTTTTTTTTCATCTCACCCGCAGATATAACCCCCTCTCTGGCCCTATGCTGCATTTCCTAAAAAGAGTGATGGACTGAACACATCGATTCCGGGTTGAGGGCTAAATTACCTAAAAAACTTCTACTCTCCTTACCCACTTCAAACTTTGTATTGGGACGATAAAGGGCCAGTTTTGGGGGAAAGTTCTTCAAAAAAGGGTTTCCCTGTGTTGCAAAATTTGTCTAAAATTTTTTCAACTTGTCGGTTTTCAAAAATTCTTCCTTTTTTTCCTTGTCTCCACAAAACTTTTTAGGCCCCCGTTAAATCTTTTTTCCTTTTAAAACCCCTTTCCAAAATTTCCCTTTCCAATTTTTCCCTAGCCCCCACTAGGGAACCCCCCATCCCAAATATCGAAAATATTAAACCTTCCTCCATACCCCCTCCCCCCCAAACTGGTACCCCAGAAATTTAACGGGTTTTAAAAAACCGAAATTTTGAAGATTGAGACACTTAGGCAACATTTGGGAAAACTTTTTTTCCCATAAAGGGAAAATAACCCATCCAGTCTTAAAATTGGGGTTTTTAAAATCATTTATCCCATTTGTCGGATGCGCAACTTAAAGGATCTTGATAAAAGGGGAATTTTTCCTAATTTGGGGTCCAACCTTTGGACGAAGCCCCTATTTACACTGGGGGATGGTTCCCCTATGACCCCCCTTCCTCCTGCTTAGATTCCCCCAGACAACATTTATAAGCCACTTCTTAGGGTCCTATGTTTTAAAACTTTCTAAAAGTTTGAGGGATTAAACACAACGCCCCCCCCTTTCCAGGCTGAGGGACTGATTCCCACAAACTCCCCTCTTCTTACCCTTTTTTGCTTTGTTTTGGGACGGGAGAAGCTCCCTGTTGGCAAAAACATTTTTCAATAGAATCCCTGGGGAAAAATTGCTTTATTAAAAAAAAACTCTTTATTTTACATAACAAAAAATATAACAAAGTAATTTTTATTTATAAATTTTCGAAACAATTAGGAATTTGGGACCCCTTGGGTCAAAAAAAATTTTCCCCCTTTTGATACCTACAATTTCCCCTCTTAAAGGGGGGGTTTCCCTTGTTGGGGGGAAAGGGCCCCTTGGGTCTGGGGGAATTTAAATTTGGCCCTTCCTAGACCAAAACAAAATTCCCCCCCAACCCCCCCCTTCCCTACCCCTTCCCCCCCTTTTTCTTCCTCCTCCTCCCCCCCACCCCTCCCTTTTCCCCTTTCCCTTTTTGGTTTTTTGGGATTTTTTCCAAACGGCAGCTATTTCCTAGGTGGGGGAAAAAAAAACCGGGGGTTTCCTTTCCCTTTCCCTTTGGGGTTTCCCTTGGCAGGGCGTAGTTTACCAGGGAAATCGGGATTCCCTTGAGGATGTCCCAAACCCTCCCCTTTACCCCGGGAGGGGGGTTTTGGGGTCCCCCTTGGGGCAGGGGTTTGTATCTCGGGAAAGCCCCCCTTTTGGTTTCCCGGGGGGGGTGGGGCCGAAGGGGGAGTTTGTGGGGGATATCCGGGGGCCCTCTCTTTTGCCCCACGGGACCCCCTTTCCGGCAGATGTGGGGGGTTAAAAACCCGGATTGTTGGTTTTACTTGATGGGGTAGGGCATGGCAGGGGTTCCATGCTGCATCTCGCTATTTTTGCGGTGCTGGGGGTCCTCTGGGGTGGAGGGAGTTTCTGGCCCTTTCATTCCATCGGAAAAACTACCCCCTCCCCGGGCCCCCCTTTTTTTTTTTTTTTTTTTATTTTTTTTTTCCTTTCTTCTTTCTTTTTTTTTTCTTAAAAACAAAAAAAAAAGAAGTAAATTTAAACCATGGCACCCTAGCCCTTTAAAATGTCCCCCCAGGCCCTTTTTGAAAACCCCCCCCCGTTTTTTGACCCCCGCCTGGGTTTTTGGGGACCACTCTTCGGTTTTTCCTCGCCTCTTCCCCTTTTGGGCCGGTGCTTTTTCCCCTACCCGTTTCAGGTACGAGGTCCGGTTTGACCCCTTCAATTTATTTTACCTCCGTTTCCCCTTTTTGGCAAAGGGTTCCCCGGCCCTCCCCTACGGTGCAGAAAATTTTAAATACCGGGCCCGTTCCACGTCGGATCAATTTTTTGATCCCCCGCCAAAAACGCCAACGACAATTACCTTTCTAAAATGCTTTCCACCTTTCTTTCTTCTCAAAAAAAGATCGACACGCCTCCCCTTTCCCTTCTACGCTCGTTTCAGAATGCACAATTTGGACAAAATTTCTTCACTTTATGACCGACTTCCTCTACCCCCGTCTTTCCGACCCACGTTTTTGGCAAGGCACTCGTAGGGCCAAATTTTGGGTTTAAAGATATTTTTTCATACTCCTTAAAGTTGGTATGTGCATCACCCACTTTTCAGAATGTCCCAAGTCATAAATTTTTCTCTTTTTCCCATATCGATACTTTTACTTTTCATATTGAAAAACCATTCTCTAAATTCTTTTTTGTGGTCCCGTATTCTGCCCCTTTACCTTGTTAAAACAAAATTCCAGTATTTTGGCCCAATGACATTCTTGAAACGTGGAACTCCCAAAAATCTCCCAACCTAAGGTTCCCACGAAATTTTTTCCCTACCCGCGGGGGAAAAAGAGACGATAACCCAAAGCAAGGGGGTCTTTTAAAAACTTTTGAAGCCTAAAACCCCCCATCCTCATTTTTAGTAGTAGGAAAATGGGTTACAAGTTCGAAAGGTGACCCCTAAAACCGCAACAGTGTAGAATTCGGGGGTTTTTTTGGGCCATCCACAAATATTTTAAAAACAAAACCGAATGCCCGGTCTGTGGTCCCAATGACCTTTCCCTAATAGTCTTCCCTTTAATTGTCTGAGGCTTCCCTTTGGGAAACTATCCCCGGGTTAAAAAAGGGCTATTAAAGAGGGGGAAATCCTTTTCCCCAAAAAGAGGAAAATTTCTCCCTTTTTGCCAAGGGCAGTTTCTCATCCTCCCTCCAAGGGAAACAAACCTCGTGTTTCTTTTTCCCAAAGTTTCAAAACGTCCCCCCACTTCTAGGGGCCCCATCTTTGCACCCCCTTGTGGTTCCCCTCCCCCTAGTCACCCCTGTATCAAATTTTCTTTTGCTGTCCTGGGCTAAACCCGGCCCCAAACTTAAAATGCCTCAGTCTTTCTCGCTTTTTTTCCGGGGTTCCCCTCCCCTGCCTCATTTATCGCGAGATCTCGTAGACACCCCCTCCCAATCGCCCCCCTATTCCAGAAGTAAAAAAAAAAAATTTTTTAAAACCCCTCCTTCCCTTTTCCCCCTCTTGACCTGGTTCTTTCCCCTCTCACTGGCTATGTTCCAGTTTTAGGGGGTTAAACCCCCCTTCCTCGTACTGTACCTTCTTTCCAACTGCCCCCTTTCCCAAATTTTTTCCTTTTCTCCCACCCCCCCGGGTTTTCTCCCTCTTCTCCCCCCCTTTCCAGCTTTTTTCTCCAGTTCCCCCCACCCTTTTTCGCCCCCCCTACCTTTTTTAAAAAGTCCTTTACGGGTTCCAATTTTTAAACTCATCCCCCCTACCATTTTAAATATTGTCCCCCTTTAACGACGTCTGTAAATTCCCGAAACACTTGAAGCAATCTTGAATATATTGCAAACCCAAAACCTTCAATGGACACGATCCACCCTCTGTTCCTTCTCTCTCCTCTCCCCCATCGGCAAAGTCCCTTTCTTCAAGCGCCCCGTTTTTTGGCTCTTGAACTTTTCCCCCCCATGCCTCTCCATTTTGGGACTTTTCAAACCCCCTCTAGTCCATAAACCCCTTCCCCTGCGGATTTAAAGGTTTATTTTTATCATTGCCAATCCGGGCCCTATTTACAGGGAATATATGGGGCCCTTCACGGATAAATCGGGGGGTGGAGTTTAATTTACTCTCCCGTTTTCTTGTTGGTTTTTTGCTTACGGGAAACCCAAAAATTACACCTGCTGTTATCTCTCCCATCCCCGGGTAAAAATTTATTGTTTTCTTCGGCCCTTTTTTTCCTGAGGGGCCCTATAAAAAAAGTGCCCTTTTAAACACTGATACCCCGTACCATCACTATTTGTTCGTACTTTCGGCTTAATTACACAGCAGCCCGTACCCCTTGCATAGGTGATAAAACCTCTTTTTTCTTTATATCTCTCCCCTTTCCGGGGCTTTTACTTTTCCGGATTTTTGCCTTTTCTTTTTTTCGTCTTTAAACCGCCCCCCCGTTCTGCTACTTGGGGGATTTTAATGCCCATCCTTCCTCTGGGGGTGCCACTGTGTTCCCGGGGCTTCAGTTGGGGGTTTTCTTGCCCCCCAACCCCCCCCATGTTTTAAATAAGGACTCACCCCCATTTATCCTCGGACTCCACTCTTCTTGCATCGTTTTCTAGTCTGCTTTCCTCCCCCGCTTAGACTTCCCCTGGTTGTTCTCCCGGATTTAATGCGCGATCTTTTCCAAAAACTTCTTACTTCCCTTCTTTACCACCTCTTGATCCCCGCTGGAAATTTTGACGGCAAAATTGAATCTTTACTCAAACTAAAGTTTTTAGGAGGTTCCTTTTTGCCCCCATTGATGAGCTTTTAACCTCTTTCCCCTCCGTTTTAACCGCGTTCTCTTCTATCCCAAATTTTTGGGCAGGATTCTCGAAATGAATGCCTTGGTGGTTCCCTGCTTGTCCGTCTAGTTTAAAACCCCGGCTGCATGGGGGGGTATGGAAAATAAACCCGGAGAACTTTTTGTTTTAGAGAAAGGTGCAATCACTGCCGTGTCATCCGTGACGCTAAAACGCATGCGGGCGAGTTTATGTCCCCACATACCTCGCTCCTCTATGAGTGCAGTCTGGAAAAAAAGTACGAAAATGAGTGGTAATTTTCCCCGCCCCGGCCCCTTTTTCTGCAGTTGCCGGGGATTAGCAAACCATAGATGTTGCAATAAAATTGGAACCCTTTGGGTCCATATTTCTCAAGGGCTCCTCTTGCCCTCGTTTCTTTCCTCAAAGTTGCCAGGATTTGCACCCTTGGATTTTTTCTTCTCTCAGAGAAAAACGTACAGGGGTTCTTTTCCTTAAGAACTGGAGGCAACACTCTCAGTTTTGCCGTCATGGGTAGCTGGCCCGAGACATTATTTCTATCTACAACTTTACATCGTCCCCTTTTGCAGTCCTTTTACCCCTTTTAAATTTTAAATTTGGTAAAGGAGTTCTTCCACGCTGGGAAATCTCCCATTTTTCTATCGCCCCATTGTTTACCGTCATTTTGCAAAGTGATAGAACGCCTGGTAAATAACATTTAGTGTGGTTTTTAGAGAAAACCCAAGTCTCTCCACTCGTCAATATGGCTTTCGGGGGGCGTTCTCCCATAGCCCCCTTATTTACATTTGGGATTGTATGTTCAAATGCCTTTGCAATAACCCCCCCGTTATTGCCATTTTTTTTTGACCTTGGAAGGCAAGAAAATTTGGGGTAAATATTTTGGGCCCAACCCCATCCTTAGGCCCCCGAGGCAATTACCCCTTTCCCTTAGAGTTTTTTAAACTGAAGGCATTTCCGTGTTGGGTTATAATGCTCCCCCGGACTTTACCCATAAAGGTGCCCCCCAGGGATGTGTTCTAGTCAAACTTTTTCTCCTTGCTTAAAAAAGATTTGGGCCCTTTAGTTTTCCCATCAAAATTTGGTATCACTCTATGCTGATGATTCGTATTCCCCTGGCGGCCCTGCGTCCCCTCATTACAGTTTTCTCCAGATGCGGCGACCGTGTTTCCCAATTTGGGGCCACCACAATGGGTATAAATTTCCAGCCAAAAACTCACCAAATTATTTTCACTAGCGTTTCTGTCACTCCGATATCTTTGTCCCTCTGGGGCTCCCGTATCCAACTTGAAAAGTCGGTTTCTGGGCCCCCTTCTTTGCCTTTAGGTTATCCTGGACACCTCACATTACCCCTTTGAACAACTTGTCCATCCGGTGAACCTCTAAAAAACCCTTTTTCTCTTTCATGGGGAGTGATCGTGAATTCCTTCCCCAAAAATTCCACCCCCCATTTTACAAACTTGATTATGGTGACCAGATCTATTCACGGCCCCTCCCGTACTCCTCTACCTTTAAAGCCCTTTCACCAAGGGTTGTTTATGCCTTGGTGCTTTTGCTCCCTTCCCTGTTGAGAGCCTCTAGCAGAAGGAAAATTCCATCCTTATCCCATAGCCGTATCCCATTGCCTTCGCTATGTTATGCCTATGATCCCGCAATCCCTTCCATTTAAATGGTCACTGAATTGTAGACATTTTTTTTGCCGCCCTGTTTATCTGTTCCTTTTCTCTTTTCCTACATTCGCCTTGTCTTCTTTCAATTTCCACCTTTCATGTTCATGTAGCATCTCACTTTTCCCCACCCCCCGGGAAGTTCAAGCTGTTCGAGTCTGTTCTTTCCTCTCCCTTGTCAAAAACCCCTTAGGTCGCTTCCCCCTCTTTTTTCTTGACCACTTCCACCTCATTTATCTTTTTAGTGTACACAGATGGCTCTAAGTCTTTGACGGCGTAGGATTCGGGAGCTGTTCCCCGAGGTCATACGGGGCATAAAATATTTCGGCTGTTTTTTTAATGCTGAATTGTTGCCTCTTGCAGACTTTTCCGTATTGCATCTTGCCCGGTATCATTTGTGGTTGTCTCAGACCCATCAGTGCTTTTCGGCTATTTCAGAAATTTGATACACCCCGCCCCCCTTTTTCCCCCGATCCCTTTGGCTACGCGCATCTTTTTCCAAGCTAAAGAATTTTTTTTTGTTGGGTCCCCGGAAAGTTGAGTAAGGGGAAAAGAACAGGGAGACACTGTGCGCGGTCACAGACAAGGGCCCTACCCGTTTAAATAGAGGTATTCCATTTACGGACTTTTTGCTGCAATGCTACCCCCCTTTTATTTCCCATTGGCAACACGTTGGTCTACTATGTCAGTACAAAATTCAATCATTAAACCAGTATAGGTTCTGGCCGTCTTCTTCTCACCAGTGTCGAGGGTTTGGGGAAAACTCTCTCCCGTTTCACATTGGGCCATATCATCTTATCATGGATACTATGGGAGGCGCCCGCCCCACTTGAGAATTGTCAGGCTCCATTATCAGCAGCCCCATTTTGTTGGCTGCCACTTTATCAACGAGCAACAGAATTTACCTCATCGGTCTTCGCTCCCCCTGCTTTTTTACCTTCCCCTTTTGCTGTGGCCCCCCCTTTCTCCGGGGCTCTCACTCTCTCATTTACCTTTTTTACAACAAGACTTACTTCACAAATTGATGCCTTTAGCCCTTTTTACCTCAATCTTTGTACCCTTACCCCCCCCACTATCCCCTGCGCCGCTGTTTTGTAACCTACGATCATCCCCCCCCCCTTCTGCCGCCCAATACCCTCGCTTCTTTCCTACCCGCGTCGATTAGCAGGAATGCAAATCCAACAATTTCGGCTCCTATTTTAGAAGTTCAGCCCCAAATTTTCTTTTAAACACGAAATTTTTCCAATATCATAACGTTTTTACCAATTCAAAAAGCAATGGCGAGTCCCTTTTGGAGGCACAGTTTCCCCCTTTTTATAATATAAAATTTTATTTAAAAACGTTGGCCATCTATTTTCATATAACTACTGTATTTCTGGAAAATATATACGTATTTTCCACACTGCAGCCGGGGGAGTTCGTTTTTAATGATCAAATTTCTCATTTGGCAAAGGTGGGGCCCCGGGCAATATAG
>NC_069450.1:4895382-5005723 GCF_026875155.1 Cherax quadricarinatus | reverse complement strand
ATTCTTCGCTAACAAGTGAATGTAACTTAAGAGTCTTCAATCTTTCTTCATAAGGAAGATTTCTGATGCTATGTATTAATTTAGTCATCCTACGCTGAATGTTTTCTAACGAATTTATGTCCATTTTGTAATACGGAGCCCAGAACTGAGCTGCATAATCAAGGTGAGGCCTTACTAATGATGTATAAAGCTGCAGTATGACCTCTGGACTTCTGTTGCTTACACTTCTTGATATAAATCCCAGTAATCTATTTGCCTTATTACGTACGCTTAGGCATTGCTGTCTTGGTTTAAGGTTGCTGCTCACCATAACCCCCAAGTCCTTTTCGCAATCTGTATGGCTAAGTTCTACATCATTTAATTTATAAGTACTAGGGTTATGGGCACTCCCAAGCTTCAGAACCTTGCACTTATCTACATTGAACTGCATCTGCCACTTTTCTGACCAAGAATAGAGTTTGTTTAATCCTCCTGAAGTTCCCTAACATCTACGTTTGAATCAATTATCCTACCTATCTTTGTGTCATCGGCGAATTTGCTCATATCACTAGTAATTCCCTCATCAAGATCATTGATATATATTATAAACAACAACGGGCCCAAGACTGATCCCTGTGGAACGCCACTTGTTACAGATCCCCACTCGATTTAACCCCATTTATGGACACTCTCTGCTTCCTGTCAGTGAGCCATGACTCGATCCACGAGAGCACTTTTCCCCCAATGCCATGGGCTGCCACTTTCTTTAACAGTCTATGGTGCGGAACTCTATCAAAAGCCTTACTAAAATCTAAGTAAATAATATCAAATTCTTTATTGTGGTCAACAGCCTCAAAAGCTTTACTGAAGAAAGTTAATAAATTAGTTAGACAAGACCGGCCTCTTGTGAATCCATGCTGAGTATCATTAATCAAGCTATGCTTATCGAGATGGCTTCTTATAATCTCAGCTATAATTGACTCTAGTAATTTGCCTACAATTGAGGTCAGGCTTATTGGGCGTAATTGACGGTAACGACTTGTCCCCTGTTTTAAAAATAGGAGTTACATTAGCCATCTTCCACATATCAGACACTACACCTGTTTGAAGAGATAAATTAAAAATATTAGTTAATGGTTCACAGAGTTCCATTTGCATTCCTTAAGAACCCTTGAAAAAACCTCATCAGGACCCGGCGACTTATTTTGCTTCAGTCTGTCTATCTGCCTCACAACCATCTCACTAGTGACTGTGATGTTACATAATTTATCTTCTTCTAGCCCACTGTAAAAATTAATTACTGGAATATTGTTAGTGTCTTCCTGTGTAAAAACTGAGAGAAAATAATTATTTAAAATCAAGCACATTTCATTCTCATTGTCAGTAAGGTGCCCATAGTTATTTTAAGGGGACCTATCTTATCTCTAACTTTTGTTCTATAGACCTGGAAAAAACTTTTTGGGTTAGTTTTAGAATCCCTAGCAACTTTAATTTCATAGTCCCTTTTAGCTTTTCTTATCCCCTTTTTAATGTCCCTCTTAATGTCAATATACTGATTCATAAGATGACCCTCACCTCTTTTGATACGCCTATAAATTCCTTTCTTATGCCCTAGTAGATATTTGAGCCTATTATTCATCCATTTTGGGTCATTTCTATTTGATCTAATTTCTTTATATGGGATAAACGCTCTTTGAGCAGCATGTATAGTGTTCAGAAAACTGTCATATTGATAGCTCTCTTCGTTACCCCAGTCAACAGATGATAAGTGTTCTTTAAGCCCATCGTAATCTGCTAAGCGAAAATCTGGGACTGTTACTGAGTTATCGCTACTATCGTACTTCCATTCAATGCTAAATGTAATTGATTTGTGGTCGCTAGCACCCAGTTCCTCTGAAATTTCTAAATTATTAACAAGGGATTCATTGTTTGCCATAACTAAGTCAAGCAGGTTTTTTCCCCTTGTAGGTTCTGTCACAAACTGCTTCAAAAAACAATCCTGAAATACTTCTAAGAAGTCGTACGATTCTAAATTCCCAGTCAAGAAATTCCAATCAACATGACTAAAGTTAAAGTCTCCTAGAATTACTACATTATCGTGCCTTGTGGCCTTAACAATTTCCTCCCATAGTAGTTTCCCTTGGTCCCTATCTAAGTTAGGGGGACGGTATATCACTCCTAAAATCAGTTTTTCATGCCCCTCTGAAAATTCTATCCAAACAGACTCTGTATGTGTTACTTCAGACTTAATACCCGTTTTTATGCAACAGTTCAAGCGATCTCGGACGTACAATGCCACCCCACCCCCCCTCCCAATACTTCTATCTTCTTGGAACAATTTAAAACCCTGAATATGACATTCCGCAGGCATGTCCCGACTTTTTGAATTAAACCACGTCTCAGTTAAGGCAAATACATCAATGTTACCTACACTAGCAACTAATCTCAACTCGTCCATCTTATTCCTAGCACTACGGCAATTAGCATAATAAACATTGAAAGACTCTCCTTTCTCTTTACCCTTCCTGCTCATTTCTATTTTTCTACTAAACCTATTACCGTCTTTATCACCCAAGGTCCCTGGCTTTTCAATATCTATCTCGTTCTTATTATTACTAGTTCCCCTAGAACTCGTAATATTACTACACTGGGACTTCACTGTTTTCCTGCCAAAACCCATACCACTAACTATTCCTAGTTTAAAGTCCTAACTGCTCCCTCCACTGCAGTTGCCAGTGCTCCCACCCCACACCTAGATAAGTGAACCCCATCCCTAGCATACATGTCATTTCTGCCATAGAAGAGGTCCCAGTTGTCAATGAATGTTACCGCATTTTCCTTACAGTATTTGTCCAGCCAGCAATTGACACCAATTGCCCTGGACAACCATTCACTTCCAACTCCCCTCCTTGGCAAAATACCACATATGAGAGGGTTCCCACCCTTACTTCTAATTATTCTTATTGCTGACCAATACCTTCTAATCAGGTCCCTCACTCCTACGTCTGCCACCAACGTTGCCTCCAGCCTGAGAACAGATAAATAGGATTGCTCCCATTACCACTCATGATGTCATCCAGACGGCTAACAATATCCTCCATCTTCCCAGCCCCAGGAAAGCAAACTCTCTGTCTCCTACTCCTGTCCTTCAAGCAGAACGCCCTATCCAAAACCTAACTTGGGCTATCCCAAACAACAACAATATTCTTACCTTTCCTAAATAGTCTTTCGTCGTGTCGTTCCCAGTAGTCAACTCACATTCGTTCGGGTAAGCACTGAGAATGTATTGGATGTTTCCACAACAGTTTTCCACGGCAAAGACTCATTCTTCTTCATGCGTTTTCTACCTTTCCAATTCGTCTTCTGATCGTCAACTCTTTCCCTGCTGTCCAGCCACTGACTACAGTATCCCTTCCCTCTTGACCTGAGGACTCAAACAGGAGGGACTACTACGAAACTTCTTGTTCTCCTCGGTCAATCGCCGATTTTCCAAATTCGCCAACCTACCAATTCTTCTTAAGCTGTTGGTAAAGTTGCTCGATGGAGGGCCATCTTTGCTTCAATCTAGAGAGCGCGCAAACAGGTCTTCACAGAGCCAAGTACACTCAACACTGAAGTACAACGTCCTACACTGTTGCCACCCGTTCATATTCCACTCTTGCCATCCTGCAGTTCTGTGGTGGATTATCATCACTGCAATGACCACTTTGGTGTTGACCCGCAGACTGAACTGTACCTGCTATGAGTCTCATTTTCTTTTCCGTCGGATGCTATGCCTTTCCATTTTCATTCTCGAATTTCCATCTGTTTTTTACGACAAGCATCCCCACCTCCCCCACTGCCCCTTCCATCTTTCCTCAGATCTGTATCCTGTGGAAGATTGCATCTGTTATTGTCCTCCGTGAGTTTGTTTTTCTGTAAACTGAATGATGTCTGGGGACTTCCTCTACTGATTCTTTCTTGCCATACCTCCTGTTTATTCGTTAAGTTCCATCTGCATTCGTGTACCAAACCTTCAACTTCTGTTCTAATACTGTAAACGAGTGGAGCGGGGGGTTGGAAACAGAGGATCGGTGTGTTTGGTGGGTTTGGATTGTTTAGTGCCTTGGGGGTGTCATGCTGGAATAACTTCTGCAGGTGTTTCTGGGGGGGTGTTCTTGTCCTTACCATTGTGTGTGTGTGTGCGTGCGTGTGTGTGTGTGTGTGTGTGTGTGTGTGTGTGTGTTGTGTGTGTGTGGTGTGTTGTATGTGTGTTGTGTGTGTGTGTGAGTGTGTGTGTGTGTGTGTGTGGTGTGAGTGTGTGTGGTGTGTTGTGTGTGTGAGGTGTGTGCGTAATAACATTCGTAATATGTAAAATTGTGGGACTAGTGAATTTATTGAAAAGTGGTTATTAGTTTGTAAGTTGTGGTGACTTTTTCTGATGAAATAGTTAAAACGAGAAAAGCGAGTGGAGCGCCTAGACTTTGAGGAGTGTGAATCTTAATGTAAAGAAATTGGGGATTGTTTGTGGGGTATTAACGAAAAATTGTTGAATTATTGGGTTATCCGGGTTAAGAGCGAAAATGTGTAATGTTTTCCCCCTATGTTTTTTATGAAATTGTAATACTGAGATGGTGACGACTCAGAAGATCCAGAAACAAAATGCACAGAAATTTCTTCAAGATAAAAATATGTTGATTTAGTCAATGAATCGTACCTTTTTTTTCAATGAATTTTTTTTTTTTTTTTGTTGATGTATATGAAAGGGGGGGTGGTCATTGGTTGTATAATAAATTGTGTTATCCTGACATTTTAATGTCCGCGTTCGACAAATTACAACGTGCCTGTGTTGTGTGGGTCATCACGTGAGCCTCATTGACATAGAGGGGAAGTCACAAATTCGCGAGTGCGGCGATAGTGATATATATATATTCTATAGACTATATTACACTCTATGCTCGCGTGACGGTCACTGACCGCCGCCGAGTTCAGATGGTGGGGTGACGTCACACTTGTTTAGGACCTTAGTAAGAGAAAGTACATGCCTCCATAGGGGGAAGTTCATTTGAATGCTTACGACATATACTCACATCACTGGGAAATCCAAAAAAAAACTTTGATCCCAAGGAGATGGAGGAGAAATACATGATCCAGGAGATGGAGACCACAAGAAAATTAAATTCAAAAAAAATTTGAAAAAAAAAATTTAGGTAGAAGTGGGTGGTGGGAGTGGTTACCCATAGGGGGAATCCAAAAAACCTTGATCCAAGGAGATGGAGTCTTTGTATTATTGTTATTGAGAAAAAACTTTATCAAGGAATTGGAGGCATGGAAATTTGGGATGCAAGTGGGAGTCCAATTTGAATGCTTACCCCCATAGGGGGAACCAAAACTTGATCCAAGGGCGCGTGGAGGAGAAATTTTTGGTGGATGGGGGTGGTGGTAAGGGAGGTGTGAGTGAGTGATCCGATGAAGTTGGTTCTTGGTATTATAGCAATCGAGAAAACTTGATCCAAGGAATGGAGGAGAAATACTTGATCCAAGGAGATGGAGACCACAAGAAAATGAAATTCAGCGAGCGCGCGCAAATAGAAAAAAAAAATTTTTGGGGTAGAAGGTGGGGTGAGGTGGGAGGGTACCATAGGGGGAATCCAAAAAACTTGATCCAAGAGATTGAGTCTTTGTAATACTGTTATTGAAAAAACTTGAATCCGAGGAAATTGGAGCAGGGAATTTGGGACGCAAGTGGAGTCCATTTTTTGAATGCTTACCCTAGATGGGTAATCCAGTGGGATCCATTTTTGAAATGCTTACCCCCAGAGGGGGAAAAAAAATAACTATGACCAAGGAAGTGAGTCCTTTGTATTATTGATATCGAGAAAAACTTGATCAAGGAAGTGGAGATCATAGAAAATTCGAAAAAAAATTGGCAGGAATGGGGTGGTGGGAGGGGTACCCACGAGGGGGCAAACCCAAAACATTGATCCAAGGAAGTGGAGGAGAAAAACTTGGACATAGAGGTAGAAGTGAATGTGTGGGAGGTGTGGGAGGGAAAATCTTGTATTATTATAAATGAGGAAAAACTTGATCCGAGGAGATCATAAAAATTCGAAAACCCATAGGGGGAATCCCAAAAAAAAAAACTCGATCAAGGAAGTGGAGCGAAATATAAGTTTTAGAGGGTATTGATCCGAGAGGATGAGCAGGACTTTTGGATGGAAGTGGGTGGGTGGGAGGGCTACCCATAGGGTGAAACCCCTAAAAATTTGATCCGAGGAGATAGAGAGCACGAAGAAATTCAAAAAAAATCGGAAAAAAATTCGGGGGGGGGGGCGAATCCGGAACGACGCTGCAAAAGGCGCGGGGCGGGCGCAAGGGCGGGCGTGGGGTGGGGCCAGGGCGGCCGCCGGTCGGGCGGGTGCTGGGCGGGCGGGCACGCGGGCGCAGTTTGGGGCGCGGGTGGGGCGTGGGTGGGGGGTCGAGGGTGAGGTGGTCGAGGGTGAGGTGTCGAGGTGAGGTGGTCGAGAGTGAGGTGGTCGAGGGTGGTGGTCGAGGTGAGGGGTCGAGGGTGAGGTGGTCGAGGGTGAGGTCAAGGACCTTAGCATAAAAGTGTGAAAAGGATCAGCCAGAGGAGACCGTACCGTGGAGACCGCAGAGAGGTAGGAGCCACTCTGTAGAAATTCAGACTACTTTATATATATATATATAAATATATATATATATATATATATATAATATATAAATATATATATGGGTGTGAATTGGTAAAAATATATATATATAATATACATATATATATATATATATACATATAAATAAAATATCTATATATATATAATATATATAAATATAATATTATATATGTATATATAAATATATTTAAATATATTATATATATATAATATATATATATATATATATATATATATATATATATAAACCAAAATACATTTACAGAAAAAACATAAACATGAATACAATGGCAAATGGTATGGTCAATGTATACAAAGATCATGAATTTCCTCCAGCTCCTCCGAGGCGGACGGTTGAGCCAAGTGTGCAGCAAAGCTTTTCCCCTTGGAATGGCGACGCTGAGGCGCTGGAACAGAAAGTGGCTATATAATATAATATATATATATATATCTATTATTATAATATATATATATATATATAGTATATTTATATATATTATAATATATATGTATATTACACACATATATATATATATATATTATATATAATATATATATATATATATATATATATATATATATATAAAGAAAGATCGCAGTTAGCAGGATTCGAACTACTACTGAAATGGTCAAGATTCTCAGCAGAGCGCTCTAGTCCTACTCGGCTACACAAAAGCCATATAGACTGGGCAGCCAGGTTCACATGCTTGAAGATCACTGACGTGCCGGCTGGGAAAGAAACAAGGCTTGTGAACCAGTGTGCCCAGTCTATGTGGCATTTTTGTGGTAGAGTGCCTAGAGCGCTGCCTGAGAATCTTGACCATTCCTCATAGTAGTTTAGAAATCCCTGCCGAATGCGATCTTCTTTGTAATATACCCACTTGTATTCTGCGTGGTGCATAGATGTATATAAAATAATTAGTGTATATATATATTTATATTTGAGGTTCTAAGACTCTTCAAATTCTGCATAAAAACATATAACGCAGCAGGCATTTCAAAATATTAGATTTTTTTCTTCCTCTATTATTATGGAGTTTATGTAGAATACTAAAACTAACAATAATACCATATATAATATCTCATGTAGGGATAGCAAATGCAAAAAAACACAATTAGTGTCCTTCTCCTGATATTCCTTCCTACACTGTAAGTTAACAAATTACTTTCAATCGCAATTTAAATTAACACCTTTTCAAACCAGAATTTTATGGCGCGTGGAAGGAAGATAGTGTTGTTATGGATGTTAATGGTTGTGGCATGAACATGGTGTGGGAACCCCAGCGTCTACTACCATCATCCTCCTTTGGGAATTTTTTTAATGGCTGTTAACAAGAACATTCATCCCAGCCAACTCTTTCCTTATTTTCCAACAGCAACGTCATGTAATTGGTCAATTTTTATAGTGTAAACATAAAGCGCTATAATCAGTGAGGATCATTCAGCACTACAATAATGGAAACTCAGTCATCTGCTATTAGTGATACAATGTCTAATAAAAAAGCATGAGAGGAAGTGGAGGAAGGTGACGTGTTACTTACAATCCAATTTCTTTTACTGAACACCCCCGAAATGAATATATAATAAATAGTGAAGCTCACAAAAACCAGAACGCATTAGAATCCGAAAATTCGTTTGGGTGTGAAACGTGTCTCTCTTATTATGGTTTGTTAACTTCTTCCTATGGAAAGGAATACATTTAATTTTTGTTGGCAGATGACAACATCTGATGGGAAAGGATACAAATACTAAGGTTCATTTTCTAACAAGTGAACAGTTATGAAAATGGAAGCTAACGAGAACTGATCACAACAAAATATTCGTTACAGTTAGTAAAACAAAATCAATAATCCAACAGTGAATAAGTTGGATAGAGGCATCAACTCAACCTTGTCTCAGAAGACAAACTTAAACTCAATACACTTGCAAAACACACAAGGTCTGAGACCTGAAGAATGGATAATTTGGGATATTGAGAAGAATAAAGAATCAGAACCTCATGTTACAAAACCGAAAATACGAAAAAACTGAAATAAATGGTATCTATCGTTCAAGAAATCAAACAGCGAAAAGACCGAAATAGATAAAATTTATATAATATGAACCAACGAGAGGGTTCAAACCCACCCTCGTATGTTTGTTTATGAGAGGACATAGATGGACATATTTATAATTTAGCATTTATAGACGGAATGTTAAGAGACAGGTTATAGTAGCTGAAGTTCAACTCCACCAAATATTGTTAGATAAGATACAAGGACAGAGTGATGTGTATAGGAAAGTCCATTTACCTCAGCTAGCTCTGTTCATCTGAATGTTAAATTAATATTTTTTGGCATCCACATTTTGGATATCAAACGCTACTAATATCATCTCACACCTCAGGAATGTACCAACAATACAAAGATAAGCACAAAAAAGCTAACATAAGAACATAAGAAAGGAGGAACCTGCAGGAGGGCCATGCGGCCCATACTAGCAGGTACTTTACAATTTCTATCCCCACTAACAAAACATTTGCCCAACCCAGTTTTCAATGCCACGCTAGAAATAAGCTCTGATGTGAAAGTCCCACTCAAATCCAACCCCTCCCACTCATGTACTTATCCAACCTAGATTTGAAACTACCCAAAGTCCCAGCCTCAATAACCCAACTAGGTAGACTGTTCCACTCATCAACTACCCTATTTCCAAACCACTACTTTCCTAATTCCTTTCTAAATCTAAACTTATCTATTTTAAAATCCCATAACTGCGGTTCTCTCGTGGGAGAGACATTCCTCAAGACCTCATTAAATCCTCTTTATTAATACAGATCTTCCACTTATACACTTCGAACAGTCTCCCCTCCATTCTTTCGTCAAAAACAAGGTCTGAATTGGTAACATAAGAGTCTTCAATTCTTTCTCCATAAGGAAGATTTCTAATGCTAGAATTAATTTAGTCAACCCAAAAACGCTAATGATTTTTACTAACTGAATATATGTCCAATTTTGTAATACTGAGACCAGAACTGAGCTTGTCATAATCGAGGTGAGCCTTACTAATGATGTATAAAAAAGCTGCAGTATGACCTCTGGACTTCTGTTTGCTTACACTTCTTGATATAAATCCCCTGTAATCTATTTGCCTTATTACGTACGCTTAGGCATTGCAGTCTTGGTTTAAGTTGCTGCTCACCAAAACCCCGCAAGTCCTTTTTCGCAATCTGGATGGCTAAGTTCTACAATCATTTAAACTTATAAGTACTAGGGATATGGCACTCCCAAGCTCAGACCTTGCATTTATCAGCATTGAAGTGCATCTGCTTCTGCCAACTTTCTGACCAAGAATAGAGTTTGTTTAAAATCCTCCTGAAGTTCCATAACAAACTACGTTTTGAAGAGATGCAATTATCCTACATATCTTTGTGTCAGCGGCGAATTTGCTCATCTCACTAGTAATTCTCTCATCAAGAATCCATTGATATATTATTATAAACCAACAACGGGCCCAAGAACTGATCCCTGTGGAACGCCACTTGTTACAGATCCCCCACGGGACTTAACACATTTTGGACACACACTGCTTCCTGTCAGTGATCCATTACACGATCGCACGAGAGCACTTTTCCCTCCTCCCATGCCATGACTGGCCACTTTCGTTTAAACAGTCTATGGTGCGGAACTCTATCAAAAGCCTTACTAAAATTCAAGAAAATAATATCAAATTCTTTATTGGGTCAACAGCCTCAAAAGGCTTAACTGAAGAAAGTTAATAAATTAGTTAGAAAGACTCGGCCTCTAGTGAATCCATGCTGAGTATCATTAATCAACTATGCCTATCGTAGATGCTTCTTATAATCTCACATAATTGATCTCTAGTAATTTTTCCCACAATTTGAGGTCAGGCTATTGGGCGGTAATTTACCACCCAGGATTCCAAATGGCCTGTTATCCCCGGGTGTAATGGGAGCAAATAAACACAGATAGAGAAAAGTTTAGACTTATATTATCCTTCACCAATTTATAACAGCAATATGTACACTCTAAGTACAGTGAATAAGTATAGGCCCCACGGTAAGCAAACATAAATAGAAGTGCCACAAATAGCAGACCGTGCTTCAACCAGCTCTAGAATGGTAATGACAAGGGCAGACAGGAGAGCGGTAACCCACATAACCTCGCGATTGCCAAAACCAATCTTCTATTGGCTAAAACCTGGTCACTAGTTGAACGACGGGGCCCCATATCAACTTCTTAGCAAACCTGGTTACGCTGGTTGGGGGAGTATAGCCGGTAAATGAGGTGTGTACATGCGCCGAATAAAGGTTACATACACTTTGCATGCCACAGGCGGAATTTTGAACGGATAACGACTTGTCCCCTGTTTTAAAAATAGGAATACATTAGGCCATCTTCCCACATATCAACACTACACCGTTTGAAGAGATAAATTAAAAATATTATTTAATGGTTCACAGGACTTCCATTTTCTTCCTTAAGAACCCGTGAAAAAACCTCATCAGGACCCGGCGGACTTATTTGCTTTCAGTCTGTCTACTGCTTCCAGACCATCTCACTAGCGACGTGATGTTTACATACTTTATCTTCTTTCTAGCCTACTGTACAAAAATTAATTACTGGAATATTGTTAGTTTCTTCCTGTGTAAAAACTGAGAGAAATAATTATTTGAAAAAAAGCAGCATTCATTCTCTTTGTCAGTAAAGGTGCGGCCCATAATTATTTTTAAAGGGGCCTATCTTTCTCTAAAACGTTTGTACTATCGACCTGTAAAAAAACTTTTTGGGTTTGTTTTAGAGAGACAATCCTACAACTTTAATTTCATAGTCCCTTTACAGCATTTCTTATCCCCTTTTAATGTCCCCCTCTTAATGTCAATATACTGATTCATAAGATGACCCCCACCTTCTTTTGATACGCCTATAAATTCCTGTTCTTATGCCCTAGTATATATTTGAGCCCCCCTATTAATCATCCATTTTGGGTCAATTCTATTTGATCTAATTTCTTTATATGGATAAACGCTCTTGAGCAGCATGTAAAAGGTTTCAGAAAACGTCATATTGATAGCTCTCTTCGTTACCCCATTCAACAATGATAATTTTCTCTAAGCCCATTCGTAATCTGCTAAGCGAAAATCTGGGCCAGTTACTGAGTTATGCTACTATCGTACTCCATTCAAATGCTAAAATGTAATTGATTTGTGGTGTCGCTAGCACCCCAGTTCCTCTGAAATTTCTTAAATTATTAACCAAGGGATTCATTGTTTGCCATAACTAAGTCAAGCAGGTTATTTCCTCCCCATGTAGGTTCTGTCCCAAACTCATCAAAAAACAATCCTGAAATACTTCTAAGACGTCGTAGAATGCTAAATTCTCATCAAGAAATTCCAATCAACATGAATGAAAGTTAAGGTCTCCTATTAATACTTTAACTACATTATCGTGCCTGTGGCCTTTAACAATTTCCTCCATAGTAGTTTTTTTCCCTTGGTCCCTATCTAGTTTGGGGACGGTATAACACTCCTAAAATCAGTTTATTCAATGCCCCTCTGAAAATTCCTACCAAACAGACCCTCTGTATGTGTTACTTCAACTTAATACCCGTTTTTTTATGCAACTTCAAGCGATCCGGACATACAATCCACCGCCAACCCCCACTTCCCAATATTTCTTCTTCTTGAACAATTTAAAACCCTGAATATGACAATCCGCAGGCATGTCCCGACATTTTGAATTAAACCACGTCTCAGTTAAGGCAAATACATCAATGTTACCTGCACTAGCAACTATCACACCTCGTCCAGCATATATTCCGAGCACTACGGCAATTAGCATAATAAACATTGAAAGACTCTCCTTTTTCACTTTACCCTTCTGCTCATTTCTATTTTCTAACAAACCTTTACTGTCCTAAATCACCCAAGGTCCCTGGCATTTCAATATCTACCCTCGTTCTTATTATTAACTAGTTCCCCTAGAACTCGTAATATTATACACACTGGGACTTCACTGTTTTCCTGCCAAAACCCATACCATCGAACTACTCCTAGTTTAAGTCCTAACTGCTTGTCCTCCACTGCAGTTGCCATGCATCCCACCCACACCTAGATAAGTGAACCCATCCTCTGGCATACATACACTTCTGCCATAGTAGAGGTCCCAGATGTCAATGAATGTTTACCCGCATTTTCCTTCACAGTATTAGTCCAGCCAGCAATTGACAAACCAATTGCGCCTGGACAACAACCATTCATTTTCCCACTCCCCCTCCTTGGCAAAATACCACATATGAGTAGGTTCCCACCCTTACTCCTAATTATTTTATTGCGACCTCTGACCTGCTAATACAGAAGTTTTAATATTTTGTTTTTAAATATGGCTGAGAGCCTACATACAATGATATAATTTTTCACAATGTGCCAAGATGCCTCTATGGCTAAAATAGTAGGAACGAGAGAGTGACATAATAGGGAACTTGATTTAAATGCACAAATGAAAATATGTACAACCATGTCACAGAAATGCAGGTTGCAATATCATTCTTCCTAGAATTCTTGTGAGTGAATGATCACAGCGGTGGGTCTGCTAATCGCTTCAACCTTTCAACAACCTGTTTCCAGTTATATATTCATTCAATTTTCACTGAGAGAGGAGTTCTTTAAGGTTTATATTGAGGTAAAGACATAGGTTTTGTTTTTTGAGGGTATAAGAAAAGATGTGACGCTTGGAATTGTAGGAGTGTGAAATGAGACAAAGCACCACACGTGGTGACACTAACCTGGACCTGGAGTCGACCTGAGAGGCATTCCGGGGATCAACGCCCCCTGGCCCGGTCTATCTACGACCATGCATCCGGTGGAATCAGGGCCTGATCAACCAGCTTGTTACTGCTGGCCGAACGCAAGTCCAACGTACGAACTAGAGCCCGGCTGATCCTGCACTGCTTTAGGTATCTGTCCCCAGCTCCCTCTTGAAGACAACCAGGAATCTATTGGTGATGCCCTATTATGGCTGGTGTTAGGCTGTTAAACAGTTTTGGGCCGCTGGACACTTGTTGTGTGTCTCTTAGTGTACCATGCGCACTTACATTACACTGGGGCTAGGTTGCATCGCCTGCCAAGTCTTTTTCTTTATAGGGAAGGGGAGGTGGATTTCTGTGAGAAGAATAAGGACCATTCCCTCCAGGGATCTTCCAGGTGTAGACCAAGTATATATTTCTGTCGCCGGGCGCTCCAGTGAGTACGAGTCCAGTTCTTCCAGGCTGTTCCATTAGTTAAGGTGTTTGATGGAACTTAATTACGTGCAGTAAAGGTCCTCCGTTAATTCTCTAAACTGCAATTTCACACTGCCTTGAAGTGGGGATGTTTAATGTACAAGCAATATCCATGCCTAGAGATAACAAGTGATTTAAAAATGGCTCATCATTAGCTTAGCATCTCTTGTCATGAATGTACTCATTAATCCATCCTATCATTATCCTCACAGATGTGATAAGCGGCATTGTTGTGTGTCCTGATGGTAAAACTTCGTGACATTACCACACCCAGGTCCTTCACGATTACTTTTTCGCTCCATTGTGTGATCGAGTTGTAGTATACTCAGTCCTGCCTATTATTTCATCCAGTTTTCATAACGAGTAGTTGGAATATGTCTTATTATGTATATCGAATTGTTCTCCTGTAGCCCATTAGGAAAACTATGGTTTATACATCCTCGAGATTTGTCGTGTCCTCAATTGGATGACACACTCAGCAATCTAGTAATCGTCTGCAAAGGAATTAAAAAATGATACAGTGCTATGGTTTTATCTCCGCGTCTGGATATGAGAGAATGAGGACGGATACGTGGTCGAGTACTGTGCCTTGTGGAATAGAGTTCCTATTAACTCTGTTTTACGCACTATTCTTTCTGTCGACTGGTTAGAAAGTTGAAGATCCATCTGCCCCACTTTTGCCAGTTATCCCTCTAGCCACGCATTTGTGTGGTTTATTATCCATGATGGCGACTTGTCAAAAGCTTTTGCCAAAATCCCTGTGTTTACTTCATCTGCATTTTGTTTGTTTTCCAGTGCATCCAAGACCATATTAATAGTGTTCAGAAGTTACGAGAGCAGGAACATCTGCTCTGGAACCCCCGTTGCTCTGGATTGTGCAATTTTATGGAGTCCTGCTTCTTAGAACACTTCAAAAATATTTTTATGAATGTGGGACGTTTATAGTTATTGATCTAATAGTTCCTTAGCACTGCTATGCAGCCACATTTATGGAGTGGGGCTATACCCGTTGTTTTAAGCGACTGTGGAATCTCACCTTGTGTAATAGTCCTTCTCCATAGCATACTTAGGGCCCCAAGAGGGGGGGGTTTGGTTGTCCTGTGAAAATATGAAGGAATGAGAACTCAGAAAAGAATTTTATTTAGAGGACAAAAGAAGAGCACATGAAATTCGAAATTGATGTCAAATGTAAGCATAAATGAGTTGCGACTGAATAAGACCAAGAGCGGCTACCCCTCCTGGCTTAGTGGGAATGAGGTCGAGAGTAACAAATGCAAATAGGTCATACCGTTGTGGATGAATGTGGACAGGTGTTACCAAACGCTTAGCGGGATGTAAATTATCAAAGTCTTAGTCTCCTGGGAAATATGGGTTAAGTAACGCTAGAAGAGTTGGTACTATAAATATTACTAAAATACTACGTTAACTTTGGCAAAAGAGGGAACAATTATTTTTTTCGGTTGAAGAATAAAATCCTAATCGGTTGCTTGCGCCAGATTGATGAATGAAAAAAACGTGACGAGAGAGGGCAAAAGCTATTAAGAATAACAGAAAAAAAATTAAATGAAAAAATCGTATTAAGTCGCATATAGGTCAACTGTGACCCTTTCCCAACTCACTGAAATTAAATCTAATTCGATATATGGAATTGCTGAGAATAAATTAGTATAACTGTAGCTCCGGAAATGATGATATTTGGCCCCGAAGGAAACATGTAACCTAGCGGCAGTAACTATACTTATGGACAATATTAAAAGTCTATTATTCAGGCATGAAACGTGAAAAGAAGCCACCTGTAGATGCCTCGGTCCAATATCATAATAATACAAATGAAAAAAAATGCCACATTAATCTAAGTAACCCTAAATAGTCACTGTAATTAACATCTTGACCAATATGAAGATACAATGGAGGAAGGTTGATAAAGGAGGAAAAGTGAATGGAAAGGAAAAATCCTGCTGCAATTTGTGCAACAAGCAGAAGTCCACAAAGGGATCCAAAATTTCATATAGAAATGATATTAAGGAATTGACATATCAACAAATGTTTCTATTACAAGTATAAAAACGGATGATTTTCGAAATGGAGAAAAAAAAATGTTTTAGGAAACACAGCTGAAATTTTAAAAACAATAATGATGATTAAAACATTTAATTTCTAATTCATAAGCTTTTATTAAATGTTACACGTGTCTTGATTTTGGTTATATTAAGAGACATTTGTAATGAGGATTTTATGTAATGTCTTTTTGACAGTTACTGCCTGTGTGGAGTTTCCTTCATTATCTTTGTTGGTTTCTGTTTTGTGCGTTCTAATAGGTAATGATATACATCTATAAAAATTAAATATATATATATATATATATATATATATATAAATATATATATATAATATATATATATATATATATATATAATATTAATATATAATATATATATATTTATATAGATATATATATATATATATATAAATATATAGTATATATATATATATATAAATAACCGAATAAGTAAAAGTTGCTATTTTGGCTTAAAAAGAACGCACTTACTTTCCGAGCAATGGCAAGTGAAAATTTTGTGAAAACCCATGCATCTTAATGTAGATGCCAGGGTTAGCCTTGGAGTAAAGCTTACTGTGTTAAGTTCTGTTTAGTCACCAACTGCAACACAACGAACTTTCGTTTCTCGGCCCAGGAGCTTTAATAGTAGATCTATTCTTACCCCATCTCATGCCGACATCACATGAACACAAGATTATTGATACATGATGGTACCTCTGACGAATGTAAAGCAGTAATTTACCTCCAAATCCTTCCTATGGGAGGCGAGGGTTAAACCTAGACGGTAAAGTGTCCGACTGTCAGTTTAGGATGCGGCTCGACAGACTTCTTTTGTTTTTCACTCGACAGTTAATTGTTGGAACTTTGGTCACAGGCTGGTTATTTATACCTGCTGTTCTCAAGAATATGTCCTTACATTAACACAGATTTTCTTAGCTACTATTCATACAACAATATTTGTCCAACACCGCAGTAAATGTCTATTCATCATTAAATAACTGCCACAACAGAGTACACTTGAACTGAGCCTTTGTTTACTGAAGCTCACCTCACAATCTCCTCCAAATTTAACCCTTTCAATCACTCTTTAACAACAACATCTCTTTTAAAACTCTTAACACTGCTCAAACTCATTTTATCTTTCTTTTAATGAACCTAATATTTATTGTTACAATGTGGGCTTCAATAGTTCCCTATGAAAACATAATACTGGAACATTCTCACAAGAAAGCATCGACAAGCTTTAATCTTCATATTTTCATACATTATAAATTAACGTAGCCTTACACAATTAGTTACTAATTACCTTTAGAATTATAATAATGATGGGATTCTGAGATTACACTCCTTATTCACTGCCCGAACTTGACTCTTTGTTCACACCTGTAGAGAGATTAAAGTGTGGAAAAAATCGTACATTAATAATAATAATAATAATATTAATAATATTATAATTATTATTATTATTATCAATATAATAACAAAGATAATAGTGATTACCATTTTTGAAGTCTTTCATCAAATTAATTATACACCGCATTTTCTTTATAAGAACCATCGTATGTCTGGGAACAATCTCAATGTGAAGAAGCCAGGTGAGTAAGTGGAGTTAGTGAAAATTAGACACCTGAAGGTACACGAATAACGTCCTATAAAGGAATATGATTAGGTGATCGCAGTATAGAATACCTTGAAAAATAGAGCCATCAGTAATTATGTTAGCTTTAAAGAGATAATACATTCAGTAAAAGGACACATGGTCAACTATTGAGATATTCTCCTGTGATATACCAAACGTTTGTTACAATAATGTGTCCTCATTAGTTACACGAGTTTTCTTTTTTACCTGTACCTTTACAAGGCCTAGAAAGTTTGAAGCCGCTCTGAATAAGGGGTTCTCGAGGTAATAAGCAAATTTATAAGAAAGCATTGAAACTGTAGACTAAAGTACCAGAAAATAGAAGCATCTCCAAGTTAAAATTAAAAACAACACAAAACCTGGACTTTATTTTTGCAGTATTCTTTTCTCTCATATTGTGTAATTTCTCTAAATTCCTATAAGAAAAAATATTTGATTTTGTTTTTCCAATTTCATTTTGATAAAATTTTCGATAACAAGACAAATGGGCACCCATCATATACCCAAAATTAATAATAAGGAAAAAATAAAATACATATACCTGACCGACTTTTCCAGGTTATAAAGAACATAAGACATAAGAAAGGAGGAACACTGCCACAGGCCCCCCGCTCTACTGACCCATGTGGAGCAGGTCCATGTCGCCTCCCCCCCGATTACCCAATGACCCACCCTCCCATCTGGTCATCCCCACTCTAGGATGGAGCACTGTACAACCCAGCAGTCACAAGCTAGTCAGGTCCAATCCGTCCGATTCTAAATTCCCAGCAAGAAATTCCCCATCACATGACTAAAGTAAAGTCTCCAAGAATTACACATTATCGGCCTTGTGGCCTTACAAATTTCCTCCTTAGTAGTTCCCTTGGTCCCCTATCTAAGTTAGGGGGACGTATATCACTCCTAAAATCAGTTTTTTCATGCCCTCTGAAAATTCTATCCAAAGCAGAACTCTGTATGTGTTACTTCATGACTTAATACCCGTTTTTATGCAACAGTTTCAAGCGATCTCGGACAACAAGCCACCCCCCCCCTCCCAATACTTCTATCTACTTGAACAATTTTAAAACCCTGATAATGACATTCCGCAGGCATGTCCCGACTTTTTGAATTAAAAACCGTCTCAGTTAAGGCAATACATCAATGTTACCTACACAACAAAAAATCTCAACTCTCCATCTTATTCCTACACTACGGCAATTAGCATAATAAACATTGAAAGACTCTCCTTTCCTCTTTACCCTTCCTGCTCATTTCTATTTTTCTTACTAAACCTATTACCGTCCTTATCAACCCTAGGTCCCTGGGTTTTCAATATCTATCTCAGTTCTTATTATTACTAGTTCCCCTAGAACTCGAAATATATACTACAACTTGGGCTTCACTGTTTTCCTGCCAAAAAACCCCATACCACTAACTATTCTAGTTTTAAAGTCCCTAACTGCTCCCTCACACTGCAGTTGCCAGTGCTCCCCCCCCACACCTAATAAGGAACCCCATCCCTACATAACATGTCATTTCTCATAGAAGAGGTCCCATTTGTCATTGAATGTTACCGCATTTATCCTTACAGTATTTGTCCCACCAGCAATTGACCAACCAATTGCCCTGGACCAACCATTCACTTCCAACTCCCCTCCTTGGCAAAATACCACATATGAGAGGGTTCCCACCCTTACTTCTAATTATTCTTATTGCTGACCAATACCTTCTAATCAGGTCCCTCACTCCTACGTCTGCCACCAACGTTGCCTCCAGCCTGAGAACAGATAAATAGGATTGCTCCCATTACCACTCATGATGTCATCCAGACGGCTAACAATATCCTCCATCTTCCCAGCCCCAGGAAAGCAAACTCTCTGTCTCCTACTCCTGTCCTTCAAGCAGAACGCCCTATCCAAAACCTAACTTGGGCTATCCCAAACAACAACAATATTCTTACCTTTCCTAAATAGTCTTTCGTCGTGTCGTTCCCAGTAGTCAACTCACATTCGTTCGGGTAAGCACTGAGAATGTATTGGATGTTTCCACAACAGTTTTCCACGGCAAAGACTCATTCTTCTTCATGCGTTTTCTACCTTTCCAATTCGTCTTCTGATCGTCAACTCTTTCCCTGCTGTCCAGCCACTGACTACAGTATCCCTTCCCTCTTGACCTGAGGACTCAAACAGGAGGGACTACTACGAAACTTCTTGTTCTCCTCGGTCAATCGCCGATTTTCCAAATTCGCCAACCTACCAATTCTTCTTAAGCTGTTGGTAAAGTTGCTCGATGGAGGGCCATCTTTGCTTCAATCTAGAGAGCGCGCAAACAGGTCTTCACAGAGCCAAGTACACTCAACACTGAAGTACAACGTCCTACACTGTTGCCACCCGTTCATATTCCACTCTTGCCATCCTGCAGTTCTGTGGTGGATTATCATCACTGCAATGACCACTTTGGTGTTGACCCGCAGACTGAACTGTACCTGCTATGAGTCTCATTTTCTTTTCCGTCGGATGCTATGCCTTTCCATTTTCATTCTCGAATTTCCATCTGTTTTTTACGACAAGCATCCCCACCTCCCCCACTGCCCCTTCCATCTTTCCTCAGATCTGTATCCTGTGGAAGATTGCATCTGTTATTGTCCTCCGTGAGTTTGTTTTTCTGTAAACTGAATGATGTCTGGGGACTTCCTCTACTGATTCTTTCTTGCCATACCTCCTGTTTATTCGTTAAGTTCCATCTGCATTCGTGTACCAAACCTTCAACTTCTGTTCTAATACTGTAAACGAGTGGAGCGGGGGGTTGGAAACAGAGGATCGGTGTGTTTGGTGGGTTTGGATTGTTTAGTGCCTTGGGGGTGTCATGCTGGAATAACTTCTGCAGGTGTTTCTGGGGGGGTGTTCTTGTCCTTACCATTGTGTGTGTGTGTGCGTGCGTGTGTGTGTGTGTGTGTGTGTGTGTGTGTGTGTGTTGTGTGTGTGTGGTGTGTTGTATGTGTGTTGTGTGTGTGTGTGAGTGTGTGTGTGTGTGTGTGTGGTGTGAGTGTGTGTGGTGTGTTGTGTGTGTGAGGTGTGTGCGTAATAACATTCGTAATATGTAAAATTGTGGGACTAGTGAATTTATTGAAAAGTGGTTATTAGTTTGTAAGTTGTGGTGACTTTTTCTGATGAAATAGTTAAAACGAGAAAAGCGAGTGGAGCGCCTAGACTTTGAGGAGTGTGAATCTTAATGTAAAGAAATTGGGGATTGTTTGTGGGGTATTAACGAAAAATTGTTGAATTATTGGGTTATCCGGGTTAAGAGCGAAAATGTGTAATGTTTTCCCCCTATGTTTTTTATGAAATTGTAATACTGAGATGGTGACGACTCAGAAGATCCAGAAACAAAATGCACAGAAATTTCTTCAAGATAAAAATATGTTGATTTAGTCAATGAATCGTACCTTTTTTTTCAATGAATTTTTTTTTTTTTTTTGTTGATGTATATGAAAGGGGGGGTGGTCATTGGTTGTATAATAAATTGTGTTATCCTGACATTTTAATGTCCGCGTTCGACAAATTACAACGTGCCTGTGTTGTGTGGGTCATCACGTGAGCCTCATTGACATAGAGGGGAAGTCACAAATTCGCGAGTGCGGCGATAGTGATATATATATATTCTATAGACTATATTACACTCTATGCTCGCGTGACGGTCACTGACCGCCGCCGAGTTCAGATGGTGGGGTGACGTCACACTTGTTTAGGACCTTAGTAAGAGAAAGTACATGCCTCCATAGGGGGAAGTTCATTTGAATGCTTACGACATATACTCACATCACTGGGAAATCCAAAAAAAAACTTTGATCCCAAGGAGATGGAGGAGAAATACATGATCCAGGAGATGGAGACCACAAGAAAATTAAATTCAAAAAAAATTTGAAAAAAAAAATTTAGGTAGAAGTGGGTGGTGGGAGTGGTTACCCATAGGGGGAATCCAAAAAACCTTGATCCAAGGAGATGGAGTCTTTGTATTATTGTTATTGAGAAAAAACTTTATCAAGGAATTGGAGGCATGGAAATTTGGGATGCAAGTGGGAGTCCAATTTGAATGCTTACCCCCATAGGGGGAACCAAAACTTGATCCAAGGGCGCGTGGAGGAGAAATTTTTGGTGGATGGGGGTGGTGGTAAGGGAGGTGTGAGTGAGTGATCCGATGAAGTTGGTTCTTGGTATTATAGCAATCGAGAAAACTTGATCCAAGGAATGGAGGAGAAATACTTGATCCAAGGAGATGGAGACCACAAGAAAATGAAATTCAGCGAGCGCGCGCAAATAGAAAAAAAAAATTTTTGGGGTAGAAGGTGGGGTGAGGTGGGAGGGTACCATAGGGGGAATCCAAAAAACTTGATCCAAGAGATTGAGTCTTTGTAATACTGTTATTGAAAAAACTTGAATCCGAGGAAATTGGAGCAGGGAATTTGGGACGCAAGTGGAGTCCATTTTTTGAATGCTTACCCTAGATGGGTAATCCAGTGGGATCCATTTTTGAAATGCTTACCCCCAGAGGGGGAAAAAAAATAACTATGACCAAGGAAGTGAGTCCTTTGTATTATTGATATCACTGTAGAGAGATAAGTGTGAAAAAATCGTACATAATAATAATATATAATAATAATAATATTATTTTTATTATTATTTTTATCATTATAATAACAATGTAATAGTGATTACCATTTTTGAAGTCTTTCATCAAAATAATTTATTACACCGCATGTTCTTTATAGAAACCATCGTTATGTCTGGTGATCAAGTTCATGTGAGTACAGGTGAGTAAGTGGAGGTTAGGTGATAATTCGACACATGAAAGGTACAGACAATACCGGCCTATAAAGGTATTTGATTAGTGTGATCGCAGTATTAGATAACCGAAAAATAAGCCAGCAGTAATTATGTAGTTTAAAGAGATAATACATTCAGTAAAAGGACACATGTTCAACTATTGAGATATTCTCCTGTGAGAACCAAACGTTGTTACAATAATGTGTCTCATTAGTTACACGAGTTCTTTTACCTGTTACCTTAACAAGGCCTGAAAGTTTGAAGCCGCTCGAATAAGGGGGTCTCGAGTAATCAAGCTAAAATTTATAAGAAAGCATGTGGAAACGGTAGCCTAGAATGTATCAGAAAATAGAAGCATTCTCAAATGTAAAATTAAAATACACATCCCAAACCTCGGACTTTTATTTGCAGTATTCTTCTCTCATATTGTGTTAATATTTCTCTAAATTCCTTATAAGAAAAATATTTGATTTTGATTTTTTCAATTTCTTTTTGATAAAATTGCGCATTTAAAAGAACAAATTGGCACCCACATATACAAAATTAAATAATAAGAAAAAAATAAAAATAACTTATACCACTTTCTGGTTATATGCAAACATAAGAACATAAGAAGAAGGATATCCACTGCCACAGGCCTACTGACCATGTGGGAGAGGTCCATGTCCCCCCCCCCGGATTATCCAATGACCCCCACCCAGTCTGGTCATCCCACTCAAGGAGGAGCACTTGCTACCGACACAAGCTGCACAAGCCTAGTCAGGGCCCAACTCCACCAACCCACAACCACTCATGTATTTATATAACTCAATAACTGTACTCGGGAGTTTGTTCCACTCATCACACTCTATTTACCAAATAGTGCTTTCAGATATCCTTCCTGAATCTGAATTTTTCCAACTTTGAAACCATCTTGCTGCGAGTCCTGTCTGGGCTGGAAAATTTCAGCACACTATTTGCATCCCCTTTATTTATTCCTGCTTTCCATTTATGCACTCGATCAATATCCCCCCTGATCACGCTTTTTCTAGAGAGTGCAGAATCCGGGCCCTCAATCTTCCTCCTAGGGTGAAGGAATTTCTGATACATGGGATCATCTGTGTAATCCTCTTTGTACGTTTTCCAGAGCATTTATATCCATTTTGTATACGGTGCCAGAACTGAGCAGCATAGTCTAAATGAGGGCTAACCAAGGTTTTATAGAGTTGGACAGAACAACATGAGGCTTCTAATTATTTATAATTCTAGATATGAAGCCAAGAACTCTGTTAGGTTTATTGCGAACACTAATGCATGTTGTCTTGGTTTTAGGTACTGCAACAGAAATCCTAAATCCTTTTCGCAGTCGGTAAGTATTAAGATCTATATTATTTAGTTTATATGTGGCAAGGTTATTTAATGTCAAATTTAGAACTTTGCTTTTGTCAATATTAAACTGCATCTGCCACTTCTCCGACTATTGCGCGTAAGTTATTCAAATCACCTGGACGTGACTCTAAATGTTTCATTAGAATGAATTGGACGGGCCTATTTTTTGTGTCATCACAAATTTTGCTTATGTCCTATTTATTCCTCTTATATGTCGTTATGTAAATGGTGAACAACAACGGGCACCAAATGACTCTTAGGGAACACGTTGTGAGTGCCCCTTCTTATTTCCTCCCCATTTATGCAACCTCTCTGCTGTCTATTGTCAACCATGCTCTATCCAGGGAAAAAAATTTTCCTCCTATTCCGTAGTGCCCTAAGTTTCTCTATAGCTCTGGAGTTTACCTGGAGAGAGTTCGGGGTCAACGCCCCCGCGGCCCTGTCTGTGACAGGCCTCCTTGGTGTATCAGAGCTGATCAATCAGGCTGTTGCTGCTGGCTGCACGACGGACCCAACGTTCGGAGCCACAGCCGGCTGATCAGGAACTGAATTTGGTTGCTTGTCCAGTGCGCTATGAGACTGCCAGGGGCTGTGGTAATCCCCCTTATGTGATGCTGGAGGGGTTTTGATAACAGTCTTCGGGCCCTGAACTTAATTGTAATGGTCTCCTTAACGTGCTTGTGACACCCCTGCTTTTCATTGGGAGGATTGTGCAATCGTTTCTGCAAGTTTTGCTTTCGTAGTGAGTGATTTTCGTGTGCAAGTTCGGTACTAGTCCCTCTAGGATTTTCCAGGTGTATATAATCATGTATCTCTCCCTCCTGCGTTCCAGGGAATACAGGTTTAGGAACCTTCAAGCGCTCCAGGTAATTGAGGTGTTTTATTTCAGTTATGCGCGCGTGAAAGTTCTCTGTACATTTTTTCTAGGTCGGGCAATTTTCACCTGCCTTGAAAGGTGCTGTTAGTGTGCAGCAATATTCCAGCCTCTGGTGTGGAACTCTGTCGAAAGCCTTACTGAAGTCCATATACACAATATCATATTCATTACCATGATCTACCTCCTCAAACACACTTGTTGAAAAAGGTAGCAAATTTCCGTAAGACTGGAACGCCTTGTTAAAAACCGTGTTGCGTTTCATTAATCAATCTGTGCTGTCACAGATGGCTACGAAATGCTTCGGCAATTTATTGATTCATAAATTTTCCCACTATGGAGGTTAAGGTTATTGTCTATATCGAAGCCCAAAAAGGACATGTCACCTGCCTTGTAAATGGTAATCCCCAAATTCCCCCCACTTTCCACTTTTCAGGCACTATGCCAGTTTGTAGTGATATGTTAAACGCATCTCCCCCCCCCCCAGGTTTGCTAAGTTCCTCTTTACATTCCTTTAACACCTTGCAAACAGTTCATCAGTGACTGGGGATTTGAGGTTTTAGTTTCTCTATTTGTCTGAAGGTCCATGTCCACTTAGTTAACGCAAATAGTTACATAGTTTATTATCATCATGTTTACGTAAGTTCTAATTATTTCAGGAATATAGCTAGTCATTTTCCTGGCCGTGAAAACGGAGAGGAAAGTAGGTATTTAGGATTACACACATTTCCTTTATCACTGTTCAGTGATCTGGCCAGAGTTATACTTAAGTGGGCCTATCTTGTCCCTAATCATTCTTCTTGTATACCTGAAAGAACCCTTTGGGTTTAGTCTTTGAATCCCTGGCGTCCTTAGCCTATAATCTCTTTAATTGAATATATTGTTTCTAACTGACCATTCCCTCTTTTCGATACGCCTATATATATGCCTCTCTTTTGACCAATGAGATGTTTTAATCTCATTGTTATCCATTTGGGATCATTTTTGTTAGATCTAATTTCCTACTCGGAACAAAAGTTGCCTGGGCAGCTAGAACTATGCTCTGAAAAACGCATATTGGAACCAAGATACACCCCACCTGACCCACAAAGTTAGGAACATCCCACTTTAGCCCAACCAAGTAATTTCAGTCCATGAAGTCGGCCCAAGCGAAAATCTGGGACAGAGATTTGATTGCAGTTATCTGCGGTATTCCATGAGCTTTCCCCAAGGCTCATCATTAACCTCAAGATTATTAATTAGTGAATCTTTGTTGCAAGAACCATGTCAAGCAAGACGTGTTTTCCTCTAGTTGGTTCTGTCACAAACCTGCTTCTAAAATGCAATCTGAACCGTATCAAGAAAGTCACTATATTCAAGTATTCTGTCATCATTGTTCCAATTAAATTTGTCTAAGTTAAAATCTCCCTTTATCACCAACATTTTCCATATCTAGAGCCTTATGGAATTTCGTCCCATAAACAGCTTACTGCACTCCCTACCAAGGCTTTGGGGGCCTATAAATCAACCAAATTTATTTGTTTCACCGCCCTCGAGAAATTGAAGCCAAACCGATTCTGTGTTCGATGTTATGAAAACGCTTAGAATAGGGCAATCTCTTGTAATGACTTTTAAAACTACACCAAATGGAATATTGACAAATTTTAAATTTAAACATTAAAGTCGATCAGCGAAAACATTTCATCAGTATCTGATCTAATTTGCAAATTTCACATTTCTTTAAAAATTATTTTAAATTTGCAGTTTCTGGGGCTAAAAGAACGGGTTAAAATTCTTCTCATAGACTGCATCGTTAACAATATTTTGAAACAAGTAAAAGGAATTGTTTATTAGTGAATGAACCGTGAACCCATCATATTTATTCAGTAAATTATTGCAAAATTCGTACTCAATGGCAGTTGACACCTGAATCTGATGACAGTGACTTCCATTGAGACACTGCAAAGCTCCAGGCGGACATCAACCAAATCTTTCAGTGGGCTGCAGAAAACAATATGAAGTTCAACGATGAGAAATTTCAGTTACTCAGATATGGTAAAACATGAGGATATTAAATCTTCATCAGAGTACAAAAACAAATTCTGCTCACAAATAGAGCGAAACACCACGTCTCAAAGACCTGGAGTGATCATGTCGGTGGAATCTCACCTCAAGGGACCAAACATTGTATCAGTGCATCTGCTAGGAAAAATGCAGGATGATAATGTGAAACCTTCAAAACTAGGGGAGGCCAAGACATGATGACACTCTTCAGGTCACTCTGTTCTATCTAGGCTGGCATATTGATGCACACTAACAAGCACCTTTCAAGGCGGTGAAATTGCGACCTAGAAAATGTACAGAGAACTTTCACGGTCGCGGCATAACGGGATTAAACACCTCAATTACTGGAGCGCTTTGAGGTATCCTAAAAACCTGTATTTCCTGGAAGCAGGAGGGAGAGATAACATGATTATTACACCTGGAAAATCCTAGAGGGATAGTCCGAACTTGCACACGAAAAAATCACTCATTACGTAAGCCAAAAGAGCTTGGCAGTAGATGCACCATTCCCCCCAATTGGAATAGCAAGGAGGTGTTCACTGCCACGTTAAAAGACCATGCAATAAGTGTAGGTGCCCGAGACTGTCCAACTGCCTCCCAGCACACATAAGGGGGATGCAACAAGAACCCATGGCTGTCTTCAAGTGCACTGGACAAGCACCTAAAGTCAGTTCTGTTCAGCCGGGCTGTGGCTTCTGTACGTTGGTTTGCGTGGCGACCAGCAGAGCTGCCTGGTTGATCGGCTCTGATCCAACAGGTGGCCTGGTCACAGGACCGGGCCCGCGGGGGCGTTGACCCGGAATCTCTCCAGGTAAACTCCAGGTATTTCGAGCATGGAATCATTGTATTCATGAACCACATAGTGACAAAATACACAAAAACCCTCACTGTGTTGATGCTTTATGTTGTTTAAGTTATTATTGGTTAAATGTAATATCTGTCAGAATGGTCATTCATCTTTTATTGCCCGATTCCAATTTATTTAACACTTTTTTTTCAACTATATTTTATACATCATATGAGCCAGTAATCATAACGAAACTTAAGTATGTATTTTATGGCCCTAGGAATAAAAGTCGTCCAGAAGAGCAACTCAAATTTTTTTACCGGAAATTCTTCTAAAATCTATTGTACACATTAAAATAATCAGATCTGCGGTTCACATTAGTGAACATTGATCTTCCACCAACATCGACTTTTTTGACATATTTTATGATAGTTTGTTGTTACCACAGCGTTTTAGAGTTATTCCAGCCATTTCGGATGCTGCTGGGCACTGAAAAATTCCATTGTTCCAGAATATCGTGTGAAAATTCGATAGTGATTCAATGAGGCGTTATCGAGTTATGAGAAAAATTAAATAAAAAAATTGGATTGAAGAAAAATTAGATGTATTTACCTACACATCGATCAGTGCCTGTGGTTTCTGGTTACACTGTGCCTCAGTGTACGATGTGCATGAGTGAATGCTATGCTCCGGCTACCTGTTGTATCAGTGAACGCTATGGCTCCGTACCCTGTGTATCAGTGAACGCTATGGTTCGGTACCTGTGTCTCAGTGAACGCTATGGTTCCGGTACCCTGTGTCTCAGGTGAACGCTATGGTTCAGGTTACCTGTGTTCAGTGAACGCTAGGTTCCGTACCTGTGTCTCAGTGAACGCTATGGTCCAGAGTTTTTTTTTTAAACCTGTGTCTCAGTGAACGCTTGGTTCCAGTAGCCTGTGCCCCAAGTGATGAACGCTATGGTTCCGGTACCCTGTGCCTCAGTGAACGCTATGGTTACGGCTACCTTGTGTCTCAGTGAACGCTATGGTTCCAGTACCTGTGTCTCAGTGAACGCTATGTCCCGGCTATATCTTTGTCTCAGTGAACGCTATGGTTCCAGTAGGCCTGTGGCCTACTGAAGCTATGGTTCCGCGTACTTGTGTCTCAGTGAACGCTATTGTTTCGGTACCCTGTGTCTCAGTTGGACGCTATGGTTCAGTAGCCTGTGCCTTAGTGAACGGCTATGGTTCCAGTACCTGGTCTCAGTGAACGCTATGGCTCCAGTAGGCCTGTGTCTCAGTGAACGCTATGGTTCCGGTACCCTGTGCCTCAGTGAACGCTATGGTTCCAGTATAGCTGTGTCTCAGTGAACGCTATGGTTCCCGGTACTCTGGTCACAATTGCACCACAGCCTCCCCTCCCCATGCCCCGTTCACCCCCCCCCGCGTACCTTGTGCTCTCCGCCCAGTGATCGCCTATCCCGGTTCAACCCCCCCAGCCTTCACCAACTGTGTCTCCCCCACCCTGATGACGACTCCATGGTAAATGGTATCATGTGTTCTCAGTGAACGCTTATGGTTCCAGTAGCCTGGGTCTCACGTGAACGCTATGGTTCCAGTAGCCTGTGCCTCACTGAACGCTATGGTTCGGTAACCTGTGTCTCAGTGAACGCTTTGGTTCCTGTACACTGTGTCTCTAGTGAACGGCTATGGTACATTACCCTGTGTCTCGTTGAACGCTATGGTTCAGTAGCTGTGTCTAGTGAACGCTATGGTTCGGTTACCCTGTGCCTCAGTGAACGCTATGGTTCCAGTAGCCTGTGTTAAGTGAACGCTATGGTTCCGGTCCTGTTGCATCAACGTGAACGCTATGGTTTCGCGTTCCTTGTGTCTCAAGTGAACGCTATGGTTCCTGTAACCCTGTGTCTCAGTGATTGCTATGTCCCGGTATAGTGGTGTCTCAGTGAACGCTATGGTTCCAGTAGCCTGTGTCGCAGTGGATCGCTCTATGGTTTCCATGTAGCTGTGTCTCAGTGGACGCTATGGTTCCGGTACCCTGTGCCTCAGTGAACCCTATGGTTCCGTTATTCCTGTGCTCAGGTGAAAGCTAGTTCCTGTTACCATGTTGTCTCAGTGAACATATGGTTCCGGTACCCTGTGTCTCAGTGTAAGGTATGGTCTCTGCGTACCCTGTGTCTCATGTGAACACGCTATAGGTTCCGGTACCCTGTGCCTCAGTGAACGCTATGGTTCCGTACCCTGTTTCTCGTGAACGCTATGGTTCCGGTACCTGTGTCTCAGTGAACGCTATGGCTCGGGTACACTGTGTCTAGTGAAAGCTATGGTTACCGGGTACTCTGTGTTCTAAGTGAACGCTTAGGGTTCCGTACCTGTGTCTCGTGAACGCTATGGTTCAGGTACTGGTGTCTCAGTGAAAGCTATGTTCGGTACCCTGTGCTCAGATGAATTGCTTGTTCCGGTACCTGGGTACTCTGTGAAACGCTATAGTTTCTGGTACGATGTGTCTCAGGGAAAAACGCTATGGTTCAGGCACCTGTGTTCTCAAGTGTATTGCTATGGTTCTGGTACCTGTTTCAGTGATCAGCAATGGTTCCGTTACCTGTGCCCAGTGATGAACAATATGGCCTCCGGACCTGTGCCTCAAGTGAACACTATGACTCTGTACCCTCTGCCTCACGTGAACGCTATGGTTCCGGTTACCTGTGTTTTAGTGAACGCTATGGCTCCGGTACCGTGTATCTTAGTGAAACGCTTATGGCTCCGGTGCCTGTGTCTTAGTGGACGCTATGGTTCCGGTACCCTGTGATATAGTGAACGCTATTGGCGCGGTACCTGTGTCTTTGTGGAACACGCTACGCTTCGATACCCTGTGCTTCTAGTGAAGCTATGGCTCAGTACCCTGTGTCTTAGTGTACGCTATGGATCCCTTACCCTTTGTTTTTGTGAACGCTTTGGTTCCGGTACCTGTTTCTTAGTGAACGCTTTGGCTCCGGTACACTGTGTCTTGGTGAACGCTATGGCACCGGTACCCTGTGTCTTATGTGAACGCCATGGCTCGGTACCCTGTGTCTTAATGAAATCGCTAATGGTTACGGTACCTGTCACTCAGTCAACGACTATGGCTCCGGTACACTGTGTCTTAGTGAACACTGTGGTCCGGACCTGTGTCTTTGTGAACGCTGGCTCCAGGTCCCCATGTACCTTGCTAAGTGCACGCTTATGGCTCCGGTACCTGAGCCTCTTAGTGAAATGCCTATGTTCTGGTACCCTGTGCCTCAAGTGAACGCTCTGGTTCCGGTACCTGTGTCTCAGTGAACGCTATGGTTCCAGTACCCTGTGTCTCCGTGAACGATATGGTCCGGTATTCCTGTGTCTCAGTGACGCTACGGTTCCAGTGCCTGTGCCTCACTGACGCTAAGGTTGCAGTACCTCTGTCCAGTCGAACGCTATGGTTTCCAGTGCCTGTGTCTCAAGTGTACGCTCATGGTTCCGAGTACCCTGTGCCTCAGTGAACGCTATGGTTTCCAGGAGCTGTGTCTCAATGAACGCTATGGTTCGGTACCCGTGGCCTCAGGGAGCACTAGGGTTCTGGACCTGTGCCTCAGTGAAAAGCTTAAAGGTTCCGGTTCCATGTGCCTCAGTGAACAATATGGTTCCGGTACGCCTGTGTCTCAGTGACGCTTATGGTTCCGGTTCCCTGTGTTCAGTGATTGTTTTGGTTACGGTACCTGTGCCTCAGTGATCCGCTATGGGTATCCGGTACATATTTCTCAGTGAAGCTATGTATGGTTCCGGTACCTTGTGTCTCAGTGAACGCTATGCTCCGGGACGCTGTGTCTCAGTGAATGCTATGGTTCCGGTACCCATGGGTTATCAGTGAACACTATGGTTCCGGGTACCCGTGTCTCAGTGAACGCTATGGTTCTTGGTTCCGTGTGTCTCAGTGTACGCTTTGGTTCAGGTACCCTGTGTCTCTGTGAAAGCCTATGCGTTCCGGTAACCGGGCGTCTCATGTGAAGTTATGGTTCCGGAACCCTGTGTTCATGTTGAACGCTATAGTTCCTGGTGCGCTGTGTCTCAGTGATCGCTAGGCTTCAGTACCCTGTTGCCTCAGTGAAACATACTTTGACTCAGGTACCTCGCCTCAGTGACCACGCTATGGTTATGGTACCCTTGTGTTCTTAGTGAGAACGATATGGATACGGTACGTGTATCTTAGTTGAACGCTATGGCTCCAGTGCCTCTGTCTTAGTTAACGCTATGGTTACGGTACCCTGTGATACAGTGAAACGGTATGGCTCTCCGGGACCTGTTGTCTTAATGAACGCTATGGTTCCGGTACCTGTGTCTGAATGAACGCTATAGTTCCGATACCCTGTGTCTCTAGTGAATTGCTATGTTTCGATACCCTGTGCTTCAGTGATTGCTATGGCTCGGTACCGTGTCTTAGTGAACGCTATGGGAATCCCGTTCCCTTTGTTTTATGTGAACGCTTTCGGTTCACGGCACTGTTTCTTAGTGAACCGCTTTTGGCGTCGGTACCCTGTGTCATAGTGACGACATGGCTCCAGTACCCCTGAAGTTTAATTAACGCTTGGTTTCGGTACCTCTGTCTTCGTGAACGCTATGTTTCGGTACCCTGTCTCAGTGAACGCTTATGGCTTCACGGTACCCTGTGTTTAGTGAACACAAGTGGGTTTTCCGGTACCCTGTGTCTTTGTGAACGCTATGGCTTCAGTACCATGCCCCTAAGTGCTCGCTATGGCTCCGGTTACCTGTGTCTTAGTGAAACGCTATGGTTCGGTATGCTGTATCTTAGTGAAACGCTATGGGTTCCGTTTTCCTTGTGTCATAGTGAACGCTATTGGCTCCGGTTTCCTTTGCCTCAGTGGAATGCTATGGTTTCGGTTACCCTGTGTCTCTGTGAACGCTATTGGTTCCGGTACCTGTGTTCTCATTGAAACGCTATGGTTCGGCACCCTGATGCGTCAGTGACGCTATGGTTCCGGTACCATGTTTCTCAGTGAACGCTATGGTTCCGGTCCTGTGCTCAGTGAACGTAGGTTCTGGTTCTCTTTTCAGTGAACGCTATGGTTTCAGGTAACCCTGTGTCTCAGTGAAAGCTATGGTTCGGTACCCTGTGTCTCAGTTGGATACGCTATGGTTTCCGGTACCCCTTCTCTTAGTGAACGATACGGTTTCGGTACCCTGTACCTCAGTGATCGCTATGGCTCCGGTACCCTGTTGTCTTAGTGAACACTGTGGTCAGGTACCTGTGTATTAATGACGCTATGCTTCGTACCGTGTGCTAATGTGAACGCTTGGCTCCCGTACCCTGTGTCTTTAGTGAACGCTATGTTCCGGTATCCTGTTTCTTAGTGAACGCTATGGTTTCCGTTTAATTGTGTCGTAGGTTGAACGCTATGGCTCCGGTACCCGGGTTGTGTTCAGTGAACCGCTATGGTTCCGGTAACCCTGTATGTAAGTGAACTCATATGGTTCCGTTACCTTGTGTCTTAATGAACGCTAAGGTTCCAGGTACCTTTGTGCCTCAGTGAACGCTTGGCTTCCGGTACCCTGTGTCTTAGTGAAACGCTGTGGCACTCGGTACTTTGTGCTTCAGTGAACGCTTTGGCTCCTGTACTGTGTTCTTACGTGGAACGCTATGGCTCGGTTACTTGTGCCTCGTTGAGCCTTTTACTCCACGGTAATTGTGCGTCAGTGAAACGCTAGGGCACGGTGCCCTGTGCCTCAGTGTACGCCCTGCTCCTGTCCCTGTGCCTCATTTGAACGCTATGGCTCCGGTAACCCTGTGCCTAAGTGAACTCTATAGCTCCCGGTCATGTTGCCTCAGTGAACGCCATGGCTCCGGTTACCCTGTGCCTCATGTGAGCCGCTTATGGCTCCGGTTACCTGTGCTCAGTGAAACTACGGCTCCACTACACTGTGTCCAGTGAATGTTGGTCCTGGTACCCTGTGCCCGCAGTGTACACTTGGTTCCGTACCTGTGCCTCCAGTGAACGCTATGGCTCCAGAAAACTGTGGCCTCGGTAAATGATATGTGGCTCCCGTACCCTGTGCCCTAGTGTATGCTTTGGCTCGGTAAAACTGTGCCTCGGTGATTAACTATGCTCCGTCCTGTGCCTCAGAGATCCGCTACGCTCCTCTACCTGTGTCTCAGTGAACTCTATGCCCTCGGTACATGTGCTCACTGAATGCTATGGCTCTGAGTGCCTCAGTTGAACGCTTTGAATCCGGTACACTGTGCTTCAGAGAAACGCTTTTCTCACTCACCCTGTGCTTCAGTGAACGCTTAATCGCGCTCCTGTTCCTCTGTCTCGGTGACGCTATGGTTCCATAGCTGTGGTCTCAGTGAACGATATGGTCCTGTACCCTGTGTCTTAGTGAACGCTATGACTCCCGGTACCCTGTGCCTCAGTGATCGCTAGGCTCGGTAACCCTGTGCCTCAGTGAAAGCTATGCGCTCCTCTAATCGTGTGTCGGTGATATGCTATGGATCCGGTTTGCTGTGCCTCAGTGAACGCTATGGCTCCGGTACCTGTGCCTCAGTGAACTTTATGGCTTGTACCCTGTGCCCCAGTGAAAGCTTGGCTACGGTACCCTGTGCCTCAGTGAACGTTATGCTCTGGTACCCGTGCCTCAGCATAAGCTTTTCTGGCTTCCGTAGTACCCTGTGCCTCAGTGAAACGCTTTATCTCACACACACTGTGTCTCTCGAGTGAACGCTTGTGTTCCCGTACCCTGTGTCTTGTCGAACGATACGGTTCAGTAGCCTGTGCCTCACTGAAAGCTTTGGTTGCCTGTACCCTCTGTCTCAGTGAACGCTATGGTTCCAGTAGCCTGTGTCTCAGTGAAACGCTACGGTTCCAGTTAGCTGTGCTTCACTGAACGCTATCGGTTGCAGACCCTCTGTCTCAGTGACGCTATGGTTCCAGTATTCCAGTAGCCTGTGTCTCAGTGAACGCTATGGTTCCCCGGTACCTGTTGCATAAGTGAACGCTATGGTTCCAGGAGCCTGTGCTCAATGAACGCTTTGGTTCGGTCTGTGCATCAGTGAGCACTATGGTTCTGGTACCCTGTGCCTCAGTGAAAGCTAAGGTTACGGTACCATGGCCTCAGTGAACACTATGGTTCGGTTAAGGCCTGTGGTCTTCAGTGAAACGCTATGGTTCCGGTTTCCCTGTGTCTCAAGTGAATGTTATGGTTCCGGTACCCTTGTTGCCTCAGTGGATCGCTATGGTGTGCGGTATCATATTCTCAGTGAACGCTATGGTTACTGTACCTGTGTCTCAGTGAACGCTATGGCTCCGTACGCTGTGTCTCAGTGAAAAGCTATGGGTTCCGGTCCCTGTGTCCAGTGAACACTATGGTTCCGGTACCTGTGTCTAAGTGAACGCTATGGTTCTGGTACCTGTGTCTCTAGTGAATCACTATGGTTAGGTTAACCCTGTGTTCTCAGTGAAAGCTATGGTTTCCGGTACCGGCGTCTCTGTGAACGGTATGGTTCTGGTACCCTGTGTCTCAGTGAACGCTATAGTTCTGGTGCGCTGTGTCTCAGTGAACGCTATGGCTTCGGTACCTGTGCCTCAGTGAACACTATGTACTCCGGTACCCTCTGACTCAGTGAACGCTATGGTTTGGACCCTGTGACTTTAGATGAACGCTATGGCTACGGTACCGTGTATCTTAGTGAACGCTATGGCTCAGTGCTCTGTGTCTTTAGTTAAATCGCTATGCGTTTCCGGTACCCTGTTGATACAGTGAACCGTGTATGGCTCCGGTACCCTGTGTCTTGATGAAAAGCTATGGTTCGTAACCTGTGTCTTAATGAACCGCTATAGTTCCGATACCCGGTGTCTTAGTGAACGCTATGGTTTCGGTACCATGTGCTTCAGTGAATGCTTATGGACTCGGTTCCACGTGGTCTTAGTGAAACGCTTGGATCCGTTCCTTTGTTTTAGTGAACGCTTTCGGTTCAGCACCTGTTTCTTAGTAGAACGCTTTGGCGTCGGTACCCTGAGTCTTAGTGAACGCCATGGTACCAGTACCCTGTGTCTTAATTAACGCATATGGTTCCGGTAACACTCTGTCTTAGTGAACGCTATGGTTTCGGTACACTGTCTCTCAGTGAACGACTATGGCTCGGTACCTGTGTCTTAGTTGAACACAGTGGTTCGGTACCTGTGTCTTATTGAACGCTATGGCTCCCAGTACATGCCTAAGTGCACGCTTTGGCTCCGGTACCCTGGGTCTTAGTGTACGCTATGGTTCGGTATCCAGTATCTTAGGGCAAACGCTTTGGTCCGTTACATTGTGTCTTAGGTGAACGCTATGGCTCCTGTACCCTTTGCCTCATGTGAATGCCTATGGTTTCGGTACCCTGTGGTCTCAGTGATCGATATGTTTCCGGTACCCTGTGTTTCATTGAACGCTATTGGTTACGGCACCCTGTGCGTCAGTGAACGCTATGGTTCCGGTACCATGTTCTCATGTGAACGCTTAGGTTCCGGTACCTTGTGCCTCAGTGATCGTAGGTTTGGTACTCTTAATCTTATTGATTTTTTTCTCTTTACCTGGCCACTTTAGCTTTGTTTCTCAGTGAAACGCTATGGATTCAGGTACCCTGTGTCTCCAGTGAAAGCTATGGTTCGTACCTGTTGTCTCAGTGAACGCTATGGTTCCGGTAACATACTCTTCATAGTGAACGCTACGGTTTCTGTGCCCTGTCCATCAGTGAACGCTATGGCTCGGTACCTGTGTCTTAGTTGAACACTGTGGTTCATAGTAACCCTGTGTTTAATTAATGAACGCTATTGCTTCAGTACCGTGTGCCTAAGTGAACGCTATGGCTCCCGTACCCTGTGTCTTAGTGAACGCTATGTTCGGTTATCTGTTACTTAGGTGAACGCTATGGTTCCGTTTCCTTGTTTGTCTTAGTGAACGCTATGGCTCCGCGTGCCTGTGTCTCAGTGAACGTATGGTTCCGTAACCATGTATGTAAGTGAAACTCTATGGTTCCGTTACCTTTGTGTCTTAATGAACGCTAAGGTTCCGGTACTTTGTGCCTCAGTGAACGCTATGGCTCCGGTACCCTGTGTCTTAGTGAACACTGTGGCTCCGGTACTTTGTGCTTCAGTGAACGCTTTGGCTCCAGTACCCTGTGTCTTAGTGAAACGCTATGGCTCCGGTACTAATGTTGCCTCAGTGAACCCTTTTACTCCGGTACTTTGTTGCGTCAGTGAACGTAAGGGCACCGGTACCCTGTGCCTCAGTGAACGCCATGGCTCCTGTACCCTGTGCCTCATTGAACGCTATGGCTCCGGTACCCTGTGCCTAAGTGAACTCTATAGCTCCGGTACCATGTGCCTCAGTGAAACGCCATGGCTCGGTTACCCTGTGCCTCAGTGACGCTTGGCTACGGTACCCTGTGCCTCAGTGAACACTACGGCTCCTATACACTGTGTCTCAGTGATGCTATGCTCGGTACCCTGTGCCTCAGTGAACACTATGTTCCCGTACTGTGCTCAGTGAACGCTATATGGCCTCCAGTACAATGTGCTCGGTGAATGATTATGGCTCCCGTACCCTGTGCCTAGTATTGCTTTTGGCTCCAGGTAACTGTGCCTCGGTGAATGCTATAGGCTCCCGTACCCTGTGCCTCAGAGAACGATACGGCTTCCTCTTACCTGTGTCTCAGTGAAACCTCTTATGCCTCCGGTACCATGGGCCTCAATGAACGCTATGGCTATGGTGCCTCAGTGAAGGCTTTGAATCGGTTTCGGTACCCTGTGCTTCAGAGAATACGTATATCTCCCTCACCTGATGCTTCAATGTGAACGCTATCGCTCCTGTTCTTGTCTCGGTGAACGCTATGGTTCTACATAGCTGTGTATCTGTGAACGATATGGCTCACGGTACCCTGTGTCTTAGTGAACGCTATGACTCCGGTACCTGTGCCTCAGTGAACGCTATGGCTCTGGTCACCCTGAGCCTCAGTGAAAAACGCTATGCTCTTACTCTGTGTGCGTTGAATGCTTTGGATACGGTATGCTTGTGCCTCAGTGAAACGCTATGGCTCCGGTACCTGTTCCTCAGTGAACTTTATGGCTCTGTACCCTGTGCCTCAGTTGAAAGCTTTGGCTTCCGGTACCCTGTGCCTCAGTGAACGTTATGGCTCTGGTACCCCGTGCCTCAGCAAAAGCTTTGGCTCCGGTACCCTGTGCCTCAGTGAACGCTATATCTCACACACACTGTGGTCTCGGTGAACGCTATGGTCCCGTACCCTGTGGAACTTAAGTGAAACGCTATTGACTCCGGTACCCTGTGCCCTCAGTGAACGCTATGGCTCCGGTACCTGTGCCTCAGTGAACGCTATGGTCTACGGTACCTATGCCTTTAGTGAAACGCTATGTATCCGTACCTGTTGCCTTAGGTGGACGCTATGGCTCTGGTGCCTGTGTCTCAGTGAACGCTATGGCCTCAGTAATCTGTGCCTCAGTGAACACTTTGGTTCCCGTTTCCTGTGTCTATCAGTGAACGGCTATGGCTACCTTACTATGTGTCTCAGTAAATGCTATTGGACTCCGGTTCCCGTGCGTCAGTGATTTGCCTATGGGTCGGTAACCTTGTGCCTCAGTTGAACTCTGTATCTCCCTTACCCTGTGCTTCAGGAACGCTATGGCCCTGTACCCTGTGTCTCACGTGCAACGCTATGGCTCTGGTACCCTGGTGCCTCAGTCAACGCTTTGGCTTCTGGTACAACTGTCTCGTGAGGCTATGGTATGGTACCCTGTGCTTCAGTGAACACTATTTCTCTGGTACCCTGTCCTTAGTGAACGCTTTTGGTTTCCGTACCTTTTGCCTCAGTGAAACCTATGGCTCTGTACTGTGCGTCAGTGCATGCTATGGCTCTGGTACCCTTTGCATTCAGTGAATGCCTTATGGCTCTTGGTAAACTTTGCCTCAGTGAACACTATTTCTTCTGGTAACCCTGTGCCTTAGTGATCGCTATGGCTCCGGTACCTGTGCCTCTTTGAACGCTATGGCTCGGTACCTGTGTTCTCTACACTGTAGAGAGATAAGTGTGAAAAAATCGTACATAATAATAATATATAATAATAATAATATTATTTTTATTATTATTTTTATCATTATAATAACAATGTAATAGTGATTACCATTTTTGAAGTCTTTCATCAAAATAATTTATTACACCGCATGTTCTTTATAGAAACCATCGTTATGTCTGGTGATCAAGTTCATGTGAGTACAGGTGAGTAAGTGGAGGTTAGGTGATAATTCGACACATGAAAGGTACAGACAATACCGGCCTATAAAGGTATTTGATTAGTGTGATCGCAGTATTAGATAACCGAAAAATAAGCCAGCAGTAATTATGTAGTTTAAAGAGATAATACATTCAGTAAAGGACACATGTTAACTATTGAGATATTCTCCTGTGAGAACCCCCAAACGTTGTTACAATAATGTGGTCTCATTAGTTACACGAGTTCTTTTACCTGTTACCTTAACAAGGCCTGAAAGTTTGAAGCCGCTCGAATAAGGGGGTCTCGAGTAATCAAGCTAAAATTTATAAGAAAGCATGTGGAAACGGTAGCCTAGAATGTATCAGAAAATAGAAGCATTCTCAAATGTAAAATTAAAATACACATCCCAAACCTCGGACTTTTATTTGCAGTATTCTTCTCTCATATTGTGTTAATATTTCTCTAAATTCCTTATAAGAAAAATATTTGATTTTGATTTTTTCAATTTCTTTTTGATAAAATTGCGCATTTAAAAGAACAAATTGGCACCCACATATACAAAATTAAATAATAAGAAAAAAATAAAAATAACTTATACCACTTTCTGGTTATATGCAAACATAAGAACATAAGAAGAAGGATATCCACTGCCACAGGCCTACTGACCATGTGGGAGAGGTCCATGTCCCCCCCCCCGGATTATCCAATGACCCCCACCCAGTCTGGTCATCCCACTCAAGGAGGAGCACTTGCTACCGACACAAGCTGCACAAGCCTAGTCAGGGCCCAACTCCACCAACCCACAACCACTCATGTATTTATATAACTCAATAACTGTACTCGGGAGTTTGTTCCACTCATCACACTCTATTTACCAAATAGTGCTTTCAGATATCCTTCCTGAATCTGAATTTTTCCAACTTTGAAACCATCTTGCTGCGAGTCCTGTCTGGGCTGGAAAATTTCAGCACACTATTTGCATCCCCTTTATTTATTCCTGCTTTCCATTTATGCACTCGATCAATATCCCCCCTGATCACGCTTTTTCTAGAGAGTGCAGAATCCGGGCCCTCAATCTTCCTCCTAGGGTGAAGGAATTTCTGATACATGGGATCATCTGTGTAATCCTCTTTGTACGTTTTCCAGAGCATTTATATCCATTTTGTATACGGTGCCAGAACTGAGCAGCATAGTCTAAATGAGGGCTAACCAAGGTTTTATAGAGTTGGACAGAACAACATGAGGCTTCTAATTATTTATAATTCTAGATATGAAGCCAAGAACTCTGTTAGGTTTATTGCGAACACTAATGCATGTTGTCTTGGTTTTAGGTACTGCAACAGAAATCCTAAATCCTTTTCGCAGTCGGTAAGTATTAAGATCTATATTATTTAGTTTATATGTGGCAAGGTTATTTAATGTCAAATTTAGAACTTTGCTTTTGTCAATATTAAACTGCATCTGCCACTTCTCCGACTATTGCGCGTAAGTTATTCAAATCACCTGGACGTGACTCTAAATGTTTCATTAGAATGAATTGGACGGGCCTATTTTTTGTGTCATCACAAATTTTGCTTATGTCCTATTTATTCCTCTTATATGTCGTTATGTAAATGGTGAACAACAACGGGCACCAAATGACTCTTAGGGAACACGTTGTGAGTGCCCCTTCTTATTTCCTCCCCATTTATGCAACCTCTCTGCTGTCTATTGTCAACCATGCTCTATCCAGGGAAAAAAATTTTCCTCCTATTCCGTAGTGCCCTAAGTTTCTCTATAGCTCTGGAGTTTACCTGGAGAGAGTTCGGGGTCAACGCCCCCGCGGCCCTGTCCCTCATGAACCTAGGGTTCCCCTACCCTGTGCCTCATAAAACCTAGGGTTCCCGGGACCCTGTGCCTCATAACGCATGCTCCGGCCAGGGCCTCTTTGGGACATTTTTCCCCGTACCTTGTCCTCGTGAACTCATGGCTCGGGACCCTGGCCTCATTAACACTATGGCTCCGTTCCCCCCTGGGTTCAGGAACACTATGGCTCCCGTACCTTGTGCCTCAGTGAACGCTATGGCTGTGGTACCCTGTGCCTCAGTGAACACTGTGGCTCTGTTACCCTGTGCCTCAGTGAACGCTATGGCTCCGGTACTCTGTGCCTCATGGAACGCTATGGTTCCCTGTTGCAACCCCTGAATGGGTTACAATGATTATTATGATAATATGTAAGTATATTATCTTTTCATTTAATTTTATATTGCTTATATTTGCGATAATAGCTAAATCGTAAATGTATGACTTTATATTATTATTTGACTGTTATATTGTTATTTAGCTTATGTTGTTAGGATGTATATAAAATGTGCTCAGTTAGGCTTGAATGTAAAACGACTGTAATTATCGCTTGTCGCTCGTTAATACTGCCGGCTTCTGAGCTGCAGTTGTCCACGTAGCTATCACGTGATCGAGGGGGTGTCCTCCCCTCTCGTGAAGTAGCAGTCCTGCGGGAGACTCGCTTGGTGGTTGGACAGATTGTCTGTCTCATTATTCTTGTTAGTTCTGTAAACTTTGTTCACAGAACATTGTATAGACTTTGTTGATTTTCGACGTTGTACTGGGGTTTTTGTGTCTCTTAGACACTCTGAGTATCTCAGGTCCTTATCTATAGCTTCTGACCTAATTTTGTACTGGTTCCTGTGTATTGTCACAGTCACAGTTTTACCTATGCTGAACAAAGATTCAGTATTATGGAGTGTTGTAACTTTTGTGGAGGATCTGCTGATGGTCCCTATTTAGTGTCGTTATATTATTTCCCAGTTCCTGATTCTGTGTCGCATGCTTGATATTGCTTTGCTTTTGGGGCTTAGCATTTTTTGTTGTTCAAGCAGACTGTTCGGGTTTCCAGTCGGTCAAGAAGTTAGTTTTTTTGAGGATTTTGTCAGTCCTTGTTTAAGTCTTATTCGAGTCTTGAGACATAGCTAATACTTAAGAGCACTTACACGCATACACACACTTGTACATATTTGTAATATCTTATTAAATTTTAATGTACCTGACGGTACTTAAGAATTATAAATGTGATATGTGCTTTCAGCACAATAAATTGAACTCGAGAATTGATTTTATTTTGATTGCTGTAATTAATTTAATTTGATAATATACCTCTAGACAACTTACTACTTAATAAATTTTTTAAAATTTTTTAATTTCTCTAGTTAGTAAGCCTACCAGTTGTAATCCTAAAGCCTAATTAAACCCCATACTAAATTTTAATGGATAATTGGACCAGGATACTGACTACTTGTTACGAAAACCCAGTAACAGGCTGGATGCTAGAAGGGCAGTCCTTTCTAGTATTCACTGGAGATCTCTAAGCTTTTAGAATCGCGTTTTTTGTACAAATGGGGGCCTGTCCGGGAGGCTCTTGACCCAAAGGGTGTTGGAGAAATTGTCCAGTTTGACATACTATGAATCTATGATCAAACACTTTGAGTATTTTTCCTAATCTGAAGACTTTGAGTTTTAGTCTTGTAACAACATACCAGGTGGATGTTGTACCTGACTGAGTCTCTTGATCCAAGGAGATGGGAAATACTTTTTATGAGTTCTAACTCTAAGACAACTAACAAAAAAATTCCTATTAGGATTATAGTTTCCCAAAATTTCACTCTCTCGAAGTACAATTAAATTTTCGTGATGTATGCTAAAGTGAAACAGTTAATTGATACTCTGACTTTGTCTGATTTTAAGTACTTTAAAAAACTTCAGACGTGTTGGCAAGTAGCCAAATATCTCGGTGTGACGTAAAAACAGGAATTACACCGCAGAAACTGTCAGAGCATTAATTAAAGATATATTGTTTCCTGCTCATACAGAGATGTCTATTATGTTTCAGATTTAGAAAGCCTAGTGTCACGATTAGGAAGAAAGGCTCTATTTTGAAGTTGAAGAAAGAGCAACTAGAGCAGAGGTGAGCCTAGTGTCTGAGCCAGTGTAGCTCAGTTCTCGCTCACACCTTCCCGCCTCACTGACACTATAGCACAGAGTGTAGCTGGTTGGATGAGCAGCCTCATACTAGTACATGTGTATACTACACCTGTATTTACTTATCCTAGACCAGATCTAACACTCTAGAGACGGCTGGACCAAGTGTCCGACCAAAGGGACCGCCAGCCCAAATGTTAATTTCCCTACTCCTCCATTACCTACTGGTCCTACTCTCAGGAACATTTTTGAGGGGTTGGAACGCCTCCTTATGTTGCAGACTGCACAAAAGGGGCCCACAGAGGAATTGAACGAAGAAGATTTCCAAAGAGAAAATGTTCGTCTGGGAAGACAACAGCTGATATATCACAGGACACATTTAATGTGCAGAAAGCGCATCCAGGGTTTCCTAAGTTTTTTGAAAGTGACTTAGACACCTATTTTGATGTTTTTTTGAGAACCAGGCACGTGCTATGAACTGGCCACGTAAGCACGGGGCAACATTGCTTCTTACTGCTTTGACAGGAAGAGCTCAAACTTGTACGGTTTGCTTTGCCTTTTGCCAAGTACATTAGTTATGACGCTGTCAAACAAACAATTCTAGAGCATATTAACTTGTTACCTGTAATTAAATCAGAGAGCATTTCGTACGTTACAACGAAGACAAGATCAAACTTGTGTAGAGTTTGCTCGTGAGAAAAAAGTTGCATTTGAGAGGTGGTGTAGAGCTGCTAAATGTAACAACTACGACAGTCTTGTTCAGTTGTTACTACACGAAGAAATTTAAAACAACTGTATGTCTGTTTGACATACAAGAATATCTGATCGATCATACTACCTCAGATATTCTGGAAAGCAGCATTAGCAGACAATTATGAGATTTCTCACAAACTTGTACGTACTAAAACCCCAAAGAAACAAGGTAACAAAAGATTGCCCTAGAATTTTGGCAACCTAAATCAGCTGCTCTTTTGCCGGCCTGATGTACCTGCACTGTAACTTTTCGTACCTTTACCAGGAAAACCACAATCCTGAATCTGTCTCTGTGGCTAGACAGAAATCTGGAAATCGAGAAGAAGAAAGTTAAATGTACCTATTGTAACAGAAAAGGACATACTAGAGAGTTTTGCTATAAGTTAGAAAGAGATACGAGAAACAGTCGTGCGGCGGGCCCGCCCCCACTCAAGTCGAAACCCTTTTTCCTGCAACAAGACACCAAAACCCTAGCAATGCCTCTGATCCTACTGTTTAGATAATGTTACTCAGGTTTAGATGACTAGCGTCAGAAAGTGTATCTGACGAAAAGATTCGTTCAGCGATGAGTCCTACTTTTCGAGAGATAAAGTAGGATTTGACGAATCACATCTAACTGAGATAATTTCTTTCAGAGAACACTGGCATTTTATCCACGTTATTAAGAGAAGATGTACTGCCCATAACTGACGATACCTATTGCAAGATAGATGTATTTTTTAGAAGCCTAGGGAGGGCTGTTATAAAAGGCCTCTGCACAAAGTTTATATTGAAACAAGCTATTATACTGGTTTATTTCAGTGGGTATATCCAGTGATGTATTTCCCATCAGGTCAGTGGACTTGTTGATAGGGAACGATATCCTTCATGCTGGTATATGTAAAGAACCACTTGTGATTGATAATACCACTGATGATAATTATGCCATTGAAGCTTTTTAGAGAAAAACCTATTTTATTTCCTTTTCAGCGCAATTACTAGAGCTATGTCAAAGATTAAACAACCATCCTTTCCCTGTTGAGTTAGTGGATAAACAATGATTTGGGCTTGATATGTTGTTTAGTGACGCTCTGCGCCCAGGATCATTAACACTGACCCCCCCGGGTCATCAACCTAGTCAGGACACAACTGACGTTAAATTTCTAACTCTTTGATGATTTAATCAAGGATCAGTTTTGTTGACAGTCACTGGAAAGACTGAGAGATATAGCATTTTACTGAGAGTGAAGCAAAGGGTCTCGATAATTGTTACTTTATAGTAACGGTGTATTGATGGAGAAAAATACATGTAAGTTGTCACTGATAGGTTTCTACCACAGTCAAGAATCAGTTGTGTTACCATTACATTTCGTGAACAAGCCATTGATTTTGCTCACAAAAAGTCCCATAGGAGACATTTGGGTGTCAAGAAGACACTCGGTAAAATGGCAAAACATTTTACTTGGCCAAAGATGAAGGAAACAGTAAGCTGATCATGTGCGACGTTGCCATGTGTGTCAAGTGACAGGCAAGCCAGCGCACACACCTCCACCTGCGCCTCTCATTCCTATTACCGTGCATGTGAACCATTCTCACGTCTTATTATTGATTGTGTTTGGTCCTTTGCCTAGAACCAAACTAGGAAACCAATACTTATTTATATTATGGACGCTGCAAAAACGCTATCCCGAAGCTATTCCTAGAGAAAAATTAATGCTCGTGCTATTGTGGGGAGCGCTGATGAAATTTTTCTCCCAGGTTGGATTGCCACGAGAGATACAATCAGATCAGGGATCTAACTTCACTTCTAAGATCTTTCGAAAGCATTATCCCACCTAGGAATAAAATCTGTACTTTCAACCAGTTTATCATCCACATCACAAGGGGCTCTAGAGAGATTTCATCAGACACTGAAGTCTATGATGAGAGCTTATTGTGAACATTTTTTAAGGGCGGATGAAGGTATACCAATTTCTTCTCTTCGCTATGAGAGAAAGTGAGCAAGAAAGTCTCGGGTTTAGTCCGTTTGAACTAATATTCGGACACCAAGTGCGTGGTCCTCTCGCAGTGTTAAAAGACGTGTGGACAGGAAAATCAAATCCATCATTGAGTACTTTCACCTTCATTTAAAGCAGCAACATTTGACAGCCGCTAGAGAGCTAGCTTCGAAAAACCTAGTTTCAGCCAAGCAGAATGAAGCAACATTATGACAACGTGCTGTCTCTCGTTCTTTTAAAGCAGGAGATAAGGTGATGGCTCGGAAATTAGTACCAGGTCATGCTCTACAAGCCAGGTATGACGGTCCCCTGGAAGTAGTTGAAAAAAGCTTAGCGACGTAAATTATTTGGTACGTACGCCTGGGAAAAAGAAATCTAATCATTGTACCATGTTAACCAGCTTAAGGCATACTACGCTAGTCCTCTACTACTACTTCTATTCTTCCAAAGGGCAGAGGAAGAAAACGTCAGTCTACCTGACATCTCTAGAGGTATAGAGGTTCGTTTTTGAAAATTCAGTGACTCTACAATCACTAGACGATTTTCTTAGTAACCTTGGAATTGATAAAGCTGGTGATATTTAAAAAAATGATTTTGCATTTCCCTGAATTGTTTGGTGATGTCCCTAAAAAGTTGTACTCTGGGGGTTTCATGGACGTTTGATGTAAAGGGGGCATCACCCATTAAGCAATCAAACCCTATAGAATGAGTCCAACGAAGCATAAAGCATTGAAAAGAAGAGGTTGATTTTCTGTTATCTCACGGACTTATTGAGCGCATAAAAGTCCATGGGCATCTCCCTGTAAATTTAGTGCCTAAACCTGACGGTAGTTTTTAGGATGGGGCACTGATTACAGGAAAGTGAACTCTGTCACCTTGCCTGATGGTTATCCTCTACCTCGCATTGACGACCTTATTGATCGTGTGTCAGGAGCCCAGTTGTCAGCCGTTTTTGATCTCTTACGAGGGTATTTTCAATCCCGCTTACTGAACGTGCTCAAGAAATATCTGCTTTTACTGTTCAAGATTTGGATTGTTTAACTACCTCGTCACCCCCTTCGGCTTATGTTTAAAGCAGCTTCTTCATTCCAGCGTATAATGAACGAGTTGACCCACAACTTAGAAGGAGAGAAGCCTACCTTGACGACTTAGTGGTGGTAAGTGACGAGGGGGAACAGCACTTGACGCGTCTCAGAGCATTGTTTGAGAGACTGGCGCACTACAACTTCAAAGTTAACTTAGCTAAATGTAGTTTTGGGCAAGCCAAGATTACCTATCTAGGCTTTTGTATCGGCCAAGGTGAGGTTGCTCCTATTGAGCTAAGGTTCGTCAATTTCTGAATTTCAATGCCACAGGATAGGAAAGGAGTACAGAGATTCCTGGGGATGGCAGGGTATTACGTAGGTTCTGTCCAAACTTTTCTCAGATTGCCCGCTCCTCTTACTGAGCTTACTAGTACAAAGTTCAGTTCACCTGGACTAGAGATTGTTCAACTCGTTCAAAAGGTTGAAGCGCTTGCTATCCTCTGCTCCTGTGTTTTAAGAGTCCTAATTTCAACTTCCCTTCTTTTACATATAGATCGAGTTTGTTATGCAGTGGGTGCTTGGCTGCTCCAACAGTCAACATCCATGACATTCTCCATCCTAAATGTTACTATTCATCTAAGCTAAACGACACCATAAAAAATTGCCACTATTGAGAAAGAGGCTCTAGCTCTTGTGGTGTCATTGGAACATTTTGGGCGTGTATTTGGGCACTTCCCCATTTAAAATTAACGTTTTTCTGACCACAATCCACTCATTATAAAAATACTATGAAAAGTAAAAATGCTAGGATCATGAGGTGGGCCCTCAGAATCCAACCTTATTCTATTAGTATAAAAACATTTAAATGGTCATTGTAATGTAATTGCTGACGCTCCCGTCACGTCCTTAATAATTATCAGTTACATTAAATTAACGTTAAATTTTATGCCCAAATACCTTTTGTTACTTTTCTATGTCAAATTCAGTAAAGTAACTTAATCCCTCCAGCCCATATTAACATATATATACTCATGTCATGTCTAATTATTATATTTTTTGTATTCACAGTAATGTTTGTGTGAGGAGGAGACAAGCTGGTGTTGAGTGAGTAGTGGGGGTTTCGGGTGATGTACTTGCGTGACGCAACACTGTCCTGTCGCAGACCCCCCCCCCCCTCACTACACACCTTAAGCGTTTCATACTCAGATGTTCATACTGCCATCGCATTCCACAACCACAACTTAAGAGTGGAATGCAGTCTCCCTACTATGATCCCAGCCTCAACGTGCCCTCCTTGTCAGCGCTATCCTGTCCTACACTGATGTAATAACCACGAGTATGCAGAAATACGATACTGTGTACTGCCCTAGTTAGGGACATATCCTAGTGACGGACGCTGTGAAATTGTAGAGGTGCTTGGCACAAGAGAGACTCTGATTAATATTTTATTGATATGAGTAACCAAAATAATGTAATAGACATTTTGAACTCCTATGCGACCCTCTGTCGTGTTGGGGGGGGTGTTGCAACCCCTGAATGGGTTACAATGATTATTATGTATATATGTAATGTATATTATCTTTTCATTTAATTTTATATTGCTTATATTTGCGATAATAGCTAAATCGTAAATGTATGACTTTATATTATTATTTTGACTGTTATATTGTTTTTTTAGCTTATGTTGTTAGGAGTAATAAAAATGTGCTCAGTTAGGCTTGAATGTCAAACGACTGTAATTATCGCTTGTCGCTCGTTTTTACTGCCGGCTTCTGAGCTGCAGTTGTCCACGTAGCTATCACGTGATCGAGGGGGGGGGGTGTCCTCACCTCTCGTGAAGTATCAGTCTGCTGGAGACCGCTTGGTGGTTGGACAGATTTTTCCCGTCTCATTATTCTGTTAGTTCTGTAGAACTTTGTTCCAAACATTGTATAGACTTTGTGATTTTTGACGTTGTACTGAGGTTGTGTGTCTCTTAGACACTCTGAGTATCTCAGGTCCTTAGCTATAGCTTTTGACCTAATTTTTTTACTGGTTCCTGTGTATTGTCACAGTCACAGTTTTACCTATGCTGAAAAAGATTCAGTATTATGGGAGGTTTGTAACTTTTGTGGAGGATCTGCTGATGGGCCCTACTTAGTGTCGTTATATTATTTTTCCCCGTTCCTGATTCTGTGTCGCAGTCGCTTGATATTGCATTGCATTGGGCTTAGCATTCTTTTGTTGTTCAAGCAGACTGTTCGGGTTGCCAGTCGGTCAAAAAGTTAGTTTATTTGAGGACTTTGTCATCACTTGTTTAAGTCCTTATTCGAGTCTTGAGACATAGCTAACTACTTAATTAAGAGCACTTTACACGCATACACACACTTGTACATATTTGTAATATCTTATTAAATGTTAATGTACCTTGACGGTACTTAAGAATTATAAATGTGTAAAAGTGCTTTCAGCACAATAATATTGAACTCGAGAGATTGATTTTATTTTGATTGCTGTAAAATTTAAATTTTAATTTGATAATATACCTCTAGACAACTTACTACTTAATAAATTTATTAAATTTTAATTTCTCTAGTTAGTAGCCTACCAGTTGTAATCCTAAAGCACTATTGAACCATACTAAATTTTAATGGATAATTGGACAAGGATACTGACTACTTGTTTCGAAAACCAGTAACAGGCTGGATGCTAGAAGGGCATCCTTTCTAGTATTCACTGGGGATCTCTAAGTTTTTAGAATCGCGTTTTTTGTAACATTCCCGCACCTTGTGCCTCGTGAACTCTATGGGTTTGGTACCCCTGTGCCTCAGCGAACGTTATGGCTTTGGTACCCTGTGTCTCAGTGAACGCTATGGCTCTTGTACCATGTGCCTCAGTGAACGATATGGGTCCAGTACCCTGTGCTTCTCTGCATGCTATGACACTGGTACCCTGTGCCTAAGTGAACGCTATGGTTTCCGTACCTTGTGCCTCAGTAAGCGCTACGGCCCCCCAGCACCCTGTGTCTCAGCAAACGCTATGGCCCTGGTACCCTGTCCCCTCAGTGAACGCTATGGTTCCCGTACCCTGTGCCTCAGTGAACGCTGTGGCTCCGGTACTCTGTGCCTCAGGGAACACTATGGTTCCCGACCCTGTGCCTCATGAACGCTATGGCTCTGGTACGCTGTGCCTAAGTGAACGCTATGTCTCCTGTAACCTGTGCCTCAGTGAACGCTCTGGCCCCGGTTCCCTTTCCCTCAGTGAACACTATGGCTCCGTTGCCGTCTGCCTCAGTGAACACTATATCTCTGGTACCCTGTGCCTCAGTGAACGCTCTGGCTTAGGTATCCTTGCCTAAGTGACGCTCTGGCTCTGTACCCTGGTGCCTCAGTGATCGCTGTAAAATATTAGCAATAAAGATCTGAAGTAACTTACAAGAGATTTTAGTAAATCATGTTTAAATTTCTTCAATGATAAAGGTAAATTAGGACAAACACAACCTAAATCTAATTTTTAAACTTTTAAAGAGGCCAACTAGATCAATATACCAAAATAGAGAGGTACGTAAAACTTGAAGACTCCAGTAGTTTCATTATCAATTCATCAGCTTCGAAGTGTCGATAGTAACCACTTGCGACGCTCAAATTATACCAGAAAAAGCAATAATTATTTTTTCCAGTTTTCGGAAAAAAAAAAACTGGAACCTACTCCTGCCAAAATTAAGCAAACCTTACTACAAGTGAGACTGACTATCTTTTTAATAAATGTGTATGTGTTGAGGCCTCACTGACGTAATAATTACAGAATATAAAATGGATTTGATATAACCAAGGATGGTAAAATGAAATCAAACACTATGACTAATATCTCGTCATATTACTTCACGGAAATAATTTTGATTAATAAAACTGGCAATTAACATACACACCCTAACATGAAGATGATTGCTTCCCTCAACGAAAGTACATCAGCATTGAAAGTTCAAAGTTGATCGGAAGAGGCGTTTCCCAGTTACTGCATAGAATCCAACAAAATTTTTGCCTACATATGCTTAATCCCTCCACCTTACGATACATTGAAGATTAATGCTGCTCACAATTGTTAAATTTTAATTTTAGGAAAGAGCTAAACCCGCAGGAGCCATTTAGCACTTGTCGAATGGGAGACTCTGCAAATTTGATGCCAGCAAGAGGAGGATAAATTCAAATTATTACGTCAAGAGCCTCTCACTAGAATCATGACAAAATAATTCAGTAATGTAATGCATTTCGAGATTAAAAGTGACAGATTGGCATCTACAAACTTCGATAAAAAATACCAACCTTCTTTAAAGTAGTATAGTAGACTGTTAATTTTGAGGCCTATCAGATGAGCCTAACTCCACCTATCACACAGAAACAAAATTTGTGAATGACTTTGGGGCGATATGAGGTGCGCGGCGCACGAGCGAAAAAAAAAATCGAAAAATTATGGAAGTTGAGTTAATCATATAGAAAAATAGCTTAACTCTTTGGCAACACTCTGGTGTACAAGAATCAATGTTCTACGACGTTTCTAGCAGGAATTATAGTCATTTATATCATGTATGGTGACGGCGATGTAGTAAGAACGTCTGCTCTCAGTCTGTATATTTTTTTGTAATTTTTTCCTTGTTTTTTCTTGCATTATTCTTTCTATGGAAATTAAATCACCTTCATGAACTTCGTCATTACATTCATACAAGTAATCTCATTGGGAAAGAGAACACCATATATCGTTTACAGTAGTTACCCGTGTAGGCATGTGAGAAAACTTAAGCCACCCCTGGTCGCTGCAAGTGGCCCCTTCGATATCCCACACTTTAACACATCTCTCCTAATCAGAACTCTAACTTAGAAGTGAATAGCACCCACAAATACGGCGCACTAATTAGTTGTGGACTGTATGGATTATATTAGACTGAAGGAAAAAAGGGGGGGGGTTACACACAATATATACCATCAGGTAAAAAATACTTGTATACAGTATCACAAACTTAACAAATTTTCTCTGGTGGTCACTGGAAGACATTGTAGCACCCACAACATCTGTCGCATTATAACTATAAAGGGTACTTAACTGCGGGTGAGGAGGTCGCATTCCTTGTCTGTCTTATTTCTCCTCAGATTCCGATATCCTGCCAGCTGAAACGGATCTTCTACCAACTGGATTATGATATCACTTGGTTTGTCCCGATTTTAAAGCCGTGACTCCATAAAAACTCCACTATCCTCAGGACAGGAACACGAGGTTAACATGTGCTCACTCACTCGGGAATGGCTGTTCCTATCACTTCAACCATTCCTTAAACTAAATGTTATTATCACTGATTTCACTACAATTCACAAGACTTAACGTCTCATTAATTTTACACAGGTTAGAAATCGATCTATTAAGATTTGAGCCCGATGAGTGATTGAGTCACGGGTATTTTCCCCTGAACACTCTTTAAAGGCACGTCCCGTCGTACCTGCCTGGGCGTCCCTTACTATTTTACCATTATCACCACCCTATTATGGTGGTTTCGACAACTTACGTTCCCCTATTCTACACCAGGAACAGTTACAACACTTCCTATTATAAAGAGAGACCACTAATCACGTTTTGGCCATTGGAACCGCCAATTTCCTGGTTCCATGTGAACTTGGACACTCTCTCAGGCCTATATCCCCCAGCACCTCCCATGCCCAGCCTCCTGCCCATGCTACCCCTCATGCATGCGCTAAGCTCCCCCTCTGTTGGTTTTCTTCCACTTTCAAATACAATTCAGACCAACAGCAATACATTAAACACATATTAGGCACTATAACTTCAGAAAATTAAATAATTTCCACACTTTCTAATATAATAATTGACGATTGGGCATTATATGAGAGTAGGAGGAGCTTATCAGTAGAGTGCCAGCCAATCGTGAACCGTCGGGGAACATTAGTTAACTTAGCGGAATTCCAGCTCGCAAGAGAGGCAGGAGAAATTACGCTTATATAAACTCTACGGCTTATTTATCTATCAAAATTGATTTAATATGACACAATAAACACTATAAATAACATACAAACATGTTATATATACTAGAAGGAATAAAATAGGCCAAAACATGGCGAGTGTCCACCAGCAATATTCACTATAATAATCATTATCCCTCCTTCCCATGTCGTATTCTTTGGCCATGAGTTAGAGAAAACGGAGTTTTGAAGAAGCTAACTGCAGTAGATCACCAGTCTTATATTGAAAACACCGAAACAAACGCGATTTCCAAGATATTGGCCTGCATTCCAGGCCAATATCTTGGAAGTAAGTTATTGACTTATTTCACTTCACTGAGCCTTTACTACTTAATTAAATGGAATAATATTCACAGGAATTGTAAAATAATGATTGTTCTTTTTTTGGTGACTATTACAACCCAGGCACAATAAGGCCTGTTATCCTGGGTGTAAAGGGGAACAAGGAGCAGAACGAACACAGCTGAGTGACTTTGAAATATATTTTCCTTCACCAAGAGCGACAGCAAGTATTTACACTTATGTACACTATATACAGTTGGAAATGTATGTGTACAACATGGTTAGATAAAGGGCAAAATACAGCCTGGAGACAGAATGGACAACCGTGCTCAACTAGCTCTAGAATGGAAATGACAAAGACGGACAGGTGGATGATGGTGACTACAACACCTCCACGATTGCCAGACCCACCTTCTCCTTGGCTGAACCTTGGTACTGATCGAACGATGGGGCCCCATCATTCGACCCTTAGTACTGGGGAGATAGCCTTTCAATGCGGGTGTGTACATGCTCCAAATGAAGATTACATACTCTTTGCATGCCACACCCCCACCCCAAGAGGGCTCAGGAATAGGCTCCCACCTCCCATTGCACAATATCATGGGACCACCTTTCCTCTCAACCATCCAACTCTTAGGTAGAGTTCAACTTTACTCATGATATAAAGCCAAACTCTAAACTCAGAGCAAGACAGCAGACAGTAGGGCTAACGTAGGTCCAAGATACCTGCAGACAGAAGCAGGATTTCCCCTCACTAAAACAAGAAAAGCCCACAGCAAGAAAACTACTGTCATCTAGTAAGCGCCGTCCCTTTCAAGTCCTTTTAACACCTGATGGAAAGTTTCGGGAATAAAAGGGGGAGTTTTTCATTCCGGGGGGGGTAACGTATATTAAAAGACCCCGGGGAATTATAAAGGCAGAGATTTCCCTTCCCCTTTATCCCTCCAAGACTAAGTAACCAAAAAAAACAACCAAAAAAAAAACCCCCCCAGTTCCCAAGCAAGAACAAGGGTTCGGCCCAACAAATCCAAAAAATTTTTTAAAAAAAAACGGGAACCCCCTTTTAAAAAAACCCCAACCCCCCAAAAAAAAAAAAAACCCCCCCCAAATTCTTTTTTAAAAAAAAGTTTAGGGGGAAAAAAAAAAAAAAATTCCCCTTTACCATTGGCCTCTTTTTCCCCCCCGAAAAAATTCGGGGGGCTCAGTTCGGGCTTGGCAAAAACCCCCACCTTGGCCCCCCAAAGGGGGAACTTAAAAATTAACAAATGAGGGAAAAACAACCCCCCCGACAAGGCAACTTCGGGCCTTTTTTTTAAAAATTTAAAAAAAGTTTTTTTTCCCCTCAAGGGCACCCCAAAACCAATTTTTTTGGCCCCGCCCCCCTTTCAAGGGGGCCAACCCACCAAACCCCCCCCCCCGGGGAAAACGGAATTTCACCTTTTAACCTCCTTTTTTGACCCCCCCCCCCAAAAAAAAAAAAATTTTTAAATAAAAATTTTTTTAAAAAAAAAATTTTTTTAAACCAAAATTTTCCAACTTTTTTTTCCTTTTAAAAACCTTTCCACCCTTTTTTTCCCGAAAAATTCAAAAACAAAATTTTTTTAAAAACCCCCCCCCCTTTTGTTCACCAACCAAAAAAATAAATTTTAAAAAAAATTTTATTTTTTCAAAACCCCCCGGCCCCTTTAAAAAACGAAAATTTTTTTTTGGGGAAATTTTTAAAAAACAAAAAAACCCCCCCCCCATTTCAAATCCCCAAAAAAACCCCCCCCCCCCCAAATTTGGGAAAAAAAAAAACCCCCCCATTTTTCCCGCCTTAAAAAAAATTTTAAAAAACCCGGCAATTTTTTTCCCTTTCACCCAGACTCCCCCCCCCCCCCCCCTTCCTCGACACCCCCCACCCCCCTCCCCCATCCCCCCGGTTCCTTTTTTAAATTTTTCTTTTCCAAAAAAAAAAAAAATTTTTTTTAACCCCCCCCCTTTCCTTCCAAAAAAAAAAAAAAATTTTTTCTCTCCGAAAAAAGCCACAAAGGGGGGAAAAAATTTTCCTTGGCCTACGGGGACGCACCAAACAAAATTTTTAAAAACCCACCACACCGACACCCAAAAACTTGACATTGGCCCCAAAAAAACTAAAATTCCCATAAACCCTTTCCTTTCCCTTTTAAAACGCAACAAGAAAATTATCCCCGTTTTTAAGGGAAAAAAAATAAAAAAATTTATCATGGTTTTAACCTTAAATTTTCGGGCCGGGGGAGGATAAGGGTGGAAATTGTAATTTCCCTAACCAATAACTTCCCCAAATTTGGGGGGAAGTTTACAAGTTCTATCAACAAAAATGAAAGATAATATTTAAATTTAGTAAATTTAAATTTTTTGGCGAGAAATGTCAACAGATTGCATTATAAAAATAATCTGAAATTTGTGTTTTTTTGTTTTAAGGAGTTTTTTGGGAGAATAAGATTCAATAAAAACAAAATGGTAAAACATATTGCAAATCAACCCTGAAATTTAATTGAACCATCATTCATCAATAATGTGTGAAAAAAAATCATGACACTCCCATTATTACTCTTCGCGAAAACTGAAAACAAATGTCAATAACTTATTCCTGAGTTATTCATATTTTTGTTTCTATACACCTCTATGGACATAGCGCGCCAAATCCGAGTGTGTTGAAAACACATGTCCTTGTCGACAGCCCAGAGGCAACTGAGCAGCAACCACTCTGTGCTCTTCACTTTAGTCCTCACAGAAGTTGCCATGTTGAGTATTTAGATGAAACATTCATAACAACAGTAATTTTTGGAATAAAAAAATTACTAATTGCCAACATATTCTCTTCATGATAGCAATAACATAAAAATTATATGTTTGAAGAAACATACTTAGAAACATGACAGAAACAAGCTTATTGCATCAATATGTTGCCGGAATTATGCCTTGGCTAACTGACGTGGCACCTGCAGCCTTGAAGACTTGTAGAGTGTTGAGTTAATGTTTTCTCCCATCCATCCATCCTTGAGCACCCGAAGAGGACTTCGTACATTGTGCCCAAAGATCAGCTCAAATGGACTATACCCGATAGACTCTTGCGCAGTTTCCCCTTATTGAAAACAGCAACAATGGTAGTGATTCATCCCAGTCTGTAGGAAAATGCATACAAAAAGTTCTCATCATGGTTTTAAACGTCTGATGAAATCTTTCAAGGTGCCTTGGGACTGAGGATGATAGGCAGTGGATAAGTTGTGAATTATCCCTAACCTAGATAATGCTTCCCTAAATGCTTGGCAGTGAAGTTAGTACCTTGATTACTTTGAATAGATTTAGGAATGCCAAAACAAGAGATGAATTTTGTTAAAGCTTCGAGAATGGCTTTAGTATTAATACTGCAGATGGGAATTGGTCCTGGGTATCTAGTTACTCTATCCATAATGGTAATTAAGTACTGATTTCCAGACTTGGACATAGGTAGTGGACCTACACAATCTAAAATTAATTCTGCTAAAGATTCTCCATCAGCAGGTATAGGCTGGAAAGGTGCAGGTTTAATGGAGTGTCCAGGTTTTCCTACTTGCTGACGTTCTCGGCAACAATGGATATGATTTTTTCACATCCTGCCTTAAATTTTTGGGCCAATAGAATTCTTTTGAGATTCTATATAAACTTTTAGTAATTTTCCTAGTGACCTAATGAAGAAATTATGAGCTATATTCAATATCTGAGGTCTAAACTTTGTTGGAACCACTAACCTGTCTGACAGTTGGCCTGCCCTCTATCTTCTTACCAGCCCAGTGCAGATCAAATAGTGGGTTTTTAAGTTTATATTTGACCAAATGATCTGAAAAGGATTTTACCCATGGCTGCCTGAAAAGCAAAATTCACTAAAGGGGTTTTCTTTCGTTTTTCCCTCTTGGAAGGACAGTCCCTCGGGCATGGAAACAGAGATATCGGGAAATCCTGCAACCCTCTAATAGGAAGGCTTGATCTGGGCCTGTTCACTAAATTTACGAGGCTCTGGCCATTTTCCTAATAAAACAAATTGGTTTATTCCAAGATCAAGTCGTCCAAGGATAGGTCAGAAAGGGGTTCAGGACATACACTAGAAGGGGTAATGTTATTACCCCAGTAATAACATGGCATCTTTCATAGGAAATCCCCTAGATACCCCACAGTCAAATATCCCAGTGTAAAAATCTGCATTCTATATAGATCTTATGCAAGGAGACAGAGAAAATTGTTCCTCCTAACGCTTCAAGTAGAACAGAGGATTGAATGAAGTGTGTTCAAAAAGGGAAAGTACTTCTCTCTTATAAGTGAGCAATATGCTCCTGTATCTTCCTGAAGGGATATGTGACTTGGCAATAATAAGGGGCCATCCCTTTCTCTACTTCTTTCAGGGTCATGTTCTAGGGACTTATCTAAATTTTCCCTAATGGTTGGGGTTTAATTTTGGGGAGTTTTGGGCAGATGTGACCTATTTTTGCACAGAAAACAAACTACTGGCTTGACCTTAGCTCCCTGCTGACGTTGTAACTGGTGTCGCTTTGGGTACTGTTGTCGAGATACACCATGTTTAGTGGGTTTGTCGCTTACCAGGTTTGACCATAATTGAGTAGTGTGGCTCATCAGGTGGCTTAATTGACTGACATAGACTTTCTCCTTCCAGCTGGCACTTCATCCTCCAATGTTGACGATCTCTGCTCATGCCTAGCTGTTGAAAAGAGAGACGGGACCGCTCGGACAAGGAGCGGTTGGTTTCAAAAGTGTCAGCCAACCTGGCTGCCTCCAAAGCAGTGGTAAAGACACGATCCTGCAGAAAGACCTCTGGTCCCACAGACTCCATCAGGTTATTTACTAAGATGAGCTGAACTAGCTCATCGAAGGTTGCAACACCACTTTCTTTATACCAGCTGGTAAAAGCTTTGGTTTGCTGTCTAACAAAATCCACCAGGGATTGACCAAGCTGTCGTCTGCCAAACTTAAACGGCTTCCTCCAAGGACTGTGGTCTTCACCACTTGGTAATTGCAAGACTCAGTGTCATTTAACACTGATGTAAATTCCTGTGCCTTACCAAGAAAAGCTTTATGCACTAAAGACGCTCAATGCTGTTCCAGCCACCTCAAGGATCGAGCCTGATTTTCGAAAGTTTCGAAAAATTGTTCAGGTTCTGCCTCATTGAAATGAGGAACCAGCTGTGTTGCTTTTTGCAAACTAAAGTCATTCACAATTTGAGAAAACTGCGTTCTTTCTTTTTCCCTATCAAATTCTTCCTTGGCATATGCCCTTGGTTCCCTAGTTTGCTCAAGACTGATTTTCGCCGACTCAAGTGCCAACGAAGCAGAGTCACCCTCAGACAACCCTGTCGCATAAGACTGACGGTTTTGCTCAGGTGATGTATCGTTTTCTTCTGGCAGGAACTACAGGGTTTTATTCCTGGCTCCCGTAGAGGGAGAAGTCTAATTCACCATCTCCTCTTCTCGAAGGCTGACACTTTTAAGAGTATGAAGTTATTTGCAATGCACACTCATCTATGCACAGTGCGACTGCAGAATACTCACACGATAAGGCTGACACATAACAAAGCCGAATGCAGAATACGCATATACAAAATTACGCATATACGCAATAGCAAAGCTGACTGCAAAATATTCACACAACAGCAAGATTGACCATAGTGAAGCGAGCACAATTAACAAGCCAATAGCAAGCTGTCAATGATCACGCAATAGCAGGCTGACCATAAAATGCAAGGTTGACATGCAAAGTTTTGCAAAGCATTGGCAAAGCTGACGCAATGTCATATAACAAGCTATACGATGTTCTTGCTTCAGCTTCACCCTAGGCTCAACTCGTGCTCTAAGTCCAGCTCCAGCTCCAGCTCCCGGACAGGCTACCAATATTACAACCCAGGCACAATAAGGCCTGTTATCCTGAGTGTAAAGGGGAGCGAGGAGCAGAACAAACACAGCTGAATGACTTTGAAATATATTTTCCTTCACCAAGAGCGATAGTAAGTATTAACACTTATGTACACTATATACATTTGGAAATGTACATGTACAACACGGTTAGTTAAAGGCAAAGACACAGCCTGGAGACAGAATGGACAATCATGCTCAACCAGCTCTAGAAGGGGAATGACAAGGGTGAACAGGTGAGTGGTGACCACAACACCTCCACGATTGCCCGACCCACCTTCTCCTCGGCCGAACCTTGGTACTGATTGAACGATGCGGCTCCATCATTCGACCCTTAGTACTGGTTCCCTGGTTGGGGAAATAGCCTATCAGTGAGGGTGTGTACTTGCGCCGAATGAAGGTTACATACTCTTTGCATGCCAGAGTGACGAACTTTGGAAATATTCCAAATACTTTGGAATTCATGTGGGGGTAAAGGGCAGATATTTGGCAACAGTCTAAGAACTTACAAACTTTATTTTTTTGTGGAATAAAGATAAGATATTTAGAGGAAAGTGCATCACCAAAAAATCGTATTAGCATTGTTCTCTCGTTACCAAGTCCCCAAACAACCTTACGTCGTTCCACATAGGCCTATGATCCTGCCAAATGTCATTTTCAGTAAATCATTCTTCTTTCAGTTGTTGTTTGGGGTATCTTACTGACAATTATTTACAATAAATAGAATAAACACTTCGCCTTGTGCACCAACAACGAAAGAAATCTGACGAGGAAAAAAAAAATCAAGTTGTGCAACCACCCCTTATATAGCACTGTGCATAGGCCGCTCCCGCATACCAATATGCTCATGAATCTTCCCAAAATTCTGAAACCGACCAAATAAAGCGTATCCGAGTAATAAACGAAATTTTGTGAGAAAGCAAAAGATGACTTTGTCTAGAATGTCCTCAAAAAATAAGAAAGTCTCCCTTAATTAAAATTAAAAATACCATTAAACAGTAGATAATATATTTTTCGGTTCTCTTATCTCATTTGTATTCTTAAAAAAAGATTGATATATTTAAACATGAAACTAGGAAAATGACGACCAAACAGCTCAATTTACAACAAAAATGCTGTCTATTAAAATGCAGGACACAAGAGTCATTCTCTAGTTATTTCATGGAAAATCATTTGCTTAATAAAATATACAAACTAAAATTCACCCAGCTGAGAGTGAGTAACAAGCTGTGTTTAATGAAGTCCACCAGTTAAAAAGGTTTGAAGCCGATCAGGAAAGGCATTCTCTTGTAAGTGATTTGATTCATCAATATTTAGTAGACAATCAGATAAAGCATTCTGTTTACCTGGAGAGAGTTCCGGGGGTCAACGCCCCCGCGGCCCGGTCTGTGACCAGGCCTCCTTAGGTCAGTGTCCCAGGATGCGACCCACATCAGTCGACTAACACTCAGGTACCCATTTTACTGATGGGGAACATAGACAACAGGTTGAAAGAAACACGTCCAATGTTTCTACTCTGGCTGGGAATCGAACCCAGGCCCTCACCGTGTGAAGCGAGAGCGTTAACCACCAGGCCACCAGAGCCCCTGTATATTAAAGAATATACTGGAATGTCTAGCTGTTGGGCTCCATATCCATGGATCAAGTTTTTTTGTGTTATGACGCTATGGCTAGCTTTATATGGCGAGCTTTATATGACTAGCTTTATATGGCTAGCTTTATATGGCTAGCTTTATATGGCTAGCTTTACATGGCTAGCTTTATAGCCACTCAGGGGCGATATAGCTAGCACATTTAGATTATTTTCCTTGAATTAAAAGTTTTCAAGACTATTTTTTTACATGTTTCGTTAGAAATGTAATGCTCTCGCCGTAGCTTGTCTCGGACGGTCTGACAACACTCGTGTGTATATGAGTTTTAAACTCCCTTGGTGCACATACATCATTATAAACCATGGCACTTATATATTATGATTGTATTACGTATTTCGGAGGAATGAAAACATATATGTGGTGTCCTTAGTTTGTAAGGCCACCTTCGTTGGTTCTAATAGCGTGGTCTCACTCTCGTGGTCTCACCTAGGTTGGTCTTCATCTCGTGGTTCACATCTCGTGGTTCACTCTCGTGGTCCCATAACGCGTGGTTCACTTCGTGGTCTCACTCTCGTGGTCTCAACTCTGTGGTCCCTCACTTCATCGTGGTCTACACTCTCGTGGTCTCACTCTCGTGGTCTCACTCTCTTGACTCACTCTTGTGGTCTCACACTCGTAGTCCCACCGTGGTCCCACTTTCGTCGGTCTCACCTCGGGGTATCATCTCGTGGTCTCGTGGTCTTACCCCTCTCGTGTTCCACTCTCGCGTCTCCAACTCTCGTGGTCTCATTTCTCGTGGTCCTCTTCTCCGTGGTCTCACTCTCGTGGTCTCACTCTCTTGGTCTCGCTCTCGTGGTCACCACTCTCGTGCTCTCACTCTTCGTGGTCTCACTCCCGTAGTCACACTTTCGTTGGTTCCCACTATTGTGTGTCACTCCGGTGGTCTACAACTCTCGTGAACTCACTCTCGAGGTCTTCACATCGTGCTCTCACTCTCGTGTCCACTCTCGTGGCCTCAATCTCGTGTCTCACTTCATGGTCCCACTTCTCCTGTCTTCATTTTCGTGGTCTCAAATCTCGTGGGTCTCTCTCTCGTGGTCCACTCGTGGTCCCCACCTCGTGGTCCCATTTCGTGGTCTCACTTCGTGGTCTCACTCTTGTGGTCCCCACTCGTGGTCTCACTAGCCGTGGTCCCATTCAATGGTCTCACTTCTCCTTGGTCTCACCTCCGAAGTCAACACTTTCGTGGTCCCACATCTTGTGGTGTCACTCCGGTTGGTCTCACTCTCGTGAACTCACTCTCGAGCGTCTCACTCTTGTGCCTCTCACTCTCGTAGGGTCCCACTCTCGTGGTCTCATTCTCGTCGGTCCAAACTCTCATGGTCTCATTCTCGTGTCCTTCTTCGTTGTCTTCACTCTCGTGTCTCACTCTTCGTGGAATAACTCCTGTGGTCACACTATCGTGGTCCCACTCTTGTGCGTCTCTTGCGGTTGGTCTCCACCCGTGGTCCCACACTCTCATGGTTTCACTTCTCGTGGTCTCTCTCTCTCAGTCTCCACTCTCGTGCGGTCTCACTCTCGTTGTCTCATTCTCATGGTTTTTCTCTAATGGGATCCACTTTCATGGTCTAATTCTCGTGGTCCCAGTCTCGTTGTCTCACTCTCGTGGTCTCACACTTGTCGTCTCACACTCGTGGCCTAAATCTCGTGATCTCACTCTCTTCGTACACACTCTCCTGGTCTCATTTGCCTGTTTCACTCTCGTGGTCTTCACTATCGGGTCTCACTATAGTGGTCCTACTCTCGTGTCGCACTATAGTGGTTCTCACATTTTGTGTTCTCACTCCCTTTGTCTTCACAATCGTATTCCCACTCGTGGTCCCACCTCGTAGGTCACACTCACGTGGTCCCTTCACGTGGTCCCACTCGTGGTCTCATTTAATCGTCGGTCCACAACTCTCGTGGTCTCAATCTCGTGGTCATCACTCTTCGTGGTCCCACTCCAGCAGGGCTCGCCCAGTGATCCTACTTTCGTTGAGTCCCATTCTGTGGTTCTCACTCTCGGGGTCCCACTCGTGGTCCCACATTCGGGGTCCCATTCACGTGGTTCCACTCGTGGTCTCTTCACGTGGTCCCACTCTTGTGGTCTCACTCTCGTGGTCTCACTCTCGTGGTCTCACTCTCGTGGTCCGACTCTCGTGAACCCACTCTCGTGGTTCCACTCATCAGTGCTCTCAACTATGTGGCTCTCTCACTCTCGTGGTACCCACTCTCGTGGTACCAACTCTCGTTGGTCTCCACTATCTGGGTCCCAACTCTAGTGGTCCCACTCTCGTGGTCCACTATCGTGGTCTCAATTCTCGTGGTCCAACTCTCGTGGTCTCTCTTTCGTGGTCTCACTCTCGTGGTGTCACTCTCGTAGTCTCAATCTCTTGGTCTACACTCTCGTGTTCTCACTCTCGTGGTTTCACTCTCTTGATCAATCTCGTCGTCTCCCTCTCGTGGCCCCACTCGCGTGGTCTCACTCCATTGGTCTCACTCTCGTGGTCCCTTATGTTGGTCTTACTCCCGTGGTCTCAACTCACGTGGTCTAACTCTCGTGTTACACTCTAGTGGGCTCACTTCGTGGTTTTACTACGTAGGTCTCACTCTCGTGGTCTCACTCTCGTGGTCCCATTTCGTGGTCCCTCTATCGTGGCTCCATTCTCGTGGTCCAACTCTCGTGGTCCAACTCTTGTTGTCTCATCCTTTCCTTGGTCCCACCATAGTGGGCTACCACTCTCCTTTCTCACTTGTGGTATCACTATCGTGTTCTCACTTTCCGTGGTCCCACTTTCGTGGTCCAAACTCTTGTGGTTTCACTTCGGTGGTCTTACTCTCGTGGTCTCACTCTCTGGCCCTCTCCTGGTTCTTTGCGTAGTCTCACTATCGTGGTCCGACTCTTGTGGTCTCACTCTCGTGGACTCACATCGTGGTCTCACTCTCGTGATCTCACTCTAATGGTCCACTCTACTGGTCTTTTCATTTGCCCTGGTCTCACTTCGGTGGACTTATTCTCGGTTGCTCACTCTAGTTGGTAACCAACTCTCGTGGTCCCACTCTGCATGTTCTCTTCTCGTGGTCCACTGTCTTGTTCACTCTCGAGGTCTCACACTCGTGCTAAATTCGTGATCTCACTCTCATGGTCCCAATCTCTGGGTCTCATTTGCCTGGTCTCACTCTCGTGGTCTCACTCTCGTGGTCTCACTCTAGTGGTCCCACTCTCGTGCCCTAGTCGCACAAAACAGTGGTCTCAATTGGTGGTATCAATCTCTTCTGTCTCACTATCCGTTAGCCCCACCCCTGGTCCCACCCTCGTGGTCCCATTTCTCTGAGTTCTACTCTCGTGGTCTCACTCTAGTGGTCTCACTGTTCGGGTTCTCAACTCTCTCTGGGTCTCACTCACGTGGTCTCTCTCCCGGTGGATCTTACTCTCGTGTCCCACTCGTGGTCCCACTCTCGTGGACATCACGTGATCCCTCTCGTGGTCTCACTCTCGTGGTCCCACTATTGTGGTCTCACATTCGTGCAACCACTCTCGATGTCCCACTCCAGTTGGCTCGCTTCCATGGTCCCACTGTTCGTGGTCACACTCTCGTGGTCCTCTCTCGTGGTCCCACTCCTGTGTCTCACTCTCGTGGTCATTACCCGTGTGGCTCCCACTCTGTGTGTCATTCTCGTGGTCTAAACTCTCGTGGTTTCACTCTCGTGGTCTCACTCCCGTAGTCCCACTTTCGTGGTCCTCCTTTGTGGCGTCATCCGGTGGTTATACTCTCAGTGGACTCACTGTCGTGGTCCCACTCTCGGCATCTCACTCGCGTAGTTCTTCACTCCCTTGTTCCCACTTTCATGGTCCTATCTTGTGGTCTAACTCTCTGTTCTCCCTCTCGTTGGTCCAGCTTTCGTGGTCCTCACTCTTGTGGTCTCACTCGACTTTGGTTTCCCACTCTCGTGGTCCCACTCTCGTGATCTCACTCGCGTGGTCTCACGCTCTTTGTTCTCACTCTCTTGGTACCCCTTGTGATCCCACTCTACTGGGGCTCACTACTCCTGGTCTTCAACTCTCGTGGCCTCACTCTCGTGGTCTCTCTCTAGTTGGTCCCATCTTGTGGTCCCACTCTCATGGTCTCATTCTCGTGGTCCCCCACTTTCGTAATCTATCTCTCGTGGTTCTCACATCGTTGGTCTCAATCTCATGGTTTCACTCTCGTGGTCCCACTTCGTAGTCCACTCTCGTGTCTCACTCTAATGGTCTGACTCCTGGTCCCACTCTCGTGGTCCCACTCGTTTTCTACTCTGTGGTCCCACTCTGGTGGTTGTTCATTCTCGTGGTCTCACTCTCGTGGTTCCCACTCTTCGTGGTCTCCCTTCGTGCGTCTCACTCTCGTGGTCTCACTCTCGTGGTCTCACTCTCGTTGTCCCACTCTCGTGGTCTCACTCTCGTGGTCTCACTCTCGTTGTCCCACTCTCGTGGTCTCACTCTCGTGGTCTTGACTCTCTCGTTGTCCCACTTCGTGGTCAAAACATCTCGTGGTCTCATTTAATGTGGTTTCAACTCTCGTGGTCTCATTCATGTGGTCACTCTCGGGGACTCACTTCTCTTATGTGTCTCACTCTCGTGGTCTCACTCTTCTTTGGTCCAACTCTCGTGGTCCCACTCTCGTGATCTCATTCGCGTGGTCTCACTCTCTTTGTCTCACTCTCGTAGTCCCACTCTCGTGATCCCACTCTACTGGATTCACTCTCGTGGTCTCACTCTCTTGGTCTTTCTAGGGGTCCCACTCTTGTGGTCCCACTCTCTTGGTAATCATTATCGTGGTCCCACTTTCGTGGTTTCTTCTCGTGGTCTCACCACTCGTCGGTCTCACTGTCATGGTTTTCACTCTCTTGGTCCCACTCTCGATGTCTCACTCTCGTTGTCCCACTCTCGTGGTCCCACTCGTTTTCTCACTCTTGTTGTTCCCACTCTCGTGGAGTCATTCTCGTGGTCTTCTCTCTCGTGGTCTCCCTCTCGTGGTCTCTCACTCTCGTGGGGCCACTCTCGTGGTTACTCTCTCGTTGTTACTCATTTTTTGTGGTCCAGCTCTCGTGGTCTCTTCATCTCGTGGACTCAACTATCGTGGTCTCACAATCGTGGTTCACTGTCGTGGTCTCACTATCTTGTTCTCACTCTCGTGGTTTTCACTCTCTCATCTCAAATCTCCTGGTCTCCCTCTCGTGGTTCACTTCTCGTTTTTCACTCTCTGTGTCTCACTCTCGTGGTTCCCCACTCTCGTGGTCCCACTCTCGGGGGTCCCACTCTCGTGGTCCCATTATACGTGGTCTCATTTTGTGGCGTCCCAACTTCACTCGTGGTCTCTCTCTCATGGTCGCACTCTCATGTTCTCACTCTCGTGGTCCACTCTCGTCATCTCACTCTCGTGGTTTCTCTCTCTTTGTTCTCAACTCTCGTGGTCTCCCTCTCGTGGTCTCACTCTCGTGGTTCTCACTTCGTGGTCTCACTCTCGTGGTCCCACTCTCGCGGTCTCCCTACTCATAGTCTCACTTTCTCGTGGTTTCACTCTCGATTGTTACTCTTCGAGGTCCCACTCTCGTGTTACAAACTATCGTGGTCTCTTTCTTGTGGTCCAAGCTCTCGTGGTCTCTCTCTCGTGGTCTGACTCTCGTGGTCTCATTCTCGTGGTCCCAATCTCGTCATCTCACTCGCGTGGTCTCACTCCCTTAGTCTCACTCTCGTGGTCTCACTCTCGTGGTTTCACTCTCGTGGGTCTCACTCACGTAGTCCCACTTTCGTTGTCCCTTCTTGTGGTTTGTCACTCCTGTGGTCTCACTCTCGTGGTCTCACTTTCTTGGTCTTACTCTCGTGGTCTCTGTCTCTTGATCTCACTCTCGTGGTCTCCCTCTCGTGGTCTCACCCTCGTGGTCCCACTCTCGTCATCTCACTCGCGTGGTCTCACTCCCTTGGTCTCACACTCGTGGTCTCACTGTCATGGTTTCACTTTCGTGGTCCCACTCTCGATGTCCCACTCTCTTGGTCCCACTCTCGTGGTCCCACTCGTTTTCTCACTCTTGTGGTCCCACTCTCGTGGAGTCATTCTCGTGGTCTCCCTCTCGTGGTCTCACTCTCGTGGTCTCACTCGTAGCCTCACTCTCGTGGTCCCACTATCGTGCCGACTCTCTGGTTCATTCTTGTGGTCAAACTCTCGTGGTTCTCTTCGTGGTCTACTCTCGTGGTCTCACACTCGTGGTCTCACTGCCGTGGTCTCACTCTCTTGTTCTCACTCTCGTGGTTTCACTCTCTTCATCTCACTCTCGTGGTCTCCCTCTCGTGGTCTCACTCTCGTGGTCCCACTCTCGTGGTCTCACTCTCGTGGTCCCACTTCTCGGTGGTCCACTCTCGTGGTCTCATTCTTGTGGTCAACTCTCGTGGTCTCTCTCACGTGGTCCCACTCTAGTCATCTCATTAGCGTGGTCTCACTCCCTTTGTCTCACCTCGAGGTTCCACTCTCGTGGTCCCACTCTCGTGTCTAATTTTTGTGGTCCAACTCTTCGTGGTCTCTCTCTCATGGTCTCACTCACGTGTTTTCTCACTCTCGTTGGTCCCACTTACTCGATCCATCTCACTCTCGTTGTTTCTCTCTCTTGTTCTCACTCTCGTGGTCTCCTCTCGTGGTCTCACTCTCGTGGTCTCACATCTCGTGGTCTCACTTCGAGGTCCTCCACTATCGTGTTCCCACTCTCGGTGGTCTCTTTCTTGTGGGTCCCAACCTCGTGGGTCTCTCTTCGTGCGTCTGACTCTCGTGGTCTCATTCTCGTGGTCCCAATCTCGTCATCTCACTCGCTGGTCTAACTCCCTTGGTCTCACACTCGTGGTCTCAATCTCAGTGGTTTCACTCTCGTGTCTCACTCCCGTAGTCCCACTTTCGTTGTCCTCTCTGTGGTGTCACTCCCTGTCTGGTCTCACTCTCGTGGTATCACTTTTCTTGGTCTTACTCTCGTGGTCTCTCTCTCTTGATCTCACTCTCGTGGTCTCCCTCTCGTGGTCTCACTCTCGTGGTCCCACTCTCGTCATCTCACTCGCGTGGTCCCATTTTCGTGGTTCCACTCTTGTGGTCTCACTCTCGTGGACTCAATCTCTTTGTCTCACTCCCGTGGTCCCACTTTCATGGTCCCACTCTTATGGTCCCACTCTCAGTGATCTCACTCGTGGTCTCACTACTCGTGGTCTCACTCTCGTGGTATCACTCTCGTGATTCACTCCAGTGGTCCCACCTCGTGTTTCTACACTCGGCCTGGTTCACTCTCTTTGTCTCACTCTAGTGGTCCCGCTCTCGTGATCCCACTCTACTGGGCTCACTCTCGTGGTCTCACTCTCGTGGTCTCACTCTCTTGGTCTTCTCTAGTGGTCCCACTTTCTTGTGGTCACATGTTCATGGGTTTCACTCTCGTGCGTCCCTCTTTCGTTATCCCAACTCTCGTGGTCCCACTCTGGTGGTGTCATTCTCGTGGTCTCTCTCTCGTGGCCTCACTCTCGTGGTCCCACTCTCGTGGTCTCCCTCTCGGTGGTCTAACTCTCGTGGTCTCACTTCGTGGTCTCACTCTCAGGGCACCACTCTCGTTTTCAAACTCTCGTGGTCTCATTCTTGTGTTCAACTGCGTGGTCTCTTCTCCTCTGGGTCTATTCTTGTGGTCTCTCTACGTTGTCCAACTATCGTTCATTCTCACTCGCGTGGTCTCACTCCGTGGTCCAAACTTTCATGGTCCCACTCTTGTGATCTCACTCTCTTGGTCCCACTCTCGTGATCTCACTCGCGTGAGTCTCACTACTCTTTGTCTCACTCTCGTGGTCAACCTCTAGTGATCCCACTCTTATTGGACTCATCTCGAGGTCTCACTCTCGTTCGTCTCACTCTCTTGGCTCACTCTAGTGGTCCCACTCTGGTGGTCCCCACTCTCTTGATTCATTCTAGTCGGTCCCACTTTCGTGGTTCTCTCTCGTGGTCTCACACTCGTGGTCTCACTGCCATGGTTTCACTCTCGTGGTCCCACTCTCGATGTCTCACTCTCGTTGTCCCACTCTCGTGGTCCCACTCATTTTCTCACTCTTGTGGTCCCACTATCGTGGTGTCTTTCTCGTGAGTCTCACTCTTTGGTCTCACTCTCGTGGTACCAATCTCGTGGTCTCCCTCTCGTGGTCTCACTCTCTGGTTTCACGCGTGGTCTCACTCTCGTGGTCCCACTCTCGTTGGTACCCACTCTCGTGGTCTCATCTTGTGGTCCAACTCTCGGAGTCTCTCTCTCGTGGTACCACTCTGTCAATTCTTCATTAGCGTGGTCTCACTCCCTTGGTCTCAACTCTCGAGGTCCCACTCTCGTGGTCCCACTCTCGTGGTCTCATTTTTTGTGGTCCAACTCTCGTGGGCTCTCTCCTCATGGTCTCACTTCGTGTTCTCACTCTCGTAGGCTCCCACTCTCGTCATCTCACTCGTGGTTTCTCTACTCTTGTTCTCACTCTCGTGGTCTCCTCTCGTGGTCTCACTCTCGTGAGTCTCACTCTCGTGGTCTCACTCTCGTGGTCTCACTCTCGTGGTCCACTCTCGTGATCTTCACTTCATAGTCTCACCTCGTGCCGGGTCTCACTCTCGTGGTCTCTCTCTCGAGGGTCACCACTCTCTTGTTCACCAATCTGTGGTCTCTTTATTGTGGTCCAACTATGTCGTGTCTCTTCCCTCGTGGGTCTACCATCTCGTGGTCTCGCACCCTCGTGGTCCCACTCTCGTCATCTAACTCGCGTGGTCTCACTCCATTGGTTCACTTTCGTGGTCTCACTCTGTGGTTTCACTATCGTGGTCTCACTCCCGATAGTCCACTTTCGTTGTCCCTCTCTTGTGGTGTCTTCCTGTGGTCTCACTCTCGTGGTTCTCACATTCTTGGTCCACTCTCGTGTCTCCCTCTCGTGGTCCACCCTCGTGGTCCCAACTTCGTCATCTCACTCGCGTTGGTCTCACTCCCTTGGTTCTCACTACTCGTGGTCTCAATTGTCATGGTTTCACTCTCGGGGTACCCACTCTCGATGTCCCACTCTCTTGGTCCCACTTAGTGGTCCCATCGTTTTCTCTCACTCTTGTAGGTCACCACCTCGTGGAGTCTTTCTCAGTGTCTCCTCTCGTGGTCACTACCTCTCGTGATCTCACTCGTGGCCTCTCTCTCGTGGTCCCACTCTCGATTGGTTCCACTCTCGTGGTCTCATTCTTTTGAGTCCAACTCTCGTGGTCTCTCTTTCGTGGTCTCACTCTCGTGGTCTCACACTCGTGGTTCACTGTTCGTGGTCTCCCACTTACTCGTGGTTTCACTCTCTTCATCTCACTCTCGTGGTTCTCACTCTCGTGGGTTCTCACTCTCGTGGTCCCACTCTCGTGGGTTTACTCTCGTGGTTATCATTCTTGTGGTCCAACTCTCGTTGGTCTCTCTCTCGTGAGTCCCACTCTCGTCTTCTCATTAGCGTGGTCCACTCCCTTGGTTCACTCTCGAGGTCCCACTCTCGTGTCCAACTCTACGTGGTCTCATTTTTGTGGCGGTTCCATCTCTCGTGGCTCTCTCTCATGGTCTCACTCTCTGTTCTCACTCTCCTGGTTCCACTACTCGTTCATCTCACTCTCGTGGTTTCTCTCCTCTTGTTCTCACTCTCGTGGTCTCCCTCTCGTGGTTCTCACTCTCGTGGTCTCACTCTCGTGGTATCACTCTCGAGGTACCACTCTCGTCTTTCCCACTTCGTGGTCTCTTTCTTGTGGTCAACTCTCGTGGTCTCTCTCTCGTTGGTCTGATCACGTGTGCTCATTCTCGTGGTCTCAATCTCGTTCATCTCACTCGCGTGGTCTCACTCCCTTGTGGTCTCACTCTCGTGGTCGCACTCTAGTGGTTTCACTCTCGTGGTTCTCACTCCCGTTATCCCACTTTAGTTGACCCTTCTTGTCTGGTGTCACTCCTGTGGGTCCTCACTCCGTGGTTCAGTTTCTTGGTTTACTCTAGGGTCTTCTCTCTTGATCTCACTTCGTGGTCTCACTCCTCGTGGTCACAATCGTCATCTCACTCGCGTGGTCTCACAATCCTTGGTCTCACTCTCGTGGGTCTCACTCTCGTGATTTAACTCTCGTGATCTCACTCACCGTGTCCCACTTTAGTGGTTCCACTCTTGTGGTCTCACTCCTCGTGGATCAATCTCTTTGTCTCACTCCCGTGGTCTCATTTCATGGTACACTCTTATGTAACCACTCTAGTGATCTCAATCGTGGTCTATCTCTTCGTGGTTCTCAATCTCGTGGTCTCACTCTCTGTGATCTCACTCCAGTGGTCCACTCTCGTGATCTAATTCGCGTGGTTTAAATGTCTTTGTCTCAACTATAGTGGTCACGTCTCTGATCCACTTCATACTGGGCTCTCAACTCTCGTGGTCTCACTCTCGTGGTCTCACTCTCGTTGTCCCACTCTCGTGGTCTCACTCTCGTGGTCTCACTCTCGTTGTCCCACTCTCGTGGTCAAACTCTCGTGGTCTCATTCATGTGGTTCAACTCTCGTGGACTCACTCTCGTGGTCTCACTCTCGTGGTCTCACTCTCTTGGTCCAACTCTCGTGGTCCCACTCTCGTGATCTCATTCGCGTGGTCTCACTCTCTTTGTCTCACTCTCGTAGTCCCACTCTCGTGATCCCACTCTACTGGATTCACTCTCGTGGTCTCACTCTCTTGGTCTTTCTAGTGGTCCCACTCTTGTGGTCCCACTCTCATGGTCTCATTCTCGTGGTCCCACTTTCGTGGTCTCTCTCTCGAGGTCTCACTCTCGTGCTCTCACTCTCGTGGTCCCACTCTCGTGGCCTCAATCTCGTGATCTCACTCTCATGATTTTACAACAGACATAGGCTCATTAGGGTCAGTCCCAAATTCTTCAAAATCCCTCTTGTCGACACAATCTGGCCACAATTTTCTCCAGGCAGAGTTCAAAGTCCTGGTAGTCACTCCCTCCCAAGCCATACCTATAAGGGTTATGCAGTGGAGGATGCTGAAGTGTCCTCTCCAAAATTCCCTTAGGGTCAAGTGAGTGTCTGTGGTCACAGTCAAGCACCTGTGAAACATGCTTTTGTGTAGTTTTTTTAAAGTTTGCAATAACTGCTGGTCCATGGGTTGGAGGAAGAGGAGTGGTTATTCGGGGGCAAGCAAGACTGTACTTGATGAACACAAAAATATCCCTCGAAAATTAGGATCATCCAAGTTTGGAGCATGGCAGGTGCAAGTCCAGTACTAGCAAGGCTACTTACGATCACAATTTCTTTTACCAGGAGACAATCCTTCACTAGGGCACAACAACACTTCATTGAACCAACTCGACGGAAAATTTCCCTCGTCGTGACCCTATGCTTTATACTATTGATTTCACCAAAACACCACACAATTTTACTCATTCATAAATCTTATGTTTTTTCCTGAAACACTCTGCATTTTCAGAATGTAGTAGCTGAGTAATGGATTCACTTTGAAATCCCCACTGCATTTGCACAGATCATTAGCGTCTGCCAGTCTTTCATAGCTGTGTCCTGGCGATTGGCTTTTCCTACTCTTGTGTATTGAAGGTCCATCTTTGCATGTTTCTTTCCAAAAGTGGCATGTTTCGTTCACAATTGAACACTTGTTAGATTTCAGTCCTTCAGCCTCTATGTACCCTGGAATTCAGGCACATATTTTTCAGCCGCCTTGTGGTCCGACTGGCGCCTCACCATGCCTTACCACACTGTGTATGCCAGTACGTTCTATAAATAAGGAACATAAGAACAATAAGAAAGGAGGAACACTGCAGGAGGCCTGCTGACCCATTAATACTAGGGCAGGTCCTTACAATTCATCCCAATAACAAAAACATTTGCCCATATCCCAATTTCAATGACACCCATGAAATAACTCTGATGTGATATGTCCCACTCAAAATCCAACCCCTACCCACCTTGTACTTATCCATACTAGATTTGAAACTACCCAAAGTCCCAAGCATCTATAAACCAACTTGGTAGACGGTTCCACTCATCAATCTACCCTATTTCAAAAACCAATACTTTCCTATAGTCCTTTCTAAATCTAAATACTATATAATTTAAATCCATTATGCGGGTTCTCTCTTGGACGGACATCCTACAAGACTTTATTAAATTCCCCTTTATTAATACCTATCTTCCACGTATTACACTTCGTTGGGTCTCCCCTCATTCTTGTTAAAAGTGAATGCTAATTAAGAGTCTTCATCTTTCTTCATAAGGAAGATTTATAATGCTATGTTTTAATTTAGTCATCCTACGCTGAATGTTTTCTAACGACTATTTATTGTCATTTTGTAATTCGGAGACACCAGAAACTGAGCTGCTTATCTGGATGAGGCCTTACTAATGATGTTTTAGCTGCGTATGACCTCTGGGACTTCTGTTGTGGGGACTTTACACTTCTTGATATAAAGCCAGTAATCTATTTGCCTTATTACGTATGCTTAGGCTTTCTGTCTTGGGTTTATGGTTGCTGCTATACCATAACAACAAGTCCTTTTCGCAATCTGTTTGGCTAAGTTCTACATCTTTTAATTTTAAGTACTAGGGTTTTGGGCACTCGCAAGATTCAGATCCTGTTTGCATTTATCTACATGAAAACTGCATCTGCCACTTTTCTGACCACAAGAATAGAGTTTGTTTAAATCTCCTGAAGTTCCATAACATCTTACGATTTGATTTCGAATCATTTATCCTACCTATCTTTGTTGTCATACGGCGAATTTGCTAATATCACAGTAAACTTCCCTCATCAAGACATTGTAATTTATTATAAACTACAAAGGGTCCAAGACTGATCCTCTGGGAACGCCACTTGTTACCAGATCACCATATCGGATTTAACCCATTTATGGACCAATCTCTGCTTCCTGTCAGTGAGCACCATGGATCGATTCCAACGAGAGCACTTTTCCACCAATTGCCATGATGATGCACACTTTCTTTAAACAGTCTATGGTGCGGAACTCTATCAAAAGCTTACTAAAAATCTAAGTAAATAATTATCAATTTCTTTATTGTGGTCAAAGCCTCAAAAGCTTTATGAAGAAAGTTAATAAATTAGGTAGACAAGACCGGCCTCTTGTGGGATCACATACTGAGTATACATTAATCAAGCTATGCTTATCGAGATGGCTTCTTATAATCTCAGATATAATAGTCTCTAGTAATTTGCCTACAAATTGAGGTCAGGCTTAGTGGGCGGTATATTGACGGGTTAAGACTTGTCCCCTGTTTAAATATAGGAGTTAAATTAGCCATCTATTCCCCATATCCATGACACTACCACATGTTTGAACTGAGATAAATTAAAATATATTAGTTTATGGATCACAGGAGTTCCATTTTGCATTCCTTAAGAAACCTTGGAAAAAACCTAATCAGGACCGGCGACTTATTTTGCTTCAGATCTGTCTATCTGCTTCACAACCATCTCACTAGTGACTGTGGATGTTACATAATTTATATTCTTCTATGGCCCATCTGTTAAAAATTAATTACTGAAATATTGTTATGTGTCTGCCTGTGTTAAAAAATACTGAGAGAAAATATTATTTAAAATCAAGCAATTTCATTCTCTTTGTCAGTAACTGGTGATTAGTTATTTTTAAAGGGGGACCTATTATTATCTCTTAACTTTTGTTCTATAGACCTGGAAATTACTTTTTGGGTTTGTTTTACGATAATCCCTTGCAACTTTAATTTCATAGCTCCATTTTAGCTTTTCTTATCCCTTTTTAATGTCCCTCTTAAAGTCAATATATGAACTTCTTAAGATGACCCTCAACCTCTTTGATAACGCACTATTATATGCCTTTCTTATGCATTAGTAGATATTCTTGAGGTATTCTTCATCCATTTTGAGGTCATTTCTTTTTGATCTATTTCTTTTATATGGGAGTACGCTCTTTGAGCAGCATGTATAGTGTTCAGAAAACTGTCATATTATAGCTCTCCTTCGTTACCCCAGTCAACAGATGTAAGTGTTCTCTAAGACCATCGTAATCTGCTAAGCGAAAATCTGGGACTGGTACTGTGTTATCGCTACTCTATCGTACTTCCATATTCAAATGCTAAATGTAATTGATTTGTGGTCGCTAGCACTCAGTTTCTCATGAATGAAATTCTAATTATTATACAAGAGGATTCATTGTTTGCCTTAAGTAAAGTCAAGCAGGTTATTTCCCCTTGTAGGTTCTGTCACAAATGCTTCAAAAACATTCCTGAAATACTTCTAAAGAAGTCGTATGATTATAAATTCCCAGGTCAAGATATATTCCCAATCAACATGACTAAAGTTAGTCTCCTAGACTTTACTACTTATCGTGCCTTGTGGCCTTAACAATTTCCTCCCATATTAGTTTCCCTTGGTAAATATCTAAGTTTGGGGGACGGAAATATCACTACCTAAAATCTGTTTTTCCTTGACCCTCTGAAAATTCTATCCAAACAGGACTCTGTAAGTGTTAATTCAGACTTAAATACCCGTTTTTATTTGCAATGTTCAAGCGTTCTGAATAGCAAATGCCACCCCACCCCCCTCCCAGACCTTCTATCTTCTTGGAAAAAGTTTTTAACCCTGAATTTGACATTCCCGCAGGCATTGTCCAGACTTTTTTAATTAAAACCACGTCTCAGTTAAGCGTCAAATACAATATACATTGTTACCTACAATAGCAACTATTCTCAACTCGTCCATCTTATTCATTGCACTACGGCATTAGCATAAAAAAAATAAAAACAAAAAATAACCAATTTGAAAAGACTCTCCTTTCTCTTTTCCCTTCCTGCACTCATTTCTTTTTTATACTAAACATATTACTGTCCTTATCTCCCAAGGTCCTCTGGCTTTTCAATATATTTCTCGTTCTTTTTATTACTAGTTTCCCCCTAGGAACTCGTAATATTACTACTCTGGGATTTCCTGTTTTCCTGCCAAAACCCATACCACTATCTAATTTCCTAGTTTAAAGTCCTAACTGATCCCTCCACTGCAGTTGCCAGTGCTCACACCCCACACCTAGATAGTGTACAACATCCTAGCATACATGTCATTTCTGCCATAGAAGAGGTCTCAGGTCAATGAATGTTACCCCATTTTTCCTTACTGTATTTTGTCCAGCCAGCAATTGACACCAATTGCCCTGGACAACCATTTCATTTCCAACTCCCTCCTTGGCAAAACTCCAACTTATGAGAGGAGTTCCCACCCTTACTTCTTATTATTTCTATTGCTGACCTATACCTGCTAACAGGTCCTCTACTTCCTACGTCTGCCATCATCGTGCCTCCAGACAACTGAGTCAAGATAATAGATTGCTCATTACCTCTCATGATGTCATCCAGACGGCTAAAACAATATCCTCAATCCCAGCCCCAGGAAAGCAAAACTTCTCTGTCTCACTACTCTGTACCTTCAAGCAGAACGCCCTATCCTTATACTATATAACTTGGCTATCCCAACAACAAATTATTGTACACCTTCCTTTAATGTCTTTCGTCGTGACGTTCCCAGTTGTCGACTCACTTTCGCTCGGGTTGCACTGAGAATGTATGGATGTTTCCATAATCAGTTTCACACGGCAGTCTCTTTCTTCTTAATCGTACTCTACCTTTCATTCGCTTCTTGATCAGTCAACTTCTTTCCCTGCTTGTCCAGAGCCTCTGACACAGTTTCCCTTCTTGACTGTGGACTCAAAACAGGTGGACCTACTCACCGAATCTTTTTGTTTTCCTCGGTCAGTGCCGAATTTCCACATTCGCCAAACACTCAAATTTTTCCTTAAGCTTGTTGGTAAAGTTGCTCATGGTGGGCATCTTGCTTCAATTCTAGAGAGCGCACAAACAGGTTTCACAGAGCCAAGTACACGTCAACACTGAAGTACACGTCAACCAGCCTTTGCTGGCCTTAAATTCACTCACTACACCACTTTTGCAGGCAATGTCTTTACCAATTCTTCATTGCAACTGCCTAGCCTTTTCTTGCAAATAAACGAAGTCAAAATGAGTTCTCCTGCTAATTTGTTTCTCATTATCCACACACAATAATAACTCTTCACCTCTTCCGTACTGACTAATCACTCAGGTACACTTTTTACTGAGGGGAAATAGACAACAGGTTTTGAAAGGAAACTCGTCCAATGTTTCTACTCTGGATGGGAATCGACACAAGGGGCCCTCACCGTGTGAAGCAGAGAGCGTACCCACCTGGGCCACCGAGCCCCTGTATATTAAAGAATATATGGAATGTCTAGCTGTTGGGGGCTCCAGATTCCTTGGATCAAGTTTTTTTGTGTGAGACGCTATGGCTAAGCTTTATATGGCGAGCTTTTTTCTGCACTAGATTTATATGGCTAGCTTTATATGGCTCAGCTTTATTGGCTCTAGATTTACATGGCTAGCTGTATAGCCAATCAGGAGGCGATATAGATAGCACATTTAGATTATTTTCCTTGAATTAAAAGTTTTCAAGACTATTTTTTTACATGTTTCGTTAGAAATGTAATGCTCTCGCCGTAGCTTGTCTCGGACGGTCTGACAACACTCGTGTGTATATGAGTTTTAAACTCCCTTGGTGCACATACATCATTATAAACCATGGCACTTATATATTATGATTGTATTACGTATTTCGGAGGAATGAAAACATATATGTGGTGTCCTTAGTTTGTAAGGCCACCTTCGTTGGTTCTAATAGCGTGGTCTCACTCTCGTGGTCTCACCTAGGTTGGTCTTCATCTCGTGGTTCACATCTCGTGGTTCACTCTCGTGGTCCCATAACGCGTGGTTCACTTCGTGGTCTCACTCTCGTGGTCTCAACTCTGTGGTCCCTCACTTCATCGTGGTCTACACTCTCGTGGTCTCACTCTCGTGGTCTCACTCTCTTGACTCACTCTTGTGGTCTCACACTCGTAGTCCCACCGTGGTCCCACTTTCGTCGGTCTCACCTCGGGGTATCATCTCGTGGTCTCGTGGTCTTACCCCTCTCGTGTTCCACTCTCGCGTCTCCAACTCTCGTGGTCTCATTTCTCGTGGTCCTCTTCTCCGTGGTCTCACTCTCGTGGTCTCACTCTCTTGGTCTCGCTCTCGTGGTCACCACTCTCGTGCTCTCACTCTTCGTGGTCTCACTCCCGTAGTCACACTTTCGTTGGTTCCCACTATTGTGTGTCACTCCGGTGGTCTACAACTCTCGTGAACTCACTCTCGAGGTCTTCACATCGTGCTCTCACTCTCGTGTCCACTCTCGTGGCCTCAATCTCGTGTCTCACTTCATGGTCCCACTTCTCCTGTCTTCATTTTCGTGGTCTCAAATCTCGTGGGTCTCTCTCTCGTGGTCCACTCGTGGTCCCCACCTCGTGGTCCCATTTCGTGGTCTCACTTCGTGGTCTCACTCTTGTGGTCCCCACTCGTGGTCTCACTAGCCGTGGTCCCATTCAATGGTCTCACTTCTCCTTGGTCTCACCTCCGAAGTCAACACTTTCGTGGTCCCACATCTTGTGGTGTCACTCCGGTTGGTCTCACTCTCGTGAACTCACTCTCGAGCGTCTCACTCTTGTGCCTCTCACTCTCGTAGGGTCCCACTCTCGTGGTCTCATTCTCGTCGGTCCAAACTCTCATGGTCTCATTCTCGTGTCCTTCTTCGTTGTCTTCACTCTCGTGTCTCACTCTTCGTGGAATAACTCCTGTGGTCACACTATCGTGGTCCCACTCTTGTGCGTCTCTTGCGGTTGGTCTCCACCCGTGGTCCCACACTCTCATGGTTTCACTTCTCGTGGTCTCTCTCTCTCAGTCTCCACTCTCGTGCGGTCTCACTCTCGTTGTCTCATTCTCATGGTTTTTCTCTAATGGGATCCACTTTCATTGTCTAATTCTCGTGGTCCCAGTTCTCGTTGTCTCACTCTCGTGGTCTCACACTTGTCGTCTCACTCTCGTGCCTAAATCTCGTGATCTCACTCTCTTACGTACACACTCTCCTGGTCTCATTTGCCTGTTTCACTCTCGTGGTCTTCACTATCGGGTCTCACTATAGTGGTCCTACTCTCGTGTCGCACTATAGTGGTTCTCACATTTTGTGTTCTCACTCCCTTTGTCTTCACAATCGTATTCCCACTCGTGGTCCCACCTCGTAGGTCACACTCACGTGGTCCCTTCACGTGGTCCCACTCGTGGTCTCATTTAATCGTCGGTCCACAACTCTCGTGGTCTCAATCTCGTGGTCATCACTCTTCGTGGTCCCACTCCAGCAGGGCTCGCCCAGTGATCCTACTTTCGTTGAGTCCCATTCTGTGGTTCTCACTCTCGGGGTCCCACTCGTGGTCCCACATTCGGGGTCCCATTCACGTGGTTCCACTCGTGGTCTCTTCACGTGGTCCCACTCTTGTGGTCTCACATCTCGTGGTCTCACTCTCGTGGTCTTCACTCTCGTGGTCCGACTCTCGTGAACCCACTCTCGTGGTTCCACTCATCAGTGCTCTCAACTATGTGGCTCTCTCACTCTCGTGGTACCCACTCTCGTGGTACCAACTCTCGTTGGTCTCCACTATCTGGGTCCCAACTCTAGTGGTCCCACTCTCGTGGTCCACTATCGTGGTCTCAATTCTCGTGGTCCAACTCTCGTGGTCTCTCTTTCGTGGTCTCACTCTCGTGGTGTCACTCTCGTAGTCTCAATCTCTTGGTCTACACTCTCGTGTTCTCACTCTCGTGGTTTCACTCTCTTGATCAATCTCGTCGTCTCCCTCTCGTGGCCCCACTCGCGTGGTCTCACTCCATTGGTCTCACTCTCGTGGTCCCTTATGTTGGTCTTACTCCCGTGGTCTCAACTCACGTGGTCTAACTCTCGTGTTACACTCTAGTGGGCTCACTTCGTGGTTTTACTACGTAGGTCTCACTCTCGTGGTCTCACTCTCGTGGTCCCATTTCGTGGTCCCTCTATCGTGGCTCCATTCTCGTGGTCCAACTCTCGTGGTCCAACTCTTGTTGTCTCATCCTTTCCTTGGTCCCACCATAGTGGGCTACCACTCTCCTTTCTCACTTGTGGTATCACTATCGTGTTCTCACTTTCCGTGGTCCCACTTTCGTGGTCCAAACTCTTGTGGTTTCACTTCGGTGGTCTTACTCTCGTGGTCTCACTCTCTGGCCCTCTCCTGGTTCTTTGCGTAGTCTCACTATCGTGGTCCGACTCTTGTGGTCTCACTCTCGTGGACTCACATCGTGGTCTCACTCTCGTGATCTCACTCTAATGGTCCACTCTACTGGTCTTTTCATTTGCCCTGGTCTCACTTCGGTGGACTTATTCTCGGTTGCTCACTCTAGTTGGTAACCAACTCTCGTGGTCCCACTCTGCATGTTCTCTTCTCGTGGTCCACTGTCTTGTTCACTCTCGAGGTCTCACACTCGTGCTAAATTCGTGATCTCACTCTCATGGTCCCAATCTCTGGGTCTCATTTGCCTGGTCTCACTCTCGTGGTCTCACTCTCGTGGTCTCACTCTAGTGGTCCCACTCTCGTGCCCTAGTCGCACAAAACAGTGGTCTCAATTGGTGGTATCAATCTCTTCTGTCTCACTATCCGTTAGCCCCACCCCTGGTCCCACCCTCGTGGTCCCATTTCTCTGAGTTCTACTCTCGTGGTCTCACTCTAGTGGTCTCACTGTTCGGGTTCTCAACTCTCTCTGGGTCTCACTCACGTGGTCTCTCTCCCGGTGGATCTTACTCTCGTGTCCCACTCGTGGTCCCACTCTCGTGGACATCACGTGATCCCTCTCGTGGTCTCACTCTCGTGGTCCCACTATTGTGGTCTCACATTCGTGCAACCACTCTCGATGTCCCACTCCAGTTGGCTCGCTTCCATGGTCCCACTGTTCGTGGTCACACTCTCGTGGTCCTCTCTCGTGGTCCCACTCCTGTGTCTCACTCTCGTGGTCATTACCCGTGTGGCTCCCACTCTGTGTGTCATTCTCGTGGTCTAAACTCTCGTGGTTTCACTCTCGTGGTCTCACTCCCGTAGTCCCACTTTCGTGGTCCTCCTTTGTGGCGTCATCCGGTGGTTATACTCTCAGTGGACTCACTGTCGTGGTCCCACTCTCGGCATCTCACTCGCGTAGTTCTTCACTCCCTTGTTCCCACTTTCATGGTCCTATCTTGTGGTCTAACTCTCTGTTCTCCCTCTCGTTGGTCCAGCTTTCGTGGTCCTCACTCTTGTGGTCTCACTCGACTTTGGTTTCCCACTCTCGTGGTCCCACTCTCGTGATCTCACTCGCGTGGTCTCACGCTCTTTGTTCTCACTCTCTTGGTACCCCTTGTGATCCCACTCTACTGGGGCTCACTACTCCTGGTCTTCAACTCTCGTGGCCTCACTCTCGTGGTCTCTCTCTAGTTGGTCCCATCTTGTGGTCCCACTCTCATGGTCTCATTCTCGTGGTCCCCCACTTTCGTAATCTATCTCTCGTGGTTCTCACATCGTTGGTCTCAATCTCATGGTTTCACTCTCGTGGTCCCACTTCGTAGTCCACTCTCGTGTCTCACTCTAATGGTCTGACTCCTGGTCCCACTCTCGTGGTCCCACTCGTTTTCTACTCTGTGGTCCCACTCTGGTGGTTGTTCATTCTCGTGGTCTCACTCTCGTGGTTCCCACTCTTCGTGGTCTCCCTTCGTGCGTCTCACTCTCGTGGTCTCACTCTCGTGGTCTCACTCTCGTTGCCCACTCTCGTGGTCTCACTCTCGTGGTCCTCAACTCTCGTTTGTTCCCACTCTCGTGGTCTCACTCTCGTGGTCTTGACTCTCTCGTTGTCCCACTTCGTGGTCAAAACATCTCGTGGTCTCATTTAATGTGGTTTCAACTCTCGTGGTCTCATTCATGTGGTCACTCTCGGGGACTCACTTCTCTTATGTGTCTCACTCTCGTGGTCTCACTCTTCTTTGGTCCAACTCTCGTGGTCAAATAGAATTACTAAAGTAATTCTTGAACTATATATACATCACTGGTAAGATCTCATTTAGATTGTGCTGTTCTGTATTAGAGAATGGTCATTAATCTGTGGAAAAAAGCTGAGAATGATGACAAACTTTAAATCAAGGGATAAATTTACATGAAGTACGCAAATGAAAAAAAAAAAAAACAAGCAGAAATAAAGATAAAAATTCCGTCTGAAAATTTTTAACCAAGACAGGAATTACAATAATGGATTAGCCACAATATTACACACGACGATACACATTTGCCTCTCTACACTACTATCCTTGTGGCTTAGCGCTTCTTTTTGATTATAATAATAATCTACACTACTACAATACACAACACAAAATACTTATGACCTCTACACAAACGCCATAAGACGCAATAACCCCAAGTAATATTAACACAACACAATCATCACCACTACAATACACCATAATTATTACCACTACACTACCACAATGCAACACACCATAATTATTACCACTACACTACCACAATGCAACACACCATCACACAAGACTACCACAGCACACTTACAACATAACTACAACGACACACTTATCACCACAACACTATGAGAACACAATTATCACATCACTACAACAATATAACACAATATACTTATCACCATACAACAACACATACAGCAACACAACAAACACAATAGTTGCCATAACACTCCCACAACACAACATACTTGTATCCACAACACTATCGCAAAACAACGCTTATTACTTCAGTATCCACAACACTACCCCAACACAACTCCTCCTTCACCCCAGCACTAACACAATACAACACCTTCATCACTACACCACCACAATACAACGCACCGTCATAACACTAACACTTATCACCACTACATCAACACAGCGCGGCATAATTGCCACCACTACACCAATTATCTAGAATAGAGGCGTCTGTGTGTACTCACCTAATTGTACTCACCTAATTGTGGTTGCAGGGGTCTAGTCTCAGCTCCTGGCCCCGCCTCTTCACTAAGTGCTACTAGGTTCTCTCTCTCCCTGCTCCATGAGCTTTATCAAACCTCATCTTAAAACTACGTATGGTTCCTTCCTCCACTACGTCACTTGCCAGACTATTCCACTTCCTGGCAACTCTATATGACTAAAGAAATACTTCCTAACATCCCTTTGACTCATCCGAGTCATCATCTTCCAATTGCGACCCGTTCTTTCTGTGTCCAATCTCTGGAACATCCCGTCTCTCTCCACCTTGTCAATTCCTGGCAGTATTTTGTATGTCGTCATCATGTCTTCCCTAACCTTCCTGTTCTGAAGTGTCGTCAGGCCAATTTCTCTTAACCTTTCTTCGTAGGACAATCCCCTTAGCTCTGGAGCTAGTCTTGTTGCAAACCTTTGCACTTTCTCTAATTTCTTGACGTGCTTAACCAGGTATGGGTTCCAAACTGTTGCTGCCATACTCCAGTATGGGTCTGAGGTACACGGTGTACAGAGTCTTGAATGATTCCTTACTGAGGTATCGGAACACTGTTCTCAGGTTTGCCAGGCTCCCATATGCTGCAGCAGTTTTCTAGTTGATATGCGCCTCAGGAGATGTGCTCGGTATTATACTCACTCATAGATCCCTTTCCTTGAGCGAGGTTTGCAGTCTTTAGCCACCTAGCCTATACTCTGTCTGCGGTCTTCTTTGCCCTTCCCGGTTCTTCATGACTTTGGATATGGCGGGGTTAAATTCGAGGAGCCAGTTCTTGGACCAGGCTTGCAGCCTGTCCAGGTCTCTTTGCAATCCTGCATGATCCTCATTCAATTTAATTGTCCTCATTAACTTTACATCATCATCATTCTGAGTCTATCCCTTCCGTCACGTCATTCACATATACCAGAAATAACTCTAGTCCTAGGACTGACCTTTGTGGAACCCCGCTCGTTATAGGAGCTCACTCTGACACCTCATCACGTACCATGACTCCTTGTTGCCTCCCTGTCAGGTATTCTCTCATCCGTTGCAGTTCCCTTCCTGTTACATGTGCCTGATCCTCTAGCTTTTACACTAATCTCTTGTGAGGAACGGTGTCGAAAGCCTTATTGTAGTCCAAGAAAATGCAGTCTACCCACCCGTCTCTCTCGTGTCTTACTTCTGTTACCTTGTCATAAAACTCCAGTAGGATTATGACATAGTATTTTCCTTCCCTGAATCCGTGCTGGTGGTTATTTATAAGCTTGTTCTGTTTTAGGTGCTCTGCCACTCTCCTGATAATCTTCTTCATGACTTTGCATACTATACACGTCAGTGACACTGGGCTGTAGATTAGTGCCTCATGTCTGTCTCCTTTCTTTAAAATGCAGACTACATTTGCGTCTTCCATACCTCAGTTTCAATGGATGTGTTGAAAATTGTTGTTAGCAGCACACACAGCGTCTCTGCTCCCTGTCTAAGGACCTACGAAGAGATGTCCGGTCCCAGCGCCTTTGAGCTATCAAGTTCATTTAGCAGCTTTATCACTTCCTCCTCGGTTGTGTGTATCATATCCAGCTCTTGTTCGTATATCCCTTGTTGGTATACCCTCCTATTCTGACTTATATCCCTTGTTGGTATACCCTCCTATTCTGACTTCCCTGAGCCCTTTCTGTTTCCACTGTAAATACTTAAATCTCATGTTGAGCTCCTCACATACTTCTTGGTCATTTCTTGTGAACACCCCACCTTCTTTCCTCAGCCTGATTACCTAGTTCTTGATTCTTCTTTTCCTCCTGATGTGGCTATGCAACTGCTTTGGGTCAGACTTGACTTTAGATACTGTGTGTGTGTGTGTGTGTGTGTGTGTGTGTGTGTGTGTGTGTGTGTGTGTGTGTGTGTGAGTGTATGACTAACTGATCGGTTAATTATCCAATCAGGTTATTAGTTGAATCCAATCCAAGAACCTGCCTTCCCATCCCCCGGATAGCACAGAATTTTTTACCTCTATTGAACTTTGTATAGAAAGGGGTTTAGTTATAGGTAATACATATTTTAAGAAAAAGAGGATAAATAAGTATACACGATATGATGTAGGGCGAAATGACAGTAGTTTGTTGGATTATGTATTGGTAGATAAAAGACTGTTGAGTAGACTTCAGGATGTACATGTTTATAGAGGGGCCACAGATATATCAGATCACTTTCTAGTTGTAGCTACACTGAGAGTAAAAGGTAGATGGGATACAAGGAGAATAGAAGCATCAGGGAAGAGAGAGGTGAAGGTTTATAAACTAAAAGAGGAGGCAGTTAGGGTAAGATATAAACAGCTATTGGAGGATAGATGGGCTAATGAGAGCATAGGCAATGGGGTCGAAGAGGTATGGGGTAGGTTTAAAAATGTAGTGTTAGAGTGTTCAGCAGAAGTTTGTGGTTACAGGAAAGTGGTGCAGGAGGGAAGAGGAGCGATTGGTGGAATGATGATGTAAAGAGAGTAGTAAGGGAGAAAAAGTTAGCATATGAGAAGTTTTTACAAAGTAGAAGTGATGCAAGGAGGGAAGAGTATATGGAGAAAAAGAGAGAAGTTAAGAGAGTGGTGAAACAATGTAAAAAGAGAGCAAATGAGAGAGTGGGTGAGATGTTATCAACAAATTTTGTTGAAAATAAGAAAAAGTTTTGGAGTGAGATTAACAAGTTAAGAAAGCCTAGAGAACAAATGGATTTGTCAGTTAAAAATAGGAGAGGAGAGTTATTAAATGGAGAGTTAGAGGTATTGGGAAGATGGAGGGAATATTTTGAGGAATTGTTAAATGTTGATGAAGATAGGGAAGCTGTGATTTCGTGTATAGGGCAAGGAGGAATAACATCTTGTAGGAGTGAGGAAGAGCCAGTTGTGAGTGTGGGGGAAGTTCGTGAGGCAGTAGGTAAAATGAAAGGGGGCAAGGCAGCCGGGATTGATGGGATAAAGATAGAAATGTTAAAAGCAGGTGGGGATATAGTTTTGGAGTGGTTGGTGCAATTATTTAATAAATGTATGGAAGAGGGTAAGGTACCTAGGATTGGCAGAGAGCATGCATAGTTCCTTTGTATAAAGGCAAAGGGGATAAAAGAGAGTGCAAAAATTATAGGGGGATAAGTCTGTTGAGTGTACCTGGTAAAGTGTATGGTAGAGTTATAATTGAAAGAATTAAGAGTAAGACGGAGAATAGGATAGCAGATGAACAAGGAGGCTTTAGGAAAGGTAGGGGGTGTGTGGACCAGGTGTTTACAGTGAAACATATAAGTGAACAGTATTTAGATAAGGCTAAAGAGGTCTTTGTGGCATTTATGGATTTGGAAAAGGCGTATGACAGGGTGGATAGGGGGGCAATGTGGCAGATGTTGCAAGTGTATGGTGTAGGAGGTAGGTTACTGAAAGCAGTGAAGAGTTTTTACGAGGATAGTGAGGCTCAAGTTAGAGTATGTAGGAAAGAGGGAAATTTTTCCCAGTAAAAGTAGGCCTTAGACAAGGATGTGTGATGTCACCGTGGTTGTTTAATATATTTATAGATGGGGTTGTAAGAGAAGTAAATGCGAGGGTCTTGGCAAGAGGCGTGGAGTTAAAAGATAAAGAATCACACACAAAGTGGGAGTTGTCACAGCTGCTCTTTGCTGATGACACTGTGCTCTTGGGAGATTCTGAAGAGAAGTTGCAGAGATTGGTGGATGAATTTGGTAGGGTGTGCAAAAGAAGAAAATTAAAGGTGAATACAGGAAAGAGTAAGGTTATGAGGATAACAAAAAGATTAGGTGATGAAAGATTGAATATCAGATTGGAGGGAGAGAGTATGGAGGAGGTGAACGTATTCAGATATTTGGGAGTGGACGTGTCAGCGGATGGGTCTATGAAAGATGAGGTGAATCATAGAATTGATGAGGGAAAAAGAGTGAGTGGTGCACTTAGGAGTCTGTGGAGACAAAGAACTTTGTCCTTGGAGGCAAAGGGGGAATGTATGAGAGTATAGTTTTACCAACGCTCTTATATGGGTGTGAAGCGTGGGTGATGAATGTTGCAGCGAGGAGAAGGCTGGAGGCAGTGGAGATGTCGTGTCTGAGGGCAATGTGTGGTGTGAATATAATGCAGAGAATTCGTAGTTTGGAAGTTAGGAGGAGGTGCGGGATTACCAAAACTGTTGTCCAGAGGGCTGAGGAAGGGTTGTTGAGGTGGTTCGGACATGTAGAGAGAATGGAGCGAAACAGAATGACTTCAAGAGTGTATCAGTCTGTAGTGGAAGGAAGGCGGGGTAGGGGTCGGCCTAAGAAGGGTTGGAGGGAGGGGGTAAAGGAGGTTTTGTGTGCGAGGGGCTTGGACTTCCAGCAGGCATGCGTGAGCGTGTTTGATAGGAGTGAATGGAGACAAATGGTTTTTAATACTTGACGTGCTGTTGGAGTGTGAGCAAAGTAACATTTATGAAGGGATTCAGGGAAACCGGCAGGCCGGACTTGAGTCCTGGAGATGGGAAGTACAGTGCCTGCACTCTGAAGGAGGGGTGTTAATGTTGCAGTTTAAAAACTGTAGTGTAAAGCCCCCCTTCTGGCAAGACAGTGATGGAGTGAATGATGGTGAAAGTTTTTCTTTTTCGGGCCACCCTACCTTGGTGGGAATCGGCCAGTGTGGTAATAATAAAAAAAAATAGACAGGGCAGTTTGTATACCAGGCTGTAGATATACAGGGTTGTTACAAAAACACTCCCTGATTTCAAACAGGTATAACATGTAACTTTATTGTAATAATCTTTCACAGTTATTAGCTTCAGATGTGATTTCATTCAGTTTCATGTGGTATAGGGTAACATTAAAGGTTGCTCGGCAAACATCGATGTGAGAGTCCAGTTCGGTCCAGACACTCTGCGGCATATCGGATGTTATCATGCGATCTGCTTCAATGATCGAAATTTTCAGGGTTGCATGTAGTGGTGGCACGTAAACTCTTCACGTACCCCAAAAGAAAGAAGTCACAAACAGTTAGGTCGGTGACCTCGCAGGTTTTCAGTAATGTTTGATTTTCCACACCAACACAATACAACAAATTCTAAACCATAACACCAACACATTGCAACATCCTTATCACCACTACAATACACAACACACCAGTCACTACTACAGCAACGCAATACTTATCACCACAACACTAACACAGTACAACACATTTATCACCCCTGCATAACATAACACGACACTTTTATTAACACAACACTAACACAGCACCATAGCCTTATCATCACTTCAACTCATTACAACACATTTATCACCTCTACTCTGGCACAACACGATACACTTAACACCATCTCAGCAACACAAATTAACACCCTTATCTTCTGTACACCAACAATAAAGATTACCACTACATTAACAAACTAGAACAGACTCTCATTAGTGTACCAAACAACTCTACACTTTCCCATCACCATTATACTACTGTAACACCATCACTACACCATAATAACATATCCCTACACTTTTACAAAACTACTCTACAAGAACTTAACACATCATCTGAACTACTCCACAGATTTGCATAGCATCACAACACTAACTCATCAACATTATAATACATCACAATGCTCGACTTACGATGAATTTGTCATTATCATTCTCTCAAATGAGAAGCAGCACAAGTTCCGTGATAAGGCCCTCGTGGAAGCAAGGCGCGATTTGTATGTCATTATTATTTTGTAAGCTACGAATATCAAATATGGCGTACGGAAGAGCCTAATCGTACGGGGATGAAAGCAGCAGATATTACCAGGATATCTCATGGATATGTTTAAAAGACATTGTTAATTATAAAGTTACTAATAAAGACAATGGTCAACAAAGAGAGACTGTAGAGGGGAGCGAGTGACTAGCTCTCTTGACATTTACTATAATAATCGTAAGAGCGTAAGAAATAGATAGGTGAGCCAAATTACTTTTTGTCAGGAAGATGATACTGCTATAAAAAACCTGTTTTAACCTGATAGAGAAATGCCCCCCTAATGCCACATAAGGTTTATAAATTTTTCTAAAGGTAGGGTAACAGGAAAGGTGGTGGAGTGGCGATGTACGTTAGAAATAATTTAAATTTTCGCATTAGACAAAATTAAAAGCATTGGACACTGAATCTGTTTGGCAATAATTTCTTGAGGGTCGTGAAAAACTAATCGTAGGTGTGATTTACAGGCCCCAATACCCTGACAGGGAATACTGTAAACTTCTATGGGACGAAATTCATAAGGCATCTAGATACGTAAAATGTTGTGTTAATGAGAGATTTTAATTTTAAACAAACTGACTGGAGCAACTTGACAGGAAATTTTGAGTCTAGTGACTTTCTTGATATGATCCAGGACTGCCTTTTAAACAGTTTGTGACAGAACCAACTAGGGGAAGTAACCTGCTTGACTTGGTTCTTGCCAACAAGGAATCACTAATTAATAATCTTGTGGATAATAATAAACTTGGGTAAAGGGATCACAAATACCTCAATTTCAATATATCATTGAATTACCTTAATAACTACAGTCAAGTAACTGTCTCTGATTTCCGCTTGTCCAATTTCATAGGACTGAAAACTTACCTGGGTGGGTTAAACTGGTGTGACCTGATTATGGGTCAGGCGGATGGTGATGGTTCTCTATATAACATTTCTCAAAGCATAGTCCTAGTTTGCCAAGACTAATTATGTTCCAAATAGGGAAATTAGATAAAACATAAGCCAAAATGGATAAATAGTTGATTAATAAAGCACCTCAAAGATCACAAGAAATGCATTTACCGGCGAATCATAAGGGTAGAAGAACAGTTAAGAAATCAATATACTCAATTAAGAAAAATTAAGACAGGAAAAAAATGTGAAAAGAGATTATATGGTTAAAGTCGCGGGGTTCGATTATTAACCTTTTGGGGTTAATAAAACGAACCCTTGCGCTTTAACCCCATAATCTCTTTTCACATTTTTTTTTTCCCGTCTTAATTTTTTTTAATTGGTAATTTTTTTAACTGTTCTTCTACCCTTAGATTCGCCCGTAAAGCATTTTCTTGTGATCTTTTAGGTGCTTTATTAATCAACTATTTATCCCTTTTTTGGGTTTGTTTTATCAATTTTCCCCATTTGGAACATAATTAGTCTGGGAAATAGGGGAAAGCTTTGAGAAATGTTATTGAGAACCATCACCATCCGCCTGACCCTAATCAGGTCACAAGTTTTAACCCCACCAGGTAAGTTTTTCAGTCCTATGAATTGGGAAAACGGAAAACAAGACAGTTCTTGACTGTAGTTATTAAGGTAATTTTAAAATTTAGAAATTGAGGTATTTGTGGCCCCTTTTCCCAAGTTTATTATTTTCCCCAAGATTTTTAATTATGATTCCCTTTTTGGCCCAAAAACCAAACAAGCAGGTTACTTCCCCCAGTTTGGTTTTTGTCACAAAAATGTTTAAAAAGGGAGTCCTGGTCATATAAGAAAATCCTGACTCAAAAATTTCCCGTCAAGTTGCTCCTCAGTTTGTTTAAAATTAAAATCTCTCATTAACACAACATTTTACGTATCTAGATGCCTTATGAATTTCGTCCCATAGAAGTTTACAGTATTCCCTGTCAGGGTATTGGGGCCTGTAAATCACACCTACGATTAGTTTTTCACGACCCTCAAGAAATTATTGCAAACGATTCGTTCCCAAAGCTTTTTAAATTTTGTCTAATGCGAAAATTTAAATTATTTCTAACGTACATCGCCACTCCACCACCTTTCCTGTTGACCCTACCGTTGTAGAATAATTTATAACCTTGTATGTGGCATTCAGGAGGCATTTCTCTATCAGGTTAAAACAGGTCTCTGTTTTAGCAGTACTAGCTTCCTGCCATAAAAATAAACTTGGGCCCCCTATCTCATTTCTTAGCTCTTGATTATTATGTAAATGTCAAAAGAGCTAGTACCGCTCCCCCTACAGTTCTCTTTGTGACCTTGTCTTTTTTAGTAAAATTTTTAATTAAAAATGTCTTTTAAACAATCCAAGATATCCTGGTAATATCTGCTGCATCATCCCCCTACGAAATTTGGCTCTTCCCTACGCCCTATTTGATATTGAGCTTACAAAATAAATGACATACAAATCGGCCTTGCTTCCCGAGGGCTTATCACGGAATTGTGCTGCTTCTCTTTGAGAGAATTAATGACAAATTCATCGTAAGTCGAGCATTGGATGTATTAAATTTGATGAGTTAGTGTTTTGGGTGCTTTCAAATCTGTGGAGTATTCAATATGTGTTAAGTTTTGTGAGTAGTTTTGTAAAAGTGTAGGGATTGTTTTTATGGGTAGTGATGGGGTTTTCAGTAGTATAATGGGTGGGGGAAAATGTAGAGTTTTTTGGTAACAATGAGAGTCTGTTTTTTTGTTTAAAGTATGGTAATCTTTTTTGTTGGGGTACAGAAGATAAAAGGGGGTTTTTTTGTGTTGTGAGATGGTGTTTAATGTATGTGTTGTGCCAGAGTGGGTGATAAAGTGTTGTAAGAGTTTAAGTGATGATAAGGCTATGTGCTGTTTTATGTTGTGTTAAAAAAAAGTGTCGTGTTATGTTAGCAGGGGGGATAAATGTGTTGTACTGTGTTAGTGTTGTGGTGATAAGTATTGCGTTGCTGTAGTAGTGACTGGTGTGTTGTGTATTGTAGTGGTGATAAGGATGTTGCAATGTGTTGGTGTTATGGTTTAGAATTTGTTGTATTGTGTTGGTGTGGAAAATCAAACATTACTGAAAACCTGCGAGGTCACCGACCTAACTGTTTGTGACTTCTTTCTTTTGGGGTACGTGAAGAGTTTACGTGCCACCACTACATGCAACCCTGAAAATTTCGATCATTGAAGCAGATCGCATGATAACATCCGATATGCCGCAGAGTGTCTGGACCGAACTGGACTCTCACATCGATGTTTGCCGAGCAACCTTTAATGTTACCCTATACCACATGAAACTGAATGAAATCACATCTGAAGCTAATAACTGTGAAAGATTATTACAATAAAGTTACATGTTATACCTGTTTGAAATCAGGGAGTGTTTTTGTAACAACCCTGTATATCTACAGCCTGGTATACAAACTGCCCTGTCTATTTTTTTTTTATTATTACCACACTGGCCGATTCCCACCAAGGTAGGGTGGCCCGAAAAAGAAAAACTTTCACCATCATTCACTCCATCACTGTCTTGCCAGAAGGGTGCTTTACACTACAGTTTTTAAACTGCAACATTAACACCCCTCCTTCAGAGTGCAGGCACTGTACTTCCCATCTCCAGGACTCAAGTCCGGCCTGCCGGTTTCCCTGAATCCCTTCATAAATGTTACTTTGCTCACACTCCAACAGCACGTCAAGTATTAAAAACCATTTGTCTCCATTCACTCCTATCAAACACGCTCACGCATGCCTGCTGGAAGTCCAAGCCCCTCGCACACAAAACCTCCTTTACCCCCTCCCTCCAACCCTTCTTAGGCCGACCCCTACCCCGCCTTCCTTCCACTACAGACTGATACACTCTTGAAGTCATTCTGTTTCGCTCCATTCTCTCTACATGTCCGAACCACCTCAACAACCCTTCCTCAGCCCTCTGGACAACAGTTTTGGTAATCCCGCACCTCCTCCTAACTTCCAAACTACGAATTCTCTGCATTATATTCACACCACACATTGCCCTCAGACACGACATCTCCACTGCCTCCAGCCTTCTCCTCGCTGCAACATTCATCACCCACGCTTCACACCCATATAAGAGCGTTGGTAAAACTATACTCTCATACATTCCCCTCTTTGCCTCCAAGGACAAAGTTCTTTGTCTCCACAGACTCCTAAGTGCACCACTCACTCTTTTTCCCTCATCAATTCTATGATTCACCTCATCTTTCATAGACCCATCCGCTGACACGTCCACTCCCAAATATCTGAATACGTTCACCTCCTCCATACTCTCTCCCTCCAATCTGATATTCAATCTTCATCACCTAATCTTTTTGTTATCCTCATAACCTTACTCTTTCCTGTATTCACCTTTAATTTCTTCTTTTGCACACCCTACCAAATTCATCCACCAATCTCTGCAACTTCTCTTCAGAATCTCCCAAGAGCACAGTGTCATCAGCAAAGAGCAGCTGTGACAACTCCCACTTTGTGTGTGATTCTTTATCTTTTAACTCCACGCCTCTTGCCAAGACCCTCGCATTTACTTCTCTTACAACCCCATCTATAAATATATTAAACAACCACGGTGACATCACACATCCTTGTCTAAGGCCTACTTTTACTGGGAAAAAATTTCCCTCTTTCCTACATACTCTAACTTGAGCCTCACTATCCTCGTAAAAACTCTTCACTGCTTTCAGTAACCTACCTCCTACACCATACACTTGCAACATCTGCCACATTGCCCCCCTATCCACCCTGTCATACGCCTTTTCCAAATCCATAAATGCCACAAAGACCTCTTTAGCCTTATCTAAATACTGTTCACTTATATGTTTCACTGTAAACACCTGGTCCACACACCCCCTACCTTTCCTAAAGCCTCCTTGTTCATCTGCTATCCTATTCTCCGTCTTACTCTTAATTCTTTCAATTATAACTCTACCATACACTTTACCAGGTACACTCAACAGACTTATCCCCCTATAATTTTTGCACTCTCTTTTATCCCCTTTGCCTTTATACAAAGGAACTATGCATGCTCTCTGCCAATCCCTAGGTACCTTACCCTCTTCCATACATTTATTAAATAATTGCACCAACCACTCCAAAACTATATCCCCACCTGCTTTTAACATTTCTATCTTTATCCCATCAATCCCGGCTGCCTTGCCCCCTTTCATTTTACCTACTGCCTCACGAACTTCCCCCACACTCACAACTGGCTCTTCCTCACTCCTACAAGATGTTATTCCTCCTTGCCCTATACACGAAATCACAGCTTCCCTATCTTCATCAACATTTAACAATTCCTCAAAATATTCCCTCCATCTTCCCAATACCTCTAACTCTCCATTTAATAACTCTCCTCTCCTATTTTTAACTGACAAATCCATTTGTTCTCTAGGCTTTCTTAACTTGTTAATCTCACTCCAAAACTTTTTCTTATTTTCAACAAAATTTGTTGATAACATCTCACCCACTCTCTCATTTTGCTCTCTTTTTATTTTGTTCACCCACTCTCTTAATTCTCTCTTTTTCTCCAATACCTTCCCCCCTTGCAATCACTCACTTTGAAAAACTTCTCATATGCAATTTTTTTCTCCCTTACACTCTCTTTCATCATCACCCCACAATCGCTCCTTTTCCCCTCCTCCCCCACTTTCCTGTAACCACAAACTTCTGCTGAAAAACCCTAACACACATTTTAAACCTCCCCCCATACCTTTTTCGACCCCATTGCCTATCTCTCATTAGCCCTCTCCCCTCCAATGCTTTTTTATTCTTACCCTAACTGCCCCCTTTTAGTTTATAAACCTCACCTCTCTTTCCCCTGTGCTTCTATTCCCCTTTGTATCCCATCTACCTTTTACTCTCAGGGTTTCTACAACTAAAAAGTGATCAAAATTTCGTGGCCCCTCTTAAACAGTACACCTGAAGTCTACCAAAGTTTTTTTATCACAAAAAAAATCCAAAAAACTATGTCTTTTCGCCCCATCATATGGTATACAAATTATCCTCTTTTTTTTTAAAAAATAGTATTACCAAAAACAAACCCTTTCTATACAAAGTTCAATAGGGGGTAAAAAATTCTTGCTATCGGGGATGGAAGGGGGTTCTTGGTTGGATTCAACAAATAACCTTTTGGATAATTAACCGATCATTTAGTCATAACTCACACACACACACACACACAAACACAACACACACACACACACACACCCCAAACAAAACAGTATCTAATCAAGCGACCCAAAGCATTGCATAGCCACCAGGGGGAAAAGAAGAACAAGAACTAAAAATCAGGCGAGGAAAGAAGGGGGTTTGTTTCCAAAAATGACCAAGAATTAGTGGGAGCTAACAGAGTTTAAATTTACATGGAAACAAAAAGGGGTCAGGGAAGTCGAATAGGAGGGTATACCAACAAGGGATAAAGTAGAATAGGAGGGTATCCAAACAAGGGATATCGAAAAAGAGCGGATTGTACACAAAACCCAGGGGGAAGTGAAAAAAAGCTCAAAATGAATTTGATAGCTAAAGGCCGGGCCCGGGGACATCTCTTCGTAGGTCCTTAACAGGGAGCAGAGACGCTGTGTGTGCGCTAACAACAATTTTCAAACACATCCTTGAAACTGAGGTATGGAAGACCAAGTAGTCTCATTTTAAAGAAAGGAGACAGACATGAGGCACTAATCTACACCCCCAGTGCATGACGTGTATAGAGCAAAGTCATGAAAAGTTTATCAGAAGTGGAGGCACTAAAACAGAACAATTTTTAAAATAACCACCACCGGATTCAGGAAGGAAAAATCTTTCAAATCCTGGATTTTATGACAAGTAACAGAAAAGACAGAGAGAGACGGGGGGTAGACTGCTTTTTTTCGGGGACTACAATAAGGCTTTCGACACGTTCCTCACAAAGAATTAGTGTAAAAGCAAAGGGGATCGGACATGTAACAGGAAGGGAACTGCAACGGATGAAAAATCCCTGACAGGAGGCAAAAAGGAGTAGGGTCGTGATGGGGGTGCAAGGGGCCCTATAACGAGGGGGGGTTCCAAAGGTCATCCTAGGACTAAGTTATTTCGGTATAGTGAATGACGTAGGGAAGGAAACTCAAAAATGATTGATGTAAAGTTAATGGGAAAATTTAAAAATTGAATGGGTCATGCAGGATTGCAAAAGACCTGGACGGGTGCAACCTGGTCCAAAACTGGCCCTCAAATTTAAAACCCCCCCATACCCAAATCTGAGAACGGGAAAGGCAAAGAAACCGCAGACAGAGTATAGGTAGGGGGCTAAAGACTGAAAACCTCGCCAAGGAAAGGATCTAGAGTGGTATAATACCGAGCACATCCCCTGGGGCGAAAATAAACAGAAAACTGCTGAGCAATGGACCGGAAAACCTGAGAACGTTTTCCCGATCCCTAGAAAGGGAATCATTCAAACTTGTACCCCGGTACCCAGCCCCCATACTGGATTTTGGCAGCAACATTTTGGGGAACCCAAACCCGGTTTAAAGCACGTCAAGAAATTAGAAAAGTGAAAAGGGTTTTTGCAAAAGACTACCCCAAGCAAAGGGGGATTTGCCCTTCCGAAAAAGGTTAAAGAAATTGGCCTACGACACTTCAAAAAGGAAGGTTTGGGGAAAGACATGATGACGACATACAAAATACGCCGGGAAATGCAAGGGGGGAAAAGGAAGGGGATTTTCCAAGATTGGACCAGAAAAAAAAGGGTCGCAATTGAAGTAAAAGATGGGATAGTCAAAGGGATTTTAGAAGTATTTTTTAGTTTTTAAAGATTTCCCGGAAAGGGGAAATAGCTGGCAAGTGCTATGGGGGAAAGGGAAAACCATACGATTTTAAGATGGGGTTTGATAAAGCTCTGGAGCGGGGAGAGAGAAACCTATAGCCTTAGTAAAAGGGGCGGGCCAGGACTGGACTGCCCCCGCACCCAATTAGGTGAGTACAATTGGGTGAGTACACACAGACCCCTCTATTTAAAAATTTGGGGTGGTGGCAATTATGCCGCGCTGGTTGTTTTTGGGGGATAAGGTTTTTTTATGAGGGGTGCTTGTATTGGGGTGGGTAGTGATGAAGGTTTGTATTGTTTTAGTGCGGGGTAAAGGAGGATTGTTTTGGGGGTGGGTTGTGGATACTAAAGTAATACTTTTTTTGCGATGTGTTGGGGATCAAGATTTGTTGGGAGGTTATGGAAAAACTATTTGTTTTTTTTGTGTTGTGATGTTTTTGTTGTATGGGATAAGTATATTGTGTTATATTGTTGTAGTGATGTGAAAATTGTTTTCTAAAGTGTTGGGTGATAAGTTGTCGTTTAGTTATGTTGTAAGTGTGCTGTGGAGCTTGGGTTATGTGGGGTTTGCATTGGGTATGAGTGGAATAATTAGGGTTGTGCATTGGTATGTAGTGGTAAAAATTATGGTGTATTGTAGGGGTGATGATTGGTTTTTAATTTTATTTGGGTTTTGCGCTTATCGTTTGTGTAGGGGTCATAATTTTTTGTTGGTATTTAGGTGTAGATTTTTTTAAAAATAAAAAGAAGCCTAAGCCACAAGATATAGGTAGAGAGGCAAATGTGTATCGTCGGTGTAATATTGTGGCTAATCCATTTTTGTAATTCCTGTTTTGGAAAAAAATTTTTCGACGGAATTTTTATCTTTTTTTCTGCTTTTTTTTTTTTTTTTTCATGCGTACTTCAAAAATTTTAACCCTTGATTTAAAGTTTTCATCTTCTGTTTTTTCCACAGTTTAATGACCTTCTCTAATACAGAACACAAAATCTAAATGAATCTTACCAGTGATGTATATATAGTTCAAAAATTACTTTAGAAATTTCTATTATTTATTTTTGTGAATAAGCTTAGAATTTATTTAGCTTATTGCCGTCTTGTTAAAATTTCTGCTCAATAGAGCTCAAAAGTCTTATTTTAGACTCTGTGAAAGTTTTTGAAATTTTTTTTTAATAATTCTAATTATTTTCTTTACATGGAAAAATTTGACTTACCATATTACATTAATCCCACCACTTCTCTCCCCCCAAAAAATCAATCTTCAAAAATTTTCAGTTGTGAGATTACATATTTTTCGTGCCCAAAAATGATCTGTCAGTAGTAGCCTGTGGCACCCGGCGGAGGGGAGAACGGGTGTGCATGCAGTCTAGTCCCGGGCCAGGCGAAGGAATACGTATATTAAGAACAATAGAGCAGATAGCCCATTCATAAGCAGATTATGTGGTAATGCCAAGAGAACATACTGTTAGTGACTTTCCCGGGGATATATCTGGAGGGGGGTTGGGGGGGGCAACACCCCGTCCCCTGGTCCATACCATTTTCCGGGGGGGATCGGGGCCTGAAAACCGGGGTTTACTGCCGGATAGCCCCGGTATTGTTTTTTGGGTGCCATCCACTCCCTTTGGGAAAAATCTGGGGGTCTCTCCGAACCCGTTAATATCTGGAAAGGACAAAACATTTTGGGCCTTTTGACACTTACTGTGTTGCTTTAGTGTGCTCATTGCACCCTGCTTTTCAGGGAAGGGTGTCACCGCCTGCATTTTTTGCTTTCGTGTGCAGATTTGGACTTTCCCTTTGATTTTCAAAGTGTAAATTTTCAGGTATCTTTTCAGCTGCTTCCCAAAGGGATAAACGAAAAAGGGATTTTCACAGTGCAGGAAAGGTCTATTAAATTTTTGGGGGGTCTGCAATTCCCTGCTTTGAAAGGGGGCCTTTAAGTACGCAACCCAGTTAAAAGAAACAAAAATTTTTGAAAGAACATCATTGGTTTGGTATCCCTATTTTCAAGGTTCTCATCCATGGGCTTTTTCCTAGCAATGTGCAGAAAATTGTTTTGTTTTGAAAGCTAGATTCTCTGACATTATCACTTCCGGGGTCTTTAACTTTGTTTTTTTGCTCTATTTTTATTAAAGATTCGCCGTTTTTCTCCCGCCCGGGCCTTTTTTTTTTTTTTATTCCCCGGGTACTTCCCCCCCGGGTCTTTTCCAAGAGTGGGCCCCGGCCTTTTGGCCCCCCTGTTAGGGATGTTCGAGACCAAATCTTCCAGGGGAGGGGTCAAGACCCCCCTTCTTTGGCCAACTTCCCCGGGCCTACCCACATTCCCCACCCTCAGGGGGCTCGAGGGAAAATGGGCCTCTGGTCGCCATCTGCCCCCGCCTTTTGTGTGATTGGCATTTTTTTATACTCCGACCCTTTTTATTCCTCTTTTTCAATTGGAAAAATTAAAATTGATAAACGATCAAAAAAAGTCATAAGACTTCCATAATTTTCTTAAAAAAAAAAATTTTTTTATTCCATTTTTTCTGGCAATTGATTTTGGGAAAATTTTCCGCGAATTAGTCACCTAAATCAAATGAATTTAAATTTAAATTTTTAATTTTTAAAACCAAGGGGATGTTTTTTTCTGTAATGTGTTCTAGATAAGATTATTCAGCATTATGTGAATTTCCCATAGCTATTGATTTCCCCATCTTGCTATCTAATTACCACTTAAAATTTTTCTATATAATAGACTCCGGGTCATTAATCATTTGTTTTAAAGAAAACGGGGGGGGGAGTGGAAAGATATTTTTCACAATTGTTTTTTTCCCAGAAAATGGGAGTAAAAGAAATTAATACCACATAAAAATGGATAGACTAGCAAAAAAACATAGCCCAAAAGAAAATGCATCAGTTTTGCCACCGTGTCTCTAAACGTTTAAACAAACCCCCACGGGGGTTAACAAAAACAGAAGGCCGGGCCTCAGAATTTAATGAACATTTTGTGCTTAACTGCCCTCGGTTTATCCAAGTAAAATTACAAAATTTAAGACAGCCAGAAAATTCTTTAAAAAAATCCAGTTTAAGCGTGGCTCAATTTAAATGAGTCGGGTTTGAATCCAATCTATTTTTAAATTTGTACGGGTTGCCAGCTGTATAATGCCGATTCCAAATTTTTCTTTCCCAAACCCACAAAAACGGGAACTAAGACTTTAACTTCCAATCTTTTTTTTTTTTTTATATTTTTTTTTAAAACAAAATTACAATATAAAATTAAAATATAAAAACTTAATGTGAACAAAAAGGGTCTCCATACCGTAAGACTTTACACACTTGGCTCCGAGGCATTTTGTAATTCAACTGTTGCAAAAAAACCCAAAACTACCATTTTTTACAACTACAGAATGAAGAAAAAACTTTAAAATTATTTCGGTACAACTCACTTTCCCTACCATAAAAAAACAACTCACCGATTATTTTAAAAAATTTAAACCCTTTTTTCCACACTAGAAAAACCAGGGAAGTTAAGACTAGTTTTTCTCATATTTGTAAAATTATTTCCATACAAACAATTAAAAAAATAAAAACCCCTATATAGTACTGCATGTGTTAATATCCTAAAATACTAAAGATAAAACCCATGAATTGATGCCCCTCCAATTTAGATATTTTTACACTAGTTTCAACATTTATGAAAAAAAGCCAAATAACAACTTGGCTGTCAAAAGCTAAAAGAAAATTATCCTCCAACAGGGCTGCCCACCGCGTCTAATCCATAAAAATATCCTTTTAAAAAAAACTTCCGTACATGCCCCCTTATTAACAAAAACAATTTCTTTAAACTCACCTTTGATCATCACCAACTTCGTTACACGAAAATCCTTACTGTAATAAGCCACTAAGGCTTAGGTTTATATTCTAAAGAATTAGTTTAACCAAATCCAAAAGTACCTACAAGTATAAAAATTTGGTCCATACAAAAAGGGCGTCTTAAAAAGTTTTTAATATACACGAAATACATTTACATTATAATACATACAATATTCATGGTCCCCCGCTTTTTTTTTAGTTCCCCCCCAATCGTAAAAATTTGCCATCATAGAGGAAAATTTTTGTATAAACATGGGGTCGCTTTTTATAGGGTTTACTCCGAGTCGTGTTTCGGGACGCGACCCACGGGTGAGCCAGGCGGGAGCCCGTTGGGATTGTTTACCATACGAAAGGGCCCCCCACGTGCTCCAGGGGAAATATTTTTATAATATTCCCTTTATTTTTGTGCTTTCAAAATACAAATAAGCTACCCTGGCTCCAAAAAAAGCTCCTATGCCAATGTGGGAAAGAAGGGGAGAAAAACGATTGAATTTAAGAAAACCACTTGAACAATTAAAGTGGTACAAGTTGGGCCGAACGCCAGGATGTATAAGAAACCCTAAAACCCCATGTTCCATAGTGGGCCCAAAAAAAATGAATAAAGGATGCTGTTGTTGAAAGGGGGTAACTACTGCAAAAAAGAAAACACCTCGAAGGGTTGAGAAATTTTTTATTGGGTTTTGGAAAATAGAAACAATTAGCAGGAGAACCTTATGACTTCGTTTTTTGGGAAAAGGGTAGGCAGTTGCATGAAGATTTGGAAAAAAATTCCTGCAAATAGTGGGGGATAGTGAATTTAAGGGCCCGAAAGGCTGGTTTACGTTACTTCAGGTTGACGTGTACGGCTCTGTGAAAACCTGTTTGTGCGCTCTTAGAATTTAAGCAAGATGCCCCCCGAGCAACTTTACCAAAGCTTTAAGGGAAAAATTTTAGGTTTGGGGAATGTGGAAATTCGGGACTGACCGAAAAACAAAAAAATTCGGTATCCTCCTGTTTGAGTCCCCCGGGCAAGAAAGGGGAAAATGGTCAGTGCTGGACAGCGGGAAAAAAGTTGACGACAAAAAGACAAAGGGAAAAGGGAGAGACGATGAAGAAAAAAGAGACTGCCCTGGGAAATGTTTGGGAAAAACCAATACATTCTCAGTTTAAACCCACGAATTGAGTGGGCACTGGGGAAAGTCACGGAAAGACATTAAGGGAAAGGGACGAAAAATATTGTTTGTTGTTGGGGGAAACCAAGTTAGGGATATGGATAGGGGGTTCTGCTTTAAAAGGGCAGATAGGAGACAGAGAGTTTGCTTTCCTGGGCTGGGGGTGGAGGTATTTTTAGCGTTGGATGACTCAGAGAGTTTAAAGGAGCAAACCTATTATCTTCTCAGGGTGGAGCAAGATGTTTTGGGAGAGAGGGGGAGGACCTATTAGCGGATAGGTCAGCAAAAGAAATAATTAAAGTAAAGGGGGGGGAAACCCTCCATATTGGGTGTTTTGCCCAAAAGGGAGTTGGAAAGAATGGTTTCCCGGGCAATTTGTGAATTTCTGGTGGACAAAAACTGTAAGGAAATGGGGTAACATTCATTGACAAAGGGACCTCTTCTATGGCAGAAGACATGATGCTAGGAAGGGGTTCACTTTATCTAGGGGTGGGGTGGGGGCACTGGCAACTGCAGTGGGGGGAGATTAGGACTTTAAACTAGGGAAAAGTTATGGAGGGTTTTTTCAGGAAAAAGTGAAATCCCCGGTTTTGTAAAATTACAGTTCAGGGAACTAGTAAAAATAAAAAAAGAAGAATTGAAAAGCCAGGGACCTTGGTGTAAGGACAGAAAGGTTTTGTAAAAAAAGAAAGGCAGGAAGGTAAAAGGGAAAAGGGGAGTCTTTCAAATTTTTTTATGCTAATTGCCCTAGTGCAGGAATAAGATGGACGAGTTGAGATTTTTGCTAGTGTAAGGGAACATTGAGATTTGCCTAATGAGACGTGTTTAATTAAAAAAACTGGAAATGCCGCGGAATGTCATATTCAGGGTTTAAAAATGTTCCCCAAAAAGAAGAAGTACTGGAGGGGGGTGGGGTGGCATTGTATGTCCGAGATCCGAACGTTGCATAAAACGGGGATTAAGTCTAAGTAAAACTTTTCGAGTCTTTTGGGTAAATTTTCAGAGGGGCTGAAAAATGATTTGGTGATTTCCGTCCCCCCAAACTTGTGGGACCAAGGGAAACTACTATGGGGGAAATGTTAAGGCCACAAGGCACGAAAGTATAATTCAGGAGACTAACTTTTCATGTTGATTGGAATTTCTGACGGGAAATTTTTAACATACGACTTCTTGAAGTTTTCAGATTTTTTTTTTGAAGAGTTTGTGACGAACCCCAAGGGGAAATAACCGCTTTACTTTCTTTTGGCAAACAAAAAATCCCTTGTTAATAATTTGAAAATTTTAGAGGAAGGGGCTAGCGACCCAAAAACAATTACATTTACATTGAAGGAAGTACATGTAGCGATAACTCAGTAACGCCCAGATTTTTCGTTAGCAATTACGATGGGCTTAGAGAACACATAATCTGTTGAGGGTAACGAAGAAGTACAAAATACAGTTTTTTTGAAAAATATACATGCGCTCAAAGAGCTTTATCCCATAAAAGAAAAATTGATCAAATAGAAATGACCCAAATGGTGAATAAAAGCCCAAATATTACTAGGGATAAAAAGGAATTTTTGGGGGTATCAAAAAAGTGAGGGGCACTTAAGAACAGTATTTGCATTAAAGGGACATTAAAAAGGGGGTAAGAAAAGTAAAAAAGGGCTTGAAATTTTAAATTGCAAGGGGTTCTAAAACTAACCCCAAAAAATTTTTTCCCGGCTTAGAACAAAAATTAGAGATAAAATGGTCCCCTTTAAAAAAAACATGGCCCTTACTGACAAAGAGAATGGGAAAATTTCTTGATTTTTAAAAAATTTTTTTTCTCTTTTTTTTACAGGAAGAACTAACAATTTTTCAGTAATTATTTTTACAGTGGGCTGAAAAAGATAAATTTTTAACATCACAGTCACTGTGGATGGTTGTGAAGAGATAGAACTGAAGCAAAAAAAGTCCCGGGCCGATGAGGTTTTTTTAAGGTTTTTAAGGAATGCAAAAAGGAACTCGGAACCTTAACTAATATTTTTAATTTTTCTCTTCAAAAGGGGGTAGTGTCTGATATTGGAAATGGGTAATGAACCCTATTTTTAAAACAGGGGACAATCGTTACGCAAAATTTCCGCCCCAAACCTGACCTCAATTGAGGCAAATTTTAGATCAATTTAGCGGGAAATTTTAAAAAAGCCATCTCGAAAACTAGTTATTAATATCTCAGCAGGTTCACAAGAGGGCCGTCTTGTCTAACTAATTTATTTAATTTCTTCAGTAAAGCTTTGGGTGTTGACCCAATAAAGAATTTTTATATTATTTATAGATTTTGTAAGGGTTTTTTTAAAAAATTCCGACCAAAAACTGTTAAAGAAAGGGGCAGCCCTGGGATTGGGGGAAAAAATCTTCGTGGATCGTCTGGGTCATGAAGGAACCCCGAGAGTGTCCATAAATGGGGTTAAATCCCCAGTGGGGGTCTTAACAAATGCGTTCCACAGGGGTCGTCTTGGGCCCCTTTTTGTTTAAATATATTAATGATCTTTATGAGGGAATTTTCTAGTGATTAGCAAAATTGCCGATGACAAAAGATAGGGAGGATAATTGATTAAAAGTAATGTTATGGAACTTCAGGAGGGTTAAACAAACTCTATTCTTGGTCAGAAAAGTGGCAGAGCGTTCAAGTGATAAAGCAAGGTTTTGAAACTTGCGAGTGCCCTAACCCCAGTACTTAAAGTTAAATATGTAGAACTTAGCCATACAGATTTGGGAAAAAGGGTTGGGGGGTTATGTAAGCAGCAACCTTTAAAACCCAAAACAGCAATGCCAAGCAACTAAAAAGGCAAATAGATTTTTGGGATTTTTATCAAAAGTGTAACAACGAAGTCCAAGGTCATACTGCAGCTTTTACTCATTAAAGGCCTCACCTAATTATGCAGCTCATTCTGGTCCCTATTTCAAAAGGACATAAATTCTTAGAAAAAATTCATAAAGGGTGACAAATTAATAATAGCATTAGAAATCTTTCCCTTTTGAAAAAAGATTGAAGACTCTTAAGTTACATTCACGTTAGACGAAGAAAGAGGGAGACCTGATCGAATGTAAAGTGGAAGATAGGTAAATAAAAGGGGGTTTAATAAGGGCTTGAGGATGGGCCTCCCAAAGAGAACCCCAGTAAAGGATTTAAATTTGATATTTTTTTATTAGAAAGGACAAGGAAAGATGGTTTGGAAATAGGGAGTTGATGGTGGAAAAAGTCTACCTAGTTGGGTTTTTGAGCTGGGACTTTTTGGGGATTTCAAAAATAGGGTTGGGTAAGTACATGATGGGGGGGGTTGGTTGAGTGGGGCTTTCACATCAGAGTTTTTTCTTGGGGGCATTGAAAAAATTGGGGTTGGCAAGTTTTTTTGGGATGAATTGTAAAGGACCGCCTGTTGGGCCACAGCCTCCTGCAGTGTTCCCCTTTCTTATGTTTTTATGTTTTATTTTTGACGTTGGGATACCAGGTGGAAGGCATGGGGAGGTGCAGTTCGGACCACAAGGCGGCTGAAAAATTGTGCGAATTCCAGGAGTACAAGAGGGTGAAGGACGAAATCTGAACAAGTGTTCAAATTTTGACGAAAAAAAGGGCCCCTTTTGGAAGAAAATGCCAAAGAGGACCTTCTTAAAAGAGGAAAAGGGAATGCCAGACACAAACCTATAAAACGGCTGCGCTAAGTTTGTGCTAAGCTAGTGGGGATTTCAAAGTAAACCATTACAGTGTCCTTTTGAAAATGCCCGAGTGTTCAGGAAAAAAAAAGTTATGAAGAGTAAATTGTGTGGTTTTGGAAATCTAAAAGTAAGGGAGGGTACGAGGGAAAAATTTTTTTCGAGGGTTTTAATGAAGTGTTTGGGCCCAATGTGAAGGGGATCTCCCCCGGAAAAAAAATTGGATCTCAAGTGCCTGTATAAAGGGCAAGCACCCCCCCACCTCCAAATTGGGTGACCAATTTTTGGGATTTTGGGTTTTACCAGTAAAGTTCTTGCCCCGAATACCCCCTCTCCCCAAACCCTGACCCGCAGGTTATTGCAAACTTAAAAAAAAACACAAAAGCAATTTTTACGGTGTTGACTTTGGGCCCCCAACACTCACTTTACCCCAAGGGGAAATTTTTGGGGAGGGCACTTCAGCATCCCCCACTGCATAACCCTTATAGGTAGGCTTTTAGGGAGTGACTACCCGGGCTTTGAACTCTGCCTGGAAAAATTGTGGCCGATTGTGTCGACAAGGGGATTTGAAGAATTTGGGACTGACCCTAATGAGCCCATGTTGTTGTAAAAACAATTTTTGGCACTGGAAGTTTCCCTGGGGGTTGGGGTGTGGTTTTTTGGGGGATGTGGAAGAATTGGGGGAAGACCCCAAGAAGATCACCACTGAGGAGCGCAAAAGCTTAGCAGGGAAAGCAACCATGGCTCAGAAAAATTGCTGCAGAAGGAGGGGAAAAGAGATGGGAAAGGGGCCTTTTTTCAAAATTAAAAAGGGTTTTTACTAGTGGGGTAAGTGGAAAACTTATGGAAAACATCCCCCAACAAGGTTTTTTGCAAACCCGGTTGGCAACAGTACAGTACAAAATCTTGGGCCATTTTAGGGAATGTTAAGAGCCCAAAAAAGCTCTCTCCCAGTTATTTTGTGAGACGGACCCACGCCTAAGGGGTCCGGCATTAAGAAAAAAGAAGAGAAGCAAACCCCCGAAAAACAAATGGACCCGAGGTGTTGATGGAAGGGTTCCCCCTTCCCAAAATTTAAAAATCCCCTCCTCTCCTCCTCCAGTCTCCCATACACTAAGAAGAATCTCCAATAAAGGTAAGTGTTATACCTGGAGTTTACCTGGAGAGAGTTTCGGCGGTCAATGCCCCCGTTATGCTGTTAATGTTTCGTTCATCATTTCCCATTGTATTGTTTATGTACTACATGCATATTTCATGTTAAAATTTTTTTTGTTTTAATACTTCTGGTTGTCAGGAACGGATTAATTGTATTTACATTATTTCTTATGGGGAAAATTGATTCGTAAATCGTAAATTTCGTTTATAGTAACGGCTCCAGGAACGGATTAATTACGAACAACGAGGGACCACTGTATACACCTACACATATACCTACATACTTATACCAGGAGCTTGGACTCGACCCCTGCAACCTCAACTAGGTGAATACATGAACACAATAATAGAAAAGCTTTTATGACCAATTGTTTTAGTCTTGTAACATCAGTACAATGCACGACAAACGGTAATAATATGTTGACGTGCATTGATAAGCATAAAACTGCTGTTTTTCATACCCATCCATATCATACAACTCTCAAAAAACCTTACCACGTTCACGTATCCTCCAATATAGTCATATCCTTGCTAAAAAAAGGAAAACGGTCTCTTTTTACTTAGTGAGCACAGTAATGAGTCTCTTTACCGTAATATTTCTGTATGATTCTGGAAACAATGTTTCCCACCGTTTTCCATAAATGAGTTTATTTCTACGGACTGTATGATATATTCCCGCTGCAATAGCCCTAATTCTAATCCCCCCTCCTTTCTCCCTCAATCCCCAGGAAAAAAACAAGAAGTCTGACTCAACGTACATAATTGCCCTCCTTACATCCTCAGACACCCCTCGTACCTCTAATGTTAGGGCTCGCAGAATCTCTACGTTACCCCTTCCCATTAACTTGAAAACTTTTGCCAGCCACAACCGTACTTCCCCAACTCTTTACAAAAGTAAACAGCATGAAATGCTGTTTCTGGTTCCTCACAATGTTCGCATTTTACTTCCCTTACCAAACCCATCACACACAAAGCAGACTTCAAAGCCAATATTCCCATTACAAACCTATAAACTAATTCCGGTACCCTCGGCATTAATCTAAGCTTCTGGAACTCATACCAAATTTTACCCCAATCGTACAAGGGGTATACCGATACCCCTTGCATGATTTCTGGTTTTCTACTCATCTCTACTAACCTTCCAACCCTAAGTTTGTCTACCTCTCCTACGACTAACAAAAACCTGAGCGTAGTCTCGCATTCCATTAATTCCTTTCCTCCCCACCAAAGTCGAACATCTTCCATCACTTTCCCCACTTTCACTCCTTTAACCCCTTCCTTCCATACAAACCTCTGTTCAATATACATTGCCTTTACTCTCGGCCCCAGCGCCAAAACTCCTACTCCCCCTCTGCGTACATTCGTCATGACTACCTCTTTACTGAGCCATGCCCTTCCAAGACCCCAAACATAACGGAGCACCCTTCTTTGTATCTCTTGTATTTCCTGCCCTCGTAAAGGATACACCACAGCAACATTCCACACTTTACTATATACCAATGAATTTATTATTATTGCCCTTTGCATTAAAGTAACATCCCTCACTCTTAGGTTCCTAATCCTGGGCACAACTTTCTCTCCCACCAATTCCGAGTTCACGCGTCGAGCCTCCTGCTCATCAGCCATATAGAGAATTCCACAAATTTTTAGCTGTTCTGCCACTTCCCATCCGAACTCCAACCCCATTCTACCCCCCACCCAATCCCCTATCTCTAATAATTTCGATTTAGCTCTATTGGCTCTCATACCCGACACCTCCCCAAAAATCTTCATTACCCTCCCCACCTTTCTCAATCCTTCTACACCATCGATCAGTACTGTTGTATCGTCCACATATCCTACTACCTCTGTAAGCCCCTCCCCTCCCCTTGTAAATTTGTTTTTTCTTCAACCATTTCATAAAACGGGTGTTGCATACATGCAAACACAATTTGAGACATAGGACACCCTTGTCTCAGACCCTTCTCCATTTCCAACATACTACCTAACCTACCATTTATTTGCACCTGTATCATCGCTCCTGCATACAGTATGTTAGCCCACTTTACAATACCTTCACCAAAACCCAGACGTCTTAAATTAGCTACCAGGAACTCCCTATTCACACCATCATATGCATTCTCCCAATCAATGCCCAAAATTCCTCCCCCCTTGCAACCCTTTAATACTGACGTAAATTCCTGTGCCTTACCCAATAATTCTGTATGAACCAACGATGCCCAATGCTGTTCTGGCCACCTCAAGGCTCGAGCCTGATTTTCGAAGCTTTCGAAAAATTGTTCTGGTTCGGCCTCATTGAAGCGGGGAACAAACTGTACTGCTTTCTGTAAACTAAAATTATTTACAGAATGCGAAAACTGCCTCCTTTCTCTTTCCCTATCAAATTCTTCCCTTGCGAATGATCTCTGTTCCCTAGTTTGCTCAAGATTGATTTTTGCCAGCTCAAGTGCCAACGATGCTGATTCACCTTGAGACAACCCAGCTGCACTATACTGACCATTTTGCTCCATAGGTGTATCATCTTCCTCCTGCGAGAACATAGTAGATTTTGCTCTAGCTCCCGCAGAGGGAGGAGTCTGATGTGCCATCTCTTCTTCTGTAAGTTTGTCAGCAATCAGTGAACGCAGTTGCGCAGCTGTAAGAGTGCGTTTGTATTTAATGCCAATGGAACGAGCAATTTGCCAACAACGCTGTAGGGACAATTTAGGTAGGTTATGCAAAGTATATGCCGACACCAGACGTCTGACTCGTCTAGGTGGCATAAGTTATTCGCTATGCACAGTACGATTGCAGAATACCCCAATGTAACACGTTAATATGCAGAACACGCTTAGCTATGCACAGTACGATTGCAGAATATGCATACAAGCAAAGCTGACTGTAAAATTCTCCACACCAAACAGGCTAGTAACACCTCACACGCAAAATTTGTAAAGCAATGCCAGACAGCTACACTGTTCTAGAAGATTGAACATAGCAAAGCGAGCACACCAAACAAGCTAGTAGCGAGCTGTTGAACGATCACACAATAGCAAGGCTGACCATAAAGCAACTGACACGCAAAATTTGTAAAGTGTAGGCAAAGCTAATGCACTGCCAGACAGCAAGCTGCATAATGTTCCTGCTACGAGCTTCACCCTAAGCTCAACCGTTTCTCTAAGTCCAGCTCCAGCTCCTGGACAGGCCCCCATATTACAACCCAGGATTCCAAATGGCCTGTTATCCCGGGTGTAATGGGAGCAAAATAAACACAGCAGAAAAAGTTTAGACTTATATTATCCTTCACCAATTTAGAACAGCAATATGTACACTATGTACAGTGATAAGTATAGTGCACTACACGGTAAGCAAGGCAGAAATAGAAGCCACAAGATAGCAGACCGTGCTTCAACCAGCTCTAGAATGGGAATGACAAGGGCAGACAGGAGAGTGGTACCCACATAACCACTGCAATTGCCAAAACCACCATCTTATTGGCTAGAACCTGGTCACTAGTTGAACGACGGGGCCCCATAATCAACTCTTAGCAACGTACTCTTTGCATGCCACAGTAACATTACCAGGTGACACGTGGACAGCAACATCGACGACGAGATTGAGTGATGACGAGTGTGCAAGCCAACAGGATGGCTTACTGGAGGAGGTTCTAAGCTCCTTTCTGAATGAAGTTGAGGGTAGTCTGGAGGTTGCAAAGCGTAACCATGTACCAGTAAAATTGCATCAAGATCTGGTGATTGAGGATACTTTGTGCACTAATGGTAATGTGCACACAGTTGTGGCAGAAGTCCATAGGGAGGAAAAGATGGATGAAGAGGTGTGTGGGGAAGGAAGTTCACTTAAGAGAACTGCAGGAATGTCGGAGATGAACGATGTTCTCACTCCAGGTCAAAAATCAGGAGTAAAGTCTTGGAAAAAGGAAATAAGTCACACGGGAAGTGAGGGGAAGGGTAATGAAAGGATGAACAGTTCTAGGGATAAAAGGGGGATAGGGGAATAAACAAGCAATCGGCCAAAAAAGAATCTATTCAGCAGGACAGTATAGTAGGACTTGTACCAAGGCGGAGGGGTAAACCGCCGCTTTTAAAATAATTCACGGTAGTAACTATTAATGTAAATAGATTGAGGAATGAAGTGAAACGTGTATGGATGGAATGGTTCTTACGGAGGTATAATGTGGATGTATGTTTTATCCAAGAGCATAATTATAAGGTAGGCTGTGCATTGTTACTAAAAGGATATAAATTGTATGTAAGTGGGTCTGTAGCTGTGAAGGAAAACGGTCCCTTACGTATTATAAAGTGGGAAGAAGGGGAGTGGAAGGTGGTGAGGGTGGATGGTGAGTGGGGAGAATCTAGGGTATGTTTTGTATGGGTTTACATGCCAGCGGAAAACACAATCAAAGTAAAAGAGGATTTTGTAAGAGACATCTTGATGTATCATTCAAGAGGTTTACCTCTCATTAATATAATTGGGGGGGATTGGAACTATGTAATAAGGGGAGGGGGACGTGGAGCCAAGGGGGGCGGGATGTGTGTTAGGGGCGTTACGCAATGTGCTGCAGGATGTGGAGGTTAGGGATGTGGCGGGGAGGGGGGCTAGGCGAATAGATTTTACTTTTGTCAGACGAGGTTATTCAGCGAGGTTAAATAGGATTTATACATCGGAGGCAGTTAGTGTGAGAGAGGTG
>NC_069450.1:4800382-4890382 GCF_026875155.1 Cherax quadricarinatus | reverse complement strand
ATGGTCTCGAGGGAGACAGGAGCTGTAGTGGGGAAACAAGTGTAGTCAAGGACAAACTAATAATACCACAGGAGATAGCAAACAAGGCAACTCCACTAGTAATAGTGAGGATATATTACCAGAAACAATTGGTGAGAGCTCCATTGTTAGTACTAGTGAGGATAGGAATGAGACAGGAAAACATGCACCAACATGGAATACAGTCGCAAAAATCCAAGGCAAACTGAAGCCAAGCCTGTGCACATATTATGCACTTTGTATCTGCAGGCATGGGATATCTGGAAAAACAGATGGGACGTGCAACTTTGACCACCCTAGAAAATGCCATGCGCATATGACAACAGTAAAATGCAAACTGTAAGCTTCCCCCTGAAATGTGTCCTCTCTTCAGTACAGGAAAGACAGTTCTATAACTTAAATTGCCAAGCACACCATCTAAAGAGGACAAAAATATACAAGACATCCAGGCCATGGGATAACCTGGGTAGCCACAGCCACTCAAGAGGGAGAGGATTTTTTAGTGCCAGGAAGAAAAAAAAACTGTCAGGAAATGGCAGAAATCGTACACCAAATCCAGTCATTTCTGGAGTGGAATCACAGTCGATGGCCTCCACTCCAAACCAACAGATACAGATATTAGTGCCGGAAAAAAAAGGTCCCCCACCAGTACCACCAGTACCACCAATCCGATGACATTCTTCTTTGCAAATATACAGGGTCTAAAGCCAGCGACGAACATCAAAATACCTTTCATCCGTGGACTGCTTGCAGCTTTCACAGAGACCCCACATAAAGGATCACTTGGACAACGAAATATGGATCCCAGGTTACAACCTATACAGATGCGACAGAGTGAATAGGCAAAAGAGGGGGATGGTTGGCTTGTATATTGCAGAGTCACTTATTTGCACAGAACTGCTTAATGCTTCAAATGATGTAGTGGAAGTTTTAGCAGTAAAGATCGAGAACCAAAATCTAGTCATTGTGGTAGTCTAAAAGCCTCCGGATACAACGTCCCAACAATTCCAGGAACAGCTGTTGAAAATTGACCACTGTCTGGAAAATCTTTCAGCTCCTGCCCCCAATATCTTGCTCCTGGGGCATTTCAACTTAAGGCACCTAAAATGGAGGAATATAGCAAATAATGTTGTTGCAGTAATAACACCAGGAGGCAGCTCTGATGAAAACTCACACACACACGAGCTTTTAAATCTCTGCACAAAATTCAACTTAAACCAGTAAATAATAGAGCCTACTAGACTGGAGAATACACTGGATCTCATCTTCACTAACAATGATGATCTGATACGAAATGTCACCATATCAAAAAAATATACTCGGATCACAACACCAGCCGGGCTGTGGCTCGTACATTGGATTGCGTGCAGCCAGCAGTAACAGCCTGGTTGATCAGGCTCTGATCCACCAGGAGGCCTGGTCACAGACCGGACCGCGGGGACGTTGATCCCCGGAACTCTCTCCAGGTAAACTCCAGGTAATCGAGGTTCAGACATGTATGCACAGAGCCCCAGACCGACAAAATGAGATCAGTCGCGAGGGAGCCTTCACCAAATTCAGCTTCAATAACAAGAACATAAAGTGGGACCAAGTAAACCAAGTCCTAATCGATATAAGCCGGGAAGACAGACTAAGCAACACAGACCCCAACTATTGGTGGCCCGGTGGTCTGGTGGCTGGTGGCCCGGTGGTCTGGTGGCTGGTGGCCCGGTGGTCTGGTGGCTGGTGGCCCGGTGGTCTGGTGGCTAAAACTCCCGCTTCACACACGGAGGGCCCGGGTTCGATTCCCGGCGGGTGGAAATTCCGACACGTTTCCTTACACCTATTGTCCTGTTCACCTAGCAGCAAATAGGTACCTGGGTGTTAGTCAACTGGTGTGGGTCGCATCCTGGGGGACAAGATTAAGGACCCCAATGGAAATAATTAGACAGTCCTCGATGACGCACTGACTTTCTTGGGTTATCCTGGGTGGCTAACCCTCCGGGGTTAAAAATCCGAACGAAATCTTATCTTATCTTATCTTATGCCTAGAACAGATTGACTCTGTGGCACTCGACGTATGTTCAAGGCTTATTCCTTTAAGAAAAAGGAGGAGTAGATGTAAAATAGAAAGAGGCAGGCGTTCCCTTTACAGGCGGTGGAAAAGAATAACAGAGCGGCTAAAAGAGGTCAATATTTCTGAAATGCGTAGGAAGACACTGGTCAGACAAATAGCAAACATTAAACTAAAGCTGAAGGAATCTTATAGGAGTCAGGAATCGAGGAAAGAACTAAAAGCCATAAATGAAATCGAAAGAAACCCAAAGTATTTCTTTTCTTATGCCAAATCAGAGTCGAGAACAACATCCAGTATTGGGCCCCTACTTAAACAAGATGGGTCCTACACAGATGACAGCAAGGAAATGAGTGAGCTACTCAAGTCCCAACATAACTCGGTTTTTAGCAAACCGCTAACCAGACTGAGAGTCGAAGATCTAAATGATTTTTTTATGAGAGAGCCACAGAATTTGGTAAGCACAAGCCTACCTGATGTTATCCTGACGCCAAATGACTTCGAACAGGCGATAAATGACATGCCCATGCACTCTGCCCCAGGGCCAGACTCATGGAACTCTGTGTTCATCAAGAACTGCAAGAAGCCCCTATCACGTGCTTTTAACATCCTATGAAGAGGGAACATGGACACTGGGGTCGTCCCACAGTTGCTAAAAACAACAGACATAGCCCCACTCCACAAAGGGGGAAGTAAAGCAATAGCAAAGAACTACAGACCGATAGCACTAACATCCCATATCATAAAAATCTTTGAAAGGGTCCTAAGAAGCAAGATCGTCACCCATCTAGATACCCATCAGTTACACAACCCAGGGCAACATGGGTTTAGAGCAGGTCGTTCCTGTCTGTCCCAACTACTGGATCACTACGACATGGTCCTAGATGCACTAGAAGACAAAAAGAATGCAGATGTAATATACACAGACTTTGCAGAAGCCTTCGACAAGTGTGACCATGACGTAATAGCGCACAAAATGCGTGCTAAAGGAATAACAGGAAAAGTTGGTAGATGGATTTATAATTTCCTCACAAACAGAACACAAAGAGTAGTAGTCAACAAAGTAAAGTCTGAGGCGGCTACGGTGAAAAACCTCTGTTCTGCAAGGCACAGTACTCGCTCCCATCTTGTTTCTCATCCTCATATTTGATATAGACAAGGATGTCAGCCACAGCACTGTGTCTTCCTTTGCAGATGACACCCGAATCTGCATGACAGTGTCTTCCATTGCAGACACTGCAAGGCTCCAGGCGGACATCAACTAAATCTTTCAACGGGCTGCAGAAAACAATATGAAGTTCAACGATGAGAAATTTCAATTACTCCGATATGGTAAACATGAGGAAATTAAAACTTCATCAGAGTATAAAACAAATTCAAGCCACAAAATAGAGTGAAAAACTAACGACAATGACCTGGGAGTGATCATGTCGGAGGATCTCACCTTCAAGGACCATAACATTGTATCAATCGCATCTGCTAGAAAAATGAAAGGATGGATAATGAGAACCTTCAAAACTAGGGATGCCAAGCCTCTGATGACACTCTTCAGGTCGCTTGTTCTATCTAGGCTGGAATATTGCTGGAATTTCACCTGCCTTTCAAGGCAGGTGAAATTGCTAACCTAGAAAATGTACAGACAATCTTCACGGCCCGCATAACGGAGATAAAACACCTCAATTACTGGGAGCGCTTGAAGTTCCTGAACCTGTACTCCCTGGAACGCAGGCGGGAGAGATGCATGATTATATACACCTGGAAAATCCTAGAGGGACTAGTACCGAACATGCACACGAAATTCACTCACTACGAAAGCAGAAGACTCGGCAGACAATGCAACATCCCCCCAATGAAAAGCAGGGGTGTCACTAGCAGGTTAAGAGACAACACAATACTGTTCAACTGACTCCCAGCGTACATAAGGGGGATTACCAATAGACCCCTGGCTGTCTTCAAGCAGGCACTGGACAAGCACTTAAATTGTACTCACCTAATTGTGGTTGCAGGGGTCGAGACTCAGCTCCTGACCCCGCCTCTTCACCGACCGATACTAGGTCCTCTCTCCCCCTGCTCCATGAGCTTTATCAGACCTCGTCTTAAAACTATGTATAGTTCCTGCCTCCACTACATCGCTTGCCAGACTATTCCACTTCCTAACTACTCTATGACTGAAGAAATGCTTCCTAACATCCCTTTGACTCATCTGCTTCTTCAGCTTCCAATTGAGACCCCTTGTTTCTGTGTCCCATCTCTGCAACATCCTGTCTCTGTCCACCTTGTCTATTCCACGCAGTATTTTGTATGTCGTTATCATGTCTCCCCTGAATCTCCTGTCCTCCAGTATTGTCAGACCGATTTCCCTTAACCTTTCTTCATAGGACATTTCCCTTAGCTCTGGAACTAGCCTTGTTGCAAACCTTTGCACTTTCTCTAATTTCTTGACGTGTTTGACCAGGTGTGGGTTCCAAACTGGTGCTGCGTACTCCAGTATGGGCCTGACGTTCACAGTGTATAAAGTCTTGAACAATTCCTTACTGAGGTACCGAAACGCTATTCTCAGGTTTGCCAGGCGCCCATATGCCGCAGCAGTTATCTGGTTAATGTGTGCTTCTGGCGATGTACTCGGTATTATACTCACTCCTAGGTCTTTCTCCTTGAGTGAGGTTTGGCCACCTAGCCTATACTCTATCTGAGGTCTTCTTTGCCCTCCTCCGATCTTCATGACTTTGCATTTGGCGGGGTTATATTCTAGGAGCCAGTTTCTGGACCACACATCCACTCTGTCCAGGTCTCTTTGTAGACCTGTCTGGTCTGCATCTGAATTAATTCTCCTCATTAACTTCACGTCATCTGCAAACAGGGACACTTCTGAGTCTATCCCTTCCGTCATGTCGTTCACATATATCAAGAATAGCACTGGCCCCAGGACTGACCCCTGTGGGACCCTGCTCGTCAATGGAGCCCACTGTAATACCTCATCACGGACCATGACTCGCTGTTGCCTCTTTGTTAGGTATTCTCTGATCCATTGCAGTGCCCTTCCTGTTATACGTGCCTGTTCCTCTAGCTTCTGTTCTAATCTCTTGTGAGGAACTGTGTTGAAGGCCTTCTTGCAGTCCAAGAAAATGCAATCAACCCACCCCTCCCTCTCATTTCTTACTTCAGTTACCTTGTCATAAAACTCTAGTAGGTTTGTGACACAGGATTTGCCTTCCATGAATCCGTGCTGGCTGTCGCTTATAATCTTGTTCCGCTCCAGGTACTCCACTACTCTCCTCCTGATAATCTTTTCCAAGACTTTGCATACTATACATGTCGGTGACACTGGTCTATAATTTAGTGCTTCATTTCTGTCTCCCTTCTTAAAGATGGGGACTACATTTGCCTTCTTCCCTACTTCAGGTAGTTGCCCAGTTTCAAGGGAAGTGTTGAAGATTTTGGTTAGTGGCACACATAGTGTCCCTGCCCCCTCTCTAAGGACCCACGGAGAGATGTTGTCCAGTCCCACCACCTTTGAGGTATCAAGGTCACTTAGGAGCTTCTCCACCTCCTCCTCAGTTGTGTGTAATTTATCCAACACTTGTTGGTATATCCCTTGTTGCTGTACCCCACTGTTTTGTCTTCCCATTGTCCCTTCAGCCTCCACTGTAAATACTTCCTGAAATCTCATGTTGAGCTCCTCACATATCTCCTGGTCGTTTCTTATGAGCTCCCCACCTTCTTTCCTCAGTCTGATTAACTGGTCCTTGACTGTTGTCTTCCTCCTGATGTGGCTGTAGAGTAGTTTTGGGTCAGACTTGACTTTCGATGCTATGTCATTTTCATATTGCCGCTGCACCTCCCTTCTTATCTGTGCATACTCGTTTCTGGCTCGTCGACTAATCTCTTTATTCTTCTGAGTCCTTTGCCTTCTGTACTTTTTCCATTCTCTAGAGCACTTAGTTTTTGCTTCTGTGCACCTTTGGGTATACCAAGGGCTCGTTCTGTCCTTCCTATTATTTCTGTTACCCTTGGGAACAAACCTTTCCTCTGCTCCTTGCATTTTGTTGATACAAAGTCCATCATTTCGTTTACTGATTTTCCTACCAACTCCTGTTCCCACTGAACCTCCTGCACGAAGGTCCTCATTCCTGTGTAGTCCCCCCTTTTATAGTTTAGCTTTTCCCTTTCTACTCCTGTTACTCTCTCCACTTTTAGCTCCACGATGTATTCAAAGCTCATAACTACGTGGTCACTAGCTCGAAGGGGCCTTTCATATGTGATGTGCTCAATGTCTGAGCTACTCAGGGTGAACACGAGGTCCAGTCTTGCTGGTTCATCCTCCCATCTCTCTCTGGTAGTATCCCTAACATGTTGGTGCATGAGATTTGTCAGCACCACATCCATCATCTTGGCTCTCCATGTTTCGGGACCCCCATGTGGCTCCAGGTTTTCCCAATCAATCTCCCTGTGATTCAAGTCGCCCGTGACCAGTAACTTCGCTCTACTTGAGTGGGTCCTTCTTGCCACCTCAGCTAGAGTGTCCACCATTGCTCTGTTGCACTCATCTTGGCCTCCTGCAGTTCTGTGGTGGGTTATACATAACTGCAATGACTACCTTGTGTTCCCTTGACTGAACTGTACCTACTATGTAATCCCTTTCTTCAATCTCATCCATACCTTCCATTTCTTGATAACCCCACCGGTTTTTTATTAGTAGTGCAACTCCTCCTCCCCCCCCCCCTCTGCTCCTTCTATCCTTCCTCAGGATCTGATATCCAGGTGGGAAGATTGCATCTGTTATTATCCCAGTGAGTTTTGTTTCTACGATGTCTGGGGACAACTCCTTGATTCTTTCGTGCCACTCCTCACATTTATTCGTTATTCCATCCGCGTTCATGTACCAAACCTTCAACTTCTTTTCAATAACTGTGGTCAGGGGAGAGAGGTGGGTTAGGGGGAGCAGGGGCCTATAGGGGTTGGTGTGGGGGTAGGGTCTGGTGTGGGGTGTGGGAGCAGAGGGCCTATGGGGGGTTTCATTGGGGATGGGGGTGGTGGTGAGGGGGATGGGGGAAGAGGGCCTATGGAGGGTTACAATGGGGGAGTGGGTTGTGATGAGGGGGATGCAGATAGAGGGTACAGTGTGTGAGTTGCTGTGGGTTACTGTGAGGGTGTGGTTTGTGGTGAGGGGGATGGGGGAGAGGTACATTGTGTGGGTTACTGTGGGTTTCTGTGGGGGTGGGGTTTGAGCTGAGGAGGATGTGTGGGTTACTGAGGGTTACTGTGGGGGTGGGGTTTATGCAGAGGAGGATGTGTGCATTACTGTGGGGGTGGGGTTTGTGCTGAGGGGGTGGGGTTTGTGCTGAGGGGGATGGGGGTAGAGGGTGCAGTGAGTGGGTTTTGGGTTAGGTCGTTTGATTGCTTTGGGATTGCCATAGTTGTGTTCCTTCTGTGGTGGTACTGGAGGGGGTTGTGTTTGTTCTTCCACATGGGCCTGATTTCTACTGCTCTCCATCTTCCTTGCCTCCCATTCCTCCTTGCGACGTTGCACCCTCTCTTTCAGTGTCATCCTGTCTTCTTGTGTTGTCTTGGTCGAGGTACACACTCCGTAACACCTGATTGTCCCTTAGCCACACATTCGCTGCCTGACCACGGTAGAGTGCGGTTGTGCTCTGCACCCCTCTGCTGTTTTCAGGCGAGCTACCTAGTACCAACATGGTGCTGAGTGTGAGGAGGCGCGTAAATACCATCGGTATTGAACTGCTTCATGGGGCAATTTCACCCACTTCAGCGCAGGTGTTACTCCCGACCATCATCAGAGAGACGTATGGGATCCAGGACGATGAAGTTTATGGTGTTGCCCTGAATGGAGCATATAGGATCTTCCTTAAACTGAATTCCACATCTGTGTACGAGTCATTTGTCCATAGATTTCAAGACGTGAGTCCTGATGCTACTCCAGCTGTGAAGGTGCATTTAATTGACGTATCCCACTACTTTACGTGGGTCAAGCTCCGTAATGTACCATTCGAGGCAGATGAGGCTGACATACGATGTGTTTTTGAGGCGTATGGAACTGTACATCTGGCACAGCAAGGCAAGTGGGCGGCAGGTGCTTATATGGGCCGCCTAGAGGGGACATTTACCCTTAAGATGACCTTAAGACATGCCATCCCGTCTTATGTCGTACTGGAGGACTTTATAACGCAGGTTTTTGTATCATACGTTGGACAGAGACGTACGTGCAGGTTATGTGGAGCATACGATCATTTGGCGGCTGTGTGTGTGAAGCAGCGGCGGGTACCTCCACAAACTAGTGCAGCACCTGTTACCAATGTAGACGCTGTTGCTACGAGCCCCACGCACAAGCATGAGCGTGGGCGATTGTGGAGTGAGGAGGTGGAGACCCACGAGAAGCCTAGCATGTGTGAGGCAAGCTGTGTCCCACCAGAGACCGATATTTTGAAGGAGCAGAGTACAGAAGTGTGTGTGCAGGAGGAGGTAAAGGCGATTGAGGAAGAGCTTGTGGAGGTGTTGAGGACTTTGTCACCGCCTGTAGGGATGGAGGATGAACCTGCAGGGGTGCGAAACACCGAGTTGACAGTGGAGGAATGTGACATACAAATACATAGCAGGGAAGACGTGGCGAGCGGTGTGGGAGAAACGTCGCCGTGTTTTGAGGGACGAAGCACAGTGGAGGTTGAGGTCCATCGTGCGGCCTCCTTCGACGATAACATGGAGGACGTGGTTCTCACGAGGAAGAAAGCGGCGGCATCAGACTCTGATGATGTCCTGACGCCGGCACAGAGACCTGGGAGGGTGGATGAATTTCGTCGTGGTAGCCAAGACAAGAGGCACCGGAAGAAAGGGGATGGGAGGGAAGGTGATGTGAAGACTTGTAGAAACCCAGGTGCAGGTGGTTCTGGGAAGAATGGAGAAAAGAGGCAGGGGTGGAAACTTTAACAGAGGCCTCAGGTGTATGACTGTGAATGTGAATGGACTGTGCCAGGGCGTAAAAAGGGAATGGTTTAGATTGCTTCTGCTCAAATATAGAGTAGATGTAGTGTTTCTTCAGGAGCACAATTTCAAGGAGGGGAAAGTGCTGGAAGTGGCAGGGTTTCAGGTGGTGACTCTGCCATCTGTACGTCTGAAAAGTGGTGTGGGTATCATGATCAGGGAGACGAGCCCGTTTGTGTTGCAAAGAAGTGAGGGGGAAGGGGGGGAGAGTATTGCGTGTGAACGGGTGGTGGATGGGGCAGAGGGTATCTTTTGTAAGTGTGTATGCACCAGCAGAAAATGATGTGAGAGTAAAAAGGGATTTTGTATGTGAAGAACTAGTTTTCTTCTGACGTGGTTTACCTGCAGTGGCCATCGTTGGTGGGGACTGGAACTGCGTTATTAGGAGGGCTGGCGTGGAACCAAAAGGGGCGGGGCATGTGTCGACGGCCTTGCGAGATCTCTTGAGGGATATTCAGTTGTGGGATGCGGTTGGAGGAGGGACGTGGGAGGTAGAGCACACTTTTGTAAGAAAGGGTTACGTGGCTAGGTTGGAGAGGCTGTATATATCTCAAGGGGTTGGGTTGACATTTTTCTGTTCAGTAGAAGTAGCTTATTCGGATCATCGGGCGGTAGTAGCAGAGGTGGCGCGGGAGTCACTAGCAGGTATATCTAGGGGATATTGGAAGTTAAATATAAGTGTGTTAGGCGATGAGGAGGGGATAGAGGGATTTGCAACGCTGTGGGAGGGGTTAAGTGCAGAGGTAAATGGGGTAGAGGACATGGTGATGTGGTGGGATGGTGTGGCTAAAGAACGGATTAAGCAATATTATGTAAGAGAAGGGAAACATATCAATTCTTTAAAATATGGGCTTGCCAAGTATTTGGAGGATAGGTTATGGGGTTGTTATGCGAGGGGGGCGGTGGCAGGCACTTGTCCTATGGATGATATTATGCAATTAAAGGGAGGCTGCGTGAGGTACAGGATGAGAGGTTCCAAGTGGTGCGGGTACAGGCTGGGGTGGAAGAGGTGTTATGGGGCGATAGACCTTCATCATGCGTATTGCGTAGGCAAAAACAAAGACAGCAGGCAATGGCTATTCCATGGTTGGAGGTTCATGACTCGATAGGAGGGTACAGGGAGGGGCAGGTCATACAAGCTATGGAAGGAATGGGGGCATTTGCAGATAAGTGGTATGAAAAGTACTGGCAACAAGAAGGAGTAGAGGATGGTGTTTTAGAACAGGTGAGTGGGAGTGTGGTAGGTCAGTTGTGTAACAGTGATAGGGAAGCACTGGGTGGGGAAATAACTGAGGGGAAAATTTGGAGGGCTTTAAGTGGAATGCGAAAGGGCAAAGCACAGGGAATTGATGGACTCCCAGCAGAGTTTTATCAGCAGAATTGGGAGCTAATGTGGCATTTTTTGGTTAGTTTATTAAATTGCATGAAGGAGAGAGGTGAGCTGGGAGAGAAGCAGGCAATGGCTGTCGTTGTCTTGGTACCGAAGGGTAAGGGGCAGCATACACTTCGGGATTACCGGGCGATCTCATTGTTATGCGTGGATTACAAGTTGTTTGCCAAGGTTTTGGGGAATCGGTTTAAGTGTGTGGTGGGGAGGGTAGTATCGAAAAATCAGTTTGGTTTGCCAGGGAGGTCTATGGTGGAGGGGCATGGGTTACTTAGGGATTTCGTGGAGACAAAAGGGGGGAGGGGGGAGGTTTGGTGGCACTCGATTGGCAAGGGGCATACGATAGAGTGGATCAGACAGCATTGAGAGCCATCCTCAGGGGACAGGGGTTTGGGGAAGAAATAGTGGGTTGGGTTGAGGCATTGTATCGAGGTGCAATGGCAAGGGTACAGATTAATGGTCAATTGGGTGGGAAGATTGTAATGGGTAGAGGACTTAGGCAGGGGTGTCCTATGTCACAGTTACTGTTTGCGTGCGTACAGGATTCCTTTTATAGATTGGTGGAGCAGCGTATGTGTCACGTAGAGGGACCAGGAAGTGGGGTTGCGAGGGTTTGGCCAGTTTTAATAGGGTATGTGGATGATACTACTGTTCTGCTTAGGGAGGGGATGTCAACGGACACATTAGATGGGGTAGTACAAATGTTCGCAGGGGCAACTGATATGAGGGTGAATTCAGACAAATTCATGGTTATGGGGTTAGGAGCTTGGGCGGGAGGGGTTGAGTGGGATAGTGCAGTCGTGAGGAAGCAGGTAAATTCGTTAAAAATTTTCGGTCTTATCTATGCGGACGATCTAACTGTGGCACGCGTGGAAAACTCGATTAGGATGGTAGACAGGATTCAGGGATGCTTGGGTGCATTGCGACCTTATCATTTGACCCTTGTGCAGCTTGCCATTGTTATTAACATCTTACTGTATAGCAAAGTATGGCACATGGCAGCCGTGTTCCCATTAACTGGGGCGGCAGTAACGAACATACTTAGGAGGGTTTTTAAATTCTTGTGGGGTTCGGGCTGTGATTGGCTTAAAAGGGACGTGGTAATGTTACCTGTAAGTCAGGGGGGCTGGGATTGCTGGACTTAAAGCGTAGGGTCAAGTGTGTCTTCATTAAAAGGGAGGTGATGAGGGAAAGTGTGGGTGGGGGGGGGTTTGGCCAGGATCCACAATAGATTGCAACGGATGTATACAGGAGTTGAGTTGCATGAGTGTGAAACTGTGTTGAGGGCTCTGGCGTGGGATCGAGAGCCAGCAAAGGTTAAAATAGGTAGGTTGTGTAGATTGTTAGTCGGGAGGGTTGTAGCGCCTGTAGAGGGAATTTTCCCCATGTATGCATGGGGAAGTATATGGAATAGGTTGAGTAGGATGAGCTTGCAACCTCGTGTTCGGGATGTAATGTATCGTTTTCTGCACGGCATTTTACAGTCGGGTGTGGTTCTACCGGATAGACGAGTAGTTGACGGGGGGGAGTGTGGGATATATGGTGGGGAGGAGTCGGCGTTTCATGTAGTATATTTTTGTGACGGACTGAGGATTGTCAAGGGGTGGTTAAATAGGGTGATATATAGGGTAGGAGGTCAAGGAATTTCTGTATTGAAAGCATTAAGTCTCGATGTGGGGGATTGGGATGAAAGTGTCATCAGAGCTGTGGGGTACATTATGGTAGATTATATATATAGTGTGGGGATTGCGGGGAAAACAGGTTAGTGAGGTGAAGAGGAGGGTGTTAGCGGTAACGTTCTATAAAACAGTATGTAGAAATAAGGAAATTTATGGGAGGAGGTGGGTGAGGGATTTTTCAGAGGGATATAGGCAACTTACGTTACAGGTTTTATTAGACTTGTAATGTATGTGGGAGGGGAGGGTATGACTGGAGAGTGTTGCTGGGGTAGGGAAGTCATGGGTGAAAACAGGGTCGCCTCCCTGGTTATGGATGACAAGATGACAACAAATGTTTGCGTGTGTGTTGGATGAGTGAATAATGTATGGACCACGGGTGCAAGCGCCTGTGGAGCTGGCCAGTTTCTTGAGTGGCATGGATTATGCACTATTCATATAGTACTCATGTTCCTTCAAGGTAATAGTGAATGATGATAAGGTATAAATGGGGGGGGGGAGGTCTTTGCCTCTATCACTGTGCAGAGTGAGGAGTAGGGTAGTATATTGTGTTGGAAGTGATGGACAGTTGCTTGTTCAGTGTGTTGTAGCATAATGTGTAGATAATAAGCATATTATTGTATATAGAAAGATGAGACTACATACAAGTTGGACTTGGAATTGTACTATGAGAATTACTCTCTTACGCCTGATATCTTAAGGCGGATTTATCAACTGTGATCCATTCAAATTAGATTTATTATTATGTTGTTATCTATGTACATAGCAGTCTTAAGTCATATTATTATGTTCTTATCTATGTACATAACAGTCTTAAGTCATATTATTATGTTCTTATCTATGTACATAACAGTCTTAAGTCATATGATGTGAGTTGTGTTTAGGTGCAGTTGTCACAATAAGTTTTGTTTTATCTGTGTTAGGGAAGTATGTGGAATTTTTTGCGTGTAGCCGCTACATGGCTGCGGTTTATACTTTATACCTTTGTATTCTGTGATGTTTATCATAATATAAAATTTTTATTTATATACTATGTTGAATGAATAGGGTTACATGCTAAGATAATTGCACATAAGTTGCCTTTGGGAGGTGACATTCATTGTAGCAACCTTCTTAGAAAATTAATCTTTTGAAGTGTATTCTCTTTCACCAGGTTGAGGTGTCATTGTGTTTAAGTAAAGACATCTATCCCATTGTAAATATTGTTATTAATTTTTGTGTCTATGGTGTTACTGTATCACTCATGATAGTGTAATTACTATGTATCCTTTAATGTCAAGTTAAGATGCAATCAGGTTGGTGATGGCTATATTTTGCGGGAGGGGGGGGGTAAAATTGTGCTAATCAGCCTTTTTCAGTCTTTTCTCAGTTGTCGTTTGAGGTATATTTTTGATAAATATTTTCAAGAAAGAGTGAAAACACTTTGTCTTGTGCACCAAAACTGGAGGAAATCGGACGGTAAATAAAAAAACTACATTTTTGGGCCCGAGGCACCCCTTAAGCCTTCAGAGGTATAATTCTGGTATAATTGGGTGTATATGGTGTGTGGTGATAGGTTGTCAGAACACTTTTGTCTGGTGTGATCTTTTTGTAAGGGTAAATTGGGAATTTGTGATTTAACTCATTTTGTGTACCTTTTAATATAATTTCCACCTTGTATTGTAACGTTTTAAATAAAATATAAAAAAAAATTGTCCCTTAGGCGTGTTTCCTCCTGCAGGATCCGGTTTCGAGCTGACTCTGCCTTGAAAATCACTTTGACTGGACGGTTTTTTCCCCTCGCAAACCACCCAGTTCTCCGAAAATTTGTCAGCTGAGTCACGTCGTCCTCTCCTATTGCTTTCATGATGCTTTCAATCGTTTTTTCTCCTCCTGTTTCCTTGCCTCGTAAGTTTCACCATCTACTTCTTGGAGCCCATAAACAAAAATGGCCCTCTCCTTTCATACTCCCACTGTGCTTCCCTGATCATCCTCTGATTCAAATTGCATGCAGCCAGCAGTAACAGCCTGGTTGATCAGGCTCTGATCCACCATGAGGCCTGGTCACAGACAGGGCCGCGGGGGCGTTGTCCCCCGGAACTCTCTCCAGGTAAACTCCAGGTAAACTCTGCCAAATTAAATTTGAAGATAATGAAAAAAAGTATATTTTTGATTTAGGGGATTATTTAATAAATATAAATTGAAGTATGATTATATATATTTATTGCGTTAGTTTAACTGAGGTTATGTAATTTTTCTAAATAAGTTTTGGCCCCAAAAAATCTTGGTATCATTGTCATTGAAAAAAGGTTATCTATCATCCTGTAAAATAAATTTTTTTGGAAAAGTTGAATATTTAATGGAGTTTGTCCAGGTATCTCTTACCATCTTCTGTAAAGCTGTGAAACACTGGAATAAGTTTACCTGCCTTAACAATTCTAATATTTATATAAATAAAGACAAACATATAATAACATCTGATTAAGAGAGTTGCAGTAAGAGAGGTAAGTTCTATTTAGTATTGACGCTGAATGTCCCTACAGGACGATGCTTTTAAAGATAAAAGTCTGTTGTTCCGAAGAAAATAAGGTAGACCATCTATACTTAAAGAAAAAAAAAACTGCTTATTCCGAATCCTGCCATTCACCAGACTTACCTCTCAGACAACCTCGGAGTTTCTTGTATTTTTTTAAATTATATATGCCATGATTTCTAGCTTCATGTCTAGGAATCTTTTATATATTTTATGATAAAATCGGCTCTATTTTCAAGTTTCGTGTCTAGGAACCACGAAATGTTAAATTATTCACTGTGACAAAATTAAATCGCTGCTAAACCTTGATTTTGTTGAGTACAAGCAATTACTATAAGGCATTCTGAAGAATAAATATTTAATCTATATGTTCTTTAGCGACTCAGACAACCGAGGCGTCACGCATTCTTTCTCACACTCAAATAGTCTCACACATTCTCTCTGTCTCTTTTTCTCACTGTCTGTCTGTCTGTCTGTCTGTCCTCTCTCTCTCTCTCCCCTTCTCTCTCTTCCTCTCTCTCTCTCTCTGTTTCTCTCTCTCTGTTTTCTCTCTCTCTCTCTCTCCTCTCCCCTCCTCTCATCCCCTCTCCCCTCTCTCCTCTCTCTTCTCTCCTCTCTCTTCCCCTCCTCTCTCCTCTCTCTCTCTCTCTCTTCTCTCTCCTCTCTCTCCTCTCTCGTCCTCTCTCTCCTCTCTCCTCTCCCTCTCTCCCCTCTCTCTCTCTCTCTCTCTCTCTCTTTTCTCTCTCTCTCTCTTTCTTCTCTCTCATCTCTCCTCTCTTCTCCTTTTTCTCTCTCTCCCCTCTCTCCTCTCCCCCTCTCCTCTCTCTCTCTCATCTCCTCTCTCTCCTCTCTCCTCCTCTCCTCTCTCTCTCTCCCTCTCTCTTTTCTCTCCCTCTCTCCCTTTTCTTTTCTCTCTCTTCTCTCCCTCTCTCTCTCTCTCTCTCCCACTCCTCTCTCTCTCTCCTCTCCTCTCATTCCTCTCTCTCTCTTCTCCCCTCTCTTCCAAATTTCTTCTCCTCTCTCACCTCTCTCTCTTCCTCTCCTCTCCTCTCTCTTTTCCCCACTCCTCCTCCTCCCCTCTCCTCCCCTCTCTCCACTCCTCTTTTCTCCTCCTCTCCTCCTCTGTTTCCCTTCTCTCTCTCTCTCCTCCTCCTCTCTCCCTCTCCTCTCCCCCTCCTCACCCCTCTCTCGTCTCTCTCTCTCCTCCTCTCTCTCCCCTCACTCTCCTCTCTCTCTCTCTCCTTCTCTCCCTCTCTCGCTCTCTCTCTCCCTCACCTCACTCTCCTCTCTCTCTCTCCCTCTTCTCCCTGACTCTCCTCTCTCTACTCTCTCTCTCTCCTCTCTCTCTTCCTCTCTCTCTCCACCTCCTTTCTCTCCTCTCACCCCCCTCTCTCAACTCTCCTCTCTCTCTCTGTTTGGGGCTCCTTTCCCCCTCCTTTTCTCTCTCTCCCCTCCTCTCTTTCTCTCATCTCTCTCCTCTCTCTCTCCTCTCTCTCTCTCTCTCTCCCTCCTCTCTCTCTCTCCTCATCCTCTCTCTCTCTCTTTTTCTCTGTCTCTGTCTCTGTCTTCTGCCTTTCATCCCTCTTCTCTCTCTCTCTCTTCACCTCCTCTTTCTCCTCCTCTTCTCCTCTCTCTCCTCCGTTTTCTTCTCTCCTTCGTCTCACCTCTTCCTTTCTTCTCTCAACTCTCTTTTTCTCTTCTACGACTGTTTTCTCGTCACCTTAACTATCTCATGTATTCTTAATCCGTTCCTCTCCTCTTACAGCACGCTGTTCTCATCTCCTCCTTATCTCTCCTCCTCATCTCTCATCTCCTCCTCTCTCTCCTCTTCTCACTCTTCTCACACCCATCTCTTACACATAATGCACGAGGAAGATCCCAGCTTGAAAAACAAAAAACCAAGAATTAAAGACCCAGCAATAAAAGGGAGCTTTGAAAAGGTAAAAAAAAAGTAAAGGGGGGAGAAGGGGGGGGGGGCCCCCCCTTTTCCCCCTCTTCCTCTTTTCCCCTACCGGTCCCTCTCTTTTCAAGGACCCTAGCTTTATTAAAACTATGTATAGAAGTTAAGGATTCCTAACTTTATTGACAACAAGAGCTGTTACCTACTCAGTTCATTTAAAAGGGAAATTTTATTATGAGACAAATACAAGAAGGAAAAAACAATATGAAGTTGGAGCCATCTGTGAGCCATTTTTTTCATCTGATCAACTGACTTTATCTCGTTGACATCATAATGCTGTACGAATGTTTTTCCAACCGAATCATCCTAAGATAAAGATCTCAGAGGGGAGTGATGTTCTGGAAAAGGGTAAAACCCAAAGGATTTGCTGTTTTCTGCCCGCTTGTATATAAAAGCTTGCTTTTTTTTTCTCCTCTCTCTCTCTCCCTCTCCTCTCTCCTCCTCCCCCCCCCCCCCCCCCAATCTCTCTCTCTCTCTCCCCTTCTCCCCCTTTCTCTCTCCTCTCTCCCCCTGACACACATGCTCTTCCACGCAAAAGTGCACAAGACAGGATTATGCATTTAAAAACCATGGTCAGGGGACACAAAAAATAAACCAGATGAGTCCGCCCAGGACCAAGAAAGGAAAGGAACAATAGAGAAAAAGGGAGAGATAGATAGATAGAAAAAGATAGAGAGAGAGAGAGGGGAGAGAAGAAGAGAGAGAGAGGGGGGGGCACTTACCCACAGGTCTTCATCAAGCTCTACCTCCCTTTTAAAACCCAAACACGATAACCAAAGAAATCATACCCACCCCTTTTCCCCACACCCAGAGACCCCATACCTCCCCCCCCCTACACAAATACCTTACAACTGACCCAACCCCAACCCCCCCAACTAAATACCCCCCACACCTCAACCTCCACTCAACCCCGTCTTCATCCAAACTCCTGACCCCTCCAGGCAAACTCCTACCCTGTCCTTTACCCCAACCCACACCAACCCTTTTTGCCCCTTGACTCATGAGCAAGAATAAAAAAAGGAGCCCCAAATGGAAAAAAAGTAATGGATAGAAGCAAGTATGGAAAAACCAAGGATGGAAAAAGAAACACAGTGGAAGGGGCACAAATAAAAATTGGAAGCATCTCCAACATATAATCACAAAGACAAAATTTACACATAAAAAACAACACAAACACCTATTGATATCACATTTTTAAAAAACATGAAAAACAAGAACAAGAATAGCACTGCTTATCAAAAACCATGGCCTTTTGAAAAAAGGGGATGAAGGGGACAAGGGGGGAAAGTAATGGCTATTTTGTAAGCACACAAAAAACCCGGATGATAGCAGTAATGAAAACCCCCCCTCCTTAACAGCAGGAGGCAAAGACAAGAATATGATAAAAAAACAAAGCAATGATAAATACCAGTTTTAGTTTTCAAAAGGGGCCCGAAATGAACAGCCCCTAAACGTCTTGACACTTTAAAATTTGGAAAACTGGAGCAATACTAGGGGACCAGAACGTGGAGGATTAAGTTTGCTGGAAGGATTAAACTAGCCCAGCATGTTGGGGATAAAACCAGAGATGGAGGGAAGCCAAAAGTTCATTCATCAGAGTTTCTACAAAGGGAATTTTTTTAAATATAAAGGGCCCCCTGGTGCATCGAAATACACCCCTTTTAGTTTCCAAAAACTTGGGGGTAATAATGAATGCGAACCAAAATATAAAATGAGACTTCATAACCAGAGGAAATTCCGTAAGAGATCGCGGGAAAGAGAACAAAGGGGAAAGACTTGAAAGAGGTAAAAGGTATGTTGCCTAAAGCAACGGAAAAAGAAAGACCGGGGTAGCCAGGTTACTCGGGGTAAAAAAAGCCGAACCCTCAAGGACTAAACCATTGGAAAAAGTAAGAAGGAAAAAAAATCGAAAACAATGAGTTGAGCCGAAGAGCAAAAAGGGAAAAGCAGGGAAATAAAAAAAGAGGCTAAACGGCAATTTTCAAAGGGACACAATATGAAAGCCAAATTCAAAAAAAGTTAGTATATACCACACAGGGGGAAACAACAGTCAGGGACCATTAATCGGGCTAACAAAGAATAACAAGGAAATTTTTTTTTTTTTAGGGAATATTCTCACAGACGCTTTAAATGCTTCAAAAACAAAAGGCAGGAGTGCAAGAAAAATACTAACACAATACACACAAAGGGGGGAAGGCAAAGAACTGCTTTATAGCTAGAACCTCGGGGGCGTTTGGACCAGATAAATAATCCCGTTTTGTTTACTCCCCCCTTAGTTTTTTTTTCACCCCTGTTTTTTTTCTCCCCTTTGTTTTCTATACTCGTCAGTTTTCTTTACGTCCCGTGTCTGATACAATTTATGCACTGACGAATTCCCCCTTTGAATTTAAAAAGCCAATTTCCCTTGCCCCTTTTGACCAAATTCTTAGCATTTCGCTAGTAGGCTTCCTTTCACCTATTTCATTAGTATTTTTTAACAAACCATACCCCCGGCGGACTGAACCCGGGGTCAGAGAGTCTCAAAACCCAAAAACCGTCGCGTTAGCCACAAAAAACCAGCTAGCCACAAAAAGATTCGTCCAACAGGTATATTTCTACACCATAGGAATTAGCACAGGCACCACTGTGATCCAAATGAAAAGTTTTTACAAACGAATCTCCAGCTAGCGGGGCCGTGACAACTCTAGCTCAAGCCCCTTTCATGCCGCCCAACTACCACGAAATCGTGTCATTCCGATTTCGTGAGTCAAGTATTTTTTACATTCAGCTATTTATTAGTATGGCTTTCCTTTCTATTGAGTGGCACAGGAAACTGCCCAATCTCCTTAATCTTGAAAAAGGAACAGAAGCACTGGGGCCACTAACAAACTATGGCAAGATTTTTAGAAGAGTGAGGGAGCACCTAAAAAGGGAGGGGTATTCAGACATACAACTAGCAAAATTTTTTGGGGATGGAAAATCCTGTGCGAACCTACGGGATTTAGTTTTTCGACAGGGAAACAGAAGAAAGGAAAGGGAGACAGGGGGGTGGTAAAATTGCATTTTCCTCGACTGTCGAACATTTTTGACAAGCACTAAACAACACTGTTAAAAAACTACAGGAGACAGGAATAACGGGCAAAGCACTACAATGGAACAAGGCATCCCTAAAGGGTAGGAAACAACCATGAGGACAGTAAGATTGGGGAAAATGTGGCATTTGACGAGAGGGGGTTTCCCAGGATCAGTCCTGGACCAGGTTTTTTTTATACGCCAATGACGTAAGGGAAGGGAAAGACTAAAGAGGCATACCGTTACAGATGTATAATAAATAAAGGAGAATAATACAAGCCAACGGAGGATCAGGAAAGGCTACAAAGGGAACGGATGGATGCCGCCACTCTGACAAATGGCTCCGGGATTAAAACTACCACAATTGCAAATTTAATAAAGTTTGGGGAAAGAACAGTGAAGTGGACGAATTACAGGCCCCGGGGGCAAATGCTGTAAATCTCCCCAAAGGGAACCTTGAGATGATATTATACGAATAACCCCTGGGGTGCAAATAAACCAAGTAACTGCGCAGCAAATGAGTGTCTTGCAAACAATAAAGCTTGTCGACATCAAAATTTAAAGTCATTCACGATACTGTACCCCGTGTAGTTAGCCAACAAGAAGTATGCGCACCAGTAGGGACCCCAAAAAATTCAAAAATTTAAAAAAATGCAATTTTCCAACGAGAATAATCCTGGAGCTAAGGGGGTGTGTCTTATAAGGAAATTTTAAGGGGAACTCAACCGATAAGGTGAGAAAAAGGGGAATAGAGAAAAATAAAAAAAAAAAGCAAAAACTTGGGGAACTGAAAAGGTAATAAGAAAAGAAAAATTTAAAACAGAAACAAGAAAAAAGGCACAGCGGGAAAATTGAAAACTCATATGAGTTATGGGGATGTTACGAAGAATTTCTTAAGCCTTATGTTATCAAAAGTGGAATGAACTGGAGATGAACTGGTAAAGGCGGACCCATTCTAGCTTCAAAAAAAGGGAATTTAAAGAGCTCGAACTAAACAATGAACCTAGCGGCCCCAAAAAAAAAGGGGCCCCCTTAACCAAAAATGGGGAAAATTGGTTTAAAACCCCCCCCACCCCCACAAAAAAACGAAAAAACCGGGGGAAATAAAGGTTTTAAGAAGAAGCAAGAAAAAAATATGAATAAAAAAGGGAGGCTTAGGCAAATTTAAAACTCTAAAAGTGGAAAAGCTGGGCCCAACATAGGGGAAAAAAAAAAAAAAATGAGGGAAAGGGGGATGGGGGAATCAAAAAAAAAAAGGATTCATAAAGGTTTAAGACATTTCAGGGGAAAAGAGGAAGGAAACGAAAAGGGGGGGGCCAAAACAATTTGGAAAAAAAAAGGGGGGAAAACTGCATGCGAATTTTTAAATTTAAACGGTAAAAAAAGAAAATTTATGGGGCCCTTGAAAGGGGAAAAATTTTTTACCTTCAAAATTTAAACACAGAAAATGGGAAACCCCCCCAAAAGGAAAAAAAATGTCCCTTTTAAAAAGGGGGGGGAAAAAACACAAAAAAGAAATGTTCCCAAAGTTTAGTATGAAATTTGGGAAGATATAGGAAAATTGGGGAAGGAAAGAAAAAGTGTTTTGAAAAAAAGGTTTGGGAAGAAAATTGTTAAAATATAGATTTTTTGACAATTTTACAGGAAACGAGGAAAAGGGGGGGGGGTTTTTAATTTTTGTAAAAAGTTACCTTTCCCCACCGAGGACTTAAAGCGGGCCCCCGGGACAATTAAAAAATGAATTTATTTAAAATACCCCCCGGGGGGGAAAACATCATGGGGCCCAATTTAATTCCTTTGCAACGGGGGGCCCAGGGTCAGCCCAACCTGGCTGGGTTTTTAATTTGGGGGAAAGGGGGATAGTCAGAGGTGTCCCTTTTTTGCAAAAAAGTTTGAAAAGTCAAATCAAATTTTCCGGAAAAAAAAAACTACAATGGTCCCAAAAAGGGCCCTTTTAAATTTTAACCCCCCAAAAACAAAAGAGATTAAGGGCAAAGAAAGCAGGAAAATATTTTTAAAAAAATAAAAAAAGGAAAAAAAAAATTTAGTAAAACCCGGGGAATCCCCCAAAATCTTTTTTCCCAAAAAGGGGGTGGCAAAATAGGGTACCCCCCGGTTTAGTAAGGATTGTTAAACCCATAAATTTCTCGGCCCTACGGAATTTTCCATTTCCCCCAATATAAAAGTAAAAAAAGAAAATAAATTTTGCAAAAAACAGTAACTAGGGAATTTCCCCCAAAAAGGGAAAAAACCCACCACGGAGGACGGAGGTAAAAAATGAAAAGGGGAAAAATTAAAAAATTTGGGGAAATAAAAAGGGGGCAAAACGGTGTCCGGGAAGTGACAAGCAAAAGGGGACGAAATTCGTAAGGCGTCTAGATATAAAAAATGTTGGGGTTTAATGGGGGATTTATCATTAGAAAAATTTGGGATAGGAGCAATTTGACAGGAAATCTTGAGTCTAGTGATTTTTCTTGATACAGTTCGGGAAATTGCTTTTTAAAACAGTTTGGGGACTAACCAACTAGAGGAAACAATCTGCTTGACTTGGTTCTTGCCAACCAAGATCACTAATTAATAATCTTGAGGTTAATGATGAGCTTGGGGAAAGTGATCACAAATCACTTAGTTTCGATATATTATGGAATTACCCAATAACTGCAATCAAGTCTCTGTCCCAGACTTTCGATTGGCTAATTTCCTGGGACTGAAAAATTACCTGGGTGGGCTAAATTGGGCTGTCCTGACTATGGGTCAGGTAGGTGTCTGGTTTTGCCAATATGACGTTTTTCAGAGCATAGTTCTAGCTGCCAGACAACTTTGTTCCGAGTAGGGAAATTAGATCTAACAAAAATGATCCCAAATGGATGAACAATAGATTAAAACATCTCATTGGTCAAAAGAGAGGCATATATATCAAAAGAGGGGATGGGCAGTTAACAAATCAATATATTCAATTAAAGAGAGAAATAATAAAAAAGGAATAAGAGAAGCAAAAAGGAATTATGACGCTAAGGTCGCGAGGGATTCGAAGAGGGTTCTTTCAGGTATACAGAAGTAAGATTAGGGACAAGATTGGCCCACTTAAGAGTAACTCAGGTCAGATCACTGACAGTGATAGAGACATGTGTTAAATTCTCAATTTTTTATTTCCTCTCAGTCTTTACTCAGGAAGATACTAGCGAAATTCCACAAATAATAAATTATGTAGAACAGGACGATAATAAACTATGCACGATTACAGTAACTAGTGACATGGTCCTCAGACAAATAGAGAAATTAAAACCTAACAAATCCCCAGGTCCTGATGAACTGTTTGCAAGGGTTTTAAAGGATTTTAAAGAGGAAAAATTTGGAAACCTTTGGCTAATCTTTTCTACATATCACTACAAACTGGCATAGTGCCTGATAAGTGGAAAATGGCAAATGTAATACCTATTTACAAGGCAGGTGACAGGTCCTTGGCTTCGAACTATAGACCAATAAGCCTTACCTCCACAGTGGGAAAATTTACGGAATCAATAATTCAATAATTCCCATCCTGATAGGCATAAATTGATAAATGATTCTCAACACTGTTTTACTAAGGGGTTTTCCTGTCTTACGAATTTACTAACTTTTTTCGCTAAGGTGTTTGAGGAGGTAGATCATGGTAATGAATATGATATTTTTATATGGACATCAGTAAGGCTTTCGATAGAGTTCCACATCAGAGACTTTGAAGAAACTTAAGGCACACTGAATAGGAGAAATTTTTCCTTGGTAGAGGCATGGCTGACAAATAGGTAGCAAAGATTTTGCATAAATAGGAAGAAATCAGAATGGGGGCACGTCACAAGTGGTGTTCCTCAGGGGTCAGTGTTGGGCCCGTTGTTGTTCACAATTTATATAAACGATATAGATGGGGGAATAAGTAGCAACATAAACAAATTTGCTGATGACACCAAAATAGGCCGCCCAATTCATTCTATTGAGGACATTAGAGCACTCCAGGATGATTTGAATAGACTGATGCAGTGGTCGGAGAAGTGGCAGATGCAGTTTAATATAGACAAATGCAAAGTGCTAAATGTTGGACAGGACAATAACCATGCCACTTATAAACTGAACAGTGTAGATCTTAATACGACTGACTGCGAAAAGGATTTAGGAGTCCTGGTTAGCAGTAATCTGAAACCAAGACAACAGTGCATAAGTGTTTGCAATAAAGCTAACAGAATCCTTGGCTTCATATCAAGAAGCATAAATAATAGGAGTCCTCAAGTTGTTCTTCAACTGTATATATCCTTGGTTAGGCCTCATTTAGATTATGCTGCACAGTTCTGGTCACCATATTACAGAATGGATATAAATGCACTAGAAAACGTACAGAGGAGGATGACAAAGTTGATCCCATGTATCAGAAATCTTCCCTTTGAGAATCGACTGAGGGCCCTGAATCTACACTCTCTAGAAAGGCGCAGAATTAGGGGGGATATGACTGGGGTGTATAAATGGAAAACCTGAATAAAGGGGACGTAAGTAGCGTGCTGAAAATATCCAGCCAAGACAGGACTCGCAGCAATGGTTTCAAGTTGGAAAAGTTCAGATTCAGGAAGGATATAGGAAAGCACTGGTTTCGTAATAGAGTTGTGGATGAGTGGAACAAACTCCCGACTACCGTCATAGACGATAAGACGTTGTGTAGTTTTAAAAATAGGTTGGATAAATACATGAGTGGGTGTGGATGGGTGTGAATTGGACCTGACTAGCTTGGGCTACTAGGTCTGGTGCCTTGCTCCTTCCTTAAGTGGAAATGACCTGACTAAGTGATCATTGTTCTAGGCCGGACGGGTGGCATGGGCCTGCTTCGCATGGGTCAGTAGGCCTGTTGCAGTGTTTCTTCTTTCTTATGTTCTTATGTTCTCTTCCAGCGAGAAAGGAGAGGACGATCCAGCAAGACTGGACATTGTATACACCTTGAGTAGTTGAGATATTGAGGACATCACACATGAAAGGCCCCTCAGAGTTAGTGATCATGTGGTCCTGAGCTTCGAATACATAGTAGAGTTAAAAGTGGATAGGAATGTAAGAAAGGCAGGACAGATGAAGCCAAACTACAAAAGAGGTGCTTCACGAGGTTCAGTGGGAAAGAGAATTGACAGGAAAATCAGTCAATGATATGATGGAATATGTGACAACAATATGCAAGGAAGCAGAGAAGTGGTTCGTACCCAAGGGCAACAGAAATAATGAGAAGGCCAGGACAAGCCTTTGGCTCACATAAAGGTGTAGAGAGGCCAAAACTAAGCTGTGCTAAAGAATGGAAGAAGTATAGGAGGCAAAGGACACAGGAAAATAAGGAGATAGTCTAAGTGCCAGAAATGAATATGCACAAATGAGGAGGGAGGCCCAGCGACAAAACGAAAATAATACAGCAGCGAAAGCCAAGTCTGACTCGAAGCTGTTATACAGTGACATCAGGAGAAAAACAACAGTCAAGGACCATGTAAACGGCTGATTACGTACCTAACAGAAGTAGTACGCAGGGAACAAAGGGCCATACAGGATATTGCAAGAAACCCAAAATATTTCTATTCCTATGCAAAATCCAAGCTAAGAACTACCTATAAAATTGGACCATTATTGAGAGGAGATTCGTATACCGACGATGAAATTCTAAAAGAACAGCATGAGTCGGTGTTCAGCAACCCACTATATGACAACACGGTAGAAAATGCAGGAGGCCGCGCAGACCAACTAACTGACACTAATACAAATTACTTAGATTTCGAAAAAGAAATGGATAACATGCCCACTTACTCAGCACCTGGACCAGATTCATGGAATGCTCTGTTTATAAAGAAGCGCAAAGTACCACTAGCATGAGCCCTCAGTATTCTTTGGAGAAAAAGCTTAGATCTAGGTGAAATACCGGAGGCCTTAAAGAGAGCAGATATAGCTCCTTTGCATAAGGGAGGTAGTAGGGTACTAGCTAAAAATTACAGACCAGTATCCCTAACATCTCACATCATAAAAATCGTCGAAAGAGTGATGAGACGGCAGGTTACAAATTTCATGGACCAGCACAACCAATGTAACCCGAACCAGCATGGTTTTAGAGCAGAACGATCATGTCTGTCACAGCTGCTGAACCATTATGACAGAATTACGGAGGCACTGGAAGACGACCAAAACGCAGATGTGATTTACATAGATTTTGCAAAGGCGTTGGACAAATGCTATCATGGAGTGATAGCGCACAAAATGAGGGCCGCCCTGGGCATTACGGGGAAGGTAGTCAGATGGATTTTCGGGTTCCTAACACAAAGAACACAAAAAAACAGTAGTAAACAGAGCAAAATCCAGCATCAGCGAGGTAAAAAGCTCAGTGCCCCAAGGCACTGTCCTGGCACCTCTGCTGTTTCTCATCCTCATAGCAGACGTAGATATAATCACCCGTCACACAATCGTATCATTTGCAGATGACACTAAAATAAGCATGAAAGTCATTACGGTAGAGGACACTGAACAATTACAGGGAGACATAATCAGGGTTTTTCAGTGGGCATCGGAGAACAACATGACGTTCAACAGTGATAAGTTTCAGCTGCGTAGTATGGAAAGGATGAAGAACTCAAGAGGAACACTATATGCAAAACTCAAGAGGGTCACCAACCTTTTTTTAAAGGCCATAACAAGACAAAGATCACGACAGCCAGGAAGATGACTGGGTGGATATTGAGAACTTTCAAAACACGGGAAATAATGCCGATGGTGACACTCTTCAAATCACTAGAGTACTCCCTTATTTAGAATATTGCTCGGTGCTGACGCCCCCTTTCAAAGCAGGAGAAATATCAGAGCTGAATATCTATTCACTGGAGTGGGGTAGAGAGAGATAAGAACATAAGAAAGAAGGAACACTGCAACAGGCCTACTGACCCATGCGGAGCAGGTCCATGTCCTCCCCCCCCCCGGATTAGCCCAATGACCCACCATGTCTGGTCACTTCCACTTAAGGAAAGAGCACGGCATCAGACCTAGTAGCACAAGCTAGTCAGGATAAGATAAGATAAGATTTCGTTCGGATTTTTAACCCCGGAGGGTTAGCCACCCAGGATAACCCAAGAAAGTCAGTGCGTCATCGAGGACTGTCTAACTTATTTCCATTGGGGTCCTTAATCTTGTCCCCCAGGATGCGACCCACACCAGTCGACTAACACCCAGGTACCTATTTGCTGCTAGGTGAACAGGACGATAGGTGTAAGGAAACGTGTCGAAATGTTTCCACCCGCCGGGAATCGAACCCGGGCCCTCCGTGTGTGAAGCGGGAGCTTTAGCCACCAGGCCACCGGGCCACACCGGACCAACTCACACCCACCCACACCCACTCATGTATTTATCTAACCTATTTTTAAAACTACACAACGTTTTAGCCTCAATAACTATACTCGGGAGTTTGTTCCACTCATCCACAACTCTATTACCAAACCAGTGCTTTCCTATATCCTTCCTGAATCTGAATTTTTCCAACTTGAAACCATTGCTGTGAGTCCTGTCTTGGCTGGAAATTTTCAGCATGCTACTTACATCCCCTTTATTTATTCCTGCTTTCCACTTATACACCTCGATCATATCCCCCCTAATTCTACGCCCTTCAGTCTATTCTCATAGGGAAGGTTTCTGATGCATGGGATCAACTTTGTCATCCTCCTCTGTACGTTTTCCAGAGCATTTATATCCATTCTGTAATACGGTGACCAGAACTGAGCAGCATAATCTCAGATTGATGAAGAACAACCTGAGGACTTCTATTATTTATACTTCTTGATATGAAACCAAGAATTCTGTTCGCTTTATTGCGAGCACTAATGCACTGTTGTCTTGGTTTTAGATTACTGCTAACCAGAACTCCTAAATCTGTTTTTCCAATCAGTAGTATTAAAACCTACATTATTTAGTTTATATGTATCATGGTTAATTTCCTGTCTAACATTTAGAATTTTGCATTTGTCTATATTAAACACTTTGTCATTCCTGCGGACAGAATTGTCCGCAGGAATGACCATTGCATCAGTCTATTCAAATCATCCTGGAGTGCTCTTATGTCCTCATTAGAATGAACTGGACGGTCTTTTGGTGTCATCAGCAAATTTGTTTGTGTCTCTATTCCCTCACCTATGTCGTTTATGTAAATCATGAACAACAACGGGCCCAACACTAACCCCTTCGGAACCACGCTTGTGACGTGCCCCCATTCAGATTTCTTCTCATTTATGCAAACTCTCTGCTGCCTATTTGTCAGCCATGCCTATTTGTCAGCCTATTTGTCAGCCTATTTGTCAGCCTATTTGTCAGCCATTTTTTCCAGGGTAGGGACCCAGGAAAAAATTTCTCCTCCTATTCCGTGTGCCTTAAGTTTCCTCAAAAGCCTCTGATGTGGAACTCTATCGATCATTACCATGATCTACCTCCTCAAACACCTTAGAGAAAAAAGTTAGTAAATTCGCAAGACAGGAACGCCCCTTTGTAAAACCATGTTGAGATTCATTAATCAATCTGTGCCTATCATGATGGCAACGAATTGCTTCGGCAATTATTAATTCCATACGCTTTCCCACAATGGAGGTAAGGCTTATTGGTCTATAGTTCGAAGCCAAGGACCTGTCACCTGCCTTGTAAATAGGTATTACATTTGCCATTTTCCACTTATCAGTCACTATGCCAGCTTGTAGTGATATGTAAAAAGATTAGCCAAAGGTATGCTAAGTTCCTCTTTACATTCCTTTAACACCATTGCAAACAGTTCATCAGGACCTGGGGATTTGTTAGGTTTTAGTTTCTCTATTTATCTGAGGACTATGTCACTATTTACCGCAATAGTGCATAGTTTATTATCGTCCTATTCTACATAATCTGTTATTTCAGGAATATCGCTAGTATTTTCCTGGGTGAAAACTGAGAGGAAGTAGGTATTTAGAATTTCACACATATTCTTATCACTGTCAGTGATCAGACCTGAGTTACTCTTAAGTGGGCCAATCTTGTCCCTAATCTTACTTCTGTATACCTGAAAGAACCCTTTCGGGTTAGTCTTTGAATCCCTTGCGACCTTAGCTTCATAATCCCTTTTTGCTTTTCTTATTCCTTTTTTTATTTCTCTCTTTAATTAAATTTATATTGATTTCTTAACTGCCCATCCCTCTTTTTGATACGCCTATATATGCCTCTCTTTTGACCAATGAGATGTTTTAATCTATTGTTCATCCATTTGGGATCATTTTTGTTAGATCTAATTTCCCTACTCGGAACAAAAGTTGTCTGGGCAGCTAGTACTATGCTCTGAAAAACGTCATATTGGAAACCCAAGTTTCACCTTCCTGACCCATAGTCAGGACATCCCAATTTAGCCCACCCAAGTAATTTTTCTGTCCCATGAAGTCGGCCAAACGAAAATCTGGGACAGAGATTTGATTGCAGTTATCTGGGTAATTCCATGATATATTGAAACTAAGTGATTTGTGATCACTTTCGCCAAGCTCACCATTAACCTCAAGATTATTAATTAGTGGATCTTTGTTGGCAAGAACCAAGTCAAGCAGATTGTTTCCTCTAGTTGGTTCTGTCACAAACTGTTCTAAAAAGCAATCCTGAACCGTATCAAGAAAGTCACTAGACTCAAAATTTCCTGTCATATTGTTCCAATCAATTTGTCTAAAGTTAAAATCTCCCATTATCACAACATTTTCATATCTAGATGCCTTATGAATTTCGTCCCATAACAGCTTACTGCTCTCCCTATCAAGGTTTGGGGGCCTGTAAATCACACCCACAATTAATTTGTCACGTCCCTCGAGAAACTGTAGCCAAACAGATTCTGTGTTCGATGTTTCTAATCTTATATCATGTCTAAGACGACAATTTAAATTTTCTCTGACATACATCGTCACACCACCACCCTTCCTGTTGACCCTATCAGTGTTATACCAATAATATCTATATTACCTACACTTGCAAGTAATTTCAGCTCATCTATCTTATTTCTTAGACTCCTACTATTTGTAGAGTAAAGCTTAAGGGAGCTAGTCACTCGTTGACCTCTACTATCTCTCTTTGTTTGTTGATCAATTGATTTGCCATTACTAGCAACTTTATTTTAAATATTGTCTTTTAAACATATCCCTGAGGTATCCCGGTAATAACTGCTGTTTTTAACCCTAATGCTGCAGCCTGATTGTTTCCCACAAACACCCATACCTCTATAATCTATCAGTTTAAATTCCTAGACAAGTCACCAATTGCCCTCTCAATCGAAGACCAGGCAGAACTACAAAGGGATCTGGACAGCTGCAGACCTGGTCCAGCAATTGGCTCCTGGAGTTCAACCCCACCAAGTGCAAAGTCATGAAGATTGGGGATGGGCAAAGAAGACTGCAGACGAAGTACAGTCTAGGGGGCCAGAGACTACAAACCTCACTCAAGGAAAAAGATCTTGGGGTGAGTATAACACCAGGCACATCTCCTGAAGCGCACATCAACCAAATAACTGCTGCAGCATATGGGCGCCTAGCAAACCTCAGAACAGCATTCCGACATCTTAATAAGGAATCGTTCAGGAACCTGTACACCGTGTACGTTTGGCCCATATTGGAGTATGCGGCACCAGTTTGGAACCCACACCTAACCAAGCACACAAAGAAACTAGAGAAAGTGCAAAGGTTTGCAACAAGACTAGTTCCAGAGCTAAGAGGTATGTCCTATGAGGAGAGGTTAAGGGAAATCAACCTGACGACACTGGAGGAAAGGAGAGATAGGGGGGACATGATAACGACATACAAAATACTGAGAGGAATTGACAAGGTGAACAAAGACAGGATGTTCCAGAGATGGGACACAGCAACAAGGGGACACAGTTGGAAGTTGAAGACGCTGATGAATCACAGGGATGTTAGGAAGTATTTCTTAAGCCACAGAGTAGTCAGGAAGTGGAATAGTTTGGGAAGCGATGTAGTGGAGGCAAAATCCATACATAGCTTTAAGCAGAGGTATGGTAAAGCTCACGGTTCAGGGGGAGTGACCTAGTAGCGACCAGTGAAGAGGCGGGGCCAGGAGCTTGGACTCGACCCCTGCAACCTCAACTAGGTGAGTACAATTAGGTGAGTAAACACACACACCACACACACACACACACACACACACACACACATGGGGTGAGTATAACACCAGGCACATCTCCTGAAGCGCACATCAACCAAATAACTGCTGCAGCATATGGGCGCCTAGCAAACCTCAGAACAGCATTCCGACATCTTAATAAGGAATCATTCAGGACCCTGTACACCGTGTATGTTATGCCCATATTGGAGTATGCGGCACCAGTTTGGAACCCACACCTAGCCAAGCACGTGAAGAAACTAGAGAAAGTGCTAAGGTTTGCAACAAGACTAGTCCCAGAGCTAAGAGGTATGTCCTACGAGGAGAGGTTAAGGGAAATCAACCTGACGACACTGGAGGACAGGAGAGATAGGGGGGACATGATAACGACATACAAAATACTGAGAGGAATTGACAAGGTGGACAAAGACAGGATGTTCCAGAGATTGGACACAGTAACAAGGGGACACAGTTGGAAGCTGAAGACACAGATGAATCACAGGGATGTTAGGAAGTATTTCTTCAGCCACAGAGTAGTCAGTAAGTGGAATAGTTTGGGAAGCGATGTAGTGGAGGCAGGATCCATACATAGCTTTAAGCAGAGGTATTGATAAAGCTCACGGCTCAGGGAGAGTGACCTAGTAGCGATCAGTGAAGAGGCGGGGCCAGGAGCTCGGACTCGACCCCGCAACCTCAACTAGGTGAGTACAACTAGGTGAGTACATACACACACTCACACACACACATACACACACATACACACACACACAACACATTTACACACCCACACATTCTCACATATACAGACACTATCCCCCTGCACCCTCCCCCACCAATCTCCCACTCTTTCGCCTGATCCCCCCCTCACTCTCTCACCCTCCTTCTCCCCCACCTCTCCCTCGTTTCCCCTCTCCCTATCTCATTCTACCCCTTTGCTTCTCCTTCCTCCTCACTTCCCCCTCATTTCCCTTCCCCACATTTCTCTCGTTTAATTACTGTCTATAGCTTCCTCCTCTACCTCCCCGCCCCCCCCCCCACACTTGGAGAAACACACCACAATACGAGCACACAGAATTACATAAGTTTTTCATTTTGTGGCAACCAAAACAAAAAAAAATGGGTTACCAGAGAACAGGAAGGAAAGCCAAGGGACTGGAGGATGAATCTGCAAAGGAAGATTTGGCTTCAGAGCTCATGAAAAGGGAACATGAATCGGGAAAGAAGCTAGAAGAACTTAGCATGAGAATGGAAGAGAGGATAGATGCAGAAAGCAAGAAGTGGGAGATGCCAATCACAGCAGCAGAGGATAAGATACAGAGATTAGAAGAAGAACTGAAAAATCTGAAACATCCTAAAGAACTAAAGAACAATTTGGGAATGACATCAGAAACTGCTACCTCATTCACAAACAAGGGGACTGTAGGGAATGAAGAAGTGAAACTGCAAGCAGAAGCCCTATCAAACCATTGTGGAGTCCGAGAAAAAGAGAGAATCACATCAGGAGCAATCGAGGGGACTGTAGAAAATGAAAGAGCTAAGCTATATGTGGAGGCTCTAACAGACCACAGCAGAGCCCAGGGAAAGCTGAGAAAGGAAAATGACAGACCACTGGGCCCAAGGACAATAGATCGTGAAGAAACTGAAGAAAGGAAAGCTGCAATGGAGGAAACTAAATCGAATCAGTCGATACATAGGGATATGCAGTGGGAGAATGGAAGGGAGAGGTCAGTCTTTGTTTATGGGTTTCAGGAAGTTGAAGGGGGACACTTGCAAAGCAAGAAGACAAGGGGAGAAAAATGTGATTGAAAGCATCATAAAATCAATAGGAGAAGATGACATGACCCAGCTGGCATATTTTCAGAGAAAATGGGGTTTTGCAAGAAAAAGAACCCGGCCAGCGAAAGTGACTTTCAAGGCAGAATCGACTCGGAACAGGGTCCTACAGGAGAAGGCAAGACTAAGGGACATTCTAGCATACCGGAAGGTGTATCTCGACTGCGACAGAACACAAGAAGAAAGGCAGAAACTGAGAGAGATCATACAAAGACGAAAGGGGGAAAGAGAGGTGATGATGGAGATGGACAGGAGAACCCAGACTCAGGAGGAAGATCAAATACAGCCTTCCTCACAACCACCTACAGAAGCCTCCCAACCAGGACAACCCCAATGCAACCAAACATTCTAACCTAAAACACACATGTCACATCCAATGCCCCCACCCACCTCATTACAAACTCCCACCCCCCCCCTTCCAGCAACCACCCATAGTTCCTTATAAGGTCTCTCACTTCCCCAACCCTAAAGTACCCCCCAGACCACAGTTTTAGAAAAGAAGTTGAAGGTGTGGTATACAAATGCAGACAGAATAACAAATAAGTGCGAGGAGTGGCATGAAAGAGTCAAAGAGACATCCCCAGACATAATAGTACTCACAGAAATTAAACTCACCAGTGCGATAACAGATGCAATCTTTCCACCCGGATATCAAATCTTCAGGAAAGATGGAGGGAGGAGAGGGGGAGGAGTTGCATTGTTCATTAAAAACCAGTGGGAATTTGAGGAAATGGAAGGAATGGATGGAATGTGCAAAGGAAGTGCTTAGTAGGAACAATCTGTATAGTCCTTGTGGCTTAGCGCTTCCTTTTGATTATACGTAGTAGGAACAATGCTGTCCGAGGACCATAAGGTGGTAATTGCAGTAATGTACAACCTGCCACAGAACTGCAGGAGGTCAAGAGAAGAATATGACGAGAGCAACAGAGCAATGGTTGACACACTAGCTGAGGTGGCCAGAAGAGTTCACATGGGAACTGGGGGAGCAAAGTTACTGGTTATGGTTTTCAATCACAAGGAGATAGACTGGAAAAACCTGGAGCCCCATGGGAGTCCCGAAGCACGGAAAGCCAAGATGATGGATGTGGCACTGGAAAACCTCATGCATCAACATGTTAGAGACACTACCAGAGAGAGAGGTGAGGATGATCTAGGAAGACTGGACCTTGTATTCACCTTGAGTAGTTTGGAAATTGATGATATCACGTATGCAAGGCCCCTTGGAGCTAGTGATCATGTGGTTCTGTGCTTTGAATACATAGTTGAGCTACAAGTGGAGAGAGCAACAGGAATTGGACAGGAAAAAGCAAACTACAAAAGGGGGGACTACACAGATATGAGGAACTTCCTGCAAGACGTTCAGTGGGAGAGAGAACATGAACTATGTCACAACAAAATGCAAAGAGGCAGAGGAGAGGTTTGCTCCCAAATGAAACAGAAATAATGGGAAGACCAGAACAAGTCCTTGGTTCACCCAAAGGTGTAGGGAGGCAAAAACTAGGTGCACTAAAGAATGGAAAAGGTACAGAAGACAAAGGACCCAGGAAAATAAAGAGATCAGCCGAAGAGCCAGAAACGAATATGCATAGATAAGAAGGGAGGCTCAGCCAGTGGCATTGCTAGGGTTGGTGTCACCCGGGGCAGCATCTTCGGTGTCAACCCATGAAATCCAAGGACCGGGGGATGGGGGAGTAAACTCCAGTTACATCACTACTGCATGACGAGTGACTAATGTTTAGCAATGAGAACGTTCAAGAGCCATAAACCGAACAGGAGAATACTTCTCAACTTTATTAATGATAAAATAAATAATCGTAATAATATTGAGGGTACATAAACTCAAATACCATTTTAAGTACAGGCAACAGATCCTACATTTATTCATCTTCAACAATGCAAAAAAAAAAAAAAAAAAAAAAAAAAACGAAAAATAAAGAAAAACATTGCAATATCAGAAAAACGCTAGTTCCGATTTGACCTTGAATACAAGTAACATCTCAGTGATCTTATATTTCCTTGCCTTCAATCCTGCATAGTCATCTATCACATCATCAGATTCAATGATTAACCCTATATAGCCCTCTTTGTACTCTGTAAATATATAATAGGCTATATAGAAACGAAGGATTCTTCTCTTATGTTGGTGCAGCACTGCTTTGTGCATTAGTGTCACCTTCTTTAGAGGTTCTGTGGTGTCACCCCCTAAATGGTGTAACCTGGGGAGGCCCGCTTTCCCCTCCCCACCATTACGACGACACTGGGCTCAGCGACAATTCGAAAATGACATAGCATCAAAAGTCAAGTCTGACCCGAAGCTGTTGTATAGCCACGTCAGGAGGAAAACAACAGTCAAGGGCCAGGTAATCAGGCTGAGGAAGGATGGTGGGGAGTTCACAAGAAACGACCAAGAGGTATGTGAGGAGCTCAACATGAGATTTAAAGAAGTATTTACATTGCAAACAGGTAGGACTCCAGGAATTCAGAACAGGGAAGTACACCAACAAGTGCTGGATGATTTACACATAACTGAGGCAGAGGTGAAAAAGCTGCTATGTGAACATGATACCTCAAAGGTGGTGGGACCAAACAACATCTCTCCATGGGTCCTGAGAGAGGGAGCAGAGATGCTGTGTGTGCCATTGAAACTGGGCAACTACCAGAGGTATGGAAGATGGCAAATGTAGTCCCAATTTTAAAAAAAGAGATAGACACAAAGCATTAAACTACAGACCTGTGTCACTAACGTGTATAGTATGCAAAGTCATGGAGAAGATCATCAGGAGGAGTGTGGTGGAGCACCTGGAAAGAAACAAACGTATAATCGACAACCAGCACGGTTTCAGGTAAGGAAAATCCTGTGCCACAAACCTACTGAAGTTTTATGACAAGGTGACAGAAGTAAGATAAGAGAAGAGAGAGAGTTGGATAAACTGCATTTTCTTAGACTGCAAGAAAGCCTTCGACACAGTTCCTCACGAAAGGTTAATGCAAAACCGAGAGGATCAGGCACACATAACAGGTAAGGCACTGCAATAGATCAGAGGATATCTGACAGGGAGGCAACAACGAGTCTTAGTACGTGACTAGGTGTCAGAGTGGGCGCCTGTGACAAGTGGGGTTCCACAGGGGTCAATCCTAGGACTTGTGCTAATTTTGGTATATGTGAAAGACATAACCGAAGGAATAGACTCAGAAGTGTCCTTGTTTGCAGATGACATGAAGTTAATGAGGAGAATCAAATCGATCGAGAATCAGGCAGAACTACAAAGAGACCTGGACAGACTACAAGCCTGGTCCAGCAACTGGCTCCTGGAATTTAACCCTGCAAAATGCAAAGTGATGAAGATCGGGGAAGGGCAAAGAAGACCGCAGACAAAGTATAGGTTGGGTGGACAGAGACTGCAAACCTCACTCATGGAAAAAGATCTTGGGGTGAGTACAATACTGAGAACATCTCCTGAGGTGCACATCAGTCAGATAACTACTGCAGCATATGGGTGTCTGGCAAACCTAAGGATAGCCTTCCGATACATCAGTAAGAAATCGTTCAAGACTGTATACCATTTACGTCAGGCCCATACTAGAGTATGCAGCACCAGTTTGGAATCCACACCTAGTCAAGCACGTCAAGAAATTAGAGAAAGTGCAAAGGCTTGCAACAAGACTAGTCCCAGAGCTAAGGGAACTGTTCTACGAAGAAAGGTTAAGAGAAATTGACCTAACGACACTGGAGGACAGGAGGGTCAGGGGAGACATGATAGCGACACATAAAATACTGCGCGGAATAGACAAGGTGGACAAAGACAGGATGTTCCAGAGATGGGACACAGAAACAAGGGGTCACAATTGGAAGTTGAAGACTCAGATGAGTCAAAGGGATGTTTGATAAAGCTCATGGAGCAGGGAGAGAGAGGACCTAGTGGCAATCAGTGAAGAGGCGGGGCCAGGAGCTATGACTTGACCCCTGCAACCACAAATAGATGAGTACAAATAGGTGAGTACACACACACACACACACACACAACACAGAAGCACAAACATTTTCTTGGACTGCAAGAAGGCGTTAGACACAGTTCCACACAAGAGATTAGTGCAAAAACTGGCCTACCAAGCAGGGATAACAGGGAAGGCACTACAATGGATCAGGGAATACTTGTCAGGAAGACAGCAGCGAGTCATGGTACGTGGCGAGGTGTCAGAGTGGGCACCTGTGACCAGCGGGCTCCCACAGGGGTCAGTCCTAGGACCAGTGCTGTTTCTGGTATTCGTGAACGACATGACGGAAGGAATAAACTCCGAGGTGTCCCTTTTTGCAGATGACTTGAAGTTGATGAGAAGAATTCATTCGATCGAAGACCAGACAGAACTTCAAAGGGATCTGGACAGGCTGCAGACCTGGTCCAGCAATTGGCTCCTGGAGTTCAATCCCACCAAGTGCAAAGTCATGAAGATTGGGGAAGGGCAAAGAAGACCGCAGACGGAGTACAGTCTTGGGGCCAAAGACTACAAACCTCACTCAAGAAAAAAGATCTTGGGGTGAGTATAACACCAGGCACATCTCCTGAAGCACACATCAATCAAATAAATGCTGCAGCATACGGGTGCCTGGCAAACCTCAGAACAGCATTCCGACATCTTAATAAGGAATCGTTCAGGACCCTGTACACCGTGTACGTTAGGCCCATATTGGAGTATGCGGCACCAGTTTCGAACCCACACCTAGCCAAGCATGTAAAGAAACTAGAGAAAGTGCAAAGGTTTGCAACAAGACTAGTCCCAGAGCTAAGAGGTATGTCCTACGAGGAGAGGTTAAGAGAAATCAACCTGACGACACTGGAGGACAAGAGAGATAGGGGGGACATGATAACGACTTACGAAATACTGAGAGGAATTGACAAGGTGGACAAAGACAGGATGTTCCAGAGACTGGACACAGCAACACGGGGTCACAGTTGGAAGCTGAAGACACAGATGAATCACAGAGATGTTAGGAAGTATTTCTTCAGCCACAGAGTAGTCAGGAAGTGGAATAGTTTTGGAAGCGATGTAGTGGAGGCAGGATCCATACATAGCTTTAAGCAGAGGTACGATAAAGCTCATGGTTCAGGGAGAGTGACCTAGTAGCGACCAGTGAAGAGGCAGGGCCAGGAGCTTGGACTCGACCCCTGCAACCTCAACTAGGTGAGAACTAGGTGAGTACACACACACACACACACACACACACACACACACACACACACACACACACACACACACACACACACACACACACACACATACACACACACACACATACACACACACACACACACACACACTCACACACACACACACACACACACACACACACACACACACACACACACACACACACACACACACACACACACACACACACAAACAAACACACACGCACGCACAGGCCTACAGTGTAGCAGGTCACAAGCGCCAGGCTCTGAGAATCTTAGTGTTTTTAGAGCGTGCTTTAGCACCTAGAAGTAACCAGTGTTAGTGACAACGTCAGTGAACAAACCTACAAGTGATAACCAAAGTTATTAGTTAAAAAAATAAAGAAAAAGCGAGAGAAAGCCTGAAATTATACAACAAAATTTCAAAGTGCCAGTTCGTTAGAGGCCTAGTTGGCACTTGTTGCCACACTTACAAATATACGAAGTACAAAGCGAGTGACTAAAGACAAAAGATAAAAAAAGAATTATGAGAGGATGGTTAACGAGAAACTGTGAGGTAGCATACAGCGAGTGTGAACCAGCTAGCCAGAAAGGGGAAATACTATATATATACATACATATATATAAATATATATAACTAGAGAAGGTGGCAGCTGTAGACCTGAAGAAGTAGAGCCGCCATAACAGGTTGGGTGTCATCACAAATAAGAAGTGTACTTACCAAAAGTGAAGTATAAATTATAAAAGTGGCAATATACAAGTGATAAGTGTGGTAAATGAGGACCCAAACGGGCAATGAGAATAGAATAATTGAAGAGGTCGGAGGCGGAAGGGCGAGGTGCACGAGAGTTATCGTACAGCAAGCATCGTACGTCAGGCATCTGGATGGACGTCCCCTCTGAGGAGTAACGTACAAATCACCTGTTTGTGGTTAAGGGGAAGTTTTGAGTGATAGAGCCGGCCCTACGATCACTGGTAGCTGACTGTCACATACCCTGCTCCAGAGTGATTATCATACACACAACATCTTGCAGTAGTAGGAAGATAAAATTTGTAGGAGCAAGAAATAGGCAGGAGGAGTAAGTTGGGGCCAATAGGAGACAACAGTTTTAAGAGATAAGGTTTTAAGAGACAAAGACAGTACAATCTGAGAAGCAAGTATTAGGTACACATGTAGTATAAACTAGTACATAACTGGGCGAAAGACTCTTTAACACACACTAGTATTATAATTATTAGAATTACTCTCAGTATTAATGGTATTTTATTAGTATTATGGATACATAGAGGTGAGGTGTATTTCTGGGACACATAAACAACTCACGTGCTCACACACACACGGGCGCACACACACACACATGCGTGCACACACACACACACACACACACACACACACACACACACTCGGGGCCAGGAGCTGAGTATCGACCCCTGAAACCACAACTAGGTGAGTACACACACACACCCACTCTTTCACACAGCTGATCCTTGGAATTTGATGGTGTTCCCCCACCTCTCCCCCTCTCTCTCCCACCCTCCTCTTCAGCCTTCTCTCCCCTCCCTCTTTCTAACTTTCTCCCCCTCCCCCTCCCTCGCGTTCCCCCACCTCTCTCCCTCTCTCTCTCTCCCTCCTCTTTAGCCTTCTCTCCCCTCCCTCTTTCTATCTTTCTCTCTCCCCCTCCCTCGCATTCCCCACCTCTTTCCCTCTCTCTCCCACCCTCCTCTTCAGCCTTCTCTCCCCCTCCCTCTTTCTATCTTTCTCTCTCCCCCTCCCTCGCATTCCCCACCTCTCCTCTCTCTCTCCCACCCTCCTCTTCAGCCTTCTCTCCCTCTCCCTCTTTCTATCTTTCTCTCTCCCCCTCCCTCGCGTTCCCCCACCTCTCCCCCCTCTCTCTCCCACCCTCCTCGTTAGCCTTCTCTCCCCTCCCTCTTTCTCTCTCCCCCTCCCTCGCATTTCTCTCTCTCATAGCCTTTTCCCTAACCCTCCTCTCTCCCTCTCTCTCTCTCTCTCTCTCTCTCTCTCTCTCTCTCTCTCTCTCTCTCTCTCTCTCTCTCTCTCTCTCTCTCTCTCTCTCTCTTTCTCTCTCCCTCTCTCTACCTTTTCTCTCCCCTCTCGTTTCTCTCTCTCCCCCCCTAACCTTATCCCTCACCCCCATCCTCCCTCCTCTCTCTCCCTCTTTCTACCCTTTAACTCTCCCCCTCTTACTCTCTCTCTCCCTCCTCTAGCCTTCCCCCTCTTATTTTCTCTCTCTCTCCTCTAGCCTTGTTCCCCCCCCCCACACACACCCTGAAAACACATAAACTTCTTTCTGTGGTAAAATACATAAGCTTCTTTCTGTGGTAATAATAAAAAAAATGGGTGGCCCTAGAGGGCGGAAAACCAGAGATCTGGTGGACGAACCAGGGAGGAAAGATTGGGAGTTAGAGCTCCAAAAAAGGGAGGAAGAGTGGGGAAGGAAGTTGGAAGAGCTTCGCAAGATAATGGAGGAGTGGATAGCTGAAGAGTGCAGGAAGTGGGAACTACAAGTCTTTGCAGCAGAAACTAGGATACAGTGCTTAGAAGAGAAACTGAAAAACCTAAAACAGATTAGAGAGACAAATGACAATTCAGATGCAACAACAGGAAATTCTATGTCAGGCACTGACAAGGGGACGGTAAGAAACAAAGGAGATATGCCATATGCGAAGGCCCTATCAGACCCACGTGGGGCCAAGGAAAAGACGAGGAGCATATTAAGATCAAATGACAGGTCTGAAGACAATGAAGGTATGTTATATGCAAAGACTCTAACAGCCAACTGCAGTAGCAAGGAACAGCTGATCATGAAAGACAGTTCCCTGAGAATAGAAGTTTCAGATAGGACAGGGACTGAAGGCAAGAACATTTCAATGGAAGGAAACAAAACACCTCAGAGGATGCAAATGGAGACTCAGTGGGAGGAGGAAAGGGAGAGGTCAGTTTTTATCTACGGGCTCCAAGAAGCCAAGGGGGACAACTTCGAAGAAATAAAACAGGAGGAAAAAATAATTGAAGGCATCATGAAAACAATAGGTGAGGACGATACGACCCAGGTGACAAATTTTCGGAGAATTGGGTGGTTTGCAAGTGGAAGGATACGACCTGTCAGAGTAACTTTCAAGGAAGGATCAGTTCGAACCAGGATTCTGCAAGAGAAAGCATAACTGAGGGACAAACATGTGCACCAGAGAGTATACCTCGATCGCGACAGAACACAAGAAGAAAGGACTACACTGAAAGAGAGGGTACAGAGATGCAAGGAGGAACGAGAGGCAATGATGAAGATGAGCAGGACCTAGACACAGGAGAAAGGGCAAACACACCCCGCAGAATCTCCCACCGACAGACTCCAATCGCAACAATCCCAACACAACTGAGCAACCCAAACCACAACCCACTCACTGTTCCCTCTTCCAGCAACACCCACATCACAAACCTCATCTCAACAGCTGCTCCTTATGGGCATTCTGACCCCACCCCCATCATCATAAACCCCACCTACACCACAGCCCCCCATAGGCCCCCACTAAGGCACCCACTCCCCAACCCCAATATTCTTGCAGGACCACAGTGATAGAAAAGTAGCTGAAAGTTTGGTACACAAATGCGGACGGAAAAACAAATAAACATGAGGAGTGGCATGAAAGAATCAGTGAGAAATCCCCAGACATCATAGCAGTCACAGAAACAAAACTCACTGAGAAATAACAGACGCAATCTTCCCACCGGGATATCAGATCCTGAGAAAAGATAGGAGTAGAGGGGGAGGAGGAGCTGCACTGCTCATAAGAAACCGATGGGGATTTGAGGAAATGGAAGGCACAGACGTGATTGGAGAAAGAGACTACATAGTAGGTACAATTCAGTCTGGAGAACATAAAGTAGTCATTGGAGTGATGTATAACCCACAACAGAACTGCAGGAGGCCAAGAGAGGAGTATGAAGAAAACAACATGACGATGGTGGACACACTGGCTGAGGAGGCAAGAAGAGCTCACTCGAGCAGAGCAAAGTTGCTGGTAATGGGCGATTTCAACCACAGGGAGATCGACTGGGAAAACCTGGAGCCACACGGGGGTCCAAAACCTCATGCATCAACATGTCGCGGACATTACCAGAGAGAGGGGGGAGGATGAGCCAGCAAGACTGGATCTTGTGTTCACCCTGAGCAGTTCGGACATTGAGAACATCACTTACGAGAGGCCCCTTGGAGCTACCAATCACGTGGTTCCGAGTTTTGATTATATAGTAGAGTTACAAGTGGAGAAGGAAACAGGAACTGAATGGGAAAAGCCAAACTACAAAAGAGGGGACTACACAGGTATGAGGAGCTTCCTGCAGGAGGTTCAGTGGGACAGAGACCTGGTAGGAAAATCAGTAAACGAGATGATGGAATATGTAGCAACAAAGTACAAGGAGGCAGAGGAAAGGTTTGTTCCCAAGGGAAACAGAAATAATAGGAAGACCAAAGCGAGTCCTTGGTTTCCCCGAAGGTGTAGTGAGGCAAAAACTAAGTGCACCAGAGAATGAAAAAGGTACAGAAGGCAAAGGACCCAGGAAAATAAGAAGATTAGTAGAAGAGCCAGAAATGAGTATGCACAGATAAGGGGGGAGACCCAGCGACAGTATGAAAGCGACATAGCATCGAAAGTCAAGTCTGACCCGAAACTGCTGTATAGCCACATTAGGAGGAAGACAACAGTCAAAGACCAGGTGATAAGGCTGAGGAAAGAAGGTGGAGAACTCACAAGAAACGATCAAGAGGTATGTGAGGAGCTCAGCATGAGATTTAAGGAAGTATTTACAGTGGAGACAGGAAGGCCTCTCAGGGGGCAGACCAGATAGGGACATAAGCAAGTAATATACCAACAAGTGTTGGATGACATACGTACAGATGAGGAGGAGGTGAAGAAACTGCTAAGGGACATCGATACCTAAAAGGCAATGGGACCTGACAACATCTCCCCATGGGTCCTTAGAGAGGCAGCAGATATGTTGTGTGTGCCACTTACCACAATCTTCAACACATCCCTGGAAACTGGGCAACTACCTCAGGTATGGAAGACGGCAAATGCAGTTCCCATTTTTAAAAAAGGACACAGAAAAGAGGCACTAAACTATAAACCTGCGTCACTGACGTGTATAGTATGCAAAGTTACGGAGAAGATTATCAGGAGGAGAGTGGTGGAGCACCTGGAACGGAACAAGAGTATAAACGCCAACCAGCATGGATTCATTGAAGGAAAATCCTGTGTCACAAATCTTCTGGAGTTTTATGATAAAGTAACAGAAGTAAGACACGAGAGAGAGGAGTGAGTTGATTGCATCTTCTTGGACTGCAAGAAGGCCTTTGACACAGTTCCTCACAAGAGATTAGTGCAGAAGCTAGAGGATCAGGCTCATATAACAGGAAGGGCACTGCAATGGATCAGAGAATACCTGACAGGGAGGCAACGAGTCATGGTATGTAATAATGTATCACAATGGGCACCTGTGACGAGCAGGATCCCATAGAGGTCGGTCCTAGAACCAGTGCTATTTTTGGTATATGTGAACGACATGATGGAAGGGTTAGACTCAGAAGCGTCCCTGTTCGCAGACGATGTGAAGTTAATGAGGAGAATTAAATCAGATGAGGACCGGGCAGGACTTCAAAGAGACCTGGACAGACTGGACACCTGGTCCAGCAACTGGCTTCTCGAATTTAATCCCACCAAATGCAAAGTCATGAAGATAGTGGAAGGGCAATGAAGACCACAGACAGGTGGCCAAAGACTGCAAACCTCTCTCAAGGAGAAAGATCTTGGAGTGAGTATAACGCCGAGCGTGTCTCCAGAAGCACACATCAACCAGGTAACTGCTGCAGCATATGGGTGCCTGGCAAACCTGAGAACAGCATTCCGATACCTTAATAAGGAATCATTCAAGACACTGTACACCGTGTACGTCAGGCCCATACTGGAGTATGCAGCACCTGTTTGAAACCCGCACTTGATAAAGCACGTCAAGAAACTAGAGAAAGTGCAAAGGTTTGCGACAAGGTTAGTTCCAGAGCTAAGGGGAATGTCTTATGAAGAAAGGTTAGGGGAAATCGGCCTGACGACACTAGAGGACAGGAGGGTCAGGGGAGACATGATAACGACATATAAAATACTCTGTGGAATAGACAAGGTGGACAAAGACAGGATGTTCCAGGGAGAGGACACAGAAACAAGAGGTCAAAATTGGAAGTTGAAGACACAGATACGTCAGAGAGATATTAGGAAGTATTTCTTTAGTCATAGAGTTGTCATGCAGTGGAATAGCCTAGAAAGTGTTGTAGTGGAGGCAGGAACCATACATAGTTGTAAGACGAGGTATGATAAAGCTCATGGAGCGGGGAGAGGGAGGACCCAGTAGCAACCGGTGAAGAGGCGGGGCCAGGAGCCAGGACTTACCCCTGCAACCACAAATAGGTGGTCACAGTGCTGCTGACGTCACCTCACAACATCATGCCTGACATCACACATGTCACAGGATGAAGTCACACACTCTCACTCACACAGCGGCCTAGCAGGAAGACACAAGGCCAACTACTAGTAGCTCTCTCTCGTGGGATGGCCCTCCCAGGCCATGGGCACAACACACAAGCCTGTGTACCCACCACTACATTACTAATAAAGTAAAGAAGCCTCCAAAGACATTTATCATTGAACCCCGCTTGCAGAAATACGAAATAATCTCGTTATAAATGGTGGAAAGCTGTGGTCGCAGCAGTTGTGTTTGCCTGGAGGGAGGAAGGTATGAAGTCATCTTCACTTCATCACCCCATGCAAAAAGCATCCATCTCTCAACGAGTTATCATGATGTCGTGTCTGAACGTTTCAGCATCCAGACACAGGTACAAGCAGGATCCAGCCAAAATTTACTGAATTTCTTCGAGAATTGTAACTGGTGTCCCAGTGACCCCACACTACAGCGTCCCACGCTGTTTCTCAAGTCACGTGTTCAGCATCACTTGTATGTTGCTGTTGTTGTTCAGCTCAGCACAGCTGTTTCAGCAAGCCAGAGGTGAGTTTTTTGGTGATTTCTGCGTGCAGTGTGCGTTTTGCTGTGTTGTGAGTTTGAGAGGAGGAAGTGGCTAGATGCTCCCTCGCCATACACTCACCCACGCTCCTCGCCACCACACTACCATACACTCACCACTGCCCACTCCCTCTGCTGTGTTTTCTGCTGTTTTTCGTGTGAATTCGTTGCCAGAGCTGTGTATCCGAGTGCCCGAGGCCACTCGAGGCTACGTGGATCAGCATGCCATGTAGATCAGCAAGCCACATGGATGCAAGCCAAAGCACATATCCTGCCTTGCGGATCAGCATGTCATGTAGATCACTCGAAGCCATGTGGATCAGCAAGCCACGTGGATCAGCAAGCCATGTGGCTCAGCAGGCCATGTGGATCAGCAAGCCATGTGGATCAGCATGCCACATAGATCAGGACACCACTTGGATCACGACACCACGTGGGGTGTGGGCGATGTCACGTGGATCTACAAGCCACTTGGGTTACCAAGCCAGATGTCCCAGGCCATATGCTGTGGTCTGCTGCCCGCATCACATTGATGTCACCGACTATGCTGCCCGACTTCATGACGTCACGATGTCTGCCTGACATCACCTCGAGATGTCTGCTGATGTCACAGTGCTGCTGACATCACCTCGCGACATCACATGATGTCACATCGAGTGTTCTAGTAATTATTTCAGTATTGTCGAGAAGACTGAGAGAAGATATATGTCGTGTTTTAATTAGTTCCTCTCAGTCAATGTTCTCACATGTTAGTGTATGGCTTAGTGTCAGTTTTGTGCACAGAAAAGCGTCTTTTGCCAGTTTAAGCTATGTTGTACCGCATGTACCTTGGGTGTGTGTAAAGCTTTCCATGAGTCCAGTGTCAGACCTTGTGTAGCACCACTGTGTTAAGTCACCCGTGTGACCAGCATGTTTGACAGTTGATATCAGTCAGCTCTGAGCCCGAGCCCCCTTGTACAGAAAGCTCTTATGCTGTCGCTCGTGATGTTCTGCAGAATCGTACCTGCTACGATTCCCATCGAGATTTGTTTCACTTCACCTCCAGACCTTCAGAGTGCAGTTATATGTAGAGAAACAAGTCTGGGGATGCTTAGACTAACCTCTGCTATAACTCCAACTGCCGAGAGACTGACACTCGTCAAGCCGCTGTTAGCCCTGTCGGCAGGTGCTGTGTCAGCCTCGTGTCACAAGCTTCAGTGAGCAGCCTGCACAAAGAAGATGTCACTTTGACTGCTAGCTCTCTCACTGCAGTCTGGTGTATGATGTTACGACTCCCAGTTGTTTTGCCCAGTCATCTCTGCCACGACTCGCTCCACAACTCACTCCACGCTCACCGGCAGTGACAGCCCAGTGACAGTACCAGTCGAGAAGTGTCCTCCTGAGTTGCTTGCCAGAAGTCCTGCCCAGTTGCCGAGTTTTGTCAACGCCTCACTCGAGGGCAACAGCATGTTGTGCCCCAGGTTGAGTGAAAACCTGCAGTGGCTCCTACAATGACTGCTTCACCGTTCCAGAGGAGACCGTACCCTGTTACATCATAGCTCAGCCACAGCGATGTCTCCTGTGTTGCAGTATCTGTCCAGATGCAGAAAGGCATGTAGTGATGCCCTTTGATGCTCACTGCCTATGACCACGATGTTTAGCACACCCCACATGTTTTTTTTTTCCCTCCCTGTAGGAAGTTTTTTTTTTCCATGTCCATATGTATATATGTTTTTATTTTGTGTTCTGTGCCCTGTTCCTACGAGAGAGAGACCGGATTTCTTTTACCACCACTATTATCGCGTCGGGACGATGCAAGGTAGGTGGCCGAGCAAATGTAGACAGCCTGTACTGTCTGCACAGACAGCTTATGCTGTCTGCCAGCTTAGTTCATATTTCGCACCACTCAGTGCTGCCCTCTGGGCCTGTCCAGGTCTGTGGGAAGCTGGTCCCACACACTCTCACTCACACAGTGGCCTAGCAGGAAGACACAAGGCCTACTAGTAGCTCTCTCTCGTGGGATGGCCCTCCCGGGCCATGGGCACAACACACAAGCCTGTGTACCCACGATGACATTTTCAATAAACAAAGAAGCCTCGGGAAGATGTCTATCATTCACACACCCGCTTTCAGCATCACCAAATAATTTCATTATAAATGGTGAGAAGCGGTCGGTCCAGCAGTTGTGTTTGCCCGGAGAGAGGAAGGGATAAAGTCACACACTCTCACTCACACAGCGGCCTAGCAGGAAGACACAAGGCCTGCTACTAGTTCTCCCTCTCGTGGGATAGGCCTCCCGGGCCATGGGCACAACACACAAGCCTGTGTACCCATCATGTCTTTACAAATAAAGTAAGAAGCCTTGGGAAGATGCACCCACTTTCATCGTACGTAATACTCTCGTTATATACACACTAGGTGAGTACACACACACACACACACACACACACACACACACACACACACACACAAACAGCACACACATGCACTACAAAACCTAACCCATTAAAAAAAATGGCGGCTCAGAGAGGAAGTCAAAGGCTTAGGGGATCAGAGTAAGATGTTCATGGTAAGGAAGAATGGATGGAAGATCGTTGTAAAAGGTTGGAACAAAAGTGGGAGAGCAAACTAGGTAAGCTGTCTGTGAAAATTGAGAAGAGGATGGAGACAGAAAAGAAGAAATGGGAGTCACAAACTGAAGCCACAGAAGCTAGGATACAGGCCCTAGAAAATGAGGTAAATATGCTGAAGTGAGTTACAGGGCTATTGCCCAGAGGAGACATGGTATTTGAAACAGGTACACCCCTAATAAACGAGAAGCCCAATAGAAAGGAGACAAGACTTATGCTAAGGCCCTATCAGTCCAACAAGCAAAGCCAAGGAATGTAGGAGAAAAGCTGATAGGAGCAGGGATAGCAGTAAGGGGGCAGAAGGTAGAGAAGGTGGCACATCCCATGCAGAGGCACTACCATGACACCAAGAGTTGCAGAAAAAATAAGAGACACAATGGCTATGTACAAATGGGACCCAAAGACACAGAAGGAAATGCAATGAGAGGAGGAGAAGGAGATGTCAGTATTTATTTATGGGCTTCAGGAGAGCAAATGAAGTATGCATAATGAAAGATAGCAGAAAGAAAAACAGAAGATTGAAAATATCGTCAAAGAAATAGGCCAGGAGGACAAGACTGAGACAGTAAATTTTCAGAGAATAGGAGGGTATGTGAAGTGGAGAAATCGGCCAGTCAAGCTGATTTTCAAGACAGAAAGGGTGCAGAACAGGATCCTGCAGCAGAAACCATAGGCGGCGAAGGAATCACCAACATACAAGAAGGTGTTCCTAGACTGTGTCAGAACAAGAATGGAACGACAACCGCTGAGGGAGAAGACATGGAAATGAAAGGGGATAGGAAGAGAGACAAGGATAGAGTCAGCAGAGAACAACCAGAGCTGAGTACAGCAACAAGTGCAAGCACACAAAGATCCACCCTCAGAACCCCATATCCAAACAAGCTATCCCAGCACAAACTACAATCCACACTTACAGCCCCCACCTTGCACTAGGCTGTAGAATCCCACAGCACACTGCCAGGTCCCCCACCCCCACGGTCTGTGGGGGTGGGGGACAGAACACAGAACACAGAGCTGGAGAGGAAACTGAAGGTATGGTACACCAACTCTGATGGAATAATAAGTAGGAGGTGTGGCACGAAAGAATCAAAGAGGCATCACCGGACATCAAAGATGCCATCTTTATAATGGGATATCAGAACTTTAGGAAAGACAGAGGGAACAAAGGAGGTGAAGGAGTGGCACTGCTCATCCAAAACCATTGGGATTTTGATGAGCTGGAGAGAGGAGACAGAGTAGAAGCAAGAGACTACATAATAGGAACACTTCAGTCTGTGGGTGACTTCAACCACAAAGAAATTGACTGGGAGAACCTGGAGCCACATGCGGGTTATGAAACGTGGAGGGCTAAGATGACGGAGGTGGTATTGGGTGGCATGTACCAACACTTAAGGGACACTACCCGAAAGAGAGAAGAGGACGAACTAGCAAGACTGGACCTAGAATTCACCTTGAGTAGTGCAGACATTGATGACATCACATATGAAAGACCCCTCAGGATCAGAGACCACGTGGTTCCGAGCTTCGAATACGTAGTAGAGTTACAAGTGTAGAGGGAAGCAGGAAGGGCAAAACGAATGAAGCCAAACTACGAGAGGGGACTACACAAGCAGGAAGAATTTCCTGCACGAGATTCAGTGGGACAGAGCACTGGCAGGTAAGTCAGTAAATGAGATGATGGAATATGTGACAACAATACGTAAGGAAGCTGAAGATAGGTTTGTACCCAAGGGTAACAGAAATAACAAGAAAGCCAGGCTGAGCCCTTGGTTCACCCACATGTGTATAGAGGCCAAAACCAAGTGTGCAAGAGAATGGAAGAAGTATATTTGGCAAAGGACCGAGAAGAATAAAGAGAGCAGTCATAGAGGCAGAAATGAATATGCAAGGAACAATAACAATATGAAAATGACATAGCCACGAAAGCCAAATCTGACCCAAAGCTGTTGTACAGCCACATCAGGAGGAAAACAACATTCAAGGACAAGGTAATCAGGCTGAGGAAGGATGGATGGGAGATCACAAGAAACGACTGAGAAGTATGTGAGGAGCTCAACATGAGATTGAAAGAAGGAGACAGAGGAAACAGAAAGAACTCCAGAAAGATGGAGAGGTGGGGTACACCATCAAGTGTTGGACACAATACATAAAACCAAGGAAGAAGTGAAAAAGCTGCTAAGCGAGTTAGATACCTCAAAGGCTGGATAACATCTCTCCATGGGTCCTGAGAGAGGGAGCACAGGGGCTATGTGTGCCACTAGCAACAATCTTCAACACATCTATCGAAACAGGGAACCTACCTGAGGAATGGAAGACAGCAAATATTGTCCCAATTTTCAAAAAAGGAGACAAACACGAAACATTAAACTGCAGACCAGTATAGTATGCAAAGTCATGAAGAAGATTATCAAGAGAAGAATGGTGAAGTACCTAGAAAGGAATGAGCTTATCAACAACAACCAGCAAGGTTTCAGGGATGGGAAATCCTGTGTCAAAAACCTACTGGAGTTCTATAAGAGGGTGACAGCAGAAAGACAAGAGAGAGAGGGGTGGGTAGACTGCATTTTCTTGGACTGTAAGAAGGCTTTTGACACAGTTCTACACAAGAGATTAGTGCATAAGCTGGAGGACCAGGGAGGTATAACAGGGAGGGCACTGCAATGGATCAGGGAATACCTGCCGGTAAGTCATCAGCGAGTCATAGTACGTGACGAAGTGTCAGAGTGGGCGCCTGTGACGGACGGGGTTCCACAGAGGTCAGTCTTAGGACAGTGCTGTTTCTGTTATATGTGAACGACGATGGAAGGAATAGACTCAGAAGTGTCCCTGTTTGCAGATTAGATGAAGTTGATGAGAAGAATTCAATCAGACAAGGACCAGGCAGAACTACAAAGGGAGCTGGATAGCCTGTAGGCCTGGTCCAGAAACTGGCTCCTGAAGTTCAGCCCCACTGGAGACGGAGTACAATCTAGGGAGCCAGAGAGTACAAACCTCACTCAACGAAAATGATCTTGGGGTGAGTAAAACACTGGGCACATCTCCTGAGGCACACGTCATCGAAATAACTGCTGCAGCATATGGGCGCTTAGCAAACCTAAGAACAGCATTCCGGCATCTCAATAAGGAATCGTTCAGGAACCTGTTCACCATGTAGTCAGGTCTGTTTTGCAGTATGTAGCACCAGTTTGGACCCCACACCTGCCAAGCACATAAGAAAATTAGAGAAAGTGCAAAGGCTTGCAACAAGACTAGTCCCGGAGCTATGGGGTATGTCCTATGAGGAGAGGTTGAGGGAAATCGACCTGACGACACTGGATGACAGGAGAGATAGGGGGATATAAGTAGTATTGATAAACTGGACAGTGACAGGATGTTCCAGAGATGTGACACAACAACAAGGGGTCCATAATTGGAAGTAGAAAACTCAGAAAAATCACAGGGATGTTAGGAAGTATTTCTTCAGTCACAGATTTGTCAGGAAGCGGAAAAGCCTGGGAAGTGGTGTAGTGGAGGTATGATTCATAAATAGCTTTAAGAAGAGGTACGATAAAGCTCATGGTTCAGGGAGAGTGGCCTAGTGGAGACCAGTGAAGAGGCGGGGCCAGGAGCTATGAATCGACCTCTGCAACCACAACTAGGTGAGTACAACTAATTGAGTACACACGCATGGGCGAGTCACAACTTCAGTGCTCTACGAATTTAAGGGTTTTGTATGCTACCTAAGGTTACCGCAAGGGTCATTAAGTGTGTCAGGGTAGTGAACAACCCTTGAAGTGATTTACAAGTTCCCTTGAGCCACATAAGTGTGGGGAGAGCCACAATTTTATAAGTGAACTTGAAACAGGTATTTGGTGGCGCAAGTCAGCAACGGCATGCCTAGCGTGGTGCAGGCGACGTTGCCACATGTGTCACCCAAGATAGATAATAAAGTGATACTGATATGAGACTAGCACAACAAACAGGATTTTATTATATAGAGAGAAGAAACGGAGGTGGAGATACATCAGGACATCACAACGAGTTGGACAATCTACTGGCTGCTACAGGCTGCATCGCAAGTAGCTCGCCTATGCGTGGTTTTAGGGGAGTCGGTGTGAGTTTTCCAGGTAACCTCCAAGATGTTCGTGAACATTCCAACTCTCCTAGTAGGAAAGAGAATAGACTAACAAGCACTCAATAATGAATAGTACTTGGTAATTTATAACAGAACAGGACGAACAGACAGGTGTCTATTAGACTAGGAAGAAGGATAAGCATAGAAGGGGGTTGTGGGTCAGGTGTGGTCATAGGAGCATGGAAGACCACATGTAACATGCAAGCTCCACATACACTGCAGACCACGAGTAACACACAAACTGTACCACACTCACACACCCTAATACACACTCCTACCCACTACTTTTCACATAATAAACCCACACTCATATGGTTCCACACACACATATATTCCCACCCACATATGGACCCACACATGCACATGTCCACACACCCCAATGGAAATAAGTCACTCTGTCTGACTTTTTTGGGTTATCCCAGGTTCTCTACACATATGCTGCTATGTATGATAATTCTATGTAACTGTATTTGTGTATACCTGAATAAACTTACTTACTTACTTACTTACTTACACATAGACCCACACCCATACACTCCCTCACACACTCTCACCCCACTCTCCCCCACTCATTCCCTCCCTTGCTCCCACCCTCTCTCTCTCCCCCTCCTTGTTCCCTCTCACTCCCCCCTCCTTGTTGTCTCTCACTCTTTCCATCCCTCTATTTCTCACTCTCCCCCACCCGCTTTCTCTCTTTCCCCTTCCTCTCTTTTCCCTGCCCTTAGATTATCTCTCCCCCTCTCCCCTTATTTCCTCCTGTTTCCCCCTCCATATCTCTGTTGTCAATGTCTCCCCCTCACCCTCTTTCTCCTTCTCTCTCCCTACCTCCCTTCCCCTGTCTCCCTCCCTCTGCTCCACACACAAACACACACACACACACCTTGATAAAGACTGTTAACGTGAAGAGAATAAATATGGAGAAGAAACGTAAGGGGAACAGGGCATCAGGAGCACTGCCACAATGGGAATCACCGTGCAGCTGCAACAGAGCTGGAAGCCCAGACAACACCTATGCCAGACGGGATATACAATACATTTTTTATGGTTGCATGTTGTGTGATTGGCATTTGGCCCAGCATCACTGGTAGCTGGGGGTCATAAACCCTACTCTGGAGACCTGAATATCATACATTGAACACTTAACATTTTGTAAGGAGGAAAAGCTGGGTAAGATAGTGTGGGTCAGCAAATGTAGGCCGACACACACACGCACTAGTGAGTGCATGCGCAGAGCTAAGGTCAGACAAAACTTCCAGTAAACAAACATACACTAACATAGCTGCTTAATAAGGGTAAAAGCAGGACAAAGAGGTTTCTAGAACTGACATAGTAATTTAGCACACACAAAGTGTGTACATACAAAGATATTCATACACACATGCACACACATACATGTATGCACACAAAGCCGACTAACCGTTAGCAACCTAAATAAACAGGATCCACCCTCGCACTCAGACATACACAACCTCTCCATATATATGCACTTAAACATACACACACACACATACAAACATAGTCACACACACACACACGCAGTCTTTGGCCATCTAGCCTGTATTCTGTCTGCGATCTTCTTAGCCCTTTCCTGATCTTCATGACTTTGAATACAAAGTCATGAAGATAGGGGAAGGGCAAAGAAGATTGCAGACAGAGTATAGGCTAGGTGGCCAAAGACTGCAAACCTCGCTCAATGAGAAAGGTCTTGGGGTGAGTATAGCACCGAGCACATCTCCAGAAGCACACAACCAGATAACTGCTGCAGCATATGGGCGCCTGGCAAACCTGAGAATAGCGTTCCGATACCTTAATAAAGAATCGTTCAAGACACTGTACACTGTGTATGTCAGGCCCATACTGGTGTATGCAGCACCAGTTTGGAACCCACACTGGGTCAAGCATGTCAAGAAACTAGAGAAAGTACAAAGGTTTGCGACAATGTTAGTTCCAGAGCTAAGGGGAATGTCATATGAAGAAAGGTTAAGGGAAATCGGTCTGATGACACTGGAGGACAGGAGGGTTAGGGGAGACATGATAACGACATACAAAATAGTGCATGGAAAAGGCAAGGTGGACAGAGACAGGATGTTTCAGAGAAAGGACACAGAAACAAGGGGTCACACTTGGTTGAAGATTCAGATGAGTCAAAAGGATGTTACGAAGTATTTCTTCAGTCGTAGAGTAGCCATGAAGTGGAATAGTCCAGCAAGTAATGTAGTGGAGGCAAGAACCATATGTAGCGTTAAGACAAGGTATGATAAAGCTCATGGAGCAGGGAGAAAGAGGACCTAGTAGTGTCAGTGAAGAGGCGGGGCCAGGAGCTGAGTCTTGACCCCTGCAACCACAATTAGTTGAGTACAGCTGAAGGAATCATCAACCTACTAGAGGGTGAACAGCAATGCTGATGGAATAATGAATAAGTGTGAGGAGTGGCATGAAAGAGTTAAAGAGGCATCACCGGACATCATAGCTCTCACAGAAACCAAGCTAGCAGGAATGATAACAGATGCCATCTTTCCAATGGGATATCAGATCCTAAGGAAAGACTTAGGGAACAGGGGGGTGGAGGAGTGGCACTGCTCATTAAAAGCCAAAGGGATTTGAAAGCTGGAGATAGGAGACAGACGAGAAGCAAGAGACTGCATATCACTGCAAACTGGCATAGTGCCAATAAGTGGAAAATGAAAAATATGATACCTATTTTTAAAGCAGGTGACAGATTCTTAGCTTCAAACTATAGACCAATAAGTCTAACCTCCATAGTTGGAAAATTTATGAAATCGATAATTGCCGAGGCAGTTCATAGATATCTTGAAAAGCATAAATTGATTAATGAATCTCAGCACGGATTTACAAAAGGGCGTTTCTGACTTATGAATTTATTAACTTTTTTCACTAAGGTATTTGAGGAAGTAGATCATGGTAATGAATACGATATTGTGTATATGGACTTCAGTAAGGCTTTTGATAGAGTCCCACATCAGAGACTATTGAGGAAAATTAAGGCACACGGAATAGAGGGAGAAATTTTTTTCCTGGATAGAGGCATGGTTGACAGATAGGCAGCAGAGAGTTTGCATAAATGGGGAGACATCAGAGTGGGGAAACGTCACAAGCGGTATTCCATAGGGGTCAGTGCTGGGTCCCTTGTCGTTCACAATCTACATAAACAACATAGATGAGGGAATAAATAGTGATAAAAGCAAGTTTGCCGATGACACCCAAATAAGCCGACAAATTCACTCAGCCACAAGGGGAGGAAAACAACAGTCAAGGGCAATGTAATCAGGCAGAGGAAGGAAGGAGGGGAGATCACAAGAAATGACTGCATAGTATTTGAGAAGCTCAACATCATATTTAGTGTTCACAGAAGAGACAGAAAGGACTCCAGAAAGATAGAGAGGTGGGGTACACCATCAAGTTTTGGACACAATACATACAACCGAGGAAGAAGTGAAGAAGCTGTTAAGCACGCTAGATACCTCGAAGGCGAAGGGACAGGTAACATCTCTCCATGGGTCCTGAGAGAGGAACCAGAGGCGGTATGTGTACCCCTAACAACAATCTTCACTGCATCTTTTGAAACAGGGCAACTTCCTGAGGTATGGAAGACAGCAAATGGAGTCCCAATTTTTAAAAAAACAAGATAGACACGAAGTAAACCATACCCCCGGCCGGGATTGAACCCGCGGTCACAGAGTCTCAAAACTCCAGCCCGAGACTCTGTGACCGCGGGTTCAATCCCGGCCGGGGGTATGGTTTGTTTGCAATCGTGTCATTACGATATCTTGAGTCATATAGACACGAAGTATTAAACTACTGACCAGTGTCACTGACATGTATAGTATGCAAAGTCATGGAGAAGATTATCAGAAGAGTAGTGGAGCACCTAGAAAGGAATGAGCTTATCAGCGACAGCCAGCACTGTTTCAGGGACGGGAAATCCTGTGTCACAAACATACTGGAGTTCTATGACAGGGTGACAGCAGTTATTATTTTGGACTGTAAGAAGGCGTTTGACACAGTTCCACACATGAAATTAGTGCAAAAGTTGGAGGACCAGGCAGGGATAACAGGGAAAGCACTGCAATAGATTAGGGAATACCTGTCAGGAAGACAACAGCGAGTCATGGTACGTGGCGAGGTGTCAGAGTGGGCGCCTGTGATGAGCGGAGTTCCACAGGGGTTAGTCCCAGGACCGGTGTTGTTTCTGGCATTTGTGAACATGACGAAAGGATTAGACTCTAAAATGTCCCTGTTTGCAGGTTGCAGGCCTGGTCCAGCAAGTGCAAAGTCATGCACCAAGTACAAAATCATGAAGATTGGGGAAGGGCAAAGGAGTACAGTCTAGGGTGCCAGAGACTGACAACCTCTCTCAAGGAAAAGGATCTCAGGGTAAGTCTAACACTGGGCACATCTACTGAGACGCACATCTACCAAATAACTGCTGCAGCATATGGGCGCCTAGTAAACCTAAGGAAAGCATTCAAACGTCTCAATAAGGAATCGTTCAGGACCCTGTACACCGTGTACGTTTGGCCTATATTGGAGTATGCAGCACCAGTTTGGAATCCACACCTAGCCAAGCACGTATGGAAATTAAAGAAAGTGCAAATGTTTGCAACAAGGCTAGTCCTGCGAGGAGAGGTTGAGGTTAATCGACCTGACGACGCTGGAGGACAGGAGAGATAGGGAGGATATGATAACTACAAATAAAATTCTGAGAGGAATCGACAAGGTGTACAGAGACAGGATGTTCCAGAGATGGGACACAACAACAAGGGGTCACAGTTGGAAGTTGAAGACTCAGATGAATCACAGGGATGCTATGAAGTATTGCTTTAGTCACAGAGTTGTCAGGAAGTGGAGTAATCTGGGAACTGATCTAGTGGAGGCAGGATTCATTCATAGTTTTAAGAAGAGGTATGATAAAACTCATGGAGCAGGAAGAGTGACCGAGTAGCTGCAAGTGTAGAGGCTGGGCCAGAGCTGTGAATCGACCCCTGCAACCACAACCAGGTGAGTACATACACACACACATACAGACACACACAGATACACACACAGACACACACAGATACACACACACACACACACACACACACACACACAAGGTGGACAAGGACAGGATGTTCCAGGGAGGGGACACAGAACACAAGCCACAATTGGAAGTTGAAGACACAAATGATCAGAGAGATAGTAGGAAGTATTTTCTTCATCATAGAGTTTAAGGCAGTGGAATAGCCTAGAAAATGACGTAGTGAGGCAGGAACCAACACAGTTTAAGACGAGGTTTGAAAAGCTCATGAGCGGGGAAGAGAGGGTTTCTAGTAGCAACAGGTGAAGAGGCCGGGGACAGGAGCTAGGACTCGACCCCTGCAAACCACAATAGGTGAGTACAAATAGGTGAGAACACACACACACACACACCAAACCACCCACACACACACACCACACACACACACAACACAAACCACACTCCAACTCACACTCTCACTCACACTTTCTCCCACTCTCACTCTCCCACTCTCACACTCTCACTCTCATACTGTCTTACTATCACACTCTCTCACTCTCTCTCACTCCCCCACTCTCCCAATCTCTCACTCTCTCTCACTGCCCCACTCTCTCACTCACCCTCTCTTTCTGTTTCTTTCTCCCACTCCAACTCTCTTACAAGCGAGAAAAACCACGGCTGAGGGAATCATCAGCTTACAAGAGGGTAATACTAGACCACGACAGAACAAGAAGCTGAGGGAGAGGACACAGAAAGGAAAGGGGCTAGGAAGAGAGACAAGGACAGAGTCAGTAGAGGACAACCAGGGCAGGGTAAAGCAACAAGCACAAGCACACGCAGAACCACCCTCGGAACCCCACAGCCAAACACGCTATTCCAACACAAACCACATTCCAAACTTTCTCCTACCCACCCCACACTATGTTGTAAATTTCCACAGCACACTGCCAGGTCCAACACCCCCCATCAGACCCCCAGAACACATTGAGAGGAAATCAGAAGGTAATGGTACCACCAACGCTGATGGAAAAACGAAATGATGGAGGAGTGGCATGAAAAAAATCAAAGAACATCACCAACATCTTATTATCTCACAGAAACTAGCTCATTGGCAAGATAACAGATGCTTTCTTTCCAACAGGATATCGATTCTGACGGAAATGACACACGGGAAACCAGAGAGGGTAACAAGTTTGCACTAGCTCATCAATAACAATGAATAATTTGATGAGCATGGATTGGATGAGAAATATGTAGTTAACTATGATTGGAAACCACTTCAGTCTGGAGTCCCAATGCATGTAATATAACGTGCAGTCAAAAAACCAAACCAAAATCTAACTTTCTCAAGTGACTGACTGTTTGTGGATTTGGGTATTCTCGAATAGTTCTTCGTGGTTTCATTAAACTGATGTGCAAATAGTTTTATCTTCGCCCTGGGTGAAATTGAATTCATTGATTTGTACAAAGATCTATTACTTGTATTTAATTACATTATGCAATTTATGTCGGTCCGAAGACGAATAACGAAATTGGCGAACTAACCTGAAAGTAAATAATGGGATTCGTTGACAAAAATTAATTGATATGGAATATAAGTGTATATATATATATGTATATATATTTATATATATATATATATATATATATATATATATATATATATATATATATAATATATATATATATATATATATATATACATATATATATATATATATATATATATTATATATATATATATACATATATATATATATATATATATTATATATATATATATATATATATATATATAATTATTATATATATATATTATATATTTGTATATATGAGTCCAGAGGTCATACTGCAGCTTTATACATCATTAGTAAGGTCTCATCTAGATTATGCAGCTCAGTTCTGGTCTCCATATTACAGAATGGAACATAAATTCGTTAGAAAACATTCAGCGTTAGGATGACTAAATTAATACATAGCATTAGAAATCTTCCTTATGAAGAAAGATTGAAGACTCTTAAGTTACATTCACTTGTTAGACGAAGAATGAGGGGAGACCTGATCGAAGTGTATAATGTGGAAGATAGGTATTAATAAAGGGGATATTAACAAGGTCTTGAGGATATCTCTCCAAGAGAGAACCCGCAAGTAATGGATTTAAATTAGATAAGTTTAGATTTAGAAAGGACATAGGAAAGTATTGGTTTGGAAATAGGGTAGTTGATGAGTGGAACAGTCTACCTAGTTGGGTTATTGAGGCTAGGACTTTGGGTAGTTTCAAATTTAGGTTGGATAAGTACATGAGTGGGAGGGGTTGGATTTGAGTGGGACTTGCACATCAGAGCTTATTTCTTGGGTAGCATTGAAAATTGGTTGGTCAAATGTTTGTTAGTGGGATGAATTGTAAAGGACCTGCCTAGTATGGGCCAAACAGGCCTGCTGCAGTGTTCCTCCTTTCTTATGTTCTTATGTTCTTATATATATATATATTATATATATATATATTTATATATTATTATATAATATATATATTATATTATATATATATGTCGTGCCCGAATATGTAAAACTGGTCAATTAGCAAGAACTCATTTAAAATTAAGTCATTTCTAAAAATTTCTCTTATACATTTAAAGATATACTTTTTTCATTAATGTTAATGTAAAAATTTTTAATTTTGCACCAATAAGAAACTTAGAAAACTTACCTAACCTTATCATAACAAGAACAATTTATTTTAGCCTAACCTAACTAAATATATTTTAGATTTGGTTTACAATAATTTAATACTAAACAAACACAATGAAATATACATTTTTCGTTAGGGTCAGAGTGATTTTGGCGAAATTATTGCATACACAAATTTTCACTTGTCCTATATGGCAAGATGAGCGTTGCAATTTAAGCAAGATCGCAAGTCCTGCCTATTCGGCACGACATATATATATATATATATATAATATTATATATATATATATATATATATATATTATATATATATATATATATATATATATATATATATATACATACAATATTATATATATATGTGTATTATATGTTGTACCGAGTATGTAAAACCGGTCAATTAGCAAGAACGCATTTAAAATTAAGTCCTTTCTAAAATTTTCTTTTATACGTTTAAAGATATATATTTTTCATTAATGTTAATGTAAAAAATTTTAATTTTGCACCAAAAGAATCTTAGAAAACTTACCTAACTTTATTATAAAAAGAACAATTTATTTTAGCCTAACCCAGCTAAATATATTTTAGATTTGTTTACAGTAATTTAATACTAAACAAACACAGTGAAATATATTTTTTTCGTTAGGTTCAGAATAATTTTGGAAATATTATCGCATACACAAATTTTCGCTTGTCCTATATGGCAAGATGAACGTTGCTGTTTAAGCCAAGATCGCAAGTTCTGCCTATTCGGCACGACATATATATACATATATATATATTTTATATATATATATATATATAAAAATATATATATATATATAATATATATATATATATATATATATATATATTTTATATGGGGAAAGAAAGAATCATGGACTACATAAATGAAAAATTTCAGTCGGGAGGTCCCGGGGTGCAGTGATCATAACCCACCACAGAAACGGGGGCCCTAAACCTAGCGCATCTGTTCCTGACTTCATCATGGAATTTGGGTCAGGTCTTGTAAAGTTTCGTTTTTAGGGGGTTTTTTTACTATCACTGGTCCCACCGAAAACTAGTTCTCACTTTGCTAAATTTGCGACAGGGTTTTGGGTTATCATTTCGAACACGGGGGTACACCACTACTATAACGCCCTTCTTGCCAGGGCCAGTAAGAAATTTTAAAACGATCTCATATAAAATAAAATAATTCCACAATAATCATTGCATGAAATAAAAGTTTGGGGTTTTCGAGTAATAAAATACTCTGCAAAATATTGCATTTGTTTTATTTTTTCTTCGTAGGTTTTTTGCAACTACACGTCGGCTGTTGTGGTTTAACATGACCAGGGAAGAGGTCTTAACCTGGACGTGTAATCTCGCTGGCACACTTTCGTTTGGAAAGTCTCCCCGGGTGGGGACGTAAACGTATTTTTGAAGCGGTAGAAATTGTAACTAATTGAAATAATGTTGTTTTATACAATTTTGGGATTTTTTAATAAAACGTTAGTTAACCTGGAGTTGGAAACCTTGTGAATTGCAAGGTCCCAATTTTTTAGTAATTACGTGCAGTCAAAAAACTCTAAACCCAAAAATTCAAATTTCTCAAGTCTGACTGTTGTGGAAAATTGTGTTTTTCCGAATAGTTCTCGTGACTCCCCTTTATTCTTGATGGCAAAATGTTTCATTTTCGCCCGGGGTGAAATTAAAATTCATTAATTTTTTTAGACATTGATGACCACTAACTTGTATTTATGTACATTTAGGCAAAATTTTGTCGGCCGTGATACAAATTTAACGAATTTGGGCAAAACTAACCTGAAAGTAAATAATGGATTCGTTGACAAAAATTTTTGATATGGAATAAAAGGGTATATAATATATTATATATAATGTATATTATAATATATATATATATAATATAAAAATTTTTTTATAATATATATATATATATATATATAATATTAATATAATATTAATTAAATTTAAATATATATATATAATAATAAATATTATAAATATAATAATATAAGTCGTGCCGAATAGGCAAACTTGCATCTTGGCTTAAATAGCATCGTTCATCTGCCATATAGGGAAAATTAAAAATTTTTGGGATGCAATAATTTCCCCCAAAATCATTTTGAACTTTGAAAAAAAATTAATTTCAGTGTTTGTTTGTATCAAATTTTTTGTAAACAAATCTAAAAAATTTTTTTTGGGGGGAGGCAAAATAAATTTTTCTTTTTTTATAAAGGTTTGGGAAGTTTTCTAAGTTTCTTTGGTGCAAAATTACAAAATTTTTTTCATTAACAAAGAAAAAAATAAGTTTTAAAAAGTATAAAAAGAAAATTTCAGAAAGGACTTAATTTTAAAGATTCTTGCTAATTTACCCTTTTACTATTCGGCACGACAATATAAAATTTTACTTATATATATTAAAAATAAAATTTATATATATTTTATATAAATATTATATATAATAATATATATATATATATAAATATTATAATATAGCAAAACAACCCTCTGAAAAAAATAGAGAAATTCCAAGCGCTTTCGTGACTACCACATTTCAAGGAACTAGAAAATAAAGCACCAAAGGGAACTATAAAGGGGTCTGGCCACACCTCACTATCAATCCCCACGGTTTTTAAAAACCTGAGCGGCCGACCCAAAATTTGGGAAGGGCCTTTGCCAACTCCCCACAAAAATTCTACCCCAAAAAATTTAAAAATTATTATTTTTCCGTGTATTATTAAATTTTCCCCCAATTCTTTTAATTAAAAATGGATTTTTAATTTTATATAAACCAAAAGGAAATTCATTTATTGTCAAAAACTGTTTTTTTGAAACAAGATTCAATATTTTCCTGCGACCTGGATTTGCTTGATACTACTTTCTCAATTTTTTGAAAATCAATTGGATGGTTAAATCTTTACATAAAAAAGAGCATTGGAATCTTGTCCAGTTCTAATGCTTATTTATGTTTTTTTAAATTTTTAGTTCAGTTTTTTCCCATTTTTGACCGTAATAAACTTTATCGAAAATTTTACAAGGAATTTATAGCACACCCTTCAGCTTTTTGGGGGGAATTCTTTATCAAAAGTTTTTTTTCTGTATCAAATTTGTGAATAAAACTTTAATATTAAAAGCTTAAGAAGAGAAGGCATATAACCCAATTTTTCAGGGAAAGGGGGAAAACCCAACATATTTTTTTTTGAATAAGGCGGGTTGCCCCTTTTTGGATTGAAAAAAGTATTTCTAGCAACTTTAAAAGATTTATCAATTACATTTTTTGGGGTATTTTAAATCATTACCTATTTCAAAAATTTTGGATTTTTCCCTATCTAAAACTAGGCTACAAATTCGTAAAGCTTCAAAAACTTAAAGAAAAAAACAGACTTTGCCCCTATCTTGATGCGGGGAATAATATTTGGACATTAGGAACATTTTTTTGTAGGTTTTCTGAAAAATTTTAAAATTTTGAATTCGTTATTACCCTTAATAATTAAAACATCTAGAAAAGGAATGATTATTTTCTTCAAACTCAACAGAAAATTTATAGAATGGGCCTAAGCTTTTTAAATTTTTCCCCAAGAAAGGGTGTATATTACTTTTTGGGGCTAAGACAAAAAAATATCATCAACATTCTGAACCTTTACCCCTTATTAGGGGGGGTTTGTGTTAAGCAACCTTTTTTAAAAAAAATTCCATGTATAGGTTATAAGAACAGGTGAAAAAAAGATTTCCCATTGCCTACAAATTCTGAGGTAAAAACAAAAAGATTGGTTGAAAAATTTAAGCCCCTGACTGACTTAAATGATTTTAAAATGGTAGTTTTGATGTTTTCCCTTTTTTACAAAATTCCCTTTTGTGATTTAAATTTTCATCTGAAGAACTCTTTAAAACTTGATTTTTCCCTGCCTTTTTTACTATCATTAAATTATAAAATTTGCATTGTTGATGCAAAATTGTTTTAATGTAAGTCCTTAAAAACAAATTTTTCTCAAAAATGCAAAATTTAATAACTTTAATGATAGTAGGAACGGCAATGGTAAAACATATTAAAGATTCTTCAATAAGAAACTTTAAAAAATCATCAACAGGGAAATTTCGTAAAAAGGAAGTAAACATCAAAACTAACCCTGTTAAAAACATTTAAATCAGTCAGGGCTTAATTTATCAAATAATTTATGTTGTTTTTAACATTAAAATTAGAAATTTTGCCAAACAATAGGGCTCAAAAAAATCACAAGCCATTTGGGTGTTTATATGAAACTGACCCTATGGTGCTAATAATTGGTCTGACTGGATTCCCTGGTTTGTGTGTTTTTATTTGTCCTACATGTAAAGGGAAAGAGGATTTGTGGGGTAAATTGTTTGACTATTCATTTTGCCTTTCAGTAGAATTTTATTGTTTTTTTGAAATTTGTTAACGGTTTCTAGGGGGTTTTTTCCCAAATTTTGAATAGGGTTTTTGTATCATCTAAGAGATTACATTTTTTCTTGGTAATATTTTTTTTTCATAATTTTTATTGATTTTTTTGTCTGCTTTGTAAGGCGCAAATTTTTTTTTGTCATTTAAAGGGATATAAGACTTAAAGAATCTTTGAGGGCAATTGGGGGAAAGTTTGGTTTTAACATAGAGCTTATACCATTCCCCTTTACAATATTAATTTTCATCAAGGATAAATCAGAAAATTTTAAAATTTTTCAAAAGGTTTTTCAATTTCAACATTATTTAAATTTTTTTTTAAGTTGAAAAAATTAGGCAAAAACCCAGACAGCAGTTTTATGTTTTGCAACTTAAAAAAAACCCTTAAAAATGTTTTAAATTGCAAAAGCCTTTTTTAAATTTGAAAAATTTTCTGATTTATTCTGTGAAAAATTAATATTAGTAAAGGGAAATTTGGGATTTGGTTTTTAAAATGTTAGGCCTTATTATATATATATTTTTATATATAAATATATATATTAAAAATATATATATATATATTTTATATATATATTTTATATTTTATATATATATATATAGTTTTTTATATTGCAATAAAACACGTATATGCAAAACAAAAGACTGTGAAAAATAGAGAAAACCAAGCGCTTTCTTCGGACTACTCAATTTCAAGGAAAATATAAAAGTAATGCATCAAAGGAAGGCATTGGGGGGCTGGAGGAAATTCAGATCTTTGATACATTGTGCCTTGTATTATTTTATGATTTTCTGTAAATGTATTTGTTTATTAATAAATTTTTTATATATATATTTATATAAAATTATATTTTATATATATATTTATATATTTTAATTTTTATTATATTTATTTTTTTATTATTAAAAAATATTAAAGAGGGTGGCCCGAAAAAAAAACTTTTACCATCATTCACTCCATCACTGTCTTGCCAGAGGGTGCTTTACACTACAGTTTTTAAACTGCAACATTAACACCCCTCCTTATATATATATATATATATATATATATATATATATATTTATATATATATATATATATTATTTATATATATATATATATATATATATGAGTGTGTGTGTGTGTGTGTGTACTCACTGATTGTACTCACCTAATTGTGGTTGCAGGGGTCGAGACTCAGCTCCTGGCCCCGCCTCTTCACTGATCGCTACTGGGTCCTCTCTCTCTCTGCTTTCTGAGCTTTGTCATACCTCTTCTTAAAACTATGTATGGTTCCTGCCTCCACTACTTACTTGCTAGGCTATTCCACTTGCTGACAACTCTATGACTGAAGAAATACTTCCTAACGTCCCTGTGACTCGTCTGAGTCTTCAGCTTCCAGTTGTGAACCCTTGTCCCTGTGTCCCCTCTCTGGAACATCCTATCTCTGTCCACCTTGTTTATTTCCCTCAGTATCTTGTATGTCGTTATCATGTCTCCCCTGACCCTTCTGTCACTCCAGTGTCGTCAGTCGATTTCCTTAACCTTTCCTCGTACGACATTCCCTTGAGCACTGGGACTAGCCTTGTTGCAAACCTTTGTGCTTTCTCTAACTTCTTGACGTGCTTGACCAGGTGTGGGTTCCAGACTGGTGCTGCATACTCCAGTATGGGCCTAACATACACAGTGTACAGTGTCTTGAAACGATTCCTTATTAAGGTATCGGAACGCTATTCTGAGGTTTGCCAGGCTCCCGTATGCTGCAGCGGTTATTTGGTTGATGTGTGCCTCCGGTGATGTGCTCGGTGTTATGGTCACCCAAGGTCTTTCTCCTGAGTTAGGTCTGTAGTCTTTGTTTTCCACCTAGCCTATACTCTGTCTGCGGTCTTCTTTGCCCCTCCCAATCTTCATGACTTTGCATTTGGCTGGATTGAATTCGAGAAGCCAGTCACTGGACACATGTCCAGCCTGTCAGGTCTCTTTGCAGTCCTGCTCTTCCTCGTCCGATTTAATTCTTCTCTTCAACTTCACGTCATCTGCGAACAGGGACACTTCAGAGTCTATTCCTTCCATCATGTCGTTCACATTATATCAAAAATAGCACTGGTCCTAGAACTGACCCTGTGGGACCCCGCTCGTAACAGGCGCCCACTGTGATACCTCTTCACGTACCATGACTCGTTGCTGCCTCCCTGTCAGGTATTCTCTTATCCATTGCAGTGCCCTCCCTTTTACGTGCGCCTGATCCTCCAGCTTCTGCTCTAATCTCTTGTGGGGAAACTGTGTCAAAAGCCTTCCTGCAGTCTAGGAAAACGCAATCTACCCACCCCTCTCTCGTGTCTTACTTCTGTTACCTTGTCATAAAACTCAGGAGGTTTGTGATACAAGATTTGCCTTCCATGAACCCATGCTGGTTTTCATTTATAATCTTGTTCCTTTCCCAGGTGTTCGACCACTCTCCTCCTGATAATCTTCTCCATGACTTTGCACACAATACATGTCAGAGGACACAGGTCTGTAGTTTAGTGCCTCGTTTCTGTTTCCTTTCTTAAATATGAGGACTACATTAGCTGTCTTCCATTTCTCAGGTGTTGCCCAGTTTCAAGAGATGTGTTGAAGATTGTGGTTAGAGGCACGCACAGCATCTCTGCTCCTTCTCTAAGGACCCATGGGGAGATGTTGTCCGGTCCATCGCCTTTGAGGTGTCAAGGACACTTAAAAGCTTCTTCACCTCCTCCTCAGTTGTTCGTATGTCATCCAAACACTTGTTGGTATATTCCCTCTTGATGTTCCTTCTGTGCTGTCTTGCCACAGCCCTTCCTGTCTCTACTGTAAAAAACTTCCTTAAATCTCCTGTTCAGCTCCTCACATACCTCCTGATCATTTCTTGTGAGTTCTCCACCTTCTGTCCTTAATCTGATCACCTGGTCTTTGACTGCTGTCTTCCTCCTGATGTGGCTATACAACAGTTTCGGGTCAGTCTTGATTCTCGATGCTATGTCATTTTCATACTGTCGCTTGGCCTCCCTCCTTACCTGTGCGTACTCATTCCAGGCTCTGCGACTGATCTCCCTATTTTCGTGTGTTCTCTGCCTTCTGTACTTTTTCCATTCTCTATTGCACTTTGTTTTTGCCTCCTTACACCGTCGGGTTAACCAGGGGCTCGTTCTGGTCTTCCCGTTGTTACTGTTGCCCCGTTGTTACTGTTGCCTCCTTGCATTTTGTTTTTACATATTCCATCATTTCATTTACTGGCTTTCCTGCCAGTTCTCTGTCCCACTGGACCTCCCGCAGGAAGTTCTTCAACCCTATGTAGTCCCCTCTTTTATAGTCAGGCTTTTCCCATTCAACTCCTGTTATTCTCTCCACTTGCAGCTCTACTATGTATTCAAAGCACAGAACCACGTGGTCGCTAGCTCCTAGGGGACTCTCATACTTGATGTCCTCAATGTCTGAGCTGCCCAGGGTGAACACAAGGTCCAATCTTGCTGGTTCATCCTCCCCTCTCATTCTGGTAGTGTCCTTAACATGTTGGTGCATGAGGTTTTCCAGCACCAAGTCCAACATCCTGGCTCTCCATGTTTCGGGACCCCCATGTGGCTCCAGGTTTTCCCAGTCAATCTCCCTGTGGTTGAAATCCCCCATAACCAGCAACTTTGCTCTGCTGGAGTGAGCTCTTGTTGCCACCTCAGCAGTGTGTCCACCATTGCTCTGTTGCTCTCTTCATATTCCTCTCTTGGCCTCCTGCAGTTCTGTGGTGGATTATACATCACTGCAATGACCACTTTGTGTTCCCCAGAATGAAGTGTACCTGCTATGTAGTCTCTTTCTCCCGTCTCATCTATGCCTTCCATTATCTCGAATTTCCATCTGTTTTTTACGAGCAGAGCAACCCCACCTCCCCCCCTGCCCCTTCTATCTTTCCTCAAGATCTGGTATCCTGGTGGGAAGATTGCATCTGTTATTGTCTCCGTGAGTTTTGTTTCTGTAACTGCTATGATGTCTGGGGACTTCTCATTGATTCTTTCTTGCCATTCCTCATGTTTATTCGTTAATCCATCTGCGTTTGTGTACCAAATCTTCAACTTCTGTTCTAATACTGTAACTGTGGTGCGGGGGGTGGAAACAGAGGGATCGGTGTGTGATGGTTGGTTTGGATTGTTCAGTTGCCTTGGGGGTGTCGTGGCTGGAGTCCTTCTGCAGGTGTTTCTGGGGGTGTGCGCTTGTCCTTCCATTTGATCCTGGGTTATTCTGCTCTCCTTTTTCATTTCCTCCCATTTCTCCTTTCGTTTTTGAACTCTCTCTTTCATTGTCTTCCTTTCGTCCTGTGTTCTGTCTCGATCGAGGTACACACTCCGGAACTCCTGCTTGCCTCTCAGCCGTGCTTTCTCCTGCAGGATCATGGTTCGGGTTGATTCTGCCTTGAAAATTACTTTGAGAGGCCGATTCCTTTTCTTTGTGAACCACCCAATTCTCCGAAAATTTGCCACCTGGGTCATGTCCCACTCGCCTATCACCTTCATGATATCTTCAATCGCTTTTTTCTCCTCCTGCTTTCTTTCATCATAAGTTTCCCCTTTAGCTTCGTCTAGCCCATAGACAAACAGGCCGATTCCTTTTCTTAGTGAACCACCCAATTCTCCGAAAATTTGCCACCTGGGTCATGTCCCCCTCGCCTATCACCTTCATATCTTCAATCGCTTTTTTCTCCTCCTGCTTTCTTTCATCATAAGTTTCCCCTTTAGCTTCGTCTAGCCCATAGACAAGCACGGATCTCTCCCTTTCTACCTCCCACTGTGACTCCCATTGCATCCTCTGATGTGTTTTAGTTCCTTCCCGTGGACTGTTCCTTCCTTCAGTCCCTTCCCTAGTTATGGCCCTTATGCTTCTTGGTTTGTCCTTCCTGCTCACCTGTTCCTGGCCCCCACAGGTATCTGGCAAGGTAATTGCACATGTCCTAGTTCCTTCAATGTCTTCCAACCTCTCATTCTGTCCTAGCGTGCTCCCTGTCTTTGTTTTGGCCCCATGTGGGTTTGACAGGACCTCTGCATACAGTTTAGTTTCCATGCTTTCTTCAGACCTGTTGACTGTGTTTGATGTAGCCATTGCCGATGCTACTTCTGTAATATCTTTGTCTCTGTGCTGTTTCAGATGTCTCAGCTCCTCTTCTAATCTCTCTATCTTGATTTCTGCTGCTGCTGTGTGTGTGTGTGTGTGTGTACTCACCTAGTTGTACTCACCTAGTTGAGGTTGCAGGGGTCGAGTCCGAGCTCCTGGCCCCGCCTCTTCACTGATCGCTACTAGGTCACTCTCCCTGAACCGTGAGCTTTATCATACCTCTGCTTAAAGCTATGTATGGATCCTGCCTCCACTACATCGCTTCCCAAACTATTCCACTTACTGACTACTCTGTGGCTGAAGAAATACGTCCTAACATCCCTGTGATTCATCTGTGTCTTCACCTTCCAACTGTGTCCCTTGTTACTGTGTCCAATCTCTGGAAACATCCTGTCTTTGCCACTTGTCAATTCCTCTCAGTATTTTGTATGTCGTTATCATGTCCCCCCTATCTCTCCTGTCCTCCAGTGTCGTCAGGTTGATTTCCCTTAACCTCTCCTCGTAGGACATACCTCTTAGCTCTGGGACTAGTCTTGTTGCAAACCTTTGCACTTTCTCTAGTTTCTTTACGTGCTTGGCTAGGTGTGGGTTCCAAACTGGTACCGCATACTCCAATATGGGCCTAACGTACACGGTGTACAGGGTCCTGAACGATTTCTTATTAAGATGTCGGAATGCTGTTCTGAGGTTTGCTAGGCGCCCATATGCTGCAGCAGTTATTTGGTTGATGTGCGCTTCAGATGTGCCTGGTGTTATACTCACCCCGAGATCTTTTTTCTTGAGTGAGGTTTGTAGTCTCTGGCCCCCTAGACTGTACTCCGTCTGCGGTCTTCTTTGCCCTTCCCCAATCTTCATGACTTTGCACTTGGTGGGATTGAACTCCAGGAGCCAATTGCTGGGCCAGGTCTGCAGCCTGTCCAGTTCCCTTTGTAGTTCTGCCTGGTCTTCGATCGAGTGAATTCTTCTCATCAACTTCACGTCATCTGCAAACAGGGACACCTCAGAGTCTATTCCTTCCGTCATGTCGTTCACAAATACCAGAAACAGTACTGGTCCTAGGACTGACCCCTGTGGGACCCCGCTGGTCACAGGTGCCCACTCTGACACCTCACCACGTACCATGACTCGCTGCTGTCTTCCTGACAAGTATTCCCTGATCCATTGTAGTGCCTTCCCTGTTATCCTTGATTGGTCCTCCAGTTTTTGCACCAATCTCTTGTGTGGAACTGTGTCAAACGCCTTCTTGCAGTCCAAGAATATGCAATCCACCCACCCCTCTCTCTCTTGTCTTACTGCTGTCACCATGTCATAGAACTCCAGTAGGTTTGTGACACAGGATTTCCCGTCCCTGAAACCATGTTGGCTGCTGTTGATGAGATCATTCCTTTCTAGATGTTCCACCACTCTTCTCCTGATAATCTTCTCCATGATTTTGCATACTATACATGTCAGTGACACTGGTCTGTAGTTTAATGCTTCATGTCTGTCTCCTTTTTTAAAGATTGGGACTACATTTGCTGTCTTCCATGCCTCAGGCAATCTCCCTGTTTCGATAGATGTATTGAATATTGTTGTTAGGGGTACACATAGCACCTCTGCTCCGTTTCTCAATACCCATGGGGAGATGTTATCTGGCCCCATTGCCTTTGAGGTATCTAGCTCACTCAAAAGCCTCTTCACTTCTTCCTCGGTTGTGTGCACTGTGTCCAGCACATGGTGGTGTGCCCCACCTCTCCGTCTTTCTGGAGCCCCTTTTGTCTCCTCTGTGAACACTTCTTTGAATCTCTTGTTGAGTTCCTCACATACTTCACGGTCATTTCTTGTTGTCTCTCCTCCTTCCTTCCTTAGCCTGATTACCTGGTCCTTGACTGTTGTGTTCCTCCTGATGTGGCTGTTCAACAGTTTCGGGTCAGATTTGGCTTTCGCTGCTATGTCATTTTCATATTGTCTTTGGGCCTCCCTTCTTATCTGTGCATATTCGTTTCTAGCTCTACTACTGCTCTCCTTATTCTCCTGGGTCCTTTGCTTTCTATATTTCTTCAATTCCCTAGCACACTTGGTTTTTGTCTCCCTGCACCTTTGGGTAAACCATGGGCTCATCCTGGCTTTTTCATTATTCCTGTTACCCTTGGGTGCAAACCTCTCCTCAGCCTCCTTGCATTTTGTTGCTACATATTCCATCATCTCATTAACTGGCTTCCCTGTCAGTTCTCTGTCCCACTGAACCACGTTCAGGAAGTTCCTTATTCCTGTGTAATCCCCTTTCTTGTAGTTTGGCTTCATTCGTCCTGGCCTTCCTGCTTCTCCCTCCACTTGTAGCTCTACTGTGTATTCGAAGCTTAAAACCACATGGTCAATGGCCCCAAGGGGTCTTTCATATGTGATGTCCTCGATATCTGCACTACTCAAGGTGAATACTAAGTCCAGCCTTGCTGGTTCATCCTCTCCTCTCTCTCTTGTAGTGTCCCTTACATGTTGGTACATGAAGCTTTCCAGTACCACCTCCATCATCTTAGCCCTCCATGTATCTTGGCCCCCATGTGGGTCCAAGTTCTCCCAATCGATCTCCTTGTGGTTAAAGTCACCCATGATCAGGAGCTTTGCCCTGCATGCATGAGCTCTTCTGGCCACTGTAGCCAGTGTGTCAACCATCGTTCTATTGCTCTCGTCATACTCTTGCCTTGGTCTCCTGCTGTTCTGTGGTGGGTTATACATCACTTCTATTACCACCTTGGGACCTCCAGGTGAAGCGTTCCCGGCATGTAATCACTTTCTTCTCCGCTGTCTCCTCTCTCCAGCTCATCAAAATTCCAGCGATTTTTGATCAGCAATACCACTCCTCCACCCCCTGTTCCCTCTGTCTTTCTTCATGATTTGGTATCCCATTGGAAAGATGGCATCGGTTATCATACCTGTAAGCTTGGTTTCTGTGAGAGCTATGATGTCCGGTGATGCCTCTTTGACTCTTTCATGCCACTCGTCCCACTTATTTGTTATTCCATCAGCATTTGTGTACCATACCTTCAGTTTCCTTTCCAACACTGTGGTTTGGGGGGCCTGTGAGGGTGGGAGACCTTGTAGCATACTGTGGGATTCTATAGCTCGGTGTTGGGTGGAGGCTGTGGGTATGGATTGTAGTGTGTGTTGGGATGGTGTGATAGGTTGTATGGTTCTGAGAATAGTTGTGTGTGTGTGCTTGCCCTTGCTGTTCTGTTCTGCTCTGACTGGCCTCTGCTGGTTCCATCCTTGTCTCTTTTCCTAGGTCCTTTCACTTTTTTGTCCTCTCCCTCAGCTGCTGTCGTTCTGATTTTGTTCTGTCTCTGTCTAGGAACACCTTCTTGTACTCTTCCGAGTATTTCAACCGTGGTTTCTCTTGGAGGATCCTGTTCTGCACTGTTTCCGTCCTGAGAATCAGCTTGATTGGTCGGTTTCTCCCCTTCGAGTACCCCCGTATTCTCTGAAAATTTACAATCTCGTCCATCTCTTCACCTATTTCCGTGATGATTTTCTCAATCTCCTTTCTTTCTTCCTGCTGCCTTTCAGTGTGTGTCCTTTCCTCTCTCTCCTGAAGCCCATGAATAAACACTGATTTTGCCCTTTCCTCCTCCCATTGCCTCACCCTCAGTGACTCTGGATCCTGCCTGTATGTGGTCAGTTTCTCCCTTGATTTTTCAAGTGGCTCTTGATAGCATGGTTGTGCCTCAGCATTCGACCTATCACCCTCTCCATCTGCACCCAGCTGTTCTTCCCTTTCACTCCTTGGCCCTCCTTGGCAGGCTGATATGACCTTAGCATAATTCATAATTCCTTCCTTCCTGTTCGGCCTCGCAGCTTCATATGCTGTGTCTTCTCTGGTCACTGCCCCTGTAACTCGCTTCAGCCTATTTATCTCAACTTCTAGGACCCTTATCTTGGCTACTGCAGTTTCTACTTGTGCCTCCCAATTCTTTGTCTCCTTCTCCAACCTCTTTTCCACTTTCACAGAGAGCTCTTTCTCCATTTTTTCAGAAAGCTCTCCTAATTTTCTCTCCCACTCCTGTTCCATCCTTTTCCACTGCTCCTCCATCCACTCCTCCCTACCAGAACCATTTTCATCTGATCCTTGGTTCCTGCGAGTCCCCACCATTTTTTTTTTGTGAGAGAAGAGAGAAGGGAAAGGTAGAAGGAGAGAGAGAGGGGAAGAGTGAGAAGGGAAAAATGGGGAAGAGATGGAGAGAGAGAGAGAGAGAGAGAAGGGAAGGTAGAAAGAGAGAGGGGGATAGTGAGAAGGAAAAAGGGGAAGAGTGAGAGTGAGAGTGAGAGAGAGAGGGGGTGAGAGAGAGTGAAGGGAAGGGTAGGAGAGGGGGAGAGTGAGAGTGAGAGTGTACTCACCTAATTGTACTCACCTAATTGTGGTTGCAGGGGTCGAGACTCAGCTCCTGGCCCCGCCTCTTCACTGATCGCTACTGGGTCCTCTCTCTCTCTGCTTCCTGAGCTTTGTCATACCTCTTCTTAAAACTATGTATGGTTCCTGCCTCCACTACTTCACTTGCTAGGCTATTCCACTTGCTGACAACTCTATGACTGAAGAAATACTTCCTAACGTCCCTGTGACTCGTCTGAGTCTTCAGCTTCCAGTTGTGACCCCTTGTCCCTGTGTCCCCTCTCTGGAACATCCTATCTCAGTCCACCTTGTCTATTCCCCGCAGTATCTTGTATGTCGTTATCATGTCTCCCCTGACCCTTCTGTCCTCCAGTGTCGTCAGTCCGATTTCCCTTAACCTTTCCTTGTACGACATTCCCTTGAGCTCTGGGACTAGCCTTGTTGCAAACCTTTGTACTTTCTCTAACTTCTTGACGTGCTTGACCAGGTGTGGGTTCCAGACTGGTGCTGCATACTCCAGTATGGGCCTAACGTACACAGTGTACAATGTCTTGAACGATTCCTTATTAAGGTATCGGAACGCTATTCTCAGGTTTGCCAAGCGCCCGTATGCTGCAGCGGTTATTTGGTTGATGTGTGCCTCCGGTGATGTGCTCGGTGTTATGGTCACCCCAAGGTCTTTTTCCCTGAGTGAGGTCTGTAGTCTTTGTCCACCTAGCCTATACTCTGTCTGCGGTCTTCTTTGCCCCTCCCCAATCTTCATGACTTTGCATTTGGCTGGATTGAATTCGAGAAGCCAGTTGCTGGACCACATGTCCAGCCTGTCCAGGTCTCTTTGCAGTCCTGCCTCATCCTCGTCCGATTTAATTCTTCTCATCAACTTCACGTCATCTGCGAACAGGGACACTTCAGAGTCTATTCCTTCCATCATGTCGTTCACATATATCAAAAATAGCACTGGTCCTAGAACTGACCCTGTGGGACCCCGCTCGTAACAGGCGCCCACTGTGATACCTCTTCACGTACCATGACTCGTTGCTGCCTCCCTGTCAGGTATTCTCTTATCCATTGCAGTGCCCTCCCTTTTACGTGCGCCTGATCCTCCAGCTTCTGCACTAATCTCTTGTGGGGAACTGTGTCAAAGGCCTTCCTGCAGTCTAGGAAAACGCAATCTACCCACCCCTCTCTCTCGTGTCTTACTTCTGTTACCTTGTCATAAAACTCCAGGAGGTTTGTGATACAAGATTTGCCTTCCATGAACCCATGCTGGTTTTCATTTATAATCTTGTTCCTTTCCAGGTGTTCGACCACTCTCCTCCTGATAATCTTCTCCATGACTTTGCACACAATACATGTCAGAGACACAGGTCTGTAGTTTAGTGCCTCGTTTCTGTTTCCTTTCTTAAATATGGGGACTACATTAACTGTCTTCCATTTCTCAGGTAGTTGCCCAGTTTCAAGGGATGTGTTGAAGATTGTGGTTAGAGGCACGCACAGCAATCTCTGCTCCTTCTCTAAGGACCCATGGGGAGATGTTGTCCGGTCCCATCGCCTTTGAGGTGTCAAGGTCACTTAAGAGCTTCTTCACCTGCTCCTCAGTTGTTCGTATGTCATCCAACACTTGTTGGTATATTCCCTCTTGATGTTCCCTTCTGTGCTGTCTTCCCACAGCCCTTCCTGTCTCTACTGTAAAAACTTCCTTAAATCTCCTGTTCAGCTCCTCACATACCTCCTGATCATTTCTTGTGAGTTCTCCACCTTCTGTCCTTAATCTGATCACCTGGTCTTTGACTGTTGTCTTCCTCCTGATGTGGCTATACAACAGTTTCGGGTCAGTCTTGATTCTCGATGCTATGTCATTTTCATACTGTCGCTTGGCCTCCCTCCTTACCTGTGCGTACTCATTCCTGGCTCTGCGACTGATCTCCCTATTTTCGTGTGTTCACTGCCTTCTGTACTTTTTCCATTCTCTATTGCACATCGTTTTTGCCTCCTTACACCGTCGGGTAAAACAGGGGCTCGTTCTGGTCTTCCCGTTGTTACTGTTGCCCTTGTGTGTGTGTGTGTGTGTGTGTGTGTGTGTGTGTGTGTGTAATACCTATACGTATGTATACACACACACACAATTATATATATATATATATATATATATATATATATATATATATATATATATATATATATAAACTAGGAGATAGTTAATAGCCAGCCCTAAGCTTCTGACTGTTGGAAACAGTCATGTGACGTAAAAAAGTTACATTATAATAATCGATCATTTACAACTCTCTAACTAATGAAATAGAGGGAATGAATCCCTCATTTTATCAACCAAAACCTTCCAGAATATTCAGGAAATGCTCTCAGTGTCAACATGTCTGAGGGAATTCTCCTTGTGAAGGCTTACTCAGCCCCGTAACAACTTCAGCAAGTATTACCAAGGCTGGCTCCTCCACAGGAAAATTAATGAATAGAAAAAGAATAATAACATACAGAGATAAACATTTTATTGTTAAAATTTAAAATATAAAACATTTAAATATGCACTTTTATCCTACTTGAAAGAAAAATAAAAAATGAAACATAAAAATAAAATCTGAATCCAACGCTAATATGTACAGTTAGACTGGGGTGTCTGGATGTTGTTGACACCGCGTATTGTAGAAATGGTAGCAGTTGCTGATGATGTAGGGGGGTCAACTGTTGTGTGACAACCCAACGAGTAGTTCGTCACAGAGTCTCTAGCCTTGAATAATCTGTCAAGATGATAGGAACGTAGGTCTTTCACCAATGCAAAGATGAGAGGTAGTTGCCTGGTGTTGGCTACACTTATCAGATACGTAGATAAAAAGTTACGTCCCAGAACTCATGTGAAGTTCGTCTCCTTCAACACTGTTTCTTTGGTTGCCAGATGACCCAAGCTGACATTCCAAGCTAGAAAGAGACAAAAGTTACACACTGCTTAAGAAATCACTCTCCATGATGAACTACATTTTAAAATTAGTTAAAAGTGAAGCTTTTAACCAATATCCATTAAAAACAGGAGCAAAGCCTTTTACTTACAGTTGTGTTGGGAGCTGTGAGTCAAGTGATTACCATTTGATTGGAGCCCCACACGTCACCTTTCCGGGTAGACAAAAGTGGGGAGATAGTGGGAGCTAGACTGACCCTACCTTAACAAGCAGACTGGCAATCAAACTATCGTCACCATATACTCGCTCACTACTCCTATCTGTTGAACTTTTCCCTCACACTCCCCAATACCAAGACTTATAGTCAAGGAGTGTAAGAAGAATAGGCGAGGAAAAAGTTTTAACTTTGCTGACTGTCACAACTTAACCAGTCAGAGAAATAATTGGATGAACCATTGATATACACAATATGAAACTTAAAAGCCTGGAGTGCCAATGTCCACCTCAAGAGGCGACTGTTGCTTCCCTTAAAAGTTTCTAGATATATCAAAGGTTTGTGATCAAAGGTTTGTGATCCGTCTCTAAAACGAATTCTTTTCCCAGTAAATAAAATTTAAGTTTGGAGATACCCCACACAACGGCCAAACATTCCTTTTCTATGGTGGAGTATCTCGTTTCTGCAGGAAGAGGTTTCTGGCTTAGGAAGCATTCAGGAAAGAGCGTACTATCATGATACTGTAGTAACACTGCACCTAGGCCGGTATTGGAGGCATTAGTTCTTAAACAAAATGGCTTATTAATATCTGGAATCTTAAGTATAGGGTCTTTCAAGAAGATGTTCTTAATCTCATTAAACTTTTCTCGAGCTACGTCAGAAAGTTCAAGACGCTCCTTTACAGACTTCTTAAGGTAGTCGGATAAGATGCCTGTAAGATCGGTATTGCTGGGGATAAACCATGCATAAAAATTTACAGAACCAAGAAAGCTACGCATGAGCCTCTTGGTTTTGGGGAATTTAAACTCTAATAAAGCTTTGTTCTTACTGGGGAAAGGCTGCAAAGAGCTATTAGAAAGAATCAGTCCGAGATATCTAATCTTTTTATACCCAAGGAATCATTTCTTCGGCTTGGTAGTGAGGCCATGCGAGTGTAACCTACGTAAAACTGATGTTAATGTTTGGATATGCTTGCCTCACGTGGATGCCATTACGCAAATGTTATCAAAATAAACTGAAACATTTGGCATATTACCCAAGACCTTTCTCATCAGACTCATGTAGGTAGCACAGGCAGTTACCAAACCAAAGGACATAGTTCTATACTGCATCAGTCCTTGGTGGGTAGGAAAAGTGGTGTACTGCTTAGAAGAAGGATCTAACATTACTTGATATGCCTGTGCAATATCAATCTCTGAAAAGAAAGAAGAGTCATAAAATTTGTGTAGATCGCTATCTATTAAGGGCATAGGCTCAGCATCCCACCGAGTTATAGCATTAAGGCCTCTGAAGTCAATAGAAAGTGTATATGAATTGTCTTCCTTCTTAACCATGACTACTGGTGAACAATATGCAGATACTGAAGGTTCAATTATCTTTAGCTTTAATAATCTGTCTACCTCTCGGTCAAATGCATCCCTAAGGTGAACTGGAACTGGATATAATTTCCGATTGATAAGATTGTCCGTGACTAAGTCAATCTTATGGACTACCGTGGAGGTGAAACCTGGAATATCTGTAAAAACATCTGAAAATTTACCCACACATTGAAGTAGTTCATGTTTCTTATGGTCATCCAAAGACTCATTGATATTAATGTTTATTACAACCCAGGAGTCCAAATGGTCTGTTATCCTGAGTGTAAAGGGAGCAAAATAAACACAGCAGAAAAACTTTTGACTTATATTATCCTTCACCAAATAGAACAGAAGTATGTACACTATATACACTATGTACAGCGATTGGTATTAGTGCACTCCACGGCAAGCAAGGCAGAATAGAAGCCACTAGAGAACAGATCGTGCTTCAACCAGCTCTAGAATGGGAGTGGTACCCACATAACCTCTGCGATTGCCAAAACCATCTTCTCATTGGCTGGAACCTAGGTACTGGTTGAACAACGAGGCCCCATCGTCAACCTTCAGTCCCCTGGTTCGCTGGTTGGGGGAGATAGCCTGTAAATGAGGGTGTGTACATGCGCCGAATAAAAGTTACGTACTCTTTGCATGCCACACCCCCACCCTGAGAAGGCTCAGGATTAGGCTCCCACCTCCCAGTGGTGGCCGTGCCTCCATGGCACAAAATAATGGGACCGCCTTTCCTCTCAACCATCCAACTCTTAGATAGAGCTCAGCTTTTCTAGTGACAAAAAGCCAAACCCTAAACTCAGAGCGAGACAGCATACATTCGGGCCAACTTAGGTCCAAGACACGGGCGGACGGTAGCTCGCATCCCCTCACTAAATAAAACCCCCACACCAGGGGATAAAAAAAGAGCTTGGAAGGGGTTACCACAAGTAACCTAACACATCCTAACCTAATATATAATTATTATAAATAATATTGTTAGACTCTAGATAAAGAGTCTGCCAACATTTTCTTTGTCGGCAATATGTAAAATTCTCAGAGAGTAGGGTTGCAGTCGTAGACTCCATCTCATGAGCCTCGTATTGTGGTTCTTCAAGGCTTGGAGGTATACTAGAGGATTGTTATCACTGTAGACAGTGACCACCTGCAAAGTCTGTCCCACGTATACATCAAAGTGCTCCAAAGCTAGTACCAGCGTGAGGGCTTCTTTTTCAATGGTAGAGTAAGCCCTCTGATGCGGCTGGAACTCCTTGGCCCCGTTTTGCAACAGTATTGCCCCAACCCCGGACTCACAAGCATCAACCTGTAATGAGAAGGGTCTGGAGAAGTCTGGAGACAAAAGAATTGGTGCAGTACACAATAATCTTTTTGCTTTGACAAACGCATCCTGAGCAACTGAAGTCCAAATAAAGGGAACTTTGTGACTGGTAAGAGAGATAAGAGGGGCTCCAATATCTGAAAAATTCTTACAGAATCTTCTGTAAAATCCGATCATGTCTAGGAAACGTTGAAGAGATTTCCTATCTTGTGGAACTGGATAATCTTTAATGGCAAGAACTTTAGCAAATTTAGGAGCAACTTTACCACTACCTACTTCATGGCCTAGAAAAGTAACAGTGGCCTGGCCAAAGGAAGACTTGGATAAATTAACAGTTAAATGGGAACTCTGAAAGGTCTCATAAAGAGCCTTAAGTCTAAATAGGTGTTGATCCCAAGTATCAGACACCACGACAATATCATCCAGGTACGCTGCCATGCCTTCAAGATCTTTAATAGCCTGATGGATAAGTTTCTGGAATGAAGAGTGGGAGTTTTTCATTCCGAAGGGGGTAACTGTATATTGATAATGACCTCCTGGAATTACGAAGACAGAGATTTCCTTTGCCTTATCCGTCAAAGGTACCTGATAGTAATGTGAAGGCTTACTCAGCCCTGTAACAACTTCAGACAGTATTACCAAGGCTGGCTCCTCCTCAGGAAAATTAATGAACAGAAAAAAAAATAACAGACAAACATAAACACTTTATTATATATAAAATATAAAATATAAAACACTTAAATATGAAATATTAATCCTACATTAAAGAAAATTAAAAATGAAAAATATAAATGATAACTGAATTCAACGCTAATATAAAACTTGGGTGTCTTGTGTTGGTGACAATGTGTTGTGGAAATCGTAGCTGTTGCTGATGATGGGGGGGGGGGTCGCAGGTGTTGGTTACAACCCACCGGTTCGTTCTTCACAGTATATCCGTGAGTATTCTATCCCGATGACAGGAAAGCAGGTTCTTTACCGTTGCAATGATGAGGGGTTACGTCCTGCAATTTCATACACGTGCACAGGTAATTAAATCCAAAAAGGGGAAGTCTCAGGACGTTAGTCCATCTCCATCAGTTCTACTCGCTGATTGGCAGGTGACCATCTCTGTCATCCAAGCTGGAAATATAGACAGGTTACCCACTGCTTAAGAAATCACTCTCCATGATAAGTACAACTTAGAGCAAGACTGAAAGAACTAAGTTTATTATTGGTCAAAAGTGAAGCTTTTAACCAATAAATCCACTAGAATACAAGGCAGGCATATACTTACAGTAGTGCTGGGAGCCGTGAGTCTAGTGATTACTATTTGGACCGGAGCCCCACACGTCACCTTTCGGGGGGGGGGGGAAGAAGGAGGAAAAGGGATAGCGAGAGCTAGACTGACCCTACCTTAACAAGCAGCCGGCAGTCAAACTATCACTTTTGAGGTGGGGGAAAAAAGGAGGGAATAGTGGGAGCTTGACTTACCCTACCTTAGCAAGTAGCCAGCAATGAAACTATCACTTTCGGGAGGGGGGAAAAACAAGGGGGAATTAGCGAGAGCTTGACTTACCCTACCTTAACAAGTAGCTAGCAATGAAACTATTGTTACTATATATTCCCTCGCTACTCCTATCTACAGAATTTTTCCCTCACACTCCCCCATACCAAGACTTATAGTCAAGGAGTATAGAAAATAGGCGAGGAAAAAAAGTTTAACATATGGGGAAGTAGAGTAAGGGCAACAAATCTTCTACTGACTGTACGACTTAACCAGTAGAGGAAATAATTGGATGAACCATTGATATACACAAATATGGAACTTAAAAGCCTGGAGTGCCAATGTCCACCTCAAGAGGCGTCTGTTGGTTCCCTTAAAAGTTTCTATGTATATCAAAGGTTTGTGGTCCGTTTTAAAATGAATTCTTATCCCAGCAAATAACATTTAAGTTTGGAGATACCCCACACAAGGGCCCAAACATTCCTTTTCTATGGTGGAGTATCTCGTTTCTGCGGGAAGGAGTTCCGGCTTAGGAAGCATTACAGGAGGGAGTACCATCATGGTATTGTTAGCACCGCATCTAAGCCAGGTATTGGTGAGGCATCAGTTTCTTAAACAAAATGTTTTATTAATAATCTGGGAATCTTAAGGTATACGGTTTTCGAAAAGATACTTTTAATCTCATTAAACTTTTCCCGAGCTACATCGGAAAGTTCAAGAGGTTCCTTCACAGACTTTTTAAGGAAAGTCGGATTTTAAAATGCCTGAAAGATCAGTAAGGTTCGTGGATTAAACCATGCATAAATAAATTTACAGAACCTAGAAAGAAAGCTCGCATGAGCTTTCTTGGTTTTGGGGGAATTTAAATTCTAATATAAAGCTTTTGATCTTACTGGGGGAGAGGCTTGCAGAGAGTTATTAGAAAGTATCAGTCCAAGATATCTATCTTAGTTATACCCAGGGAAGCATTTCTTTGGCTTGGCAGTGAGGCCATGTGAGCGTAACCCTACGCAAAATGATGTTAATGTTCGGATATGTTCGCCCCACGTGGTTGTCACTTAGTAAATGTTATTCAAATAAACTGAACATTTGGCATATTACCCAGACCTTTCTCATCAGTCTCACGTAGGTTTGCACAGGCAGTTACCAAAACGAAGGGCATAGTTCTATAGTTGCATCAGTCCTTGGTTGTAGGAAAAGCAGTGGTACTGCTTAGAAAGAAGGATCTAACATTACTTGTGATATTTGCCTGCGCAATATCAAAAATCTCTGAAAAGAAGGAAGAGTCATTAAAATTTGTGTAGATCGCTATCTATTAAGGGCACATAGGCTCAGCATCCCACCGAGTTATAGCATTAAGGCCTCTGAAAGTCAATAGCAAGTCTATATGAATTATCATCCTTCTTAAGCATGACTACTGATTGTGAACAATATGAAGATACTGAAGGTTCAATGATTTAAGTTTAATAATTTGTCTACCTCTCGGTCAAATGCTTCCTAAGGTGAACTGGAAGAATGGGTATAATTTTCGTTTGATTGGACTGTCTGTCACCTAAGTCAATCTTATGGACTACCGGTGGGAGGTAACAACTGGAATATCAGTAAAGACGTCTGAAAAGTTACTCACACATTGAAGTAGTTCATGTCTCTTATGGTATCTCACAAGATTCATTAATATAATGTTGGTTGGTCCGAGTGGTCAAGAGTCACCAAGTTCATGTAGTTCTTCATCATAGTCTAAGTTAGAGGTGTCAAGCTACACACACCTTACATTCTTCAGTTGTCTTATCAGTTCATTTGAAAAAAAACTAAGTCAAAGTTATTAAGGCAGTTGACCCGAATTTCTTCGGTAATATTTCTTATGGATGTTGATAGATAAAAACTTAGGTTTTCTTTTGACTTCTATGAGGTAGTCAACTTTCCCAAAAAATCTTTAATCTTTTATGGACTTTCCATGATACTAATAATTTACTTTGACATGATAAGCCAAAAGTACCAGAACTTCATCCCCTACTTTAAATTCTCCTCCTGATTTTGGAAATCAAATAGGTTTTGTACTGATCCATTGGACAAGCTTAGGTTTTTCGGAAAACTATGTCAGAGGTCTCCTTAAGTTTGGGATCTAGGTCAAGGAGGAGGAAACTGCGTTTTAAAGAGACTGAACCTCAGATTTACTCCTCATTAGTCCATAAGGTCAAGAAGGATGGGACAGTGGACCTATGGCCGCCTGTCTACCATAGAGAAGTTCAAAAGGTTGAAAACTCCAAAGTGTTCCTGGGAAAACTCCCTCATGGCAAAACAAGCACAGGGTAGGTAACGGTGCCATTCTAGGTTTAAGAGTGAGCAAAAGTTTCCTTAAAATTTGACTTTAGAATTGAATGCTGGCGATCACTCCTCCCATTGCAGCTGGGATGATAGGGTATGGTGAGGAGAGGCTTCACTCCCAGAAGTTGGTATAGATGTTGCATTAAGTAAGATGTGGAATTTGTTCCACGGTCAGACAAAAATTTCTTAGGGATGCCCACTCTGGAGAAGAGATGGAACAAAAGGCTTCAGCCACCTCTGTGAGTAGTTATGGTCTTTAGAAAAACGGCTTCAGGGAAGCTCGAAGCATAATCAACATGTTAATATATATCTATGTCCCCAGATGATAGTGAGAGACTAAAGGACCAACGATGTCAATAGCTTACTTTTCAAAAAGATACCGTAAAGACTGGCATTCTGACCATAGGTACTCGCCCTGGTACCTCGGGAGGATGACAGTTGGGCTACTTTACACGTTATACAATAGGGTAGTGACATCTGGAGGACATTTTTGGACCAAAAAATTGGTTTCCCTAATTTTATTTTTAACGGTTTTACGATAGCGAGAAATGTCCGCACTGGCAGGACATGAGCCAATTTTAAGAAAGTCTCTCAGCATTGACTTGGAACAACTAGATGGAATAGTCTATCTCATCTGAATTTAATTTGAAATACTGACTTGTAAAGATACCTTTATATATTCAAATTTATATGAAAAGTTTTTTCCTTTGGGAATACTGATTTTTGTTTTTAGCGGCATTATGGCAAATCTAAAAGAGAAGGGCAATTACGTTGTAAATTGACAAAAAGGAATCCTTCGATACATCTAAAGGCTTAAAGTCAGGGAAAATACAAAGGCATGGACAGTAGGAGAAGCCTGGGCTTTGTGTCGAGCCTAGTTCAAGGACATTTATGGTATCGGAGTGATATCTTCACTGTCATCGAACAAAGTGGACCGGTGATCTTACTACCTTGCTTTTCGAGAGTATCATCACTGGTTTTAATCCCACATGAATTCACGAGAATGGTCTCATCTGAACTTTCGAGGGGGGGCTTCTCTGATCTACAGAAAGTGGATCTGAAACACCTATGTCCCATCTTTGGTGATTGAAAGGTCCAACTAAGAAGGAATAATGGCACCTATTACATTACCTTATTAGTACGGAGCAAGAGTGATGGGAGCTAGTACGCCTTCAGACCCAAACTGTCAGAACCATTTAGACCTAATGTACAACGGATGGTAGGAACAAGTTTGTTCTGTACGGCCCAAGTAGTCTGAAACTATAGAAGAGGATGAGTTTCTTTAAGGTTGTGGGAACAGCTTATCAGAAAAATACTATACATGTGCATTTCAGTGTTCTCGCAAAAGGTAGATGCATTAAGTCCTTAACTGTTCCTGAACAGAAGGGTGCTTGGTCATCACAGTCTTATAAAAAATCTTCCACTTTTTGACCTTCTTAGAAGGAAACATAATCTGGAGTTTAATGTCCCTTAACCACCACACAAATGACAAACAGGAATTAAAAGAAGTCATTTTACTTTCCACTAGATGGGCTTCGATATTTCTTAAGGTCTGATGAACCCTTTGCCCTTAGGGTTCGATCCCTTTGGGGTCTTTATAGAATTGTGAGCCTCTGCATATCTGGTCAGCAGCCTCGCAACTTCCTCAGCTTTAATAGGTACGTTCTCTGATGAATGTTCGTATCTGGTGAGGAAGAAGAGCTGTCGTGAACTGGTCAGCAACCATGAAGTCTCGAAGAGATATCATAACTGATGATCAATTCCTGAACTCTCTATCCAAAGTCGAAACAAACGAAAGAGTGTTACCTTGTAACTGTGAAAGTTTCTGGCCAGGTGTAAGGTGGCCATACCTGAAATCTTTTCTGTAAGAATTAGCTGGTTTTTTGATATGCTTTAAGGATTGCCTTCTTCAGTAGGTTATAATTACATTATGATATCCTGAGTCAAAAGTTGTATAGATATTCAAGGCCTTGTACCAGAAAATAACATCCTAACCTGGTAACTCAGGTGGTCAGCAGGCCATTCACAGAGGGTAGCGGGTATTTTCAAAACCTGTAATGTATAAGTTTTGTCTTCCCCCTCTGTGAAGGGAGGTAAATTCGGGTGCTGGGAATATGTGCACTTCGCTGCATGATGTTCAATTACTCCTCCCTTAATTGTTGTTGTGTAGAGGGTTAAACCTTTTTATTCTCTAATTCAAGCCGAGCTTTTTCGAGCTCGCGATCCTTTTCTCTCTCTATTAACTCAAGTTCTCTGCTTTTTCCTCACGTTCTCTAGCTTTTTCCTCAACTTCTCTATCTTGCTCTTACTCAAGTTCTCTTATTTTAGCTGTTCCTCAGTACTCTGGATCTTTCTTCACGATAAAGTCTATCACCGCCTCCTTTTTGTCTTCTCTCTCTCTTTCTGTCTTTCTTGGATTTCTCTCTAATTCTCTTCTTCCTTTTTCTTCCCTGTCTTTCAAGAGTTCTCTTTCTCCTTTTTTATCTTCTCTTTCCAAGGTTCTCTTTCTCCTTTTTCTCTTCTCTTTCTAAACTGATATCTCTTCTCTCTCAATTCTCTCTCTTTCTAGTCTTTCCTGGTTCTTAGCACTCATGAGATTCTAATTTTTTCCTGTTATTCCTAACTTACTTCCAGCGTTCATCAAAACTGGTATTCCTCTATTTGAAGAATAACTTAAACTATCAGGGGAAATGAAAACGGGTAATTAAAGAAACGGAGGGTTCATTTCTGCTTCCTGCTCAACTGTAAATAAAGCAGAGGGATCGATCCCTGTGCAATTAAAACAATATGTATTAATTAAAACGAGGGTTCTATGCTGGATCCAGCAAACTGTAAGTAGAATGGGGTCACTTCTTGACATTCCAATCTTCTCACCAACAAATTCAAGAGTGTCCTATGACAGTTCCCTTGATATAATAAAGAGCTCAATGAAAACAAATTGTCACTCGGATAATCTCGGGTCTAGAGTCTTAATCCTCCAACAGTGTTTGAAAGCTCACAGAACAAAAATTGATGGCAGAATTAACTAGTTATTCCTGACTTGACTTGATTTACAAGAAATTGAGAATTAACAATCACAATCTTTTAAATACCCTGTCTGTAGGCTACCATAGAGACAAATGATTACTCAATGGCTGGTGGTAACCATCTGTGGTATGCCAGCGTTTGAAGTTCCAATGGTAGATACGAGATGGAGTTGAAATCTTGATTCAGTAGAGTTGTTCCTGCAAGGTCGGCACTTGTGAAGGCTTACTCAGCCCTGTAACAACTTCAGCAGTTATTACAAGGGTGGCTCCTCCTCAGGAAAAATTAATGAACAAAAAAAGAAAATAATAACAGACAAACATAAACACTTTATTATATATAAAAATATAAAATATTAAAACACTTAAATAGAAATATTAAATCCTACATTTTAAAGAAAATGAAAAAATGAAAAATATAAGTGATAACTGAATGCAACGCTTAATATAAATACTTGGGTTGTCTGGTGTTGGTGCAATGTGTTGATGAAATCGTAGCTGTTGCTGATGATGGGGGGGAGCTGTCGCAGGTGTTGGTTACAACCCACCGGTTCGTTCTTCCACAGTTATATCCGTGGAGTATTCTATCCCGATGACAGGGAAAGCAGGTTCTTTTACCGTTGCATATGATGAGGAGTTACGTCCTGCCAATTTCATACAAGTGCCAGGTAATTAAATCCAAAAAGGGAAGTTCGGACGTTAGTCCATTCCATCAGTTATACTCGGTGATTGGCAGGTGACCTCTCTGTCATCCATGCTGGAAAGATAGACAGGTTAATCACCTGGATTTAAGAAAATCACTCTCCATATAATTTACAATACTAATGATGTGGTGATTTATTTACAAGTCAACTTAGAGCAGATGAAAGAGACTAAGTTTATTATTGGTCAAAAGTGAAGCTTTTAACCAATAAATCACTAGAAACAAGGCCAAGGCATGTACTTACAGTAGTGGCTGGAGCTGTGAGTCTTAGTGATTACTGTTTGGACCGGAAGCCCCAAACGTCTACTTTCGGGGGGGGGGAAGAAGGAGGGAAAAGGGATAGCGGGAGCTAGACTGACCCACTTAACAAGCAGCCGGCAGTCAAACTATCACTTTCGGGGTGGGGGGGAAAGGGAAAAAGAAAAAAAGGTGGGGAATAGTGGGAGCTTGACTTACCCTACCTTAACAAGTAGCCGGCAATGAAACTATCACTTTCGGGGAGGGGGAAAAAGGCGGGAATAGCGGGAGCTTGGCTTACCCTACCTTAACAAGTAGCCGGCCATGAAACTATTGTTACTATATACTCCCTCGCTACTCCTATCTACTGAACTTTTCCCTCACAAGTAACCTTTAACTTGGACACAAAAGTAGCCTTACCCACAAAGTTGATTACGTCATCCAGACGAGGAAGAGGGTAAGCATCTGTGATTGTGACCTCATTCACCTTTCAGTAGTCTGTACACATACGAAACCCTCCATCAGCTTTTTTAACAAGGATGCACGGTGAAGCCCACGGACTAGATGACCCCTCCACTAACCCATGCTCTAACAGAAATTCTCTTCCTCTGAAAATAGCCCCTTTCTTTTCAGATTAGCTGTAGGGGGGGAGTTTTAAAAGGTTTTGGGTTTCCTACTCTAACTGATAACCTAAGTCATGAAGGTGGACAAAAGGGGCCTTGGGGCCCGTTTCCCTAGGAAAATTCAAAAGGTGAAAAACCCCAAGAGTCACTTGGAACTTTCCTCATGGCAAAAAAACCACGGGGAGGTAACGATGCCACCGTTAGTTTAAGGGGAGAAGGTTTCCTTAAAAAAGGATTTGAGAATTGAATGCTGGGGGCCAATCCCCCATTTCAGCTGGGATGATAGGGATTCTGAAGGCTTCACTCCAGAAGTTGGTAGAGATGTTGCATTATTTGGTGAATTGTGTCCCACGGTCGACAAAATTTTATCTAGGGATGCTAATCTAGAGAAGTGGACAAAAGGGCTTCACCACCTCTGTAGTATTTATGGACTTTAAAATTCCCCCATTATCACAACATTTTCTATCAACCATGAATTTTTCCCCTAACAGCTCACGCACCCCCTTAAAGGGTTTGCGGGCTATAAATCAACCCAAAATTTAAATTTTTGCACGCCCCTCGGGGAAATGAAGCCAAACCGATTCTGAGTTCGATGTTTCAAATTTTTTTGTATCATGTCTAAGAAAAATTTTTAAATTTTTCCCCGACATACATCGCCAAACCAACATTTCCCGTTGACCCTATCATGGGAATAGTTCATAAAACCCCGTATGTTTCATTCAGAAGGGATTTCTCTATCTTTTAGGTTGAACAGGGCCTGTTTATACCAAAATACTATATTCTTTCACTTGCAAGTATTTTTTGCTCATCTATCTTAAATTTTTAGACTCCTACTATTTGATAGTAAACCTTAAGTCACCGTTGCCCCCATACTTCTTTTTTTTGATCAATGATTTGACATTACTAGCAACTTTTTTTGAATTTGTTTTTAAAATACCCTGAGGTTTCCCCGGGAAAACTGCTGTTTTTTAACCCATGCGCAGCCGATTGTTTCCCACAAACACCCCTACCCATAATCTTCAGTTTAAAAATTTCCAGCAAGTATCAATTACCCTCTCAATTGAATTGGCTAATAAAACCCATTCCATCCCCAGAGAGATGAACCCCATCCCTTGCATACATATCACGTTTGCCAAAGAAATGGTCCCAGTTATCAATAAATGGGATTGCAAGTTCCTTGCAGTACCTGTCTAGCCAGCGATTTATACCAATTGCCCTAGACATCCATTCATTGCCCACTCCCTTTCTAGGCAAGATGCTACATATAACTGGGATCCCCCTTAGACCAAAACTACTTCTATGGCTGACCTGTACTTATCCAGCAGCTCCTCTCTCCTGCCCTTCTCAATGTCATTACCCCCAGCTTGTTCCCATTACCTGCCATAATATTATCCAACCTGCTGACTATGTCGCCAACACCAGCTCCAGGAAGACACACTCTCTGTCTGACCTTTCTGTCTCTGTTACAAAATGCACGGTCCATATATCTTACCTAAGAATCGCCTATTAAAATATTCTTACCTTGATTAACAGGGGAATCAGTGATACCTTCAAACTCACTAACCACTGAAGTACACTCGTCTTGGAGAACAGAGAATCGATTTCCTACCTTCGCATCTTCTCTATTAACACTCCTCATCTTCCTTCTTCCTGAACTGTGAACCACTTGCCACTTAAAGCGGCTGCCACTATCACTGCTGGTGACCATTTTCTCCTCACCAGCTAAATCCTTCTCACACTCGCTCCCAAACTCATCTATGCGAAGCAAAAACACTTCCTATTTTCATCCTGAAGAAGTAGAATCTCCTTTCAACACATGAAAAACCCGGGATTCTAAAGCACTACAAACAAGCCATTGTATGGGTAACAGCCCACGCTAACTCCCAAGAGCTTAGCGGTATGACCGCACTTGACCACTGACCTCAGCGTATTGTGTGGTTTACATGCCTAGCATGGGTAGGCATTTCGAGCACACTTAAATTAATTCTTAATATTAAATCCTTACAGATTTGGTATTAAACTAATTTGTGAGTTTAGCAATGTGAATGCTTTTGTTTGGCACAATACAAGTGTGTATTGGAGTACATAGAAAAGCTTAAAACAGTTAGGATTCATTTTTTAAGATTTAAAATTAGTATTTCCGGGTTATAGTCAGGGGTGATGAGTGTAATTGTGAACCACCAGTGGTTATCATGTGTTAGTTGTCGGGTGGATCAGGGAGATAAGATGTTTTCTAACTGTGTTTTTTAAAGTGATGAATGTGTCGCAGTTCTAGAGTTTTCAGTTTGGGGTTCCAGATTTTAGGTCCTTTGAAATACATTGAATTTTTGTAAAGTTTAGTCGAACACGGGGGGAATGTCATAGAGATTTGGTCTGGGCTTTATGCCCTTTGGGTCCGTCACAAATAAACAAGAAAGCATTTAGGTAAAGGTTAATATTGGAATTTAGGTCCTGTAGTATGATTGCCACAGTAGTAAGTGTGGATGTTTGAACAGGGATAAGTTAGATCTATGAAGAGTGGGGGGTTTTTTAGGGTGGGGGTTTGGTTACATGGGTTTTTTTTGGGTTTTACGGTGGTTCTGCGTTGAAACCCC
>NC_069450.1:4797159-4799882 GCF_026875155.1 Cherax quadricarinatus | reverse complement strand
TTTATCCTTTTGAGTAGGGGGAGGGGCAAGGGGTTGGTCTCTTCATGGTGCGCCCCTTTGGGTGTGATTGGAACCCGGGTAGGTAGGGTTGATTAGTTTCACGGGGGTTTGAGTGGGAAAATTTTATTTAGGAGTATGTAGACCTTATGAATTTTTGTAAAATCACGAGTCAAAAGTTTTTTGTGATTTTGGGTTTTCCTTATTGTTATAAGAATCATTTTTATAGGAAGGTTTATATTTATAAGTAAAATTGAGGTTTATGTCTTGTTTTTTTTTTAATCTGAAGATGGATTTAGCCTTGTATACACCTCTTTTTTTTTATTTTTGAATTGAATTGTACTTATGCACTATTACAAAAATAATAAGTATTTAGGGGGTTTATATATCCCCTTATTTTGTAGGAAGGCCCTATATATATTGGGGTTTTAATTAGTAACTTTAAACTTTGGTATTTGGTGTTTTTGGGGGGGAAACCCAATGTCTTTGTAAGTTCTATCATAGTTTGAATATTTAGTTTATTTGCAAAAAGTCTTTTTTAGCGTTTTATTTCTATGTATGTTTTAGTTTTTTTTCTTATGAATAAGTGCACATACACGATGTGTATATGCATGCGTATATGTATACAATATGATTGCAGGACTCTTCCAAATGTTTTATAATGACCCTGACTTTTTTTTGTTTGGAAGTTTTCTGGGTTGGGTTTTTTTAGTGAAATTGTTTTCTGCCATTATGGGAATTTTAATTAGTTATTTAGAAGGGGGACTGTACATACGGGGGGGGGGTAAAGTTCAGCTGTGTGGGCCTGGCAATAATAGTTTTGTAAAGGAGTTTGAAGATTATGTGGATTAAAAATATTAAATAACAAAGTGGAAAAATAATGCGATTGTATTTTTGGGGTTTTCCTTGGTATAATAATAATGAGTAATCTTACTTAAAAATAGTTCATTTGGGTGTAATGTATATGGGGTGATGGGAAAAGGTGAAACACAACGTTTTAAACGCGTGTTATTTAACAATGGTTTTTTAAAAATTTTTGAAGAACTGTACGTGTTCTTTTATTTTAATTTTAAAGTATTGTGTTTTTTAAATAAAAATAAAAAAAAAAAAAAATTTCAGTTAATAAATGGTAATGTAGATAAATTAGAGATGATAAAACTTTTTTGGGATAAATCAAATGTTTTTGGAAGGGCTTAGTGTTTTTTGGAAATGTTCAAAGGTGTTTATGTATATTCAAATGATTTATGAGAGTTTTGAAGTATTCTGGGGTTGTTCTGTTGGAGATGATAAAGGTTGTGGTAAGGATATTGAGAAAAAGGGGTCCAAAAGAGTTGAGAGTGTTTTGAAGGTTTCAAAAAAGTGAGGTGTGTGGTGTTGGGGGGTTTTGTGTGTGGGTGTGTGTTGTTTGTGGTTGGTGTTGTGTGTGGTGTGTGTGTGTTTGGGGGTCATAGAGTTTTGTGAAATCTTTGGGTTACAGTGATTTTAGGGATTTTAGTGGGTGATAGGCATTTTTGGGTTGAAATGTGATTTTTTGTGGGTGAAGGGGTTTTTTGGGAGATGGGTAGGGATGGGAAAAAGGGGGAAAATGGAGAGGGGTATGGGGAGGGTTTTATTAGAAATTTAATTTAAATATGGGGAGATTTTAAATGAAAATAAAAGGGAATGTGTGAAATTTTAAAAAAAAAAATTTTGGAATTGAAAAAATTTTGATATATTGGAAAAGAATGGAGGGTGTTGAAACATGTCGCAATAGTTGGGTAGTGAGATTAGGTTTGATGCGAGTATAATATCAATTTATGTGGATACAAGGAAGGGGTATGAGAAGGATTTTTTTAAAGAATTTAGTAATGTAAAGAGGAATGTGTATTACTTTTAAAAGATTCAGTAAAAAAAGGGGGAAAAAAAATTGTGAATAAATTGGTAATTGATGAGGGTTGGGGTAATGAAAGTCGAACTAGAGATCCCAAAAAAAAGATGATATAAGTGGGTTGTTTTTGTGACTTTTCTGATGAAATTAGTTAAAACGAGAAAAAATTGTGGGTTGTGGGTGTTGGGGGTTGTGGGTGTTTTTGTCGAACTAGTGATGTCGAAAAAGTGGTTAAAAGTTGTGGGTTGTTGATGTGACTTTTTTCTGATGAAATTAGTTAAAACAAAGAAAAAAAATTGTGGGTTGTGGGTGTTGTGGGTTATGGGTGTTGTTGTCGAACTAGAGATACCGAAAAAAGTGGTTTATAAGTTGTGGGTAGTTGTTGTGGGGGTGTGGGTGATGTGGGATGTGGGTCTTGTGGGATGTGGGTGTTGTGGATTGTGGGTGTTGTTGTCAAAAACTAGAGATACGGAAAAGGGGTTTATAAGTTTGTGGGTTTGTTGAGCTTTTCTGATGAAATTAGTTAAAACGAGAAAAAAATTGTGGGGGCGAGTGATGTGTGTTGTGTGTGTTGTGGGGATGTGGGTGATGTGGGTTGTGGGTGTTGTGGGGTGTGGGTGATGTGGGTTGTGGGTGTTGTGGGATGTGGGTGTTGTGGTGTTGTTTGTCGAACTAGAGATACCGAAAAAGGGGTTATAAGTTGTGGGTTGTTGTGCCTTTTTCTGATGAAATTAGTTAAAACAAGAAAAAATTGTGGGTTGTGGGTGTTGTGTGATGTGGTGTTGTGGGTTGTGGGTGTTTGGGATGTGGGTGTTGTGGTTGTGGGTGTTGTGGGTTTGTGGGGTTTGTTGTCGAACTA
>NC_069450.1:4787159-4792159 GCF_026875155.1 Cherax quadricarinatus | reverse complement strand
AATACTTTTTACAATTCAAAAAGGGACAAATAACCTTATTCAACTAAAAATATGTTGGTTCTCCCTTACCATGAAAACTTGATTGATATGCCTTCTCTTCTTAAGACTTTTAATATCAAAGTTGTATTTAAAAATCTTGATACAGTAAAAAAAAAATGAGGATCAGGCAGGACTTCAAAGAGACCTGGACAGACTGGACACCTGGTCCAGCAAATGGCTTCTCGAATTTAATCCCGCCAAATGCAAAGTCATAAAGATAGGGTAAGGGCACAGAAGACCACAGACAGAGTATAGGCTAGGTGGCCAAAGACTGCAAACCTCGCTCAAGGAGAAAGATTTTGGAGTGAGTATAACACCGAGCATATCTCCGGAAGCACACAGCAACCAGATAACTGCTGCAGCATATGGGTGCTTGGCAAACCTGAGAACAGCGTTCCGATACCTTAGTAAGGAATCGTTCAAGACACTGTGCACCGTGTACGTCAGGCCCATACTGGAGTATGCAGCACCAGTTTGGAACCCGCACTTGATAAAGCACGTCAAGAAATTAGAGAAAGTGCAAAGATTTGCGACAAGGTTAGTTCCAGAGCTAAGGGGAATGTCCTATGAAGAAAGATTAAGGGAAATAGGCCTGACGACACTGAAGGACAGGAGTGTCAGGGGAGGTATGATAACGACATATAAAATACTGCGCAAATAGACAAGGTGGACAAAGACAGGATGTTCCAGGGAGGGGACACAGAAATAAGAGGTCACAATTGGAAGTTGAAGAGTCAGATGAGTCAAAGGGATGTTAGAAAGTATTTCTTCAGTCATTGAGTTGTCAGGTAGTGGAATAGCCTAGAAAGTGGCGTAGTGGAGCCGGAACCATACACTGTTTTAAGACAAGGTTCGATAAAGCTCATGGAGCAGGGAGAGAGAGGACCCAGTAGCAACCAGTGAAGAGACACGGCCAGGAGCTAAGACTCGACCCCTGCAACCACAAATAGGTGAGTACACAAACACACACACAGGTGTAGCGACCAGTGAAGAGGCGGGGCCAGGAGCTATGACTCGACCCTTGCAACTACAACTACGTGAGTACAACTTGATGAGTACAACCAGGTGCCAGGTCCGTGGAAAGTTGAGTGTCAGTGCGCATCACAATCAGAAAAGGAAGGTGAAGGTAACAGTTACATAAAAACAATTTGAATCAGTGCCAGGAGTGAGAGTGGAAGGCCATAGGCCTAGAGTGGGTGTAGGTGGTATTGCCACATCCCAGTACCAAACCAGAATAAGTGAGACCCAAGCCAGGGTGATAAGAGATAAGGACAGAAGAGTTAGTGAATACCGTGTATACAGTGATAGATGAGTTAGTGAAGACAGTGAAGAAATCATAGACAAAGCAGGAGCCAAAACCTGAAGCATCTTACAGCAGAGAGCTGGATGCAGTGCTGTAGGCGTAAAGTACACAACCTTTTTGTAATTGCAAGGAGAGTAGGCCCTTTATTTCTGATACCTGAAGGTCATTAATCCTGCTCTGGAGAGCTGAATATCATACTAGAGCACTAAACACTTATAAAATAGAGAAGATCTGGGGAGGGGAGTAGGGGATAAAAGGAACTGCACTGTGCACGCAGGCGCTAGGTCAGACAAAATACACTAACATTCAGTACGTAAAACTATTCAGGTATACACAAGTAAGTGCATAGGTTATTGTACACAGCAGCATATGTGTAGACCACGTATACCCCTCAACCCCATCCTTCCCTCTCTCCCCACCCCTCTCTACCCTTTTCTACTCTGTCTCTGTCACTCATACTCTTTTTTTTTTTTTTTTTTTTTTTTTTTTTTTTTTTTTTTTTTTTTTTTTTTTTTTTTTTTACACAGGCTTTGACAAGGTTAGGGATCCCTAGCTCTCTCTCTCTCTTCCCTCCCTCTCTCTCTCTCTCTCTCTCTCCTCTTCTCTCTCTCTCTCTCTCTCTCTCTCTCTCTCTCTCTCTCTCTCTCTCTCTCTCTCTCTCTCTCTCTCTCTCTCTCTCTCTCTCTCTCTCTCTCTCTCTTTTTTTATTTTTACACAGGGTCTGACAAGGTTAAGGATCCCTAGCTTTATTGACAAGCTATTTACAAGTTAAGAATTCCTAACTTTATTGGCAAGCTAAGAGCTGTTACCTACATCAACTCATTTGAAAGCATTTTTATTGCTATGAGACATACAAGTAGGGAACAGAATGAAGTTGGAGCCATCTGTGGGCCAGGATTTTCATCTGATCAACTGACTTTATCTCATTGACATCATTATGCTGTACGAATGTGTTCCTTACTCGAGTCATCCTGGGTATATAGGATCTCAGATGGAGTGATGTTCTGGAGAAGGGTACAGCCAGAGTGAAGTTGCTGCTTTCTGCCCATCTTGTGGCATAAAAGCTTGTTTCACGCTGTCCTCGAAGTGGATCCAAGTGTGGTACTTTGACAGTATTGGCCTTGTACGTAACAGTAAGGCCACCCACATCCCTCCTGTGTTGAAGGCTCTGCTGAAATGACACATCTATCCAGGATGGGTCCAGGCGAGAGATGAGACGTCTTGCTCTGTTCTCTACTCTACCAAGCAGTCGCAGATGAGAGGGGGGGCAGGCAAACCATGAAAGTGGAGCATACTCAAGGTGTGAGCATACTTGTGCCTCGTACAGAATCTTGCAACCCCTACTGTCAAGCAGATGCTAGATATGGCGAAGTGCTGTAAGCTTCCTGGCTGCCTTGTTTGCAAGATTTGCAATATGGTTCTTCATGGTTAGTTTGGAGTCAAATTTCACCCCAAGGATATCAACTTCTTCTCCAGGTGCCAACACCCTCCTATTCATCCTTACTACTGCACCACTCTCTCTCTCTCTCTCTCTCTCCCTCCCTCCCTGGCTTCCCCCGCACTTCCCTCTCATCCCTAGTCTTCTCCCTATCATTCTCTCTCTCCCTCTCTCTCCCTGTCTCTCTCACTTTCTCTCCCTTTCTCTATCTTCCTCCCCTCCCATCTCTCTCGTTCTCTCTGTCTCTCTTCCTCTCCCTCTGTCTACCTACCAATCCATCTCCCTACCTCTTCCTCTCCACCTTCCACCCATTTTCCTTTCCTCCTCCTCCACCCTGGCTTCTCCCTCTTCCATCTCCTTCCTAGCCTCTTCCCTCACCCCCCACACACACTCTGAAAATACATAAGCTTGTTTCTGGGGTAAAATAATAAAAAAAATGGGTAACCAAAGAGGGCTGAGACTCAGGGGTCTGGTGGACAAACCCGAGAGAGAAGAACCTGGGAGGAAAGATTGGGAGGTAGAGCTCAAAAAAATGGAGGAAGAGTGGGGAAGGAAGCTAGCAGAGCTTGGCAGGAGAATGGAGGAGAGGATAACTGAGGAGAGCATGAAGTGGGGACTACAAGTCTTAGCAGCAGAAGATAAGATAAAGTGCTTAGATGAGGAGCTAAGAAGTCTGAAACAGATTAGAGAGACAAATGACAGTACAGACATGACATCAGGAACATCTATACCAATCACAGACAAGGGGACTGTAGGGATCCAGGAAAAGATATGCACAATTGAGAGACCTGTAGACAATGAAAGAGCTATGACACATGCAGAGACTCCAACAGACAACTGCAGTGGCAAGGAACAGGTGAGCAGGAAAGGCAGTTCACTGAGCATAGGGGCTGCAGCAAGGGTAGGGAATGAAGGCAGGAACGTTTCGATGGAAGGAACTAAAACCCCTCAGAGGATACAAAGGGAGACACAGTGGGAGGAGGAGAGGGAGAGGTCAGTGTTTGTCAATGGGCTCCGAGAAGTCGAAGGGAAAACCCACGATGAAGGAAACCAGGAGGAGAAGAAAGTGATCGAAGGTATCATGAAAGCAATAAGTGAGGGAGACATGACCCAGGTGACAAATTTTCGGAGAACTGGTTGGTTTGCGAGTGGAAGGAAATGGCCAGTCAAAGTAATCTTCAAGGCAGAATCAGCTCGAACCAGGATCCTGCAGGAGAAAGCACGACTCAAGGACAAACCAGAGTACCAGAGTGTGTACCTCGATTGCGACAGAACACAAAAGAAAGGATGATACTGAGAGAGAGAGTGAAAAGATGAAAGGAGGAACGAGATGCATTGATGAAGATGAGCAGAACCCAGGGCAAACACACCTTACAGAAACGCCCATAGAAGGACTCTAGCCACGACAACCCCAAAGCAACTAACCAATCTAAACCAAAACCCACACACTGTTCCCTCTGCCCCCACCCCCACATCACAAACCCCACCCCTACAGCAGCTCCCCAAGGGCACTCTGCCCTCACCCCCATCACAAACCCCACCAACACTGCAAACCCCTATATGCCCCCTCCAGGGCTCCACTCCCCCAACTCCAATATTTTCCCAGGACCACCATGACAGATAAGAAGTTGAAGGTGTAGTACACGAACGCAGATGGATTAACAAATAAATATGAGGAGTGGCATGAAAGAATCAATGAGAAGTCCACAGACATCAAAGCAGTCACAGAAACGAAACTCGCTGAGACAATAACAGATGCAGTCTTCCCATCAGGATATCAGATCCTGAGGAAAGACAGAAGGAGCAGAGGGGGAGGAGGGGTTGCACTACTCATAAAAAAACGATGGGGTTTTGAGGAAATGGAAGGCATGGGCAAGATTGAGAAAGGGACTGCACAGTAGCTACAATTCAGTCTTAGGAACATAAGGTAGTCATTGCAGTGAAGTATAGCCCTCCACAGAACTGCAGGAGGCCAAGAAAAGAATATGAAGAGAACAACAGAGCGATGGATGGACACACTGGCTAAGGTGGCACGAAGACAGAGGCGTCCTAAGGTGGGGCGGGGGGCGGGCCGCCCCTGATGACACCATTTAAGCATATTCCTTCTTCCAAAGGTGTATCTTCTGATTTCTCCAAACCGGCAACTATTCGTTTATGTAGTATAAGTTTAAAATTCCAAAGTAGATGTTTCTAAGCACTTATGTAGATCTTAAGATTTAT
>NC_069450.1:4734659-4782159 GCF_026875155.1 Cherax quadricarinatus | reverse complement strand
CATAGTGCCTCTGCTCCCTCTCTCAGGACCCATGGAGAGATGTTATCCGGCCCCATAGCCTTTAAGGTATCTAGCTCTCTCATAAGCCTCTTCACTTCTTCCTCGGTTGTGCGCATTGTGTCCAACACTTGGTGGTGTACCCCACCTCTCCGTCTTTCTGGAGTCCATTCTTTCTCCTCTGTGAACACTTCTTTGAATCTCCTGTTGATTTCCTCACATACTTCGTGGTCGTTTCTTGTTGTCTCTCCTCCTTCCTTCCTTAGCCTGATTACATGGTCTTTGACTGTTGTTTTCCTCCTGATGTGGCTGTATAACAGCTTCAGGTCAGATTTGGCTTTCTCTGCTATGTCGTTTTCATATTGCCATTGGGCCTCCCTTGTTACCTGTGCATATTCATTTCTGGCTCTACGACTGCTCTCCTTATTCTCCTGGGTCCTTTGCCTTCTGTACTTCTTCCATTTTCTAGCACACTTGGTTTTTGCCTCCCTGCACCTTTGGGTGAACCATGGGCTAATCATGGCCTTTTCATTATTCCTGTTACCCTTGGGTACAAACCTCTCCTCAGCTTTCTTACATATTGTTGTTACATATTCCATCATCTTATTTACTGGCTTCCCTGCCAGTTCTCTGTCCCACTGAACCCAGTTCAGGAGGTTCCTCATTCCCGTGTAGTCCTCCTTCTTGTAGTTTGGCTTTATTTGCCCGACATTTCCTGCTTTCCACTCCACTTGTAGCTCTACTGTATATTCAAAACTTAAAACCGCATGATCGCTGGCCCCAAGGGTCTTTCAAAAGTGATGTCCTCAATATCTGCACTACTCAAGGTGAATACTAGGTCCAGTCTCGCTGGTTCATCCTCTCCTCTCTCTCTCTGGTAGTGTCCCTTACGTGTTGGTACATGAAGTTTTCCAGTACCACCTCCATCATCTTAGCCCTTCATGTATCTTGGCCCCCATGTGGCTCCAAGTTCTCCCAATAGATTTCCATGTGGTTAAAGTCACCCATGATCAGTAGCTTTGCCCTGCATGCATGAGCTCTTCTGACCACTGCAGCCAGTGTGTGTCAACCATCGCTCTAATGCTCTCATCATACTCTTGCTGTTCTCTGGTGAGTTATACATCACTGCAATTACCACCTTGGGACCTCCAAACTGAAGCATTCCTACTATGCAATCTCTTGCTTCTCCACTGTCTCCACTCTCCATCTCATCAAAATTCCATCAGTTTTTGATCAGCAGTGCAACTCCTCCACCCCTCCTGTTCCCTCTGTCTTTCCTCAGGATCTGATATCCCACTGGGAAAATGGCATCTGTTATCTTACCTGTGAGCTTGGTTTCTGTGAGAGCTATGATGTCCGGTGATGCCTCTTTGTCTCGTGCCACTCCTCCCACTTATTTGTTATTCCATCACCGTTTGTGTACCATACCTTCAGTTTCCTCTCCTGAGAGGGTGGGAGACCTGGTAGTGTACTGTGGGATTCTATATCTGAGTGTTGGATAAGAGCTGTGAGTATGGATTGTAGATTGTGTTGGGATAGTATGATTGGTTGTGGGGTTCTGGGGATGGTTCTGTGTGTGCTTTGATGTGTGTGTGTGTGTGCATGTGTGTGTGTGTGTGTGTGTGTGTGTGTGTGTGTGTGTGTGTGTGTGTGTGTGTGTGTGTGTGTGTGTGTGTGTGTGTGTGTTTGTTGGAGGGGGAGAGGTAGGGAGAGGAGGAGAGGGATAGAATGTGGGAAGGGGAGACAGTGGCAAAGGGGAAGAGAGATAGAGGAAAGAGAGGGGAGTAAGGGAAGAGAGAAGGAAAGGAAGAGAGTGAAAGGCAAAGGGGGAGAGAGGAAGAGTGCAAGAGAAAAAAGGAGTAGGAAGAGGAGGAGAGAGAGAGAGAGAGAGAGAGAGATTGTGTGTGAGGGGGCAGTTGGTGGGTTTGTGGGTGTGGGTGTTGTTATGCAGAAATGTGGGATACCTGGGGGCTCGAGCCTTGTCTAAGGACAAAGGTAAAAGTTACACACCTCTCAAGCATAAACAGGCCACCCAGGGCTATCCCAGTCAAAACAGAAAGCGCTAAACCAGCATGTGTTACTTCAATGGGTTGGTTAACAGAGGGTTAGGCAAAAATCCCAGTTAGGAAAATATATTTATTTATTCAACATAACACTATATACACTCTCTAGAAACACCTTAATCCTAAACGCCCAAATGACGGTACACAAGAAACAGCTGGCTGGAGGTCCAGCCACCGTAACCACTAGGACTAGTCAGCACCAGGCCGTCACTACTCCACTTCAAACCCCATTTCTTATTTCCTCATCCCACAGCACCCTGACCATGTCAGAGCCTAGGTGGGCATACAGGTAAGCCATTGGTTTGAGTTGGCTAAACAAAAGGAGTACAAAACTACAAACTTAGCTTAAACACACAGCATCTCCGACGCCAGCCTCCACACCATGCTGACCCCATGTGATTACCTCAGCCACGCTTACTCCGCATACCCAAACACACTTGGAAAATAACTACCTAGAAGGATTTCTTCATAATTACAGTTAGAGTACTTTACAGTGCCCCCAAATGCACATTATGAATTATAAAATTATTCTTTACAATTATAATATTCATACTAATATGACACCCTTCTCTACTGTATATACATTACAATGTCATGCAGAACTCTGCATAACACCCCCACCCCCAGACCATAGGTCTCACTCTGCTAGGAAAAAGAAAGAAAATAAACCCCACATTAAGGTCTGAGGCAACGGGCAAAATGATAACTGGGGAATGACCACCATACAATCATGGTCTTTTGGTACTACAAATATGCAATATTAACAAACTGAGGTACTAGACTGCTGACATGTGAATCTCGCCGAACATAAAAGTGATCAAGTTCTATGCCAAATGAGCCCACAGTCATGCTCTAAGACAATTGTGTTAGGAAAAGGCACCATCACAACACAGCGCTCGCCAGACACTGGCGTTGATGCATTTTACTTAAATTACATCAAACAAACTTATAAACGAGCAAGTTAACTTTGTACAAAAGTGCCCGAGGAATGCCGTTTTTATGAAGTAACATCAAAGCTCAGTATGTTGCAAGGCAGACCAAACTATATGTGCCAACAAAAAATGCTTAAACAGTAAGTACATTTTCCAGAAGCAGTTCAAAGAAAACGAAAACAGATTTTACGTGTTAAATTCTACTTAGAAAGCAACATCACATTATCACTCCCATCTCACAGCAATTTTTAGTAGACGAAACTGGTTCCCCATGACACACCTCTGCGAGAATCAGGAGAGCACACGAGAGGGAAAAATATCAGGCCCCACAAACAACAGGTGAATAGTCACATAAGGGGTTGGTGGCACTGTGGCCATAAAACTCTGGAGTCATCATTGAAGACCCCCAAAAGGTGGGCCTCCCAGGCCAACACCTACATGTCATTCCAAGGACCCTGGAGTCACCCCAGCGGTGATCCAAAAAGAATAAAAAAAAATTAGAAGGTCCTGGAGAGCCAAAACACCTTGGATCAAGAGTCATGACCCAAACAGTGGGAGGCATCACCACCAGCCCCACATTCACTAAAACATTAGGTCCAACAGTCCCTACACCAACGTAAAATGGAGGCGAGACATCCCAGCCAACACCAAAAAAATGTAGCATACCTTACCTAGGCATGGCACTTGATGTGACTACCCCCAAAACACACACAAAACACAAGGGAATCCTGATACCTCCAACTCCAGTTCAACCTGCCCTTCTCCTTTGGGTGGTCCAGGGTTCCATCTACTCGTCTACCGCAAATCACTGCAAAATAATAGATAAGTGATCTATACACTACATCGTGCACTTTAAACACGAGACAAGGCATCAGTAACCACATTCTCTGCTCCCTTCACATAATGAATCATAAGATTAAGAGGTTGGAGAAACAAGGCCCACCTTGTAAGTCTCTGATTGTGGTTCCTCATTAAGTGAAGGAAACGTAAAGGATTATGGTCACTATACACAGTTATAGGGTGAACTGATGATGATATATGCACCTCAAAATGTTGCACTGCTAACACTAAAGCAAGAGCCTCCTTTTCTATGGTGACATAGTGCTGCTGGTGTTTCTTCAGTTTTGCCGAAAAGTAGCTGACTGGCAATAATTGTCCCGCTATTTCTTGCAGTAACACAGCCCCAACACTAGTATCACTGACATCTACTTGTAGAGAAAATGGCATTGTGAAATTAGGACTAGCCAGCACAGGAGCACTTGTAAGCAAAGCTTTTATATGTTCAAATGCCCTCTGACACTTCATATCCCACACAAATGTACGCTTGGGGCTAGTCAGGTCAGTGAGTGGAGAGGTCACCTTTGATAAATTTGGACAGAACTTTCTATAAAATGTTACCATGCCCACAAAACGCATAACCTCTTCCAGGTCTTTCGTACAGGATAATTGTCTATAGCCTCCACCTTGGCATTCACTGGGGCCACCTTCCCCTGGCCAATAACATGTCCTAGAAAAGTTACCTGGGCTTGCCCAAAAACACTCTTTGCCAAATTAACTGTGAGCTGAGCACCAGCGAGCCTAGAGAAAAGCTCTCTAAGCTGCCTCACATGCTCTGTCCAACAGTCACTAAAAATAACCAGGTCATCAATATAACACCTCACGCCGTTTAGGCCACGTATAACTTCATGCATTCTGCATTGAAAACAGGAGGGTGCATTACGAAGCCCAAAGGGGAGAACTTTGTACTGAAAAAGCCCATCTGGTATTACAAAAGCAGAGATGTCATTGGCACATGGGGTTAAAGGTATCTGGTAATAACCCTTCAACAGGTCTAACTTACATATTTAGCTACCCCACTGCATCAATGACATCATCCATTCTGGGAAGAGGAAAACAATTGGCCTTAGTTATTAAATTAACCTTACGGTAGTCAGTGCACATCCTCATGGAGCCATCTGGTTTGGGAACCATCAGACAGGGGGATGCCCACTCACTCTCGCTTGGTATTATTAAATCATTGTCAAGTAGAAATTTCACCTCCTTCTCCATACTTTTTCTCTTTTGTGGGTTCATTCTGTAAGGGACCTGCCGAATTGGTTCAGCTTCGCTTACATCTATATCATGGGGCTTTAGCTTGCTTACAAGAGGGATGTCCCCAAAGAAATCCTCAAAATTCCAGAGAAGCTGAACCATCTCAGCAACCCTTTCCTTACTAAGACCTAACATACATTGTGAAGGATCTTTTAACAATGCCCTGTTACTAAGGTGTACATCTGTGGCCCCCTGTGCATCAGTGTCTGCCCCTGGGTCACCTACTATATTTACACATGCCACACCTCTTTGGTGGTACCTTTTCAGCCTGTTTATATGTACCACCCATTCAGACTTCCGTTGCCCAGGTGTGTGAATTCTGTAATTTTGATCTGTGACCTTTTCCACTACCTTGCATGGCCCACTGAACTTTGCTTTTAAGGCATTACCAGGCACCGGCTCCAATGCTAGTACCTCCTCTCCCACTTCAAAGGTACAAGGCACGGCCTTGCTGTCAAATTGTTTCTTTACCTTGGATTGGCTGATGTGCAGGTTCTCAGCCGCCAGACGCTTCATGTGAGCCAAACGGTCTCTGAAAGCGAGAAAATCCTCCGAGAAAGCAGCCTCACAATCCTCACCAAGCCAGCAATCCTTCAAAATCGTCAGTGCTCCCCGTACTTGGTGACCATAGATCAGTTCGAAGGGACTATAGCGTAATGAGTCCTGAGTGCTGTCCTGCATGGCAAATAAAATGAGGGGGATACCCTCATCCCAGTCCTTCTGTTACTGGGCACAATAAGCCTGCAGCATAGTTTTGAGAGACTGGTGAAACCGCTCCACAACCCCTTGACTCTCTGGGTGATAGGCGGTGGAGGTCGTCATTTTAATATTAAACTACCCCAAAACCGTGCGAAAATGTTTAGATGTAAAATTTGACCCCTGATCTGTTTGAATTTCCTTAGGGATCCCGACCTGCATAAAAAATTTCACCAGTGCTCTCAAGACCACGAGTGTTGTAATTTTACGTAGTGGAATGGCCTCCGGAAATCTGATAGAGGAACAAATAATAGTAAGTAAGTACTGGTTTCCCATCTTGGTCCTGGGTAGTGGCCCCACACAATCCACCACCAGCCTGCTGAAAGGTTCTCCAGCTACTGTAATAGGGTCAAGAGAGGCAGGTTTAATTCCCTGATTAGGTTTTCCTACCCTCTGGCAAACTGGGCATGATTCTACATACTTACCCACTGATTCCCATCCCTGGGGCCAGTAAAAATGTTTAGAAATCTTGCCCATAGTCTTTTTAACACCTAAATTTCCTCCCATGGAAACATCGTGGGCCAAACACAAAACCTGATACCTAAATGGTTCCGGCACCACCACTTGGTAGTGTGCCTGCCTTGCTCCATCATTAGATGTCACATCCGATAGGGTCTTTCACATCAAAATACCGTCTGCAAAAAAGAAACATTTAGTTAGTTGAGAGGCCTCTTCCTCGGTAACAGCAGATGACCGAATAGCTTTTAGGGTGTCGTCACACCCCTGGGCCTCGATCAGCTGCTCTCAAGTAGGAGTCGCCCCCCCCTATACCAGCTCCAAGACCCCCACTCAAACAGGGTCCTGCCTGGGATGGTTCATCACAACCCCAAGCCAACTGCAGGCTAGGCTCGAGGAATAGATTTCCCAAACCCAAATCATCCCCAGGATCTAAAGAGTCACAGAGACTGCCCTCTTATCTTTTGACATTTTCCTGGTTACTGCACACACCAGAAATAACTCGGGCAATGCAGCCCTAGCTTTTTCCTCCCAACTCTGTGAGGCTGGGTCCCTCCAAACCAGAGGTTCTTCACTTTCAAGACACACCCATGACATTATTGCCTAAGAGTAAGTCAACACCTGCGTATATCCTCTGTGATACCTACAGCTAAGTAACCACACTGGTATGCAGACTCCACCCATAACCTGTGCAATGGAGTCTTGACACTGAATCCGGTAATTCCTTTGAGCAAAACGTCCAACCCAGTGCATGTGTCATCCGACACTGGCAGTATGCCCCTACGAAGCAAGGTGTACGTGCTACCAGTGTCCCTCAAGACATAACACCTGTTACCCTACCTTCATTTTGGTGTAAGGCCATGGTGGACTTGCTTGTAAAGACCTTCATCCGAGGGTCCAAAACTGATGAGTTACCTGATATACCCGGAGGTGGTGCTTCAATATTAGCTACCATGTGGGTACCTGGTGTATCTACCTGAGAAACTCCAGCAAGCGCCTGATCTCTACACATATCTTGCAATACGGCTGCAGATGGCCCTGTTTATGACAATAAGTACAGTAATAGGGTTTAAAGGCCCCCTGCCCATTTGACCTAGGTTGGATCCCTTGACTCTGGGGAACTGGGCTCGTCCCACCTGTTCCTTGTAGTCCTGGACCTGTGACAGCTGACTTAAAACCTCCACGAGTGGGTACCGGAAAAACCGGAAAATTAGGCTTATTAAAACTCTGGTGGTTATTAGGCTGATAAATGGGTGGCTAAAAGTTCTGAAATTTCTTATTCCTATTGGTGGGTGGAGAAAACTTACCATTATTAGTGTAGGGTGTGGTAACTACTATCAAATTTTTTATTAGCTAAAAATCTGTCACCCAGCTTTAAAGCATTATTAAAATCATCAAGATCCTTCTCCTCAGGACATGCCTTAAGGTCAGGAGGAACATTTCTCAAAAGATCCTCTAACAAAATTAAGGTAATTACACCTTCATAATTGCCTACCACCCCCTTTGAGCGACACCACCTATTTAGAAGTGACATCTTCTCCTTACCATATTCCACCAAAGACTGCCCTGCCTGTAACTTTAGTCCTCTAAACTTCTGCCGGTACCTTTCCGGCAACATTTGATAAGCCAGTAAAACTACCTCTTTTAGCTTATGATAATCAGAAAAGACCGATCCCTCTAAAGAACTAACAGCCTGTAACCCTTTACCAACTAATTGGGTTCTTGCTAATGTCGCCCATTCCTTTTCCGGCCAAACTTGGGATTTGGCCGTACTTTCAAATAACAGAAAAAACTGGTCTGGATCTTTCTCTAGGAATTTGGGCACAAATTTTATGGCTTTATCCAAATGAAAAACATCTACCCTCGTGTCTGTGTCTGGGTGAGAAGCAAGCTGCCTCACTTTAGCTCTTTCTTTAGCCCTAAGCTCCTCTAAGGCTCTCTGTTCCTGGATCTTTGTATGTTCAATCCTTAACCATTCCTTTTCTTCCGCAACTAGGGCTAATTTATTTGTAAAATTACTACTTCCTTATCCAGGTCCCTAACATGGAAATTTGATTCAATGTCACCTTCCAAATGCATGTCATCCCCAGAATTTTCACTAGTGTCAGCCATTTTGGGAAATGATAGCACCAGATCTTGCTATCAGCCACAGAACTTACTGATGTAAAATAATAAAGCACACAACAAAGTACATACACTGCAGTAGTATATTCACAAGGAGTGATTGTCATGCGACTCCCTCAAATTAAACAGGATTGCACACAAAAAGAAAATCCTGGCAGAAAAAATGGAGCTACTGCACCTGCAAAGGTAAATTATTCCCAGGAATTTAGGTGAACATAACCCCCTAAAAATCAGCAAGATTGAACCTGCAAGGGTAAATTATACACAAAATATCAGGTATTAATAACACCCTAAAAATCAACTATATGGCACAGAAAGGTAAATTATTCACAGAGTATTACTTAATAATAACACCCTAAGACCAGCAATACTGCACACAAAGTTAAATTATTATTTTAGTGTGAGTGTTATAGTGAATGCTTCCTCTGACCAACCCAGTAAAGAATGATTATTGATTTTCCAGGTTCCAAACTTTAATTACCACATAAAATTTGGTGGTTAACGCTCTCGTTTCACACGGTGAAGGCCTGGGTTCGATTCCCAGCCAGAGTAGAAACATTGGACGTGTTTCTTTCAACCTGTTGTCTATGTTCCCCATCTGTAAAATGGGTACCTGGGTGTTAGTCGACTGGTGTGGGTCGCATCCTGGGACACTGACCTAAGGAGACCTGGTCACAGTTGTGTGTGAATGGTACATAATACCGACAAGATGAGATTAAGACACAAGTGCAACATCTGGGTATCTTTATTGTAGACGTTTCGCCATCCAGTGGCTTTATCAATACAAATTCTAGGACATAACTGGATGGCGAAACGTCTACAATAAAGATACCCAGATGTTGCACTTGTGTCTTAATCTCATCTTGTCGGTATTATGTACCATTCGCACACAACTTGTCAGACACTGCAACATCATGGAATCTTAATTCTGAGGACATGTACATAACCTTCACCACTACGATAACTACTACTACAACTAACCCATCTCTTTGGGAAGGACCTACTTCCACTGGGGAATCCCGCCTACCAGTGAATATGCCCTCGTCTGCTACACCTGACGTTACTATATAAGCGCCAGGATCCTTTCTTCTGCTTCAGAATCTCCACGACTATGGTGCTCTTCGCACCTACTCCTAGGTTGAGGGACTGATTACCTCATCTTCTGTACATAGTTCTACTGTCTTCAAGTTATGTCCTAGAATTTGTATTGATAAAGCCACTGGATGGCGAAACGTCTACAATAAAGATACCCAGATGTTGCACTTGTGTCTTAATCTCACCTGGTCACAAACCGGGCCGCGGGGACGTTGACCCCCGGAACTCTCTCCAGGTAAACTCCAGGTATACAGGCCCCCATGTTATGCAGAAATGTGGGATACCTGGGGGCTAGAGCCTTGTCTAAGGGCAAAGGTAAAAGTTACACACCTCTCAAGCATAAACAGGCCACCCAGGGCTATCCCAGTCAAAACAGAAAGCGCTAAACCAGTATGTGTTACTTCAATAGGTTGGTTAACAGAGGGTTAGGCAAAAATCCCAGTTAGGAAAATATATCTATTTATTCAATATAACACTATATACACCCTCTAGAAACACCTTAATCCTAAACGCCCAAATGACCGTACACAAGAAACAGCTGGCTGGAGGTCCAGCCACCATAACACTAGGCCTAGTCAGTGCCAGGCTGTCACTACTCCACTACAAACCCCATTTCTTATTTCATCACTCAATCCCACAGCACCCCGACCATGTCAGAGCCTAGGTGAGCATACAGGAAAGCCATAGAAGAGCCTATGGTTTGAGTTGGCTAAACAAAAGGAGTACACAACTACAAACTTAGCTTAAACACAGAGCGTCTCCGACGCCAGCCTCCACACCATGCTGACCCCACGTGACTACCTCAGCCATGCTTACTCCGCATACCCAAACACACTTGGAAAATAGCTACCTAGAAGGATTTCTTTATAATTACAGTTAGAGTACTTTACAGTGCCCCCAAATGCACATTATGAATTATAAAATTATTCTTTACAATTATAACATTCATACTATTATGACACCCTTCTCTACTGTATATACATTACAATGTCATGCAGAACTCTGCATAACAGGTGTGTGTTTGGTGAGGGCGTGTGCTTGCGTGTGACTGGGTGTGGGCATGGGTGTGTGTAGGTGAGGGTGTTGGTGTGTGTGGGTTTGGTGAGTGGATGTGTGCTTGGGTGTGGGTTTATGTTTGGATGTGGTTGCGTGTTTGAATGTGGTTGCGTTTGTGTGTGTGTGTGTGTGTGTGTGTGTATGTGTGTGTGTGTGGGCTTGAGAATGGGTGGGTGTGGATGAGTGTGAGTGTGTGATAGTGTGAAGGAGATTGGGTGTGAATTAAAAAATCTGGATTTTTTATTCTCTATTATTACATGTTTTGCAAACTGCAAAAACTCGAAACGTAAACTAAAGTTGATAAGATGGGAAATTCTTAATACAATTATAATATCTCACGTAGGGATAACAAATGTTAAAAACACAATCTAGTGTCCCTTTCCTGATAGTTCCTTGCTACACTGTGAAGGTTAACAGAATTCCTTAATTCATAATTCATTTTAACTTTTCAGATCCAGAATGTTTATGGAGCGTGGAAGAAGTGTAGTGTTGTTATGGATGTTATGGTGTGGCATGACATGGTGCGGGAACCCCAGCGTCTACTTCATCAATTCCTCCTTTGGGAATTTTTTTATGGCTGTTAACAAGACATTCCTCCCAGCCAACTCTTTCCTTATTTTCCCCAACAGCAATGCATGTAAGTGGTCAGTTATAGTGGAAGTGGGAAGGTGAGTGTTTTTTTTTTTTTACACTACTGTCGTTTTACTGGACTCACACGTAAATGCATATTTAATAAATAATGAAGCACATGAAAACCAGAACGTTGTGATCGATAGTGAATACAAAAACTCATCTGTGTGAGAAACGTGTTTATTAAGGTTTGTTAATTCTCTCCTGTGGAAAGGAATACATTTCATTTTGTATGCGGATGACAACAAACTGATGTCAAGGATACAAAAAATTAAGTGTTCATTTCTAACAAGTGAACAGTTATGAAAATGGAAGCTAAGGAGAACTGATCACAAAGTTCGTTACAAGAACAGTATTACAACAGTGAAATATGTGAACAGAGGCATCATACCCAACCTGTCTCCGAAGACAAACTTAAACTCAATAACACTTGCAACACACACACACAGGTCTGAGACCTGAACAGTGGATTATTTGTGATTTTGAGAAGAGAGTAAAGGATCTGAACCTCATGTTACAAAAAGCGAAAATATTATGAATAAATGATTTCTAATTATTCAAGATAATCAAGAACAGTGAATAGGCAGACATAGATCATTTTATATAATAGGAACCAGACTAAGAGGACATTGATGGATATATCTATAATTTAGCATTTATCGATGGAATGTTAAAAGACAGGTTATAGTGGCTGTAGCTCAACTCCACTAATACTGTTAGTTAAGATCCAAGAACAGGGAGATGTGTATAGGCAAGTCGCTCTGTTTACCCAACAATACTTACCTGAATGATAAATTAATATTTACCGTATCTTCATATAGGAAATGAAACATTACTAATAACATCTATGTATGTACCAACAGTTAGTACTAAGAAAAGTGCAAAAAACGATTAAGAATTTTAAATATTTTTTATTAGACTTTTCCCACTGATCGTCGAGAATAGGCTAAAGGAGCCTATATACCATGGTATAAATTTCACGATGTACCAAGATGCTTCTGTGGCTAAATTAGATGAACGAGAGAGTGATATGATAGGGACTTGATTTAGATTGCACAAATGGAAAATATGTACAACCATGTCACGAAAATGATGGTTGCAAAACCTTTGGAATCCTTGTGGTTGAATGGTTACAGCGCTTAGACCAGTTTTCCAATATCCTTCTGAATTGTTTTGTATGATTCAGTTTGAGTTTAAAAGCTATATGGTTTTGAAGGGTATAAGAAAAGATGTGCCCTGGAAGTTGTAAGAGTGTGACATGAAACAAAACCACCACATGTGGTGGCACTACTGTGACATGAGTGATAATAACAGTCACAGAAGAGCTGGTTGAGAAATCATTCTAGTGAATCCCTCGTGGCGGAATGATTACAGAGCTTGCCTGCTACTCGCAGAGAGCGCAGATCTCTTGTTCATTCTCTTATTTATTCACTGTCAGTAATTGACCTTAGATTAGATGTTACAAACACTGGCTTTATGCTGTAACAACAGGAAAATAATGACTTAGCCGCTAGTCGCTTTTCATATTTCACCTCAGGGGAAATAAGCACCAAGTCATTTTTCCAGGTTTTTTATGGGATTTTTGATGGGATTCCAAGAAGGTTTTACCTTGTTTCCCTGTTATCTCTGTCATTGGGATAGTAGAGACAGAGCAGCACATTACCAGGGGAAGCACTGCCTGAAAAGACTCAATTCTCAATAGGAAGACAATATCAATCATAAACCATTGGTGGATCCTCAAAAGGTTCTGTTCCCTCCATTATACATCAAACTAGGGCTAATGAAACAGTCTGTTACAGCTCTTGACAAAGAGTTTGCAGCCTTCAAGTATCTTCAAGACTTCTTTCCCAAGCTATCAGAGGCAATGGTGAAGGTTGACATTTTCACTTGATCAGAAGTCAGGAAAATCATGGAGCGCTTAGAATTTCCAAAGAAGCTCGCAGAGAGGATAAAGTTAGCCTGAGATAGTTTTGTTGTTGTAGGACAGAGCTTTCTGGGCAACAAGGTTGACAATTATGTGGAACTTGTTGATACCTTGGTAAGAAGCTATGGTGAGATAGGCTGTAGGATGTCCCTTAAGGTCCATATCCTTGATGCTCATCTTGATAATTTCAAGGAGAATATGAGAGCATACTCAGAGGAACAAGGGGAGCGCTTCCACCAAGATATAATGAACTTTAAACACAGATATTAGGGATCTTATAATAAAAATATGATGGGAGGCTACATTTGGGGGCTTAAACGGGAAAGTGATTTGTTGCTGCTCACAAATCTAGAAAAAACTGCTCATTTTTAACTTTGTAAATATATTTCAGAAAGTTTAAAATAAAATTTGTGTAAACTTTATTCTCTTTATGTAAATTTTATTTACTTTATTATATGTTTTGTTTTACATCCAACACTAGAAAAAAATACTGAAATTTAGTCATTTTTTTGTCAAAAAAAAAATCCTATAAGCCACAAAAGCAAAGTTTAAAAGAAATAATGGTCATTTTCAATTGTTTTGCAATAATACGAGTTGGAAAATATTACTTTCCAGGAGCAAAAATTGTGTTGCATAGTGAATCATGTGAACATATAGTTCTTGAATTTATTACATGAAATTTCCAGCCAGTAACACTGGCTATATTAAATTTGGTTGTGGATTGTATATAATACTGAAAGATTACTTTGGACTAACAACCTAAAATTGATTATACACACCATTTTCATTTTATATAAAATAAAGTGAGTGCACATAAATGCAAAACTTAAGAGTTACTTACCATGGAGATAAATTCTAACTCCTCCCTAGCAGGCAGGTATGCAAAATATTTTCCAGTACTAAATATCTTACCTATTTGGTGGGTTGATACCATATAGAAGGAAGTGAAATTAAATTATCGTAGTTACAGGCGATGATCAACATGTCTCCAATCACCACGTCCAGTATTATTTTCATTATCAGATTACATTGTATTTGAACCATTCCAGATACCTATTATATTCACACATTTCATGGTCCCCAGTTATTACCGATACATTCTTCATAAGCTTCAATTACCCACGATCAGTTCTGCAACACTTCCCAGCTAATATTCATTTTCCGCCATTTTCGTTCCTCTTCCCCGTTATTTCTACCAATACATCTTTTCAATTAATTTAATAACACCTTCAGGTGTGTACTATATTTTCATTATTGAAATATTATTTTCTTTAAATTACAACATTTTCACTTTACTTATTCGACTTCTTACAGAATATAAGGAAATAATAGAGAATATTAATTCTCATGTCACAGAACATCTTTTAAAAGTCCCTGAAGATAAACACCTACACAATTTCATATAAGCATTATTTTTTTTTTCAACGAACAGGCCGTATCCCACCAAGGTATTGTGACCTAAAGAGAAAAAAGAAAGCTTCTCTTGTTTAAATTTAGAAGGGGTTACTAGTCTCTTGCTCCCGGAATTTTATTGCCTCTTATGACACGCATGGCTTACATAGGAAGAATTTTGTTCCACTTCCCCATGGAGAAAAGAGGAAATAAATAAGAACAAGAACTAGTAAGAAAATAGAAGAAAACCCAAAGAGGTGTATATATACATGCTTGTACATGTATGTGTAGTGTGACCTAAGTGTAAGCAGAAGTAGCAAGACGTACCTGAGATCTTGCATGTCTATGAAACAGAAAAACGACCAGCAATCCTACCATTATGCAAAACAATTACAGGTTTTCATTTTACATTGACTTGGCAGGACGGTAGTACCTCCCTGGATGGTTGCTGTCTACCAACCGACTACCTATAATAAATATTTTTATCCTCATCAATTCTTACACACAAATCCCAGGAAAATTATCAAAATTTTCAACAATATCACCAAGGTACTTCTTTGCCATGTTGGACAAAATATTTCCTTTCATGTTCCCAAGAATGACATACGCATTGTCACGGCGTAAAATGCTGAGCATGTTCATAATCTTTCTATTCTAAGCAACACTGACAGCACCCCAGTTGTGGTTCGTAAAAACATTTCCCTCAAATATAGCTGAGAAACTGTTTTTCTTCCACATTCAGTCGTTCAACGAAACTTTCTCAGGTGTAATGGAGACATTATGGAACAACTCGAGCTGTAGGCTCTCCCGATCGTTTAAGTTGACACTTACTCCCTACCCGTGGATGGAGATGCTATCCTTGCAATATAGCTAAGTTAACTTCTGACTGATATGAGCTTCCACCTTCTGTTTATATAGTGGGAGAGCGTTAGGTAAGACACATATGCAACAGTTAGGTATCTTTATTATGAAACGTTTCGTTACACAAAGGATTTTCAGTCAGTACAGAAATGGTTAGAAGCAGGAAGATACTGAAACGATTACAGTCCTCCCCTTAATGTTTTGAGGTGGTCAGTCCCTCAGTCTGGAGAAAGCTTGTTCCATAGTAATGGAACAATATGGAGAAGAAGTGACAGAAGGAGTTTTTTGCGCCAAGATGGAACACCACTTGGAGGTAGAACTCAGATGTTAGAATCCAGGTCCCTCACAAATCCCCCCTCTCAAGTTTTTAGATGAAGTTCAGAGAACCGACATGTGGAAGTTGGAAGTTGTCGAAGTTGATTGCAGTCTTCAAGATCCTTTTGTTCGTGCCGTTGACATTAAAATGTATAAAATACCTACAGGTGTGGAGACAAATAACACGTTGCTAGTTTCTATCCAAAACCTCGTAATTTATACCATATAATTCATAGTGGGGCCTGACAGGTGGATTGATCCCTACGTCCAAAAGAAAATTTCATTTTGCAGCACCCGCGAAATATGGCAATCGGTGCAGAACCTGTCTGTGTTGCATAACCCTAGCAGTCCATCCTGTAGCCACCTCCCACTTTGCATTAATGTAAAAGAAACTCTTATATTTTGCCGTTGCTGGTTTTCTTAAAATGGAATTCGCTATTGAAGAGAAAGTTTTTTCTTACGCCATGACAATTTCCATTCCTTTCAAGGAGACACCAAAGGCTTTCTTTTACAATTTAAAACAGCCCTCAAAACCTCTTAAATATATTTCCACAGTCACCTTTTAACCCTACTTCCCAGACACCCTGTCAACCTTGCCAGTCCATTCCCTGAGACTTCTATCTTGTCTCCTAGTACTTCATCTTCTCACTGCATTTTTGCTACTCTACCAAATCCCGACTAAATAACATCCTTGTATTCCACGTCTTCAAAATCCAAAACGTCACAGAGTACAAATCTCCTTTTAGCCCCTAAATCCAATCATTTCCCAATATTTTTCTTTTTCCTTTACCTCGTAATGCCGAATAAGTAAAAAATCTCCAGTTTTTTTTCTTAAATAAAAACGCACTTCTTGCCGAATAGGGCAAGCAAAAAATTGTGAATGCAATATATTCGCAATAATCATTCTGAACCTAACCCCCGCAATATATTATTTAAATTTGTTTATTATTAAATTATAAAAAACTTTATTAAAATTTTTTTAGTGGATTAGCTAAATAAATTGCGCTTGTTTAGAATAAGTTAGGTAATTTTCCCAAAATTTTCTTTGGTGCAAATCATTAATTATTATTGTTGACATTAAATTTAAAAAATGTATCTTTAAACGTATAAGAGAAAATTTTTAGAAAAGATTTAATTTTAAATGAGTTCTTGTTAATTCACCATTTTTTACCTATTTGGACGACAAGCAGCTCCGGGGAAAACCCTTGGTTTTCCCTGAGGTACGTTTTATTTTCTTCTCTGAGGTGGGGTTCCCAGTAAGCTCTAGAGGTGTACCTCCCTATAATATTATATAAAATATATAAATATAAAATATATATATATATTTATATTTTAATATATGTGTGTGGGGTGTGTGTGTGTGTGTGTGTGTGTGTGTGTGTGTTGTAAAAGTCAACTAAAATGCCGGGAACAATGGGCTAGTAACCCCTTTTCCTTTTTAAAGATTGCTAAAAAGAAAAAGAAGAAAATTGTCATAGTGGGAAGTCTGAATGTGCGTGGATGTTGTGCAAATGATAAGAAAGAGATGATTGTGGTTTGTTATGAATGAGAAGAAACTGGATGCCCTGGCTTTAAGTGAAACAAAGCTGAAGGGGGTGGGAGATTTTCAATGGAGAGGAATAAATGGGATTAGGTCAGGGGTTTCAAATAGAGTTAGAGCTAAAGAAGGGGTAGCAATAATGTTGAAGGATAAGCTATGGCAGGAAAAGAGGGACTACAAATGCATAAGTTCAAGGATTATGTGAGTAAAATAAAGATTGGATGTGAAAAGTGGGTTATAGTAAGCGTGTATGCACCTGGAGAAGAGAGAAGTGTAGAGGAAGAGAGAGATTCTGGGGAAAAGTTGAGTGAATGGTGGGGAGTTTTGAATCAAGTGTGAGAGTTTTTGGTGGTTGGGATTTCAATGCTAAAGTGGGTAAAAAAGTTATGGAGGAGTAGTAGGTAAATTTGGGGTGCCAGGGGTAAATGTAAATGGGGAGCCTTTAATTGAGCTATGGTAGAAAGAAATTTGGTAATAAGTAATACATATTTTATGAAAAAGAGGATAAATAAATATAAAGGTATGATGTAGCACGTAATGAAAATAGTTTGTTTGATTATGTATTGGTGGATAAAAGGTTGATGGGTAGGCTCCAGGATGTACATGTTTTTTAGAGGGGCAACTGATATATCAAATCATTATTTGTTGTAGCTACAGTTAGAGTAAGAGGTAGATGGGAAAAGAGGAGGTGGCAACAACAAGTAAGAGGGAGGTGAAAGTGTATAAACTAAGGGAGGGGGAAGTTCGGGCGAGATATAAGCGATATTGGGAGAAAGGTGGGCTAGTGCAAAGATGAGTAGTGGGGGGGGGTGAAGAGGGTTGGAATAGTTTTAAAAATGCAATATTAGAATGTGGGGCAGAAGTTTGTGGTTATAGGAGGGTGGGGACAGGAGGAAAGAGGAGTGATTGGTGGAATGATGAAGTAAAGGGTGTGATAAAAGAGAAAAAGGTAGCTTACGAGAGGTTTTTACAAAGCAGAAGTGTTTTAAGAAGAGCAGAGTATATGGAGAGTAAAAGAAAGGTGAAGAGAGTGGTGAGAGAGTGCAAAAGGAGAGCAGATGAAAGAGTGGGAGAGGCACTGTCAAGAAATTTTAATGAAAATAAGAAAAAATTTTGGAGTGAGTTAAACAAGTTAAGAAAGCCTAGGGAAAGTATGGATTTGTCCGTTAAAAACAGAGTAGGGGAGTTAGTAGATGGGGAGAGGGAGGTATTAGGTAGATGGCGAGAATATTTTGAGGAACTTTTAAATGTTGAGGAAGAAAGGGAGGCGGTAATTTCATGCACTGGCCAGGGAGGTATACCATCTTTTAGGAGTGAGAAGAGCAGAATGTAAGTGTGGTGGAGGTACGTGAGGCATTACGTAGAATGAAAAGGGGTAAAGCAGCTGGAACTGATGGGATCATGACAGAAATGTTAAAAGCAGGGGGGGATATAGTGTTGGAGTGGTTGGTACTTTTGTTTAATAAATGTATGAAAGAGGGGAAGGTACCTAGGGATTGGCGGAGAGCATGTATAGTCCCTTTATATAAAGGGAAAGGGGACAAAAGAGATTGTAAAAATTATAGAGGAATAAGTTTACTGAGTATACCAGGAAAAGTATACTGTAGGGTTATAATTTAAAGAATTAGAGGTAAGACAGAATGTAGAATTGCGGATGAGCAAGGAGGCTTCAGAGTGGGTAGGGGATGTGTAGATCAAGTGTTTACATTGAAGCATATATGTGAACAGTATTTAGATAAAGGTAGGGAAGTTTTTATTGCATTTATGGATTTAGAAAAGGCATATGACAGAGTGGATAGAGGAGCAATGTGGCAGATGTTGCAAGTTTATGAATAGGTGGTAAGTTACTAAATGCTGTAAAGAGCTTTTATGAGGATAGTGAGGCTCAGGTTAGGGTGTGTAGAAGAGAGGGAGAATACTTCCCGGTAAAAGTAGGTCTTAGACAGGGATGTGTAATGTCACCATGGTTGTTTAATATATTTATAGATGGGGTTGTAAAAGAAGTAAATGCTAGGGTGTTGGAGAGGGGTGGGATTAATTATGGGGAATCAATTTCAAAATGGGAATTGACACAGTTACTTTTGCTGATGATACTGTGCTTATGGGAGATTCTAAAGAAAAATTGCAAAGGTTAGTGGATGAGTTTGAGAATGTGTGTAAAGGTAGAAAGTTGAAAGTGAACATAGAAAAGAGTAAGGTGATGGAGGTATCAAATGATTTAGATAAAGAAAAATTGGATATCAAATTGGGGAGGAGGAGTATGGAAGAAGTGAATGTTTTCAGATACTTGGGAGTTGACGTGTCTGCGGATGGATTTATGAAGGATGAGGTTAATCATAGAATTGATCAGGGAAAAAAGGTGAGTGGTGCGTTGAGTATATGTGGAGTCAAAAAACGTTATCTATGGAGGCAAAGAAGGGAATGTATGAAAGTATAGTAGTACCAATACTCTTATATGGATGTGAAGCTTGGGTGGTAAATGCAGCAGCGAGGAGACGGTTGGAGGCAGTGGAGATGTCCTGTCTAAGGGCAATGTGTGGTGTAAATATTTATGCAGAAAATTCGGAGTGTGGAAATTAGGAGAAGGTGTGGAGTTAATAAAATGTATTAGTCAGAGGGCAGAAGAGGGGTTGTTGAGGTGGTTTGGTCATTTAGAGAGAATGGATCAAAGTAGAATGACATGGAAAGCATATAAATCTATAGGGGAAGGAAAGAGGGGTAGGGGTCGTCCTCGAAAGGGTTGGAAAGAGGGGGTAAAGGAGATACACATAAACCCGCACATAAAAGACAGAAGCTTACGACGACGTTTCGGTCCGACTTGGGACCATTGACAAAGTCACACTAACAGAGGTGGAGTAGGACGGCTATATATAGGCAGGAAGAGGTGGAGATAGTAGTAGTGGTAGTAGTAGTAGTAGTATAGTACAAGAATTGTAAGGAGGTTTGTGGGCGAGGGGCTTGGACTTCCAGCAAGCGTGCATGAGCGTGTTAGATAGGAGTGAATGGAGACAAATGATACTTGGGACTGACGATCTGTTGGAGTGTGAGCAGGGTAATATTTAGTAAAGGGATTCAGGGAAACCGGTTATTTTCATATAGTCGGACTTGAGTCCTGGAAATGGGAAGTACAATGCCTGCACTTTAAAGGAGGGGTTTGGGATATGGCAGTTTGGAGGGATATGTTGTGTATCTTTATATGTGTATGCTTCTAAACTGTTGTATTCTGAGCACCTCTGCAAAAGCAGTGATAATGTGTGAGTGTGGTGAAAGTGTTGAATGATGATGAAAGTATTTTCTTTTTGGGATTTTCTTTCTTTTTGGGTCCCCTGCCTCGGTGGGAGACGACCAACTTGTTGAAAAAAAAAAAAAAAAATATATATATAATATGTGAAATAAGATCACAGTAAACAGGTGATTTCGGAATATGCAAAACAACCACTCTGAAAAAATAGAGAAATTCCAAGCGCTTTCGTGACTACTCACATTATCAAGGAACTATAGTTCCTTGATAATGTGAGTAGTCACGAAAGCGCTTGGAATTTCTCTATTTTTTCAGAGTGGTTGTTTTGCATATATATATATATATATATATATATATATATATATATATATATATATATTATATATATATATATATATATATATATATATAATATATATATATATATATATATATATATATATATAAATGTCCCATACTGCGTTACGTAGATCGGAGTTGAAACAATTGAATGTATCTATAATAGCACCTAGATTTTACAGTTAAAATTATTTTATATCTGTATTTCCAATTGATATCTTCAGTTTATCGTTTATGGCTGCACCACTGTTAATTAAAACGAATTGACGTAGCCCTGTTAACAATATTAATTAATTAATTCCCTTATTACCAGGTCAAAAGAAGACGTGAGAGACAGAAAATGCTAAAGTTACGAGCAGACTCGTTGAACATAGTTAACAAAATTCAACTTCTGTTCACTGGCTTAGGTGCTGTGTCCTTAATGTATACAGATATAATAATCTTGATCAACGTTTCTTTTTTATAATTATATTGGGTCTCCAAATTAGTTATGTTAAGCTGTCCTTGTGAATCATCTTTTCATCGAGGTAAGAAACCTCAGTCCCTTAGTATTTTACTCAAGAATCCTAGTGGTAACCTAGAATTTTTGTTAAATCCTCCCCCCATCCCCGGCCCCAAGAAAGGAAGGAAGACATTCACCATCATTCATTTAATCACTATTATAACAGAAGTGACTTGACAACAAAGTTCATCTTTCTCTCCAAACTGCAGCTTCCTCACTCTTCCATTAAGTGCAGGCCCTGTACTACCCACCACCAAACTGCAGCTTCCTCACTCTTCCATTAAGTGCAGGCCCTGTACTACCCACCACCAAACTGCAGCTTCCTCACTCTTCCATTAAGTGCAGGCCCTGTACTACCCACCTCCAGGACTAAAGTCTGGCTAACCAATTTCCTTGAATCCCCTCATAAAAGTTACTTTATATACACTCCAACGCAACCTACAAACCATTAAAATCACTTACCTCCACTACAAGCAAAAATGCTTACAAGTTTTCTGGATGTTTAAGCCTCTTCAATAAAAAACTCGTTTTACCCGTACCTCCCTCCTTCCTTCCCAGATTTGTATACCCTCCTAGTCATCTTATTTTGTTTCTTTCTCTTTATACGTCCAAACTACTTCAACAGCCTCTTCTCAACCCTTTGAATTTCACTGCCGACAACCCAACACCTAATCATCAGGCTCCGGATTCTCTACATAATATTCACAACATGTATTAGCCTCAAACATGATGCTTCCACATCCTGCAACGTCCTTACTGCAACGTTTAGAACCCATGTTTCTACCCCCAAATAACTCTGTTGATACCTCTTAACTCTAATAAATTCTTTTTTTTTTTTTTTTGCCTCCACGAAAAAGGCTCTTAATCTCTTCAATTCTATGGTCCCTCTCATCTCCCTTAAACCCATATGAATGCAGTCACTCCCTCCATGTTCACTTCCTCCAATCCGAAATCCAGTCTTTTATTGCTTCTTGACCTGTACTCCCTGGAACGCCAGCGAAAGAGACACCTCAAAATCTACACCTGGAAAATTCTCAATGGACTGGTCCCAAATTTACACTCAGAAATCGCTCACTACGAAAGCAAAAAGACTAGGTAAAAGGTGCAACATACCCCCAGTGAAAAGCTGTGGCGACCAAGACTGTTCAATAGCCTTCCCCCATGCATAAGGGGAATTATCAATAGAGTCTTGACTGTCTTCTAGAGGGAACCATACAAATACCAAAAGTCAATACCCAATCAGCCGGGCTGTGGTTCGTACGTGGGATTGCGTGCGGCCAGCAGTAACCGTCTGGATGATCAGGTCCTGATTCACCGCGAGGACGTTGACCCCCAGATCAACATACAGATAAACTTCAATTATGTACTCTCATCACTGCACTTTTCTATGTTCACGTTTAATTTTCTTTTCGTACATTCCCTCCCAATTTTCTCCACCAACCGTCGCGACTGACCTACAAAAATCTTCCAAAAAGAGTCGTTTCATCGGCCAAAAACAACTGTGGCAACCTCCACTTTGTAGGAAATACGTTATAATTTAAGCCCATGACTCTCCCCAGAACTTAACCAGTCACTTCTTTTACAGCCTTATCTCTAAATATGTTAAACCATCACACATCACTGTCTATAACCTACTGTTACTGATAAATAATCTAACTTCCACCTATGCACCTGAGCCTCAGTATCCGAATAAAAACTCTTTACTGATTTCAATAATCTTCTACCTACTCTATGCATTTGCAACATTTCCCTTATTGCTCCCCCGTCCTTCCTATCATAAGCATTTTCAAATTCAATAAACGAGAAAAAAGTTCCTTACCTTTATCTTAGTATTATTCACATATATGCATCGTATATAGTCTTAGTCTACACATTCCTTATCTTTCATAAATCTTCCTCGTTCCTCTGTAACCTTACTTTGTCTTACCCTGCTTTCTTTCAACATAACTCTGCCTCACACTTTACCAAGTATTCTCAACAGACATAGTTCCCTATGATTTTTACACCTTTTGTCCATTTCTCCCTATACAAAGGAACTATTTATGCTCTTTACCAATCTCTAGGCATTCTTCCATCTTTCGTTAATATCTTGAGCATATATCCTCACCAATTTTCATTGGTTTTATCTTAATTCCATCTATCCTAGGTGCTTTACTTTCTTTTCATTCTACCCACTGCCTCAAGCAATTCCTCCAAACTCACACCAGGCTCATCATTCCATCTTCACTAACATTTAAAAACTTCCCAAAATATTCCCTACATCTTGTTAGTATCTTTAAATATCCTTTAAATATTTATTCAATAAAAAAAATATTTTACGTCTCAAGATTGTGTAGTTCAAGTGTATTACAAACATGAATTCCGTAATACTCCCTATATATATTTTCTTATTAAACAGGTACTTGTAAATCCCGGTGCCTAGCGACAGTTAAGTGCGGAGCTTGGTCCTTTGTTGAGACTGATGTGGGTATTGGTGAGTGTCTCCTTGCTCAGGGAGGACCTACCAACTACACCACGATCATCAACGCCAACGCAACATATTACTACAAGCAAGTGAGAGAAATGCAGAGTACCGCAAATATTTATGCCTACCAGTTTAGAAACGATACGATATATTTTGCCAACATAGTGATATTTGCTATTACTATTACCGAAATTGAAATCTTAACGCGATAAACGTCATGAACTGTAGTAACAATTTGGAAAGGTGGAAATGAGTGTGAAATATGTAGTCAGAAGGGCATAGAAGCAATTAGAGAAACGTGATTTTTTTTTAATGATTTGGGAATAATTAGAAAGGAATGAATCATACTTCGGAAGGAAGTGGGTATCAAAGTACAGTGGACTGAAGGATTTAATTGAAAAAGTAGGAGTAAGTTGGGGCTGTAAGAGAGCTAGAGGAGTGGAGGAGTTTGTACAGAGATTGACATTTTTTTTCACTGACAATTACGTGGCCCGGTGGCCTGGTGGCTAAAACTCCCGCTTCACACACGGAGGGCCTGGGTTCGATTCCCGGCGGGTGGAAATTCCGACACGTTTCCTTACACCTATTGTCCTGTTCACCTAGCAGCAAATAGGTACCTGGGTGTTAGTCGACTGGTGTGGGTCGCATCCTGGGGGACAAGATTAAGGACCCCAATGGAAATAAGTTAGACAGTCCTCGATGACGCACTGACTTTCTTGGGTTATCCTGGGTGGCTAACCCTCCGGGGTTAAAAATCCGAACGAAATCTTATCTTATCTTACGTAAAAAATATTCATTAACAAAACTTAACTCAGAAACTCACCCAACCTTTCCTAACCTATTTTTTTAATTATATTCAACCAACTGTATTACTGAACAGTTAAATTTATATAATATATATGTTAATATCAATGACGTACTTCTTTTCGTTTTGTTGAAATTTTCGGAAATTTAGGATATAAACAAGTTTTTGCTCGTGCAGACAATATCCATGTTTTTTTTTAGGCCTAACTCGCCGGTTTATCGTTCCTCATAAGTGAAATTTGCCAAATATGCCGAACTCACTTAAAAATTCTATTACAGAATGATACTTAATTTTATTTAATTGACAATGATATATAGAATGTTATTTATGGACCAAAACTAACTTAAAAAACTCACATAACTTCATTTAAACCAACACATTTTTTTTTAATTAATTCTGCTATACAACCACTGTGAAAAAATAGTGAAGTTCCAAGAACTTTCGTGATTTCTCACATTTTCAAGGAACTGTAAAAATGAAAGATCAACAGAAAGACATTCAAGGACGAGAATACAACTGGCGGTCAACAAACACCTGATCTTTTTATGATGATGTAGGTACGTGGTCAAGGACGTGACCTCTCAAACACAGCTTATATTCTACACAAACTTTAAGATTTCAACTTGTCTAATGTATTTTAAATTCTTCCAAAATTTTTGAATCAATTTGTTTAATCCTAAAGCAAATTCATATTAATTTCTAAACTTTCTTTAATGAAATTTAATCCAATTATATATCTCTCTACAATAGACCTCCTTGATGTAACTTTCTCAAACTTTTAAAAATCAATTGGATGGTTAAAATCTCTCACATGACTAAAGAGAGCATTAGTATCTTGTTCTCTTCTAATGTTATATTTATATTGTCGTAATCTTTGTTCAAGATTTTTATCAGTTTGACCGTGATAAACTTGATCACATTTTTTTACGAGGATTTTTGAAGCATTTTTGGGGGGATTGATTTCTATAAAAAGTTTTTTTACTGTATCTAGATTTTTAAATACAATTTTCATATTAAAATTCTTAAGTTTTAATTAAATTATTAAAATTAAATTATCTTTATTTCTACAAGTACATGTACAAGGTATAGAGTCCTAGGTGACATCAACGACATCCTAGAAAGCAGCTTGTTATGCTGGCCATTTTGGGCAAATTAGGTCAGTTTTGTCCCAGGATGCGACCCACACCAGTCCACTAACACTCAGGTACCCATTTTACTGATCGGGGACGTAGACAACCAGTGTTAGGAAACAAACCCAGTGTTTCTACCCTCTCCGGGAATTGAACCCGGACACAAGCCGTGTGAAGGGGAAGTTTTTAGCCGCTACCACGGGCACCAAGAGTGGGTATATAAAGATTGTTTCAGGTAAAGGAGAAGAATATATTTTTAGTTGATAAAAAGTTATCTTCGTTTGAATTGTAAAAATTTTTCAAACAATTTTAAAAAATTTATCCAGAATTTTTTTTGGGTTTTCTAGATCTAGCTATTTCATAAATCTTCAAGATTTCCTGCTGCAGATATACAAATCTCCAAAACGTTGCGCGCTGTATAGTCCTTGGGGTTAGGTTTTCTTTTTTGTTTTTAATAAAAAAACAAAAAAAAGTTGAAGAAATACAAATATTCCAGGGTGTGGAAAATAAAACTGTACATAAGAAATTTTTTTGGGGTTTTTTTTTTCTGAAAATTTTATATTTAAAATCATGGTTCCCCTTTAAATAATTAAAACTCGGAAAAGGCAATGATTTTTTTTGTTAAACCCCAACAGTAAAATTTATGGAATAAATAAAGTATTTAATTTAACAAGAAAATGGTTTATACTATATTCTTAGGCAAAGACATAAAATTCAACTTTTTAATACCACTTAGCTTTTTTTGGGGAAAATTTTTGACAAATTATTTTAAAAAATTCCCCCATATACATATTAAATGACGGGGGAGGAAGATTGCCTTGCTTACCAAACTTCGATTAAAACTTTGCCAAAAAACACAAACTTTGAATCAACAATAAGAAAAAAAACATAAAACGAAGGGAAACACTCAAAGGGCCTACTGCCCTCGACGCGGGTCCAATCTCCCACCCGGGTTAACCAATGCACCCCAAACCAGTCAGGTCAGGTCACATTGACTTAAGGAGGAAACGGCAACCGACCTGGAGCACAAGCTACAGGGCCAACTCACCCACCACACCACTCATGTATTTTCCCAAACCCATTTTTTAAAACTACAAACGTTGTCCTCTAAAACTGTCTCGGGGGGTTTGTTCCCCCTCATCCCCCAAATCTATTACCAAAAAGTACTTTCCTAATCCTTCCGAATCTGAATTTTCCAACTTAAAAAACCCTTGCTGCGAGTCCTGTCTAGGCTAGATATTTTTTCACACATTACATCCCCTTTTTTTTTCCGCTTCCTTTATACACCCCAATCATATCCCCCTAATTTTACGTCTTTCTAGAGAGTGCAATTCAGGCCCTCATCATCCTCTAGGAAGGTTTTTGATACTGGGATCAAATTTGTTATCCCCTTTGTCATTTTTCCCGAGAATTTATATCCACCTGTAATACGGTACCAAATGTGCAGCATAATCTAAATGGCCTAACCAAGGGGTGTATCGAGTTTAAAGCAACCCGAGGACTCCTATTATTTATCTTTTGATAGAAACCCAAAGGGTTCATTTGCTTTATGCGAACACTTATCATGTTTCTTTGGTTTCAGATTACTGCTAACCAGAACTCCAAATTTTTCGGGGGAAACCGTATTTTTAAATTAATTATTTTTTTATATGTGGATGGTTTTTGGGCCCAAATTTAAATTTTCTTTGTCTTTTTTAAACCTTTTATTGACCCCGAATGCATCATCTATTCAAATCTTCCTAGTGCTCGAATGTCCTCGTAGAAAAGAACGAGCTTTTTGGGGTCATCGGGAAACTTGCCGATGTGCTCTTTTTGCCCTCTCTTGTGTTTATGAGATTGTGAACAGAGGGGGCCCAACACTGACCCCTGGGAACACCGTCGTAACGCTTCCCCATCTGATTTCCCCCCCATTTATTGCAAATTTCCTGCTGCCTATTTTTAACCCATCCCTCTATCCATAAAAAATTTCTCCCCTATTACATGTGTTTTTAAATTTTTTTCCCATAGTCTCTGTTTGGGGGACCCTGTCAAACCTTACTAAATCCATAACACAATAATATTCATTACCATGATTACCCTCAAATACCTTAGTGAAAAAATTTTAAATAAATCGTAAGGCGGGAACGCCCCTTTGTAAAAAAAAGCTGAGTTCTTTGTTTAAATTTTTATGTTTTTCAAGGGGCTACGAACTCCCTGGGTTATTGATTCCATAAATTTTCCACTATGGGGGTTTAGGCTTTTTGGGTCTATATTCAAGCAAAGGGACCTTCACCTGTTTTGAAAATAGGTACACATTTGCCATTTTCCATTTTCTTGAAATTGCCCGTTTGTAGGTTTTTGAAAAGTTTAACCAAAGGTGCTAACCCCCTCTTTACATTCCTTTAAAACCCTTGCATACAGTTCTCAGGGGGGGGGTTTTTGGTTTAATTTATCTATTTGCCAAAAGGACCAGTCATTGTCCCCAATCGTGCACAGTTTTTTCGCCTGTTCACATAATTTATCATTACTGGAATACGCGGGTATCCCCTTGTAAAAACGGGGAAGATGTTTAAAAATTTCACACTTTTCCTTACATTTCAGTGAGTTTCCCGGGGAACTTTGAGTGGGCCTATTTGTCCTGATCTTACTTCGTTACCGAAAAAACCTTTTGGGTTAGTTTTTCGATTCTCTTGCAACTTAAACCTAAAATCTTTTTTACTTTTCTAATTCCCTTTTTTTATTTCTCCTTTAACTGAATTTTCGATTTTTTAATTCCCCCTCTCCTTTTTTGATTTCCCTAATAGCCTCTCTTTTGCCCAAATAAATTTTTTTAATCATTGTTCATCCATTTAGGATCATTTTGTTTGATCTGATTTCCCTATTTGGAACAAAGGGCAGCAAACTATCCCTGGAAAGCACATATCGGCAACCATCACCCCACCTGACCCTTAGCAGGTCATTCCAGTTCAGCCCACCTAAGTAATTTTTCAGCCCTTGAAACAGCCAACGAAAGTCAGGGACGGAGACGATTGCCATTATTAGGGGAATTCCATGTATTTTAAAAACTGGGTTTGTGATCATTTTCCCCCAAACTCATAAATTAACCCAAGATTATTATTAGTGTTTCCTACGGGCAAAAACCCAAGTCAAGGAGTTTTTCCCCCTAGTAGGCCTGTCAAAAACTTTTTTAAAAAAACAATCCGGGATGATCAGAAATCACCGACCTAAATTCCCCTGTAAAATTGCTCCAGCAATCTGTCTAATTTAAATCTCCATTGCACAACTTTTTCGATGTAGTTTTCCTTACAATTTGCCCTTAAAATTTACTGCACTCCCTATAAAATTTGGGGGCCCTGTAAACACACCCAAAATTAGTTTTTCTGGGCCCTCGAGAAGCGGAACCAAACAGATTCAGTAGGATGCTTCAATTTTAATATTTTGTCAAACACAACAATTTTAAAAATTTGTCTCTGACATACATCGCTACTCCACCCCCTTTTCCCTGTTGACCCTGCATGGGAAAAATTTTTTAGTTTTGTTGTGACTTTCGAGGGCATCCTCATCTTTAATTGACCGGTCTCTGTTATAGAAATAATATCTATGTTTCCTGCACTTGCAATTAATCTTGCTCTCTATCTTTTTTCTTACACTCCTGCTATTAGTATAGTAAACCCTTAAGGGAGCAGTCCCTTGCGCCCCTGCGTCCCCCTTTTTTGTGACCTATCTATTGTCTTTATTTATAACTTCATGCGAATCCTTTTATACTTTTTCTGTTCCAACCCTAGTGTTGCAACCTGTTTGTTTCCCACACACACCCATACCTCTATCTTTCATCGTTTAAAATCATAGGCATTTCACCAAGGGCCTTCCAATCGAGTCTGCAAGTGCTACCCCCCCTCCCCCAAGAGATGTCCCCCATCCCTTGCATACTTTTCATGTTTGCCAAAAAGTTTTTTCCAGTTAAAAAGGGAATGGGATTGCAGTTCCTTGCAGTATCTGTCAGCCACAATTTACACCAATTTTCCCAACAACCCTTCATTTCCCCACTCCCCTTCTAGGGAAATGCACTAGATTGGGATCCCCCCTTAACTTTAAAGGGAAACTATAGCTGACCTGTACTTTTCTAGCACTCTTCTCTCCCACCCCCCAATTCATTTCCACCACACTGGACAGATAATGGGCTTGTTCCATTACCGACATGATATTTTCCAGCCTGTTGACTATGTCCCCAACACCACTCCAGGAAGACATCTATTCTCATCTTCTTTTTCCCTTTTCAAAAGCACGGGCAATATACTTCCTGAGAGTCCCCCAACCACAAGAATGCCTTACCTCCATTAGCAGGGGCGTTAAAACCCTTACCTTCACGGCCACTGAAGTACATTCATCCCCAAGAAAAGAGAACGATTCCTACCTTCAGACTTCACTCTTAACTTCCTTACTCGATGCGCTCCCATTACTGTGAACCACTCGTAGCAGGTCTGGCTGCACCCACTTGGGAGCCGTTGCTACCTCCCCAAATACGGGCCTCCCCAGCGAGAGACAGACTCACCTCATGCTAAAGCCTCATTCCCCCCAATCCACCACTCCACTTCTCCCCGACCCATTGAGGTGGACCCCCAGCCTCCAATCTCCTCCTGGGGAAGCAAGACCTCCTCCTTAAAACCCCCAACCTATTTTAAAAACGCAGAAGCAACCTTTTGTAACCGTCCCCACAACCCAAAGAGCTCAGGGGCTGTGACCTCACGTGACGACGACCACATCATGGGGCTAAGTTTATCTCTAAACATATTTTTTTAAAATTAAAGTTAGAAATTTTTCCAAAATTGTACTCAACATACTATTAGCTATATAGATAAATTTATATGAAACGAAACCAGTACTAATAAAAGGTCGGGGTGGATTTCCCGGGTTTTTGTGTTTTTATTAATCCATGTTTTTTTTTTCTACACTAAGTTTAGTCAATCCCTCATTATCGTTTACCCCTGCCCCCAGACTTACCTATTATACCCTCTATAATCTTTCTCGCATTTTAGGTCCCCTATCCCAATTATCTCATTTTTCAAAACTTCCTAAACACTCGCTTAACCACTCCCAAAAAACTCTCTCCCCCTCTCTTTCTTTTTTTTGCTAAACCCAGTAAACCATTTTTTTTTCATCCAACCCCTTTCTTTTAAATTTTTATACTCCTAGATAAGCCAACCCCCAAATTTTTGGGTTGGCTTCCCCAGGAATATAAATTTAAAAAAAAGGGTTTGAGATGGGTTTCCCCCCGGGACACTATTTTAAGAAACATTTTCCATCAAAAAAAAAAAGGGCTTTTGCAGTTGTAAATACCCTCCTCTCGATTTCTTTATCTTATTTTTGTGCAGTACCCTCCTCTCGATTTTTACTTAGATGAAAACAAAAAGTCTTTTGAATTATAATTAAAACTATTAGACACAATAATACTGGGCTATGAGTACTCAGATTTTCTAAATTTAAATCGAAAGCCTAATAAACCCTTTTTATATCATTTTCTATAAAATTTTTCCTTTACTAACACCTATTCGCTTTTAAAATTAAAAAATTTGACTTTTTATTTCAGCAGGCCGATGTTACAATTCTTGAACATTTAAATCTTTGGGAAAAAAAGCAGAGCCCTTTCCCCCGGGGGGTTAAATCAAAATTTTTATTTTTATTTTTATTTTTTTATTTTATTTTATTATTATTTTTTTTTTATTTTTTTAAAAAATCATAGGGGGCGCTAAAACCCTAGGATTATACATGCCTTGGGGGGTAAGGTATTTAACTCATTTAGGGAACCGGGGCACAGATCCATTCCCCAATCAAGAGCCCCCCCGCCAGGGGAAGGAACCTTCCTTGGGGGATTAAATCAAATTAAATGTTTAATCAGCCGTCCAGGCTTTTTTACAGACAAAATCCGAATTTGAAAGCAAACCACAGATGTATACACATTCTAATTGAGAGAATTCAGTAAATTCTTTTTCCAAATGAATTTCTTTTTTCTCAGAAGTATTTCCCGTGTGAAAATAAGTTTTGGACTTTTTATACCAAAAAAAAAGAGTAGTTAAAAATTAATACTATGGCATTACTGATTAAAAATTAATTAGATATATATTTTTTGTCAAATTAAAACTATCTCAAATTAAATTTATTTTTATATTTATTTCTGGGTTTAATTTTTTCCCCATTTTTGAAAATGATGACCAGATCATTTTTGGTTTTTGATCCGTCTTTTTAAAAATTTTAAATTTAAAATTAAATTACTCTCAACGTTTTAAGCTTTGTTATTTATTCCTTTATGTTTGTTTACCTGTCTTCCTCTCCATGACTTCTCCTTCAGTCAACAATTATTTCATCTCTTCACATTGAATTTAAAACATTATATGGCCATCTAATTCAGAGAAATTTCTTCTACTTCATGACTCACGAAATCGTAATGACACGATTGAAACAAACCACACCACAGGCGGGGTTAGAACCCGCGATCAGAGTCTTAAAACTCCAGACCGTCACGTTAGCCACGTTGGGCCCCTACTTAAACAAGATGGGTCCTACACAGATGACAGCAAGGAAATGAGTGAGCTACTCAAGTCCCAATATGACTCAGTTTTTAGCAAGCCGCTAACCAGACTGAGAGTCGAAGACCAAAATGAATTTTTTATGAGAGAGCCACAAAATTTGACTAACACAAGCCTATCCGATGTTATCCTGACGCCAAATGACTTCGAACGGGCCCGATAAATTACATGCCCATGCACTCTGCCCCGGGGCCAGACTCATGGAACTCTGTGTTCATCAAGAACTGCAAGAAGCCCCTACACGAGCCTTTTCCATCCTATGGAGAGGGAGCATGGACACGGGGGTCGTCCCTCAGTACTAAAAACAACAGCATAGCCCCACTCCACAAAGGGGGCAGTAAAGCAACAGCAAAGAACTACAGACCAATAGCACTAACATCCCATATCATAAAAATCTTTGAAAGGGTCCTAAGAAGCAAGATCACCACCCATCTAGAAACCCATCAGTTACACAACCCAGGGCAACATGGTTTAGAACAGGTCGCTCCTGTTTTGTCTCAACTACTGGATCACTACGACAAGGTCCTAAATGCACTAGAAGACAAAAAGAAGCAGATGTAATATATACAGACTTTGCAAAAGCCTTCGACAAGTGTGACCATGGGCGTAATAGCGCACAAATGCGCGCTAAAGGAATAACAGGAAAGTCGGTCGATGGATCTATAAAATTTCCTCACTAACAGAACACAGAAAAGTAGTCGTCAAAAGAGTAAAGTCCGAGGCAGCTACGGTGACAAGCTCTGTCCCACAAGGCACAGTACTAGCTCCCATCTTTTTCCTCATCCTCATATCCGACATAGACAAGGATGTCAGCCACAGCACCGTGGTCTTCCTTTGCAGATGAACACCCGAAAACTGCATGACAGTGTCTTTCCCTTGCAGACACTGCAAGGCTCCAGGGGGACATCAACCAAATCTTTCAGTGGCTGCAGAAAACAATATGAAGTTCAACGATGAGAAATTTCAATTACTCAGATATGGTAAACATGAGGAAATTAAATCTTCATCAGAGTACAAAACAAATTCTGGCCCCAAAATAGAGCGAAAACCAACGTCAAAGACCTAGGAGTGATTATGTCGGAGGATCTCACCTTCAAGACCATAACATTTTATCAATCGCTCTGCTAGAAAAATGACAGGATGGATAATGAGAACCTTCAAAACTAGGGAGGCCAAGCCCATGATGACACTCTTCAGGGCACTTGTTCTATCTAGGCTGGAATATTGCTGCACTCTAACAGCACCTTTCAAGGCAGGTGAAATTGCCGACCTAGAAAATGTACAGAGAACTTTCACGGCGCGCATAACGGAGATAAAACACCTCAATTACTGGGAGCCTTGAGGTTTCTAACCTGTATTCCCTGGAACGCAGGAGGGAAGATTACATGATTATATACACCTGGAAAATCCTAGAGGGACTAGTACCAAACTTGCACACGAAAATCACTCACTACGAAAGCAAAAACTTGGCAGACGATGCACCATCCCCCCAATGAAAAGCAGGGTGTCACTAGCACGTTAAGAGACCATACAATAAGTGTCAGGGGCCCGAGACTGTTCAACTGCCTCCCAGCACACATAAGGGGGATTACCAACAGACCCCTGGCAGTCTTCAAGCTGGCACTGGACAAGCACCTAAAGACAGTTCCTGATCACCCGGGGGCTGTGCTCGACGTTGGTTTTCGTGCAGCCAGCAGCAACAGCCTGGTTGATCAGGCGCTGATCCACCAGGAGGCCTGGTCACAGACCGGGCCGCGGGGGCGTTGACCCCCGAAACTCTCTCCAGGTCTCCAGGTAAACTCCAGGACCAGTTAGCCATAATAAGATTCACCCTACTAGACCTATTTATGCACCATAGGAAGGTTAACATAGGCACCACTGTGTATAAATATGAAGTTGGATGAATCTTATTGTGGCTAACTGGCCCGGTGGGTAACGTGTCGGTCTGGAAATTTAAGATTCTCTGATTGCGGGTTTTAACTCAGTCTGTGGTATGGTTTTTTCTACTTCATATCAGTTAAGATAAGATAAGATAAGATTTCGTTCGGGTTTTTTAACCCTGGAGGGTTAGCCACCCAGGATAACCCAAGAAAGTCAGTGCGTCAAACGAGGGCTGTCTAACTTATTTCCCTTGGGGTCCTTAATCTTGCCCCCCAGGATGCGACCCACACCAGTCGACTAACACCCAGGTACCTATTTGCTGCTAGGGGAACAGGACAACAGGTGTAAGGAAACGTGTCGAAATGTTTCCACCCGCCGGGAATCGAACCCGGGCCCTCCGTGTGTGAAGCGGGAGCTTTAGCCACCAGGCCACCGGGCCAGCCACCAGGCCAAAAACCCGGGCCGTATCCCGCCGAGGCAGTGACCTAAAACAGAGAAACTAAAGTTTTTTTTTTTTAGATGCAGTGTGACTTTGCCTTCATATTTTATTTACTGACTGATGTAGATTATTATTTTAGTATATTATGGACATTTAGCTTCCAACTATAAAGACTAAAGCATTAAAAAAAATTAATTCTAATTTTTTTAATCATTTCTTTTACATTAAAAAACAAACAGGCACAATACTGTGACTGGAACAATACACAAATAACCCGCACATAGGAGAGAGGACCTTATGACGACGTTTCGGTCCAACTTGTACCATTTACAAAGTCACACTAACAGAAAGGAGAAAAGGAGCCATTATATATATATATATATATATATATATATATATATATATATATATATATATATATATATATATTTTATATATATAATATATATATATAAGGGGGAAGAATAATAGCAGAGGTAAGGCAGATAGTGGAATTAGTAGTAGTTGAAGAAGTAGAGGTAACCTAATATTGTTATCCTCTCTTCTAACAAAGGTAATTCGGTAGTTATCCTCGATCGCGAGGATTACCTCTATAAAGCTGAAGTTTTTGCTGTCCGACTCACGTACCTACACTCCACTAGTTTCTAATCTCTTTGATCGCATCAAGAGAATCTTTCCAAACAAGAACGTAAGGACTCTCTCCGACCTCTGGTCCCCTGACTTAGAACTTTGATCAATGTTTTTCGGGTCAATTGTCCCTTCCTGCCTAATTTATATGGACTCCCTACAACTCATAAACCTGATATCCTCTTATTATTTTGCCTCTTGGCTGGTCAAAACCCTCACTCCTTTATCCTTGTGCTTTTTCTCCCTGCTCACACATCACTGAACGTGCTCGCTCTCTCCCCGATCTGTAAGATGCTCAGTGTTGCCTGAGTACCTCTTCAACCATGTCCTTTTTTTCCTTTTGAATGATTTCTTAATTTCTCAAAGGAAAGCCAATGAAGGGTTACTTCATCCTCCTATACCATATAGATGTCTTTCTTGATCCTTATTTGCTGTTGTGGGACTCTCGTTTCAAAGATTCCATAACGGCAAACCGAAGGTGGCGTTATGGAATAATTTGAAACCGTTGTTCCTACTGTTGGTGTGGGGCCCTATGCAGGGCCGATTAAGAAGTCTCAGGGCCCTAGGCTATTCAGATTGGCGGGCCCCTTTGAGTTACGGGTAAGCGAAGCGACCCATTTTTTTCCAACTTGGGGGTGGGGAGGGGTCGATGTGAGCCTGTTTAAGGTCAAATTAAATACATTTCTGGCTATTTAGATTCAATTTAATAGGAAAGTACATCAAGAACAACCAAAACCATTTACAACAGCCCATATAACTATCTTGTTAAATCATGCATTTTAAAGAGAATAAACTCAAGACAGCATAAGTATTACTAGATTAGGCTATTAAAGTAGTGACATCATTACCTATAATTATTCAGCATAACCACTACAGCACTATATAAATCCTGACCATTATTGTTATCATTGGCATCGGTGCATAAGACTAACAAATCATATAAACTCAAGAAAAGAAAAGAATTGTTTATAACACAGTGCACTTCTTAAATAAACTTTTTTCTGGATTTCCACATGGGCAAAACATCAATATATTCAGAATATCAATATTTCTATGTTAAGAACAACCTCCAGATGGTCAACAAGGCTAAGGTTACACAATTTGTCTTGGCTCATTGTTGAACGGAGCTGGTTTTTTCACTCTTTTCAAACAAGAAAATGAATGTTCTCCTTCTCAGTTAGTATCTGGTAGGTTTTAGTTAAAGGCGATACAACTATGCAACATTAGGGAAGGTTTCTGATGATCCCTGCATTTCTTAAATGTTTAAAAGCAGCTGAGGGCGCACATTTTTCAGTGAAGCTTTAATCTGATTCATAACCCAGAAAAAGAACTATTTCTTCTTCAACAAATGTGTCCTGAACATCTGCTTAGAGTTGTAGTTGCAACTTAATGCAGCTTCTCTCAATTCTGCATCTGGCATAGTAGTAATTTTGAACAGAAATCCAAACTTGTCATTGAGATACTTTTGGGGGGTAGATTTCTTTCTTTTCTCACCCTATCTGTAAAATCAGTGAATCCAGAATGACGAAGTATGTACATGTCACATATTCTGCCTTGGTAGCAACACAATTTCATTGTCTGGCTCATTCAAATTGCGTTCCTCTTCCTTGACCGCTGATGATCACCCGGTAACTGTAGTCTTTCACCAGCAGTTTAGCTTTCTCTTCAAACATTTCAAGCTTCCCCCCCCCCATCATTGCGAAGTGAGCTTACAAATTCCACTAAGCCTGCATAGAGGTTAGCAAAGTAGCCAATTCAATTTCAATTTTCTGAAGTGTCTTGTTCGTGGCATTTAACAGTTCCAAGATTATACAGTCCCAAAGCACACAGAAAGGCCAATTCAAAATCTTCCAATTTTGATGCTAAGCTGGCTGCTTCGCTTCTTTGTAGTTTGCTGTCTGGTTTTCATCCACTGATATTTTGGATCAAAGCAGAACGTAATTTCAGCAAAGCTGTCTTCAAAGCAGTGTTTACATCATGCTGCGCTGACCACCTGTTGTTGATATGATTTGATGACATCTCCATGAATGGTTGACTTGGAGTATACTCCACCGTGCGTTGACAGAGAAAAAAATTAAAGATGCTTGTAAAAGTCCAAAAAATGAAACTGCCGGACACAACACTCCGCAGCACATGACCCAACAAGATAAGAGAATGTGCGGAGCCGGGCACATAATTCAGCAAGTGGGTTGATTTTGCTTGGATACGGCTTGCAATCCATTTAATATTTACCCGACGATGTTACTTGCATTTGTCGAAGCACTGGCCACGGCAATCCATAATAGAGAATTCATTTTCCAAGCAGAAGTATCCAGTACTACATTCATATTGTTTCTCCATCATGGCCTGAAAGAGGAATGAATTTTATAAAAGCGCTCTAAGATACATGCTTACCACTGGAGTCGTACAAAGCAACAATGAATGTCAATTGATCTGATATTGAATATCTGGTGTTGAATCTACACTTATTACAAGTATTCTGCAGTGTTCACAGCTGCTATTATGATATTGAGGACTTCTTAGTCATCCAGTTACAAATAAATTCATTGCATATAGTAAATGACATTAAGAACAGTGCCTCTTCCTCATCCTAAGGCATGACACATGATTTGGCTAAGAATGGATCGAATTGGTTGCTCACAGTTTTTCTAATGATCCCCTAGGAAATGCCATTGTTTCCCCGAACCATAAACCTCATTTTCTCCTCGGAAAGCTAGTCTCTTAGAGCTAAGAATTTTACAACAGCAACAACCTTTCTAGAACTGTCTCCAATAAGAGCCTTTTTTCAGTTTGATTTTCCAAATTAGAATCCAATAAGCCTTTTTTCTGTGCACCGAAATACACTGTCTAAAATGCAGCTCCTGTGAGTGGTTCTGTTTTTCATGTTTCCTCGAAAAACGCTTGAATTTTTCCAGTCATTGAACCCTGTGTAAGGTATTTCTTTGGTAGAAAATAGCTTGCATTCTGAACATTAAAACTTTTACCTGAGCTTTCCAGAGTATACCATCTCATGATCATTTTCACAGTTTTCTGATATTTGCAAGCTTCCTAAAAACATAGATGACTTAAACAACGAACGGCTTCCATCATCATAAATTCTTGCTGATTTCCTAAAGTAATGTTCAGCAGAGTTTGACTGAAGTTTTCTGCAATGAAAGCATTACGTAGAGAATCTTGGGATTACATTTGGCCATGAGGCAGGATCTTTTAAGACAAATCCTGTGGATGAAAATGTCCGTTGAGACATTGAGAGGAGACACAAAAGAAGTAATGCTGGTTGAGAAATAATGGAGGGAGGCTTCCCTGTATGATCTGACGTATCTGCAGATTCAACTGTACGGTAACATCAGAAACGTTTTCGTGAGGCATGTCTGTGATCTTCGCTGCAGCTTCCTACATCTTTCTTTTCTGTTTCTTCTTTCTTCTTGAATTTTCTTCTTTCTTTTCTTTGACCCACTCGCAAAGAACGTCCAAACATCACGTTCAACGAGATGCCATAATGAGGATGTATCACAGTCTGTAATCATGCCAAATACAAATTTTCATTATCAATTATTATTAATTTTTTTAATTATTATATATTTTTTTTTCTGTCAGTTGGGGGATATGGCCCTTGTAGCCCCCTTTCCTCTGGCTGCGCATCTAAAGTTCAAAACGTTTCCAAAATGAGTCATATGACAGAACTTTTAGTCATAGATAGGTTAGTGATTTGGGCTAACGAAATATTTTACTAATTCATCCTCCTTGATCTCCAATTTACTTAAACAGAACTCATACTGAGTCCAAGAACAATGCACAATGGTATTTTATATTACCATTTTTCATAACTAAAGCTAATCATTATGTTTTGCATGATATATGGCCTATCCACCATAGATAAGGACATGAGAATTAAAAGAATGCAAGGGACAATTTCAGTTTCACCCAACAAACGATTTTCCTGATGTGGCTTATGTGTTTCTGGGGAAATATGTAGTAAATTAATTGCTGTTCTACATCACTTTCCGTCGCAACTTGAAAACTAAGCATTTGCGACGGAAGTGATGTAGATAGAATCAATCACTGAGATCTGTTATTGAAATGATAAAGACTAAGACAGGACAAAGTGCTTTTAAAACCTACAAACGGAAAGTCAGTTTGCGTTTTTGGAGTTTTCTTTATAGTATTTTTAACCAAAAATGCCGTCCTTTTACTGGTCCATGCGTCTTTACTGGTCAAGTACCCTACAGTTACCTCCCTTAACATTTAGAGGCTAGAACAAACATATTCCATACACATCAATGTCAATCAAACAACACTTCATTAATTTGTCACAGTACAAGTCTAGATAACGTGTAATTACTATCAGAAAATTGTGAGAGGAATCCCCATACTCCACATCCAATAAGCGGGAAAACACAGCTGTTCTGATGTAAAACAAAGGCGTGTTGAGTGTGCCATCTATGGTTAGGTTTATTTATTTTTTATTTTATTTTATTTCCTTATTTATTTTTGTTTTGATTAATTTTTTTAAAAAATCAATTTTACTCTCCAAACACATGAACATTTTAGTAGGGACCCCTTTGTACTTGTATCCATGTGCGCAGTCTTGGATGGGCCCTGAACCCCTTGGACCGCGGGGCCCTCAAAGCGCGGGGCCCTTAGGCAAATGCCTCATTTGCCTATGCGTTAATCCGGCCCTGCCGCTATCATAGACATCTTTGTCTTTGGCCTCATGACTCATAGTCCCTCTTCCAACCATTTCTTGACCTCTTAATTTAATTCCTTCCATCAAGTTTAAAGCTAATGGAAGTTAAAATTATTTGCTTCCTTTCTTTGAAGTACATGTCCCACCGCTGCGGATACAGGTTTTGCTTTATCTGTGTAAACAAGCCATGCACAGTGGCAGTACTTTATTATTGTTCTTATCATGCTTCCTCTTAAGAAGTGTTCTTATTGTGCCTCTCTTTCTCCGTGCTCTCAGCATTTGTGAACTCAGTTCCTTGAATCGGAAATTTCCACTCCTCGTAACCAAATTCATTCTTCGTCCCTTGGCTACTCATCCCATTTCATAACTCTGCTGCCTTCTCAAGTGCTAAATGGACTTTCTTCTCTCCTAAACTCTGTTACTCCTGGGAAAATCTGTTCTCATGCCTTCCTTATATTTCCAGTATTTCTAATCTCAACACTCTCTTTCCGTTTTCCTTAGACACCAGCTTACTTTTCTCTAGAGTCGGTGGCCGCGGAGGGCCTGGTGGCTAAAGCTCCCGATTCACACACGGAGGGCCCCCGGGTTCGATTCCCGGCCGGGTGGAAACATTTCGACAACGTTTTCCCTTACCATATTGTCCTGTTCACCCTAGCAGCAAATAGGTACCTGGGTGTTAGTCGACTGGTGTGGGTCGCATCCTGGGGGACAAGATTAATCCCTTTATAACACAACTTTCCTTATGAATCTTACCCGGGCCCTCCGTGTGTGTTAGCGACAGCTTTGCCAGCCAGGCCTCTAATTTTGATAGAAGAGGCTTAGCACTGATTGATTGGGTTCGCCGGTGTTGTCCCGGCCGGGTCTTTTCCAGTTGATGACCCGGCAACTGTTACTGATAAATTTATTTTCCTATCGAAGAATTTAATGTCAAAGAAACACTTCTAACTTCATTCCTTGAGCAGCTAAATTCCCCTTCTGCTCTTTTTGTACTGTAAAAAATATTATAATTTCATTGCAAAGAATAAGCTTATTCTTCTAAAAATATTAACTAATTGTAGGCTTGCACCATCTTTACAGCTTCAAGATAAGATAGGATAAGATAAGATTTTCTTCGGATTTTTAACCCCGGAGGGTTAGCCACCTAGGATAACCCAAGAAAGTCAGTGCGTCATCGGGGACTGTGTAACTTATTTCCATTGTGGTCCTCAATTTTGTCCCCCAGGATGCGACCCACACCAGTCAACTAACACCCAGGTACCTATTTGCTGCTAGGTGAATAGGACAACAGGTGTAAGGAAACGCGATGAAATGTTTCCACCCCGCCTGGAATCGAATCCGGGCCATCCGTGTGTGAAGCGGGAGCTTTAGCCGCCCAGGTCACCGGGCCACCCGGGCCACCAGGCCACCGGGCCACCCAACACAATATTCTAGCTTAAAATATGTAAATGAAATTAAATGAAAAAAATTACTCATATAAACCATAAGTGAGTAAGTTTATTCAGGTATACACAAATACAGTTACATAGAGCATCATACATAGCAGCATATGTGTAGAGAACCTGGGATAACCCCAAAAAAAGTCAAAGTGACTTATTGATCGACACCATGCCCAGCCCTTCTAGGGTAGGGTAGGTGCCTGAGCCAGAGCTTACAACTCACAAGACTGTCATTCCCATTAGCCCCCTTGGGGCGGGGATGGCAGACCAGAGGCCTAGCTTCTCCCTACGAGCCCCGTGAGGGCGGGGAATGTGGCTAGGGCCCGGGGACAGTTGGTCCCCAACGATGAGGAGGTACTTGTACCTCCTCCCATGGGAGACTTAGGTCTCAGACACTCCCTAGCCAGGGAGCCAAGGCCGGGCCACCACTTGGAAAAGGCCCGGGATAATACCGGCGAATCAACAAGAAGACGAAGTGATTATTTCCATTGGGGTCCTCTTAATACCTTATTATTATACTATAAAGGAGATAATATCTTATTATTATAATATAAAGAAGATAATATCTTATTATTATACTATAAAGGAGATAATATCTTATTATTATAATATAAAGAAGATAATATCTTATTATTATACTATAAAGGAGATATACTAGGAATAAAGTAAAATGAATTATTTATATTTACATGTGTGTTAGCTTAAAATATTAAAAGATTTTCTCCTCCCTTTCTGTCGCTACATTCATTAGGTAACTTTTGGCACTCTTCTTGAACTGGTTCAAGCTATGACTGACTTTGACATGTGCGGGTAGTCTGTTCCATTTCTTTATTGCTATACAATAAAAGGTGTTTGAAGCCTGGCCACTGACTGTGGGTACTACAAAGTTGTGCTCTCTACCTCTAGTACTATGATTGTTCTGGTTCCCAACCTTGACAAAATTAGCAGCAAGATATTCTGGACACTGTGAGCAATTTTATAAACTTGATTTAACTTCAGTTGTTTTCTCTGTCTTCAATATTCAGCATATCCATTTGTTATAATTCATCCTGGTCTACATGTTGTCTTGGACTCAGGTCCAGGATGAATCGTGCCATTTTGTTATCGGTGATTTGCAATATATCTTTCAGTTTTTATGTCAAGGCAGAGTACCATGACGAGCAAGCGTAACCATAGTTCTGTGAAAACTGCCTTTCTTGCCCACAGTAGGACAATGAGGATATCATCTAGCATATCACTAATGTGTCACTGTTTAACGCGAAGTTTCTTCCAAGTATTGGAGAGAACACAAGGAGCAGGAAATGGAGTAGACTCCGGAAGCATCAGTGACAGGAGGATGGGTACTAATTTAATTACTAGTTTGGCGAAAAGTAAATTAGAGGTCTAAAGTTTCGTTCATGCAGAGTTGGAATTTTTCTTGAAAATTAAATCTCTCAGTGTGGCCTCTCCCACACATGGGGAAACTTATGATGGTATTTTCATCATTACAGTATTAATAAATAATACTAAAGAGTACTGTGAGTACCGTTTCACATTTATGTAACCATAAATACGTGCATAGAGTTGTAATGTACATTCATCGTTGCCATAATCTTGAAATACTTTCTCTTATGCCAAACAACATCTCTAATTCTTGTAAACAACTTATATAAGACCTTAGTGCAATTACAATTGAGAGTCTTGTTCCTTTATTATATTATTAGATTAATCACAGTTTTACTCTAGCTCATTCTAGCTCAATACATAGTCAATACCAAATTCACTATACTAGACCATAGTGCAATTACTAGTGAGAGACTGGTGCTATTTGTAATTTGTATTTTTATACTATTAGACTAAAACCTAGTTTGTACTATAGCTCTTCTAGCTCAATACATAGTCAATACCAAATTCACTATATTAGACCATAGTGCAATTACTAGTGAGAGACTGGTGCTATTTTTAATTTGTATTTTTATATTATTAGATTAAATTCAGTTGTACCATAGCTCATTCTACCTCAAGACATAGTCAATACCAAATTCACTATATTAGACCATAGTGCAATTACTAGTGAGAGACTAGTGCTATTTTTAATTTGTACTTTTATATTATTAGATTAAACCTATTGTACTTTAGCTCACTCTAGCTCAAAACATAGACTCCACAAAAGTCATTATTAGACCTTAGTGCAATTACAAGTGAGAGTCTTGTTCTATTTTTAATTTGTATTTTTATATTACTAGTTTATACCTAGTTGTACTTTAGTTCATTCCAGCACAACACACAGACAACATCAACTTCATTATGTGTAGTAGTGACTATACCCTACATGACCAAAATACTCTAGCTATATACTTGTCCAAACTTCCAACCACTAAGATATCAGTAGTAGAACTCAACACACAACTCAGGATATAAATAACCATAATTTAAACCTAGAAGATGATTGATCACGTTGACCCTGATCTAAACCTCCATAATCTGACACCCAATCAAAACCTATTGGAAAGTAACTGCCTTTATTACACAGCATCACAAGCCACCACTATCCTAAACAATGCTAAAATCTATCAGTACTTAACTACAACATCAGGTCCTTAAGCAAACACTATGATGACCTCCTAGCACTCCTTGAATCACTAAAGACACCCTTCTCCTGCATTATTCTTACTGAGACCTGGCTTAAGCAGGACACAATAGATATCTACCCTCTACCAGGATACACAGCAATTCACAACTGCAGAACAAACCAAGTTGGGGGTGGTATTGCAATCTATTACTCTAACCAATTATCTTATCTTAGCACCACTTGCTTTAGTGATGAATATGGGGAATACATTTTTGCTAATTTTACTGTAAAAAAACTTAAGACGCCTATAACAATCGGTGCCATTTACCGGATACCTCACACAAACATCCCAAATTTCAGTGAGAAATTAAAGTCACTAATAACAAACAGACAAATGAATAAGCACCACTTTCTCTTAGCTGGAGACTTCAACATCAACCTTGGCTTACTAGATGATCAGACTGTAACTTATTTCATCAACAATATGAACAACACACTTCTCATACCAACAATAACTAAACCAACCAGGCTCACTGAGACAAGTGCAACCATAATAGACCACATATGGACCAATATACTAGCCCCCCTTAAATCAGGGATAATCACAGATAGCACTACAGACATCTACCCTACCTTTCTCCTGACAAACATTAGTAAACCACCACTTGAATACAACAAAGTCTCATTTAGACTCCATGACGAGGCCTCAGTAAGTAAGTTCACAGCTGACTTAGAGACTGTTGATTGGCCTACAGAATTCTCCAAGGCCAATGGTATTGATGACTGGACAGACATTTTTCTTAACAAATTACTTAGACTATACAACAAACATTGTCCTATAAAAACAAAACAGATCACAAACAAACGGCTTGGTTGCCCATGGCTAACCAGCACCATTCTGAAATCCATTGACAAGAAACACCAATATGAAAAGCAATATAGACAGGGCTTAATACACAAAGATACTCTTAAACACTATTCATCAGCTCTCACAAAAGTGATAAAAAAAGCTAAACAACTATACTACTCCAGTAGATTCACAGACACTAGAGGAGATATAAAAAAGACCTGGAAAACACTCTCTCAGATCTAGGGACCCACAAACTGAGAAAAACCAAGAATATTGTCCTAACTAAACCTAATGAAACACCACTACATCCCACTGACACAGCTAACAAGATAAACGACTTCTTCTCAAACATAGGATCTAATCTCGCCAGTAAAATCCCACATACCAATGCCCATAGCCGGGGACTACCTGATGGAAATTTCCCTAATTCCTTCTATCTTGCACCAACTGAGCCCACAGAAGTCATTGAGATCATAAAGTCACTTAAAAAAACTCGGGGAATCTGTCTCATGTCCCACCATTACTGTACAAGCGAGCGGCCCATGTCCTTTCGCATGCTATTCATTACTTTTTAACAAGTCAATCTAGACTAGCACCTTCCCGAAACTACTCAAGATGGCAAGGCTTACACCAATACATAAAGGTGGTGACCCTACAGACTTAAACAACTATAGGCCAATATCTAACTTACCATTGCTATCCAAAATCTTGAGAAACTCGTGCACAGGAGACTGTATTCATTTATAACGGCTCAAAACATACTCAACCCCTGCCAGTTTGGATTCAGGAAAAATAAAAAGCACTAATGATGCAATCATAAAAATGCTAGATCTGCTTTACACAGCATTGGAAAATAAGGAATATCCACTAGGAATTTTTATTGACCTAAGAAAAGCTTTTGACACAGTAGACCACGACATCCTACTCCACAAACTTGATCACTACGGTATAAGAGGCCATGCGCTTGCTTATTTCAAATCTTACATTACTAATAGGTATCAGTACGTCACCATTAAAGACACAGCATCAGCAACACGGCCACTTGATACTGGAGTTCCGCAGGGAAGTGTCCTTGGTCCCCCTGCTCTTCCTCATATACATCAATGACCTTCCAAACGTATCCCAACACCTGAAACCCATTCTCTTTGCTGATGACACGACTTATGTCATCTCTCACCCTAATCTTGCCACCCTCAACACCATTGTGAATGAGGAGCTGATTAAAATATCGACTTGGATGACAGCCAATAAACTTACGCTTAACACTGACAAAACCTACTATATTATGTTTGGTAGCAGAGCAGGAGATGCACAAATTAACATTAAGATTGACAACACTCTAATTACCAGAAATAATGGGGGAAAATTCCTAGGCTTATACCTTGACAACAACCTGAATTTCAGCACCCATATCCAGCATATAGCCAAAAAAGTATCCAAAACGGTTAGGATCCTCTCCAAGATACGATACTACGTGCCGCAAAAAAGCCCTTCTCACACTATACCACTCACTTATTTATCCATACCTCACCTATGCTATTTTGTGCTTGGGGGTCACTGCAGCAACACACCTAAAGCCAATAATAACCCAACAAAAAGCTGCAGTAAGAATAATCACTAAATCCCATCCCTGGCAAAACACCCCCCCACTCTTCATAGATCTAAACTTACTCCCGTTCAGTACATCCACACTTACTACTGTGCAATCTACATCTACAGGGCCTTAAACTCTAATATCAACCTTGACCTAAAATGCTTTCTTGATAGTTGTTTACAGAACCCACAGGCATAACACCAGACACAAACATCTCTACGACATTCCCCGTGTCCGACTAAACCTTTACAAAAATTCAATGTATGTCAAAGGCCCTAAAATCTGGAATACCCTACCTGAGAACTCTAGAACTGCAGACACATTCATCACCTTCAAAACTAAACCCTTAGAAAACATCTTATCTCCCTGATACACCCCGTCAACTAACTACACGAATACCACCTGGTGGTTCACACTTACACTCACTCCCCTCATTTGACCATAACAGAAATATTAATCTCAGTCTTAAAATAATGAATCCTGTGATACTCCAATACTGAAACTATGTACTGTGCCAAAACAAAAGCATTCATATTGCTAAACTCACAAACTAGTATTTAGTCACTTAGCCATAATACCAACTTACCTCATAATTTGTAATATTTTACAATTAAGAATAAAACTAAGTATGCCCGAAATGCCTAGCCATGCTAAGCGTTCTAGTGGTACACTCTGTAATCACAATTTTACTACATGTAAACCAAACAATAACCGAATTTCTGTAAACTCAGCATTGTAATCCTTATAGAGAATAAATTTTGAATTTTGAATTGAATTTGAATTTGAAGAGACATGTATGGGCCAATATGAGCCACGCTCTGGATAACTGTGGATAGGCTATTATTGTCTCCTCCACAAACTCCTTCGGGGCATACCATAAATTCCAGGTCATGGATGGGTTAACATCTTTTCAGGAACCAGACTTTCTGGTGAAGTCCAGGATGGCTTCCTTCCAGGGCCACCAATGGGCCCACATTTGGTGAAGAAAGAGAGCTGATCAAGTGGGGGAGTCCAGGTGATACAAAGGGCACTGGGGGTGAAGCTCTGCCGAGGTTACATCCTAGGAGTAAAGTTGAGTGAGGAATAGGATTCTGATGTAGCATGTAATATTATCATTTATGTTGGTGATATAGTAATTCCTTTCATACATAACATAAGT